>CM050910.1:2522500-3267500 GCA_027726005.1 Juncus effusus | reverse complement strand
TTACACTAATTAACCCTGTTTAATCAGCCAAATAAGGAATTTTTGAAAAACTGAAAATCCACATGTTTCGCCACTAGTAGTGGCGGAAATGGTAGTTATCCCATTATTTTTCAAAACAGTAATAAGTATTGGTTTATTTTTGAAAAAAATGGTATATAAAAAAAAATATTCTAATAGCTATAGAACAAAGCCCAGCCCATCTCTAAATTATGTATAGTAACTCCAACATCACTAACCCTAGGCCCAGACCCAAATACGAACCATAATCCAGCTCGAAGAATCAAGCAAAAGAGACACTGTAGTAACGAACGAAAGCCGGCCGGCGAAGATGAAGGTGCGATCATCGGTGAAGAAGCTGTGCGAGTACTGCAGGACGGTGAAGCGCAAAGGGCGCGTGTACGTGCTCTGCACCTCCAACCCCAAGCACAAGCAGCGCCAGGGTTTCTCCACCCTCGCCGGACCTCTCCACCCTCCTCCGCCTCCGCCGCCGTAAACCCACCTCTCCTTTTCTCTTTCCTCCTCCTTTTACTTACTTTGTCTCGTGAAAAGAAGATTGATCGCTTTTCGATCTGTTTAGTCGTCGTTGCTGTTGTGTTTCATAGATGGAAGATATTGTTTGAGTTCACGGATTTGGTTAGAATTGTGAATGGTCGTGTTGAAATCTGAATGAAATGATTGAGGGAGGAGAAGAAACGAATTGAAAGGGGATTTAAGCATAAATCAGTTTGAACCTGAAGCTGAGAATTTGACCAGGAATTGCAACTTTTGCTTTTGTTTCATAATCTAATTAGAACCTCATAAACAAACTTCTGCTTTTCTTTATGCAGAAAATTGCTTAAATTAAACAAAAACTACATAATAGAATATTCATCTGAATATATCTGAATATTCTACTATTGCGCTCTTTTGGCATTTTCTTTGTTCGTTTTCTCAATAATTGAGGTTTTATTTTATGCTGGAGAAATGCTTAATTGCGGGATTTAAACATCGTGATCTGTCCAAATAATCACTGAAAACCAATTTTAATATATTCTTGCATAATATTTATTGCATTTTTTATATGGTTTTGCCTAATGCATTTGTGATTCAGGTCAGCTGAAGTGGCGAAACCAGAAATGTCAAGCACCATCAATTGGCCTTTAGGATTGGCAGCTCTTTTGAAGAAATCCGATTAATAAATAATGCGACTCTGTTATAATTTGAGACCTTTGTTTTAACAAGGGACAAACAAACATTTTGATTTTGTAGACTTTTCATTTTGTTTATCATATTTTCACCTATGTAATAATGTAAGACACACTTCAGAAAATATTTGTTTTGCAGTATCTGATGATCTTCGAAGAATGTTTGGTTTATGAATTATAATTTTTGTTTTAGCAAGCATAGTTGTTTTAATTTACAAAGCGCAACAGAAAGGGAAAATATTCACATCGCCCGTTAAAACATAGTTTTATATCAATTTTTGTATCATTTTTATATCATTTTTAGTTTGTCCGTAATACTTTTGTATAGAACTAATTGAAAATGAATACTTATATTAATATGCTATTTTATATGTTTACTTTTTTGTATATCAATATAAATTTTTGTAATTCTGTTAAATCTTTCTGAATTTCGGCGATGTTGGTGACAAATAAACCGGTGAGGCGGTGATATGTATCATATATTTTCTATTTTGTGAATTATAATTCCTGTTTTTATATATATGCTTGATTACGCCCTCTAATAATATTCAAATCTTTCCGGAACACATTAATTTCTTACTGTTGATTGACATCCTGCTATTGTTTAAAAGGGAATTCATATTTGGTTTTTATAAAAGTGGGAACTAAATTCTCGGATTTTCTAAAAACGGAAAGTAAATTCCGATTTTACAAAACTGGGAACCGAATTCCCCTATTTATAAGTTCCAATTCTTCTCGTCCAAAACCCTGAACCTCTTTGTATTCTTCTTCCTCTCGATTCTTCATCTTCTTCATCTTCTAACAATGGCAACTACTACGCCGACAACCACCGCCGCCGCCGCCGCCGGAGTCACAGAATCGCCCGCCATTCCGGCTCCCCCGCCGCCGCCGGTGACGGAGTGGCACCAGAGGCCGCCGAACCCTAAGAACCCGATCGTGTTCTTTGACGTTACAATTGGATCCATCCCCGCTGGTCGGATCAAGATGGAACTATTTGCGGATATAGCCCCCAAAACTGCTGAGAATTTCAGGTTTGCGTTTATGCCCCTTATAAAGATAAATTTATATGGATTGGGTCCTTGTGGATTTGCTTGGAAATTCAAATGTTAGTTACTTGTTTGAGCTTAATTTGAGATTTTTCCTAATTTTGTTTATTTGTTTTGTGTTTCAGGCAGTTCTGCACTGGCGAATATAGGTATTATTAATTACCCACTCTTTAGATTTCAAGAATAAAAATTTGAAGCATAAAACTGAATTTTATTTTTTATTTTTTTAATCCATTTCATTATAGAAAAGGGGGATTGCCTATTGGTTATAAAGGATGCCAATTTCACCGAGTAATTAAAGATTTCATGGTTCAAACTGGCGATTTTCTTAAAGTAAGTTCTATTATTATATAATCATGTTCATTTTTGGTGTCTATTTTGTAACCATCAACTAATTGCCTTGCTAGGCTTAGTAAAACCCTAATTTTATGTAATTTTAATTTGAATTTACAGGGTGATGGTAGTGGATGTGTGAGCATTTATGGAAGCAAATTTGACGATGAAAATTTTATCGCAAAACATACTGGGCCTGGCTTACTCTCTATGGTATAAAATATATTATAACAAAATATTATTTCATGAAATTTCAAATATTAATTATTAACATCTTATACCGAAATGTTGCTACATATTAGCATTACCATCTTTCTTTCCATACTTTGTTCGTAACTTTTGTAAATAGAGGAGAAAATAAGTAGAACAAGTTTTCTAAGGACGTATTTCCTTCACAAATGTAAATAAACTTTCTTTATTTTATTGAATTTTTCTAATATAAATTCTAACTTTTCTGCTTATTTACAGGCTAATAGTGGGCCCAATACTAATGGAAGTCAGGTGCGCATTATATTATATCATAAAATTATCTTATGCCACATTATCATAGATTTATTTTGTACGTTAGAAGAAAATATCTCAGTTTTTTATGGATTTTTTAATTAATTTTTGTTTGTGTTTCTACATTGCAGTTCTTTATAACATGTGCGAAATGTGAGTGGCTTGATAACAAGCATGTCGTATTTGGAGTAAGTTTGCATCCTTCATTTTATGTTTACATTTTATTCAAGGATTTGTAGTACCAGATTTTTGAGTTCCAATTTTATTGGCAAAGTTATTAAAACAATAAAGTAACAAAAAAAAGCAAGAAATAAATAATGAAAACCCAAATATCGTGAGTATCGTCAAACAAATGATATAGTATTTGGATACGGTATACTGATTCTTTGTTGTACATGATTGTGCTAAAAAGTAATCACCGTATAAGTAAAAATATTCTGAAAATATATATGTTAGATTTATGCTAAAAAATATTCTGATTTCTGATATTGATTTATTTTTTGCAGAGGGTTTTGGGAGAAGGATTACTGGTGGTTAGAAAGATTGAGAATGTTGCAACAGGGCCTAACAATCGGCCCAAACTAGCTTGTATTATTGGTGAATGTGGCGAAATGTAAAACTAGTATATGATATAACTTCATAATGGGTTTTATTATTGGTCCTTTTCTGATTTATTGTCATTAGAAATTATAATTTGTGGAGCTATTGTTGTAATGTTTTTAACAATGATTGTATCAGATATGATTTTAGGCAGATTGATGGTCAATTATAATTAGATCTTAAAGGCAATGTTGCGAACGGCTTTTTTAGGCGAGTTGGGCCAATTTAGCCTAATCGAATATATATTTGCGGTATTATGTTGTTAGGATGAGAATTGTATTTATAGCAGAAGTATTTGTTCATATAATGTAAGTTTGTGGACCTTATTAATAGATATGCACAAGTCACCAAACCTTGAACAGTGCACAGTTAAACACAAAATATAGTTCCAATAAAGAAATTCATGGACAAATCCAAAAAAAAGAGGCACACATTAAGCTGAGTCGCTCGCTCAGAAACTGCAGCGAATAAAAAATCTACAAACAAAAGACCTCTCTTGTCCAGGTCCATACAAACAATTATTTTCTAACTCCCCAATCCGGGGCAACAGCAGCACAAGATCTAAAAGAAAATTAAAAACCATAATTCTTTTTTTCCAAAAACAAGAAAAATAACAAACAAAGTTCAAAACCATAATTCTTTTTTTTTCCAAAAATAAGAAAAATAACAAAATAGTTTGTTTGTTTTAAATTTTAATCATCACTTGGCCATTGGGTGGTGAGAGATGTACTCAATTGCAAGAGGGCAAGAGTCGATTTTGTCGGCTTCCTTGTCAGGAATTTCAAGTTTAAACTCCTCTTCTAAAGCCATCACTATTTCCACCGTGTCCAGGCTGTCTAACCCTAAATCCTTCTGGAAATGCACATCTGGCGAAACCTATAGAAAGATTGAATGAAAATAGTTAAGTTTAAATGAACAGTTTTATAAATAACAGCGAGAAATCCGTGACTGGCTGAATTTGGATAAAATGGGGGCGTGATGAGTCTTCTGTTTGATTGAAATAGTTGAGTTGTGATGAACTTTTAGATAGAGGAATAATTATGCTTAGTTTAAGAACCAACATTTCATAAACGTTTCTGTCCAAGGCGATAGAATGAAATATGCTTAGTTTATGAGATAATTTCATGTTCTTTAATGTAACTACGAAATGTTGAACCAAAAGGGGAAATATACTATTTAACCACCGAATTCTGAACCAAAAGGGGGGAAATATGATATTTAACTATCAAATTTTGAACCGAACGAGATGATAGAAGCTTAAAAGGCGTAAAAGTGAACGAAACATTCCGATTTTTGTAATACTACGTGTGGGATAATTCGACACAGATATTCTCATTTTTTGTAAAGGTTTGACGCTAATGAAAATCGCTCGTAAGTTAAAATCTTTAATAGTTTAATTACAATAATTGGTATATGACGATCCAAAAAGAGTATAATTCAGCTCAGCGTTGTACTCAAATTGCAAAGTCAACCCTATAATACATAGAAATACACAAGAACCTCGCGTTTTTAACAGTACATTAAGTGGAATATCAACTTCCTAGCATCATTAGTTCCCAAATTACAACATTTCATACTCAATCGCGACAAATTCCAAACCCAACTAACCAAAACTTGCCAAACTAAAACTAAAACACAAACCAAAAAGAAGGAACAAATCAGAACAAGGGTTTAAATCCTAACCTTAGACGGATCGACCTTTGGGAAGCACTTGATCACATCAAGAACCCGGTCGACGACCTCCTCGCGAGTCAGGTGCTCGTCCCCGTGCGACGACATGGACCGGATCTGGTTGACGACGACCGGCCGGTCGAGGGACCGAACGGAGACTCTGACGTGGCGGAGGATCGCGGATCTCAGTGCTGCCGCCATTGTTGTTTCTTCTCTTTTTGGTTTAAGGTGGATTAGTGGAGGAATGAGGAGTGAGACTGGCGATGGAGAAGAAGAGAAGGATTTGTTGCGAGTTGGTTTGTGATATGGAGACCGGGAATTGGAATACTGCGTTTTGATTAGTCGGGAATTGGTTTCCAGGTTTGGGATATGTTGTTGTTGTTGTTATTGTTATTAATTATTATTAAAAACCATTATTATTATTATTATTATTATTATTATTATTATTATTATTGTTGTTGTTGTTGTTGTTGTTGTTACTGTTATTATTATTAAGGGAACCCTTAAGTATTAAATTATATGCAAAAAGAAGTACCTATGTTAGTTAATGATATTTATATATGATTATGCATATTGGTTATTGATTGTTAGTAGATGGGAAGTGAATTGTCTTATGGTTATAAATAAAACATGCTATCAAGAAGTGAGAAAAGTACATATCAATTTATTCAGTTTCAAAGATTTAGTTTTTAATCATGAGATTCTTATGAATTCAGTAGGTCATTCAAATAACATGCCTAGGTTTAGCATTCTGAAAATGTTATTGTGGTAGAATATGTTCTAGGGTTTAAATAATATATAATATATAATATTTGAGATCATATGTATCATAAGACATGCATGATTATAATACATTACCGATGACTTTCTAATCATAAATACTGTAGAACATTACAAAACAAGGCGTGATCGATTGAATTTTACAAATATTTTTGAATATCATGGATTTACTATTCAAATCTATATAGATGAAATATTGGAGGATATTGAGAAAACTTCATAAAATGTTCTTTAAATTAAAATTTTATTATGATAGATGATATTTTGTGACTTCGCATAGTACTTTTGGATGAAGTGACAAACATTGGTGAGTTCTGGAGGAATCACAATTTGGGGAAGGATAAAGAGGGTAAACGAGCTTGGGGTCGGAGTGGTTAAGCACGTACTGGAGCATTTGAAAGACACGTAATCAACTCATATCTCCACAAAAGAGGCCATTTCGAGAAGGCGCCCTAGCAGAGATCACTCAACAGACGAACAACTGGAAGAACTACTGTTAGGGTTTAGGGGGGTATGGCCTTGTTACAGGAGGATATTAGTAGGGAGCAAAGTCATTTTTCTTTTCTTGCTGTTATTTTTTTTTTTTTTTTTTTCTGCCTTAAGCTGTTTGGGACTCTTTCTTAATTCTTATCTGTAATTATTCTATAAAATAATTTTTATTTTTTCTAATTAATAAAATCTCAGCGAGACATTTCGCCTCCTAAAGCTTCAAAAAAAGATATTTTGTAATAACATATTATTATGTCTGGAGTGGCCGTTGTACTTCCTGAAGTGAAGTTGGCATCTTGCATTGAATTTACAGTCGTGATTGTTACTTAGCTTTTATATGTTGTGATGATCAATTTAATGTGCTAGGGAAAGATAATTAAATTGTATTTTTTTTTGTTCTCATTATTTTTTGTAATAATTGTTTTTTTCTTCAAAAATTGCAGATATGTCCTACAAAGACAAACTTTAATCGCGGCAGTAGGATTAGAGCTCAGAACAGCATAAGATCAAGATTATTTGATCTGGCTATATTTATACTGCTGATATTGTGGCAAAATGCGTTGGGATTCACGGTGTTGGCTTGCTCCATAGCATCAATCATCAAAGGCTTTGCCTTTCTGTACGGTGGCAGCGGTAAGATCCGAACAATTGTCAAACTCAATTACGGATTTGGGCGCTCGCAATCTTTCTTGGTTCTGTGTTCATGTGATGTTGGTGAAATATTTTAATTGAAGGGAAGTCAAAAACAGGATTGATATTGTAGCGTTTGTTCTTGGCATTCTGATTTTCTCCCAAGGTTTTTTAGAGTTACGAGCTTGAAGTACTTCAAAAAAGTATTGATATTGTGTTTTGGTTTTTTTTATATGCAGAACTAATTTGTTATTTTTTCTTTCGTTCATAGTTTTGAGCAGTGACGAATCTTAATAGTGACCATGGGGCAGCCGCTCTTCTTAGATTTTGAGAAATCAGTATACATATATAGATAGTACTGTATTTTGCGATATAATTAGAAGTTATATGTATGCCCCTCCCCCCAAAAAAAAGTTTTTTAGTGTAATTTGCGATATAATCAGTATACATTTTTTAGTGTAATGAGGAGATCTTTACAAACTTTGGAGAATATTTACTAGTAAATTATTACCATAAAAAAAGAGAACCGGAATGAAACCAAGAAAACAATTACGAAAGATACAATTAATGGCCCTAATCAAGAAACCCCATTACCGGAAACGTCCAAGAAACCGGGAAGTTTCAAATCAGATCCATCTAGATAAGATGTCAGAAGGAGGTGAAATCCTTCATTCACATGGTCCTCTTTAAAGAGAAGAAAATTGAAAAAAGAGCTTTTCAATGCGAAAAACCCTTATAGAAGTATCACTAAAGAAATTACTGGTCTCTGTTATTGAACCTCCCATGATATGTAAATTGTAACTTGAATAAATCAGTATAAAATTTGAGATTATCAAATTAAATAAAGGACTGAAGTCGTGTTAGTATATTTAGTTAATTTCAGATAAAAATAAGTGTGAATTGAAAAATTCTACTAGAGGTTTTCAAGGTTAAAGTTCAAGTAATATTTTTTGGTTGATATTAATTCATTTGTTACTAATGAGAAAATATTTATCTAATTCTAGTACATTTTCCCTCTGAACATAAGTTGTATAATTGTGCTTCTCATGTCTAATTAATTACAAAATGAACGGAATAAAGTATACCGATCTTAAAATTAAAAAAATCCCTGAGTTATTTTGCCAAAATAATATGGAACCCAATACTAAAGTACATCTCAATTTATTCAGTTTCAAAGCTTTTGTTTATTCATCATGAGATTCCTAGAATTTTTTTTTTATTGAATGGAGATTCTTATGAATGTCATTACTAACATGATTAGATTTATCATTCTTAAGTTTTGATTGTGGTACGTGTGATTATAATATCACACATACCTAGTTTTAGCATTCTTAAGTTGTGAGTGTGGTTTCTTGTATATATGTCAAGCTTTAGCATTCTTAATTTCTGATTGTGGTTTCATATATGTATATATCCAGTTTTTAGCATTCTTAAGTTGTGATTGCGGCTTCTTATATATATGTCTAGTTTTACCATTCATAAGTTGTGATTGTTGTTTCTTATATATATGTCTAGTTTTTAGCATTCTTAAGTTGTGATTGTGGTAGCAAATGATTTAGGGTTTATGTGATATACAGTACTGATGACTTTATAATCATAAATATTGTAAAATATCACCAAAATAAGGAGCAATTGATTGATTTTACCATTCAAATCTATATACATGAAATATTGGAGGATATTGAGGAAAGAACATAAATTGTTCTTTAAATTAAAATCTTATTTTGCTAGAGCACATTTTCTGAAAATGTTCTATATTTTCTGAAAATCGTTTGACATGAAAGAACAACACATGTTGTTCACATTAAGATCGTATGACCTGTTTGTAGATATTCAAGCACAAATCTTATGGGTAATGAAGATTACGCAAAGTATAGAATCCCATCCGGAATGAGAATATACCTCAAACAACCCTTGGTGGAAATGGTTAGAGAATATAATCTTTAACAAAAACTGAAATTTTTGAGTAAATTAGGAATACAAACTTGCTACTTCTAACATATAAGAACACTTAAGATCTTATTTTGCCTAGGTAGAAAGTTTCAATATCATGAGACAATGTGACAGATAATTGCAAGTGTTAATTGAAGTTATATTATATTAGTAAATAACATGTAATAATTAAGATAATTGTAAGTGTATAAGTGTTAATTGCAATTTCAGATACTCCAAGCGAAAAAAGGCATAAGCACAAAATAGTTGCAACATAAACACAAAAAAAAAAGTTCAACACTATAAAAGTTCCATAGTATTATTATCATCACAGAAGCCCATTCCTACCACCACATACTAATTCCAAACCTCAAAATACCTTCTAACACAAACTACCATACCAAAACCCCAAAAAAACAAAAAAAAAAAAATCCACTACTCTCTCTCTCTCTCTCTCTCTCTCTCTCTCAATCAACCAAATCCGCAATACTCCCATTTCCCTCCTTCCTCTTCCCAAATACATCCACGCTCTCAAGCAACCCCAAAACACTCTTCGAAGGATAAACCCCATCTCCTTTCATTCTCTCTCTAAACCCATAGGCCGGTTTCTCACTCTTCACATAACTTTGCAAAAGCAAATAATAAGGCAATTGTCTCCCTCTATACTCCACACCTCTCAACCTATAAAACACTCTTTCCGTGTTATGCACATCCCCATTTTTCACGTACTCTTCCAAAACCGTTTTGTAACTATTATACAACGGTCTTTCTTTGTTATTTTCCGTTACTTTTTGCAATATTAAATCGGCCTTATCCACTTCGCCCGATTTTACATAAAGTTTGACCAAAGCGTCCCAAGTCAACGGGCCGGCTTTACATCCGTCATTAGACATTCTTTTCGCAAACTCTTTTCCCTTTTCCAAAAGTTTATGATTGGCATAAACATTTAACAACGCGTTATAATATCTCGCCGACACCTTTTTATAATTCTTAATCATCGTTTCAAACACTCCTTCAGCTTTTGAGATTTCACCTAATTGACCAAAGGCTTCAATCGCGGCCAAACACTCTTCTAAATTAGGTTCATTTTCTTCGCACACTTTCCAAAGCCGATCCACTTCATTAGAATCGCCGAGCGAAGCATATAAAGGCAATAAAAACTTACACGTGTTTGAGTTTACATTTTCATTTTCACCCTCGATTTGTTTCAAAATTTGTTCAGCTTTTTTCTTTTGGCCGGCCGAAATGTAATGTCTTGTGACCACACCAAGAGTCGCGTGGTCGGGCTCCACACCTTCTCCTTTCATCATTTCCAAAATATTTTCCATTCCTTCTATATCTCTAGTTTGACCTTTTAGGTCAAGTAATAGTTTATAGGTAAAAAGATTCGGTTTTAAGCCCTCTTTTTCCATGTTTAGCAACAAATCGGCGATTTTATTTCGGTTCATTCTCTTGTAGATTACGAGTAATTGGTTGAAGGCGTAAATTGTGAGGGGCAAAGAGAGGTCTTTTATTTTTTGGAATATTTCCTCGGTTTTTTTGACATTATTTGCTTGAGCGTAATTGGCCATTAACGCTTCATAAACTTGCTCGGTTTTGAAGGTTTGAGGGATTTGGTCGATGTATTTTTCGGCCTTTGGGAGTCCGTGCACTTTTGCGATTAGGTCCAAGTGACTCGCATAATCGCGGTCCGTTAAGTCTATGAGCTTGTTCGCTTCAATCCACTCCAAAAACTGTAAAATATATGAGCATATAAATTTTTAAGACTAAATTAAGCCAATAAATATGCACCTAGATTTTAAATAGGAAAATTTCTGCTCATATACATATTTGAAAAAAATACCAAAAAGCACACAAATTACTAGAAAATATCCAAAAAAAGGTTTATGACATCTAAATTTTGTGTGTTTTGGGTATTTTTCTAACATCTTGTGTTTTTTTGACATTTTTTTAATATGTATATGAGCAGAAATTTTCCTTTTAAATATGAAAACGTGTAAAATAAACAATTAACGAGGAAACTGTCACACAAATTATACTCGAACTGGCACTGGTTCTGCACCATATCATATATAAATCATGCCAGTTTTCTGACAAGACATAAGAATTGGACCAAAGGATAAAATAACATTACACTTAACGCCTTGATGTACATTCGCCTGTTTCTGAGCTGGCGCATGGTGATGCTGACATCATCACGCGTCAGCGCATTTCCGCTTTTGAGCCACTTATCCAATCCAGCATTCGTCGCGTTTTTTGACGACGCGTTCATCAATATCTTGAACACAGACTCTTCACTCCCCTTTGACTTGTCAACAGTTGACAAGTCAACATTTGACTGGTCAACATTTGTATCGAGATCTGAGAAACCGTCTTCTGATTCTGACGAGGTGGAGGTGGAGCTTTGGCCGGCCTTGGAAGAGAGATTCCGGGATTTGGGGAACGGGAATTGGAATCCCGGATTTTGAGGGGTTGGGAATGGGGAGGATTTGAAATCCTGGATTTGGAGAGTGGAGATGGGATTTGGGGCGGTGAGGAAAGCTCGAGCGATTGTCGCGAGCAGATTGGTTGATCTGAAATATTAAATAATGAAATGTTATTAGAACAAAAAGGGATATTTTTTATTGAAAAATGAAAATTGCTTCATCTTGAGAGGTAAAGTTGTTTTTAAACAGAAAGAAAATTCAGTAAGGATTCGATTTTAAGAAAACATAAACTAATTAGCAGTATTTGCAACTAAAATGTTATTAAACAGATTGACAATAATTATTTCATTTTAACCAAAGAAGTATTTTGTACTTCTCACTGTTCTTCAATGGAGGTAGAAGGAAGGAAAAGGAAGGAGGAGAATAAATTTCGCCTCTTTTACTCCCAAGTTTTTGATTTGGGAGGAAAAGATGTTCAATCAAGACACAAAAAAATCACCCGATTTTGTTGCCCCAAATTGGGAAAAGAACAAACCCAAAACAGGAAACAGAGATACTCTTCAATCAAAAGATGTTCTCAATCAAATTCGTAGAAAAACAAAGTTCAACAAATCTTACAAACCCGGAAATTTCACCAAGGAGACGGAATCAAAAACCCCAAAACTATTAGAAATCGGAGACAAAAAACACAGCAAAATCGAAATAGAGAAAGAACCTGGAAGGATTGATAGCTCGACGAATCGCCCACATGGTTCTTCGCTAAATGAAGAAAGAAATCTCTAAAGCGGCTGACTAAACCCTTACAAAAGAAAACAACAAAAACCCTAAACTGAACTAAAACCCCTTTCTCTATTTCTCTGGAGATTTTATTGGTTTGGAATTTGATAAAGAGAATAGAATGTTTTTTGGGCTGAAAAATAGTTTTAGCCTTTGAGGTATATATTTCACTGATTTTGAAAGAAGGCCTTCAAAACATATTCTAAGCTTGAACTTGATAATAGATTGGATTGTTGATATTACATTTTGGGCCTGTTTGTTTGGAGGTAAATGGATTAAGGGAATATAAGGGCTTGATTGATTTGAAGGTAAATGGATTAATTAAAAATATAAGGGAATATAAATACGAATAAGATTCTAAATAAAACTGATACCACCACCTCATCTTTCATATATCTATATATATATATTTTTTCATATATCTATATTATTATTGTTATGAATGCATAATAACACAAATAATGACTTTGATTTGATACAGATCTTATATATAATGAATACATGTAACACTCAGAAAATTGATTCGATTCAGACATTATATAAATAACAGATAAAAGACTTGTTTTTTCATAGATACATATATATACATTCCCCCTATATACAATTCTTAAAATTTGGGTATATGCTGACACGTGTATTTTTACAATTATTTTTGCAATATTTTCTGTGTAATATTTTGTGTAGTGAGTCAAAGAGTTTTACTAAATCAAGTTTAGGTGCAACCCGTTTGAACTTTTTGTACCCTATGGCCCCGCTTGGATGAGGGATAAGCAAGGTATAAGTCTACTTATCCCTCTATACCTTGCCAAACACCAAACTAAAATGATGGAATAAGAAGGTATAGTAGGTATAAGATTATAACTACCTTTATTGGTTATAAGATTATACCTCATCTATTCCTCCATTTTTTTACCATAATACCCTTACTTGTTATTATTATTATTATTATTATTATTAATAATAAAATAATATTTGATTTAAATAATTAATTAATATTAATTATTATATAATTAATTATAATCTAAGTAAATAAATACAATAAATTAATAATTTATAAAATAAATCATAAATAGTATTAATAATATATTATTAATAATTAATATATAACAATTTTATTATTAATAATATTTATATATAAATTAAAAAATAATTAAAAAATAAAAATTAATATGAAGTAATATCATTAATTAAGTATATCTAATTTTAATTTAATTAAATATATTTAATTCTAATTTTAGTTTAATATAATTTAATACAATATGGTTTAATTAAATTTATCATATTATTTAATTATTATATTATTCTTATATAATTATAAATAAAATAATAAATTATTAATTGAATAACATATTAAATTATTAATTAACGATTCTTGTTAATTATAGATTTAGTATATCATTTAAAATAACTTCACAATTCATTAATTTAATATAAATATTAATTATATACTAGACACTAATAATTTAAAATATAAATGAATAACATGATTATATACAAATATATAAATGTTACATAATATATAATATAATTAATAATGAAGACTTTCATTTACTTATCATGTTACGATATAAGGGCATTTTGGTCATTATAAATTATTTCCATTTTAAATTCAACACTATCCTCTTTTTTATTTTTATCATCTTACCAAACACCTTTCTAAAATTGAGGAATAAGAAAACATAAGTTCTTACGCCTAGATTAAATTACACCTCTCTCATTCTCCATCCAAACGAAGCCTATAGGTGTAACAAGAAATCAACAAAAAAAAACATGGGCCCCCTAATTAGATAAAAATAATATGGTAATATCTATATGATATTTGATATAGTGGGTCATCCCACTTAATAATAGACAGGTTAGAAGGTTTTGTTTATCAAAAGTTCCACAAAAAATCAAATACATTTTTTTATCCATGAATTACATAAGATCAATTCTATGTGCTATTTAATGTAATGGGTCATTTATAAATTAAATTCATATGATAATGATTTGTTACATATAATAGATAAAACATTCATCAACAATTTTTTTTATAATTAAAACCAGGGAATACAAAGATGGGCTCTGCTCATAAAATAAATGTGAACTTTTTTCAAAGACCCCTTGATTTTATAAATATTTGAACAAAATTTCTATTTTTATATTATCTATTTAAATCCTTATAAAATGAAATAAGTTTTTACTAGGGTTAAACTTATATTTCATACAACTATTTTTTTTTTACCAAAATTGCACTTAAAAAATATTTGTTCATTTTTTTTATTTTTTGACAACTCAAATCAATAAATAAATTTAATATTATTTGCAACAAAATAATCTAAGATTGTTCTTATGGAATTTTATGATATTATTTTACTATACATTATTTTATTTCTCGATTCTTAATTAAATAAAATCTTATTTTAACTATAATTTTATTTTTTTAAAGCAAATTATCACTTTTATTTTCTTTTATATTTCGTTTGTATTTAGATTCTTCATTATTTATAGATTAGAAAAAATGTTATATATTATTCATTATCCGAAACAATATTTTATTTCACGACTTTTAATTAAGTAAAAAAAAATAGTATATGTTTCTAGAAAATTAACATGCTTATTTAATTTTAGGGAAATGCGCAAACATGATGGCACTGTAGCATGACTGTAGCACGACGATACTATAGATATACTGTTTTTTCCATTTTATATATTGTTTTCTCATTTTATATACCGTTTTGCCATTTTATATACTATTATTTATTCTTTGTATATTTTTTTTATTTTTTTACTTTTATATACTATTTTTCCATTTTATGTACAGTTTTCTCATTTTTATATCTTGTTTTCACTTTTTATGTATATACTGTTATTAGAAAATTAATTATATATATTGTTATGTATATATTTTTATTAGAAAATAAATTATATATATTGTTATTGGATCTGTCGTGAACAGTCGTGCTACAGTATGTCGTGCTCTATCAGGTCCCTTAATTTTATGATTTTTATGATTTTTTATATAAAATATAATCTATTATTTAATATTCTAGGTTAAAGAAAGTAAAATATAAAAAGAAAAAAATGATGATAGGTAATTTTATTTAATAAATAAAATATATTTTACAAGAAAGTACTATATGATTGCGTTTATGATACGTTATTTTATTTTTTCATATTTTTATGTGAAATTTTTTTGGTAAAAATCACATTTTCTTTTCTATTTATTTTTATGACTTCAATTTATTCATACTTTGATTGTCTTTTGTTTATATGTTAGATAAGATATTAATTTATATTTATTATTTTGTGTTGCATAAAATAAAATACAGAAAAAATTGTTTTGTTTTGAATAAATTTTAGGTTGGAAGAAAAACAAATATTTAAGATATAAAAAATAATTTATCATAAAAGATTTCTTCTTCTTTATTTTTATTTACTCTTCTTTATTTGCTATCTTAAGGACAAATCCACTCACACAACCCAATCCACAACCATTCTCGAAAAATTATGAGTTCTACATAGATTTAGAAAAAGTTAATAGTTAGTAGTCTCATATTAAAAACTCATCATCCGAAGAAAAAGATTCTGCTTTGAAATAAAAATTATTAATTAAAGCTAACAAAGTTTACATATTTTTTATAATATTTATGAACAAAATATGTTTAATGAAGTATAATTAACTGCTTCGAAACAGGGCAAGGATACTCGCTAGTTAGCTATATTATTCAGATATATATTTAAGGCATAAAATATCAAAACTTTATTTTAATTCATGTACGTACTCCCTCAATTTGGTTTGAAGGAGAGACAAGCTGGATACATTATCTTCTTTTCATTCTCTGCCTTTGTTTTCTTGCCCCCTCATCATTGCCATGAGGCACGCATCAAACAAAAAGAATGATAAAATAACTCAAATAAGTTAGCAAAATACTTTTATCAAAGAAAATATTATATACAAAATGATTAAATAGTTTAACATGAGATGAAGTAAGTAGTCTAAATAATTAAATAGTTGGTTTAAGGTTAAGGAAAATTTTCAAAGACCTCACATAACTTTGAATATTTTGAAAAGCCCCTATATTTTCAGACTGTAAATTTAACTCTCTATAAAACTATAAAGTAAGATGATGTTTTTTAATCATATAATATATGGCTGACTTTAACTTTTTACCCAAATTACTTTTGTACCAAAATACTCCTCAACAAATACTTTAAAATATTATTTTTTCAAGCAAGTAAAAAATGAAAGTTAAAAAAAAAAAAAACTCTAGAGTTGACAAACAATTCGAAAAGAGAAAAGGTTAACCTTTTCATCACTTGACATGTCTTAAACTTTCCATACAGACATGTTCATTGTTCACTAGTTACCAACTTACCATCCAAAAGTTTTGTACATACCACAAAGTTGACAAAACAGAAACTGCATGAAAAGATAAGTAATATTTGATTTACTAGTGAATAAAATGTTATGTACATTCATTAAGTTAAATATTAATTATTAACTATCATGCATCAAATATTATATTAGTTTCAATATATAATCACTAAACCAATGTAATATAAATTATAAAATCATATCTTAGATTATACAAGAAATGACATGGTCCTCAAACGGGATGCAACATCCGTTACAAATTCTCCACACAATCCATGAAAAACTCGTCAAGAAATATCATCATAAGTGGGGCACCATATGGGCAGTCACTTGTTGAAAAATCTGAAAAGCAAGATATTGACGCATTTTCCGAAATTCCGAGCAAACAACAAGCGTGACATTCGACCATGTCACCTTCACGGCCAAAGAATGAACGCAAGCCTCGGAAGCAAGAACCTGAAACTTAGCATACGATTTCTGTATTAGATTTTGATTACTTATAGTTTGAAATTTTTTTAGTTTTTTTTAGCTCCTATCATGTAAATATCACATGTAACGTTTTTCATTTGTATTAATACAGCGTAAGCAAACACTTACCCTTAAAAAAAACACTTTATAAGTATAATATAACAAAATATGCTCACCTTTTTCACCTTAAATTATTGATGTGCTGATCAATGATCATGTTTAAATGATAATCAAATTTTCAAATTTTCATTTAGCTTTTATCATTAAAAGGACCAAACAATGCAGGATGGAGGCAAAACGACTTTTTTTTTTTTTTTGAAATTGCCACTAAAAAAAATAATTCAAAAATTAGTCCAGTTTTCAGATTATTTGTAAAACTAGCCGTTTCGCCCATAATAGCTGTTTCGTCCAGTGAGTGAACGAAACAACCATTTTTTTCATTTTCTGCAATCTTTCAGCTATTAGCGCTAAAACAACTGTTAATTAAGGCTAAAATTGAAAAAAAAAAGCAGTTTCGCCTACACACTGGGTGAAAGTGAGAAAAAAAAGACTGTTTCGCCGAGTGACTAGATGAAACATCTTTTTTATAATTTTTGCCTTAATTAACAACTATTTTAATGCTAACAGCTGAACATATCAAAAAATTAAAAAAAATAGTTATTTCGCTCCGTAAAGAGACAAAACGACTAATTTTGCAAATAATCTGAAAACCAGCTATTTGCTTAATTATTTTTTTCTTTGGCCATTAAAAAAAAAAAAGCAAAGCCATGAGCTCATTTCTGCGAGGCAAAAGAAGAGTAAAATGATTGTAAGCTCTGACAGAAACCCTGCACGCGCGCCCCAGAAAGAAGAGTTCACTCCCTTAGAATTATTTTGGTGCAATTTTTTTGCATTCCTTGAGTTTGGAAGTTCTTATACTTCTCCTATTTTTATTTTGTTTGCAATAATAATATTGCTTTCTAAATTTGCGAAAAATAATAGTTTCCTACATAAAATTGTGCGTTCAGTAAAAACATCAATCATTATTTTAGCCTTCTTTTTTTCAATCAGTAATGAAGTTTTTATTGAATTTCTCATAGTATAAATGAAAACAAGCAAACTATTGTCATGTTGCAAATAAAATATATTCTGAATATGATTTATCAAATTATCTTAATGAAATTTTTGCATTAATAATTTGTGAAAATCTTCTTAATTGTCAAGTTTGTTAACTCAAGTGACAAGACACTCCGTGAACATAAGAAGAAACATAAGAATTATGACGAACACATTTAATTCAATACTTGGCAAATTTAATAACTTTTGCCAAAACTTGATAGAAGCGGTAAAACATTTCGCCGACTTTAGGAGAAATTCAAATTCAAGTTATGACAAATGCATTTAGCTTAGTATTTAAGTCTAACAATTCATTGATCGTGGGTTGTTTAAAAAAAAGTTTAACACTAATTTTTTTTTTTGTTTTATAAGGAATAGAGGGATTGAAAAAGGCTATAAACAAGTTATTTATTTGTAAAAATGGTCATATTTATAAATACATATTGATGATAATAAATACACAATTGGAAGAGAGGTTTTATAAACCCTCTCCAATTTTTTTCCAAAAAAAAAATGGTTTAACAACTCATTTATCCTGGATTGTAGAATAGAAGGATTCTAGCCATATTGTCTAAAAAAACCATAATCTCACATCTAAAAAAAAAAAATAACATAATCTCAAAAAGACTGTAGAATGAAAGGATTCCAGCCATATTGTAGGGGGTAGTCAAAATGAGAAACAAAGGTTGGTCCATGGCGATTCATAGGAGCAATTGATCGCCTGTCAGCACGCTCTGTACGTAGACCAGAAATAATTATAAGAAAAGGCAAGGTGCAAAATTTTTATCCCGAGTAAGATTTTCTGTATTAAAATGTGAGACATTTCGATCATTATATTGTAAAATATATATTTATTCTATTTGGGTTATATTAAGATGTAATGAGTATCAGTATAATTGGCTTGGCTACGTTTAATTTTTTTATATGAGAAAATGCTTTTCATGACCTGAAGTAATGCTTTCAGTTCTCATCTCATGTTCAAGAAATAATCACTTGAGATCACTAAATTTAATATCTTACCATGTCCTGTGTTACCAAAATTTAATGTTAAATTACTAATTTGAGATGTCATGTCATGTTATATGTCACTCAACCTGAAAAAAGAAAATTATATCTGAACAGAGATAAGAAACAAAATGAAGGTGAGTTCAGTGTGAAATTTATCCTTGATATTGTATGATAAAAAGGTAATTATTTCAAAACAAAAGAAAGATAATTATTTGGAGACAAATGAGACGGCAGAGCTTTTTTTTTTCCCAGCAAAAAGATACTGCCACTGGTAAATTAGGGTGACTCAGAACAAGTGCAGCACGGGGGCAGTACGGTTTTCTTGTTCAGATCAGGCTATGTTACAAACTAGGAAACGTCACTTTTCTGTGTATATACTGCTCCCACATAATATGCAAAATCTGAAGTCTAAACCATGTTGTAAATTGTAATTAGTTACTTTATTTTCAATGTATTTTCTATAATTTCGTCAGAATTGATTTTGGGGCATACCTATGTATTTAGATATGTATGCACAGATACTTAGTAATCTTTTCCAAGGAACGAGAAGAAGCTTTTTCTTTAAATTATTGGTTTGGTTTTAATTATAACACATCTTTTGAGTGATATCTTAATACAAAAAGCTAAAAATAGGATTGTAGCTAGCGAATCATATTTCTTGACCAGTATACAAATTTAATTTTCTACCTTTTATTTTTTTTTGACAGAAATTCTACCTTTTATTGTCTCCTTGAAAAGTACTGTTTAGCTTTTGCCAAAGAAAGACTCATCAGTTGGGAAGATTTCTCCCCTCAAAAGAGGGGCAACAACACATGAACAAAAAGAAACCCTAGAAAACTTGCCTCCTTTTAATTTTTAATGTCACATATGCATGCTTTCTGCGTACTCGTCAGTCATAACACATGGATGATATAATATTTATCAAAATATTGACTAATTACATCATTATGAAATTTTGTATTCAATGATTTTGTTCTTCAATTAGAAAAGAACACATGCCTTCATGCACTCATATCACATCATGATTCCAAATGACGACTTTAATAAAGACACAAATGCTTACATGAGTTACTATTCAATAGAGAACATGATTACAAACAAGGTGATGTGTGATCAATTCTAGTGTTTTTGTATATTTTGAGTCTATTTCTAAGTTTCTAACCTAACTCTCTATATACAACCAAACAGATGAAAAAGAAGTATAGATACTAGGATGTATAAATATGGAAAGCCCATTATTTTTTTTATATTTTTTTTTCTCTGACTTTGGCTCTCCATGTAATATCAGTGTTGACTAGGTAGTGAATTTATTTAAGTAAATTGAAAAATTTCACTTAGCATGTTACCAGCATAATATTCAAGATCAACTATGATTTATTTTGTTTTTTTTAGGGAACTATGATTTATTTTGTTAACTAAACTCAAAGGGAAATAATGAAAATTTTATAGATATGGAATAAAATAAATTTACTAATTATTTATTATCACTCCACACATAAAATATGAATGTCATTTTCTTACAAACAAGACTATTTACTGAAAAGCTAGCAAGCTACACTTTCATCCCTTTATTATAAAAATATCCTTAGCTTAGAATTAACAACACTAATTCTCATTCTTAATTAGGCTGTCAAATCCTAACCCTATCCTCCAAATAGGCCCTTCACTCCAAACAAATAGACCAACACACCACATAAATAAAATCAAAATATACTCAAAACAAATCTTTCAAGATACAAATTCAATACCAATATACCATTCATGGAAAATAGATAACCAAATAAACAATTAAGGATAATTAATTATCCTTCGAAAGTTAACTAGGCCAAACTCACATCAATAATCCTTCTCCTTTTCGGCCTTTCGGCATTGCCAGCCATTTGCCGATCGATAAGTGCTTTAAGCGCATCCTTTAAAAACTCACCGCCATCTATTGACCCTTCTTCATCTTCATCTCCTTCTTCATGATCATCTCCTCGCTCTCTAGCGACAACCAACACGCTCCTCACTCGACCACCAAGTGTCGCGATCTCAGCCCTTAGGGTTCGCATTCTTAGTCCACGTAAGGTTTGGATCAAATCAGGAAGAAGATCAGCACGATCGTCACAACATACTGACGCCTCGAATATTGTGGACGCCTGATGGCTGGAAGTGCTGATAGTTGAGTTTGAGGGAAGAACAATTATTTCGTCATGTTCGCTGGGGAAGTTATTAGTTTCCGGGATTGTAGAGGTGAGTTGTTTTAGATCTCGGACCCGCTCTACCGCCTTGGCTAGTAGGGATGCCTTGTCTATCTATATTCGGATGATTGAACAATATAATTAGTATGTTAGAGAATTATATGGGTAATTTATAATATAAAGGAAGAAAAAAAATGAAAATAATAATCATGTGAAGTGGTATCTAAATATAGTAAATACACATAGAATAGAAGGCATGTAAGTTTGCATGTATGGTGGTATAATTTGGTAAGTCATAATTCAACCCTAATAAGTGACATGCAAATATGCAACTAGCGTGGGATGTGATCGGAATTGGAAAAATAAATGAACAATGAGTCAAAGATTTCCTTTGTTTATATAAGGAGAAAAAGGAGATAAATTTGATACCTTCTCTTTACCATTTATTAAGAGGAAAGATGAAAAAATAAGATCACTCTTTACTCAAAAAAGAAAGAATAAGATCACTCTTAACTCAAAAAAGAAAGAACAGCATCATGATGCCCAATGGCAACATGATGTTAAGTGAAACTTGATTTATCGGTAAGAAAAATATGCATCGCCATAAAGCTAAATATTAATCTTAACACATCAAAAGCCTCTTATGGCGTTTGAAACTAAGAAAACACAAAACACAAGCATAGAGATTTCAAAAATCAGAATATCAGAACATGAAAAAGTAAAAAAAAAAAGTTTCCAAAGAGGGAATTAAAAAGATCATAATAAAACATGCCTGCAGCTTATAGTTTGTACAAAAAAGAAAATTTTTAGGGTTCCGTAAGAAAGAAATTGGCAAAAAGATTCCTCTGCAAAAGGTTCTAAACTAAAAGATTTCTTTCTTTGGCGGATAGCATGAAGTACTGTAAGAATACTAAAATTAAACATATAAAATATAAAAACCAAAGTAAATACAAAAAATATAAGCAAAGGAAAGAGATAAAGACCAAATACAATTAAAATCCAAAGTTAAACATATGAGCACAACACAAATAAAAGGAAAGGCTAAAAAATTAAAAAAATATACATAGACAAACAAAAGAGAGAAAAAACCCATAACTAAATAAAAAATCATGTGAATATCAATAATATAATTTAGCTACAAAAACCTTGGGGTCACAAGCAAGCACAGAGCGCAACCGATCGAGGTGCGATTTAATCCTCTCCCTCCTCCGTTTCTCCGCCTCACGATGATTTCTCGACGCGAGAAGCGCACGATCCATCGTTGGATCTTGCATGGATAACGATGCACTCGAATTAGGGTATAGCTCATGATCAATCACCGAAGAAGAAGAAGAAGAAGCCATTAATGGCTGGTGGCCGTACAAGGACGCCATGAAGAAGGCTGGAAGGTTGGTCGGAAAAGCTTGCCCGGATTGTTGTTGCATGTTTAGGGCTTGTTTGAGAAGAAAAATGGTGGTTCTATTCTATCTCTTTCTTTCTTTTTTGTGTAGATGTGTGTAAATGTTTGTGAGGTGATGGTGATAAGATAGAAAAACGAGGAAGGGATAAATGGAGGAGTGGAAGGTGGGGCCGCCCGTGTTGACGCGCGTGGATCGCGCGACAGAGATTTTAGAGAGAAAGAGGGGTGAGTCATGAGTGCAATGCAATTGCATGAGTGCAATTGTAAGCATGGGAAGTGGTAGAATGATTGATCTTTTGTGACTCAATATGTTTTCGATAAATTAAGATATATATATATATATATAGGGGCCGGTTATATTGACCCCACTTTATTTTACCCCACTTTTACCCCGGTGAAAAAATTGGTTATAAAAAGCGAAAATTCGAATTTCAACCGTACGGATGGAATATATATGTTTTGAATATGTTGTAGATAAATTTTCACAGCAATTGGAATATTATATCATTGCCATCATGTATTATCAAAATATGTATTTATATGTTTTGATGATACATGATGAATTTTCATGATACATGATGGCAATGATATAATATTCCGATTCTTGTGCAAATTGATCCACAACATATTCAAAACATATATATTCCATCCGTACGGTTGAAATTTAAATTTTCACTTTTTATAACCACGGGGTAAAAGTGGGGTAAAATAAAGTGGGGTCAATATAACCGGCCCCATATATATATATATATATATATATATATATATATAGACACACACACATAAATATATAGTGTGGCTAAAAAACATACATATGTTTTTGAGGTGAATAACATACGGTCCAAAATACGTATTAAATCATCAAAAATTCAAATTTCAACCGTACGGATGTAATATATATATGTTTTGAATATGTTGTAGATTAATTTTTACAAGAATCAGAATAATATATATTTGCTATCATATATCATCAAAATTCATCACTATATATATTTTGATGATATATGATGGCAATGATATAATATTCTGATTCTTCTAAAAATTAATCTACAACATATTCAAAACATATATATTCCATCCGTACGGTTGAAATTTGAATTTTTGATGATTTTTAATACGTATTTTGGACCGTATGGTTTTTAGCCACACTTATATATATATATATATATATATATATATATATATATATATATATATATATATATATATATATATATATATATAACATTACATACCTTGTGATCCATTAGAAACGCTATAGCTTGACTAATGATTTTGCAAATTTCATCAAAATTTACTTTTGCTATATGGTATTTCAATTTTTCATTGTTTGTGACCATTTCTTATTCCACCCCTTACAAAATCAAGCATGAAAATAAAAAAATTTGGATCTATATTGAGTTGGAATTTTTATTTATTTATTTGAGATTCAAACTTATCATCATTGAATTGAAAAACTTGTTAAATAATGTTAAATACGTTTGTTGGAATTTGAATTTGGGATCTCTTTCAAAATTTTATGAATACCTAACTACTTGAGCTAGTAAGCTTTGACATTGAATTGGAATTTTGAATACATATAATCGTCAGCATGTTCTAAGCATGGAAGACTTAGGAATTATTTGCATAATTGGAGATGGCAACTATGATTACAACTTAAGCATTTCGATCTATGATTAGATCCCATTATTTGAAACGATTGAGACGCAACTTGGTAGTTTGTGCCCTGCATTTTATTTGTACAGAATACAGATGTTTACGTGCATGTGTTTGTATGAAAATTTAAATGATTAGTCGATATTTGCTTTTGGAATATTGTATTTCCATTTTTTCAATAATGTTGAGATACTAAGATTACAAAATTTGTTAAAATAGACATGATCATCAAATATGAAATAGTTAAATACAAAAGATTAAATGCTTTTATTAGCTGTCAGCTCTATAAATCAACATTTACAGAAATGTAACAAAATTTCCAATAAAAATAAAACAAAAAAAATATGTATGATCTTTTCAATGAAAAAGATCGACCGTATAGAACAAACCTTAGCAAAAACAAGAGACATGTCCAAGTTTCTTGAATCCCTTGGACAATTTCTATCGAAACCTCATTTTTTTACAAATAGGTGCCGCTTCTATTTTTATGATATCTTGCACCATATTCTCTCGATTGGAATATTCCGCCTCTTCCTCTTCCTCTTCTATTCCCTCCGGTATAGGCTCGAGGGCCGTTTTTGTGAAAAGAGGTTGATATTCTGATTCTGGAAGAAGTGGGATCAGATAAAAGGGGTTGGATTCCTCGCGCTCAATCCATCGAGGCCGTGGAATTACAGAAACGGTTGTGTTGCCATGCTTCCTCAACTCTAAACTTTTGTTTTCTTGTCCCGATTGACTCCGGGTTCTTTAGTTGTGGTGGCTCATTGGCCAGTTCAGTCGGAACCAGAATTTTTGGCTTTGTTGGCCTGTCCGGCAGATTGATTGGCTCAGGCGAGCCTAGCTTGGTTGGTTCTGCAGGTTTGTCATGCATGATCATGTCGATCAATTTAAGTTTGATTTGTTTTCTATCATTGGGCTCGGTCGTTTTGACTAGCAGATTCATGGTCAGGTTGGAAGGCTCATTACGATGCTTGCGACAAATTAGGATGAAAACACAGAACAACGTGAGAACGTAAAGGAAAAACGCCATATTTGATTGAGAGAATGTGGAGGAGAAGAAAAATTGAATTTAAAATTGCGTAATGATGGAATGGATTAAAATGTAGATATAGTAGAAAGGGTTAGTTCTTTTAGCATTATATATGGAAAAAATGATAACTGTACTGGTTGACTGAATTTTGTTTCGTCACCGTCTCGCTTAATTTAGAGTGTTTGTGGTTATTTGTCTAGATTTTACGGGCTATGCTTTGACTTTAGGACCGACTTTTTCATTCAGTGCGTATCTAAGAAATTTTTAGTGTCATGTTAGGATAATACATGCATTTATGGAAAACAAAATGCCCTCCAAAGGTGAGAGTTTTCGGTTGGCTAGCGATTCATAATAGGCTCCTGACGGCGGAGAACCTACTCAAACGAGGATGGCCCACTCAACAGAGTTGTGTTCTATGTTTTTTTTTTTTTTTTTTGCTCATTAAGCCCGTAGGCGATTTCATTAGCTCAAAAGATTTTACAAGGATTACAAAATTTGTGAAAAATGAGAAACACTCCTTGCAAGTCAGAAGCTAATTCCTAATACAAAATTTCCTAATTGTGTGAGATTCTAGCCTTTCTAGCTATGTTATCAGTTTCATAATTTCCTTCTCTTCGTATGTATTTAACTGCTGCACCATTCATCATTTTGAGAGCATGCCTGCATTGTCATGTTCGGATAATTTTGTGTTCTATGTGGATTGCATTTGGAAACTAAGGATCACCTATTTATGTCTTGTGATTTTGTGCGTTGGATATGGCAGGAAAGTCACAGAACTCGAATAAACCCTACAAAGAGGAAGACCTGGGACACTATTTGGATATTGGTTCTTTGGGCAGTTTGGCTACAAAGGAACAGGAGGATTTTTCAAAACAAATCTCGCACAAGACCTGCACTTATGATATGGGCAGCTAATGAAGTGTCCAGTTGGATAAAGGACTGCTAATGCCTTAGTATATGAGATTTAGTTTCCTTCTTATTTCTTTACTTTTATTACTCCTGTTTTATTTTGTTGTTGCTGTAATAATTCTGGATGTACTCTGTTTTTCTTTTGATTTCAATGATAACATATAGCTGGCGATCGCCTGTTGTGTTTCCTCAAAAAAAAAAAATATGGATAAATTTTTTTTTTTTTGCCAATTAAAAATATGGATAATACATGCATATAGTTATACTTAAATTGTCCTAGATAAATGCTCAATCGATAATTATTCGGTTCTAGCATTTTCATCATCATATCAACTTATTTGCCATCTCCCGTAATGGGACTTCATTACATAGAATTCTTGTGAAGACATATACAAACAACAAAGTAATATCCGTGGTTATAAAAATATAGAAGGTAATCAAGTGGTAGTGGTACCTTTGAGGGTTTTGTAATAGGAGTGTAAATTAAAACCCTAAGCCTTATATCTCCATTATCAAGTATGGAAACAATTGTATTTATGCTTCGTAAATAAACATATCCTTAACGATGTTATACTAAGATATTTAAAAGAAACAATTTTATGTCGAAAAAAAGGAAACAATTGAAATTATATCTGCAAATCAACTTCAAATAACTGACTTCCCAAATTAACAAAATATCAAATAAATGCAACGTAATCAAATAAAAAGAAGGCCTTTAACTTTATTAATTATCAAACCAACAATTACACAAAATTGTCAACACGTGACATTATTACTTGCATTACAAATTCAAATACCAAGTTAACTCAAACCAAAAATAGTTCTGCCACACATTTAAGTTAAATATCCTACAAAATAAGTTAAAACATCACTTAACACACTCATTTCAAAGAATCAAAAAGAGGCAAAACTATAGAATCTATTGTAACTGTATATTATGCATATAAATAAAATTAGGGTTGTAAATGCAAAAAAAGCCCTTTTGATTGCATGTAATATGCCAAAATCGCGAGTATCACGACCAAAAATACAAGCCACATGCTCAAACCTGTATAAAAAACACCAAAAATTCACAAAAAACTCAACAAAATATATTAAAATAAATAATGAATTTGAATACCATGATAAAAACATACCATTATTCTTTTTAGCTTCAATTGTAGTCACTCTAGCAGTTGAGTCAAAGGACGAAGACAACAATTGCCTAACAAATTAAAAATTACTTTCACATCTCATATAATTTTAAATATAACGAGTATTTGATCAAATATAAATCCTAGTTTCGCAATTACATGATAGTAAACTTGGACCATCTTTTACTTTTAAAACGTTGTGTAGCATTTTTGCACTAAAAAGGACCAAAAAGGAATAATAAACAAAAAGATGGATATTAATGTAAAAAAACCTTGAATCATGGGAGAACGCCACAGTGGTAAGAATCCCCATATGAGCTTTCTTAATTATTGAATGAACTTGCAAGGTTTCAGAGCTCAGAATCACAATATTTCCTTCGATCGTCCCACTATGCAAAATGACAAAATAACCCTTTTATTTTTAATATTATATTTTGATGATATAACAGGCGGATTTGTGTGTTTTGAGGCCTTACAGAGCGAGAAATTTGCCGTCAGGAGAAGCATTAAATGCTGAAATCGGATCTCTGACGACTTTTTTGGATTTTATTCTCTCCCATGTGGAAGTATTCCATGTAATTATTTTTCCGTGGCCATCTAAAAAATATATACATTAAAAAAATGTACATACATATATATGCATATATTATTTCAAACCGAAAGCATTAGTTTACAAACCAACAATTCAAAAAAATAACAGATCAAACACCAAAAAGAAAACCCACAAAAACAATTAAGAAAGGTTGATCAGCAGTAAGCTGCCAGTAAAATAATAATTGGTACCATAGTTGGAATTTTACTGGTATAGATAAAAATAATAATTGGTACCATAAATATAATTGGTAAAAAAATTATTATTTTTATAAACTTACTTTGCACTGCAGCAATAAAAAGGACAGGGCTATTACGAGAAAATCTACAGTATGCAAAATTCTCTCCCTGTAACAAACATGTATAAAATTAGGTTTAATATTGAAACTTTTCAAGTGCGTCTTAATATTAATGAGTAAATAATAAAATAAATTAAATAAATGAATAAAGAGGATTACAGATTCTCTAGCCAAATTGGCAGCAATATTTGATGAATTTAGATCCCAAATTTTACAAGGGCCTGAATTTCTAAGTGAGACCAAATATTTTCCATCAGAACTGCACAAATATAAAATAAAATATATGAAATTAGTTGAATAATGTGAAATTAGAAAAATGTAAGTATACGCGTTTATCATCTATAATAGACTTGAATGGTAGATATATATTAATATACTGATTGCTTACTGATCTTTTTAATTTTTTCTTTTCTTTTTGTTTCTTTTTTTTGTTGTACTGAAATAATACCTAAAATCAAGATCTTTGATACTTGTATTTTCCACGAATTCTGTTAATATACTTTCCATGTCTGGCCATTTAAACACTCTCAAATTTCCATCCTATGAAAAAAAATCCAAAAAAGATATATCAGGAATTTCATTAAGAAACATAAAAAAAAAAAAATTCTAAATTTCAGCTTTTATACAAAAAATGAAGGAAAAAAAAAGACAAGTTAAAATCTTTGAAATTTTGGCCAATTGATTTCGGACAAATAAAAAGGTAAAAAAAAAAGAACAATTCAGTACGAAAAACACAAAAGAGAAACAAAAACTTCCAAGTTCCAGCCTTTTAAAAAAAATAAAAGAAGAGTCAAAATCCTTCAAATTTTGGCCAATTGATTTGGGATATATAAAAAGGCAAAAATAAATATAAAATAATATACCTCACCACCAGTGGCAAGAACTGAGCCTTCAGCATTAAAACATAAACCCAATTGCAAACCGATATTTTCAAACTGTGTTAATTCTTCTTCAGCAGGAATTAATTGAATATTATTAATATTTTCTTCATCTTCCGTAAGCTCCCATTTGTACAACCTTTCAGAAAAAAAGCAAAAAATACATAAATAACTTACAATGCTTACCAATAAAGAAAAATAATATTATTTTTTAAATATATTATAAAACGTTGAATTTATAAAGAGACCTGCAGCTCGTATCTGGAAAAGAGCAGATAATTCCGTCTCCATTTGGATGAACAGTCATTCTGTATGGTAATTCAGACTCAGTGCCCAGTCTAAAAACCTAAATAATAATAAAACAAATAAAAAATCTTTAAGCATGAGAAAATTGCAAAAGAAAGCTAAAATTTTTGCAGAGATATAGAATCCAACCCTAGAATCAGGCCTAGAAACGAAAGCTTTATATAATGCAAAAAAAACAATTCTTCAAATACACATCAAATATCATTAAGTTCAAAACATTTGGGGTGTTCAAACTTCAGACTGTTCAGTTTATTCGGAAAATATTTTTTCCTTTTCTTCGTCATTTAAACTTAAGATTTCAAATAATCATGTTATAAATGACCTAGTCATACTTTACATTATTCATTACGCGACGTGAGATGTTTTTATTTTACAATTATTCAATTTCTTATCAAGTTCAACTGAACAAAACCGAATTAAGTTCAGTTTAATCCAGTTCATTTTCAAAATTTTCCTAAACTTACTTCAATTCTATTTAAATCAGTGAAACAAAAATTGCCCCTTAAAAAGATAAACAAAAACAAAAACATTAAAAACACTTACTGGTTGATCAGAGAGAGATCTGGAACTAACACGAAACTCACAGACCGCCAGCGCATTAGGCACGCCGCTGTTCCCCGCTCCGCCTCCTCCGCCCAGCGCCACAAGCATCCGATCCGAAGAAGAAGAAGAAGAAGAATCATCGTGGTCCTTCTTCTTCAACTTCTCCGCGATCTGAGAGAAGGGCACCCACGCCGCGCAGTAGATCGGGAAGCCGTACGTCTTTGCGCAATCTTGCGTCTCACCTCTCGCCATTGAGGATCTCCTTCTCCTTCTGCTTCGGTTTGGATTCGATTGTTTCAAGTTCGGGGTGGTTTGCGTTTGTTTGTTTTACAGAAAGAGGGACTTAAATTGGGCTGAATTGGATCTCCGAGATAGGGCGAGAGATGGTCGGGCTTTGTAAGTGAGAAAGGGGGAAAGGTATACCAGCATAATGCTCGCAATTAGTTGCGAATTTTTAAATTTGTTATTCATTTCAATTTGAATTTTATGTATAAATCTCAATTATAAAAAATCTAAATAATAGTTTAAAATAAATTTTGAGTACATAAATAATAAATATTAATTATGTTATTTAAGTTAGTTGATTATATTTAAAATCATTTTGAATTATATCATAAGATATTTTATCCATATATTATTCATTCAAAAATATTTTCTATATCACATCTAATTTTATAAAGATGAATAATTCTATATAAATAAATTCACATATAAGAAATAAAATAACATAAATAATAAATTCATAAAAAAATAAAAAATAATTCAAAAAATAATTTGGATTATTAATTTACAATCTTAAGTTATATTTGCATTAAGATTTTTAAGATTAAAATATCATCTTTTTTTATTTCTTTAGTTTTCTTTTGTCGTTATCTATTGAAATATTATATTAAAAAAAATTAATTATTAATCAGACGATGAAAGATATCAGAAAAACTAAAAATACACGATAAATTATTTCATAGATTTTAGTTGAAACCTTATAAAACTTAATTATAGATGATTAACTTTAAAAAAATATAAAAACAATAATTATATTTATATGATTTGTAAAAGAGAAATATGATATTATATATATGAAAAAAGAGAAATATGATATTATATATATGAAAAAAGTACGTTTACTATACATAAAAAAATATAAAATAACTCATTTTATGAAAAAATTGCACCACTATTTTTCTTATTTATATTTTGTTAGTTGTTAAAGTGATACAGATTATCCGTAATATATTAAGTAATATAATATAATTTTTAATACTCTAGAATTTTATTTGATATGATAGTTCTCACGTAATCGGAGATATAACATGAACCATTAATCTAACTAACCATGTGATATTGTGGTAATAATTTAATTGAAAAACTAAGATTTGAAAAAAAAAAAAATTGATATAACGGACAAGATAAAATTGACGATAGGTCTCTTGAGAGCTCAAAGAAAGATGAAAAAATAAGATATAAGATATAACTTAATGAACAAATCATTTTTGTACATGTTCTTTTATATAGTCTTTATTCACATATTTTAGCAAGAAAAAAATTAGAACCATAACAATATGGAACTCAAAATAAAGAGAAAATTTCAATAAATTTATATATGATGATTTTAACATTAGAAATAAAATATTTCATTAAGAATTATAAGTTTTTAAAGAAGAAAAGAAAAATTATTTATATTTTAATGAGTGAACTCTTCATTAACTATTGGTATTAATAATTGAACATAACTTTGAACTATGATTCATTGAAACCATCCGATTAAGATCTGGTGGTCATAAACAAATTTACAATGGTTCTCAATAAATCGGGATGAAACACAAAACACCAATTCAACAAATCATATGATTATGTTTTAATAACCACACACATGTTGCCAAAAAAATCAATAAATTTAAGAAAATGAATGGTTAAGATTTAACAAAAAAATTAATCGAACGGTCGAAATAAAAGTGATGATGTAATCTAGCTCAAAAGTAGATGGAAAATAAAAGATTTGGGTTAATTTCTGTAAAGAGCAAGGTAATCACGTCTAATAACATATTTTTTTATACAATAATGCTATGCAACAATACGAATATCTTGATAGCATCCCAACATAATTTATTTTGTAAATATTACAACTAATTATAGAAGCAATATGTGCATATTAAATCCTGTCAGGATGTCAAGTTGGAAGTGAAAATAGAAAAATAAAATATGTAGTGTACTCTCCTACAACCAACCATTTCACCCTTGAGACAATAAACAAAAAACAAAATTAAAATTAGTAAAATATGCTTAACAACACGTGTCGAATTTCGTCATCTCCTAAAATCTAAATCCACATCCACCATGTATCTAACTACCATATTACTTTTAAAATCTCCAAATTACTCATTGACTGAGTTTTGTAAAATAATAAAAAAAAGTTTTAGAGCCAAGTTCCAACTGCTTGAAACATTGTAAGCTCTCTGGAATCCAATAAAAATCCTAATTTCTCTCTCATAATTCAAAACCACAATCAATCTCGTCCTCACCACCGCCGCCTCACAGCGGCCGGAGATTCCAATGACGAAAGCTACCACACTACCGCTGAAGATCAGATATAGCGTCAGTCACCTCACTCTTCTCCTTCTTCTCCTTACGAACATCGAAGTGGTTGAGATAAACACGACGAATGTGGTTGGATCAGGCGAGGCAGATTTCGTCAATCAAAGGAGTGAGTCTATAGACAACGCAACAAACGCAAATTTAGCTTGTAGTGCAAGCAGGGTTTTTTGTCTGGTACATCGATTCCTCTGTTTCATTTTGGTTTGTATGATTATTTCGCTCGTCATTTTGTGGATAATTAGCATCTATAGCCACCACTGAAGCAACTGCGATGTTTTCTAAGACACAATATAATTTATTTAGTTCATATTTATGTCAAACGCATGAAACATGAGTTTTAGGTGCAAACAAATATTGTGGAGAAATATTTTAAATTGAAGGCAAATTTTGGTTTGCATTTGAATAATTTTGTATATTCTTTACGAAAAATCTAGCTGAGTTTTTATTACATGAAACGTGAGTTTTAGGTGTAAACAAAGATTGTGGATAAATATTTTAAATTCATCACAAATTTTGGTTTGCATTTGAGTAATTTAGTATTTGCTATCATTCTTTACGAAAAATCTATCCGAGTTTTTTTTGAATGAAACGAACAAACAAACGAACGAGACATAAGTTTTAGGTGCAAACAAAGATTGTGGAGAAAATATTTTAAATTGAACACAAATTTTGGTTTGCATTTCATGAATTTTGTATTTACTATCATTCTTTACGAAAAATCTAGCTGAGTTTTTATTTTTGCATGAAACGATCGAACAAACGCATGAAACATGAGTTTTGGAGGCAAACAAAGATTGTGGAGAAATATTTTAAATTCATCCCGAATTTTTGTTTGCATTTGAGTAATTTAGTATTTACTATCATTCTTTACGAAAAATCTATCCGAGTTTTTTTTTGTATGAAACGAGTGAACAAACGCATGAAACATGAGTTTTAGGTGCAAACAAAGATTGTGGAGAAATATTTTAAATTGAACGCAAATTTTGGTTTGTATTTGAATAATTTTGTATTTTCTTTACGAAACATATGCATATGCATATACATATACATATACATATACATATACATATACATATACATATAGAGGATGACTAAACAACTTGTACAAGCAAAGCCCGGATTTTGCTTGTGATTTTGCTTGCGACCAAAATTCATCAAAAATTCAAATTTCAACCGTACGGATGGAATATATATATTTTGAATATGATGTAGATTAATTTTCACAAGAATCGAAATAATATATCATTGCCATCATGTATCATCAAAATTCATCAAAATATATATAATATGTATTATATATATTTTGATGAATTTTGATAATATATGATGGTAATAATATAATATTCCGATTCTTGTGAAAATTAATCTACAACATATTCAAAACATGATGTTACTTAAGTTATTCTAATTTTGTAGTTAGACCATGTGTGAACTACGGGTGTAAGTTTTTAGCCCAAGTTTTTGTTAGGTTCAGTAATAAGTGCTTGTCATACTTTAATTAACACTCAACTGAATCTCTATATATACTCATTGACTGAGTTTTGTAAAATAATAAAAAAAAAATTTAGAGCCAAGTTCCAACTGCTTGAAACATTGTAAGCTCTCTGGAATCCAATAAAAACCCTAATTTCTCTCTCATAATTCAAAACCATAATCAATCTCGCCAAAAATGGGCTCAAATCGTCCTCACCACCGCCGCCTCACAGTGGCCGGAGATTCCAATGACGAAGGCTACCACACCCCCTTCTTACTTTGATGAAGCTTTGAAGAAGCTTTGAAGAACGAACGAGCGACGACAATTTTGAAATTTTCAACTTTCTTTTCATTTGGCTTGAAATTCTCATTCATGGTATCCTCTGAAGATTCTTCTAACTTTTGGTCTTCTGAATTTTGTTTTATATTTACCAATTACATGGTGAAATTAGATTTAACATGGAGTATTAACAATTAAAAATTGTGAGTTAGCAATTAGTTTCTTGTTAGAATTTACAAATTAGGGTTTGGACTATATTAACTGGTCGCCATTAGGGATATGTTTTAACTAGAAATTAGAGTTTCCGGAGATTTTAATTAGCAATTATGGTTTTTAGCTTAGTTAATAAGTAGTCAGATTTTGGTTAGAAATTGAGCTAACTGATTTCAATAACTTTTATGACTTAACTTGATTGTTATTATATATATTGCTTAAATTTGATCCTCTTATTCATTTTTTAAGTTTTTCTTTTTCATAAAAGTCTTCAATTTTTGGTTGATCTGTTCAAAAAAGAATTGAAGTTAAGGTCTTTGTCAAATTGTATGTGAATAAGAAACATAATTATGCAGCCCTAGAATGAACTTATGATGTTTGTCAAAATACAGGTAAAGAAATTTGTTGCGTCATTCCCACAAAAGTCATAGAGCTTGTATATTGGTATGACCTTATAATTATCAACTCCAACTTGCACTGAACCAATCCAATTGATAGAACACAAGGATAAATATACCCCATTTTTGCATCAATCTAATTTTTCTAATTTCATATTTGGAATTTTCCGAAAATTGATATTTTGCAATCATTTTGTTTGAATAGTTCAAACTACAGTAATTACATTTAAAGTGTAATTAAATATCGTAGGAGCCATAAATGCAAATTTCAAACCCACATTTTTCAATTATTGACACGGTTTATATGTCGTGCTATACAATGTCAATACTTGGACTTTCTATTTTCTACATGTATCAAACATCTACATAAATTATTATCAATTTAATGTTAACTGTTCTACTATTAGTGTAAAAAAATAAAAAAATATGTAAATATAAAAAGAAAAATTTCTGATTATGCATATATGTATAATTTTATTCATCTTAAGCCACCTCATGTACTTCATATTTTTCCACTGCTGGTACATACACTACTATATGTTGGTACCGGACAGGTAAGATTGGTATCAATTGTTACAAATTGGAAAGTTCAATTTATTTTTCTATTTTCCAAATTATTGGTTTTTTCTACTATTTGCAACTTATTACTTGTTTTTTGGTACAAACAGGCCCGGCCCTACTCTTAGGCCCATAAGACCTGGGTCTAGGGTCCATATTTCAAAGGGGTCATTTATAATATATATTTCTTTTAGATATATTTAAGTTGATAAAAATAAAAAAAGCCCAAACCCATAAGATCACACCAGCCCACACCCAGGAAAAAAGATGTCTTCATTTCACCCCTCACCTCTTCAATAATCGTCTGGAGGAAAGAAAAAGAAAAGAAGACGCCGATCGGCACTGTTCTCTTTCTCGCCGCTGCCTGAGAAATCGCCGGGCCGGAGCCCTTCTCCTTACCCTCACCACTTCGATTCTTCCTCTCTCTGCTCTAGAAAAAATGACATTGAAATATATGTATGGTGTGCTGGAGCATGGAACATGAATAAACATTGAGGAATAAATCTATAATTTATTTGCAATAATGGTTGTTGCCATTTTTAATTATGTGATAAATATCTAACTTAATTGAACAAGGGCAATTTCGAAATTTTAATGAAAAATTTAAAAGTTGCTCTGGACGAAAAAAAGACTACTCTAGAAATAGCGCCACCCTTTACTGTTTTAATTATAAATTCAGAATTATGATTTGACTACTAAATTTGAACTGTCCTAAGTTGATAGAGTTATAAAACTCATATGTAATAATCATGGATTGTTGGTAAGGTGACTTGTTATATTTACTATCAACATACAACTTTCAAATTTACAAGTGGTAAGTAAAATTTATAACAAGTAAATCTCGACATGATTATTGTGTTGTCTAACTTCTAGTGTATCAACATCAATAATACACTAGTATAAATCAATTGCAAATATTAAAATTTACGCCAATATAAACTACAAAATTACATGCGACAGATGAAAAAAAAATAATTTATCCAATTAGTACAAAAGAGGAAACAATGCATAGCCCCTCCAATAATCAGACCTGAAAAAATTGCATTAAAATCAATTAGTTAGTCATAATTAACAAAAAGAGGAAACAGTGCATAGCCCCTCTTTTGATTAATTAATTAATTAATTATTTACTTAAGTATATATTAATTATATAATATTCATATTATAATGACATCCTGTTTCATATTAATTATCATATTAATTATTTACTTAAGCATTCAATATGAGTGGTTGTTACAAGATTTTATTGTTATTTTACCGGCCTCTAAAACACTGGTTGTAATAGTTTTGACATTCTTTTCACCTTATTAACATTCCATAATATTAATGTGGATGTTCATATACATTAATCTTGAACTTCCAACCTTTTGGATTCACCACTCTGTCTTTTCTTTAAGTTGTATTGGTTGGATAAAAAACAAAATTTATTTTAATTAATTCACTTTTATACATTTTATTGACATTATCTCATTTATTTATTTCTTAATCACATGTAAGGGTATTCCACCCTATAAATAGTGCATTATGTTACAAATGTTATGAATATTTTATATGTGTGTCCATTTGTTGACTCTTAAACAATGACAAATTAGGAAATGCTTGTAAGAATAGAATGATATGTGGCAGAATATTCAGTACTGTATTTTCTATTAAATATAGATTAGATTTTGTATGATTATTTCTTTATCTTAATTTAGAATCAAGATATTTAGTATTGTATTTTATAGTGTATAAATGTTAGATTTTATATGATTATTTCGATATCTTAAATCAGAATCACCATCTACTGTATAAAGGACGGTGACTATCATATTATTCAATCCCATAATTTAATAAGAAATTTGTCTCGTCCAATTTTCTTTTCTATTCTTCTTATTTGCATTATTTCAATCAAAAGACATAATTGGATTATTTCTGTTGCAATTATTGTCACATATACGACATGGAGATGAACAAGAAGCTTGCAATTTTTATGTTTATGCTACTTGTCATTGCCTCTAGTAAGTTGTACCTCTCTCTGTAATATGTACATTTATTTATTTTTGAAATACATAAAATTGATTATAGACAAGTATTTATATAAATTCATTATCATGAAAATGGAATTACACAGAAAGCTATCCAAACTTTTGACGTAAAATACAGAGATAAAGGGGCAATTAACATAATATTCCTTAATATAGAATCTAAAAATAAAAATATTCCTTAATATAATCTCTCCTTTTTTGTGTGTGTAGGTGAAACTATGATTGTAAATGCGGCATGTGACAACGTAAGCCATAAATTCGTAGGAATTTGTTTGCGGAGAAAAAACTGCAGGACTGCGTGCGTGAATGACGGCTTCATAGACGGGAAATGCAAAGTCTTCTGGTGGGGATTGAGATGTGTTTGCTGCGATTTGGGATGAAGGTAGGGGTTTTTTCAGAGGGATTTGGGATGAAGGTTTAAGGTTTAGTGTGTGTGTAAGCCTATGGGCAATTTAAAATAAAATGTGTTTGTTGCGATTGTCTGTGATGTCTGTTATGTTTGAATAAATTCCACAATAAATGTGAATCTTTTCAGTGTTTAACATGTTGTGATAAGTGTTATGTTCAAATTTCTTTATATATATATGTCGTTTTTTTTACATTCTAATTCCTAAATTTCTATAAATCAACTTTTTACAAGTAAGAAAAAGATAGAGAAAAAAAAACTATCAGCTCAAAAAAAAAAAAGAAGCCACAAAAACAAACGGATTAAGATGGGCCTGACTCTTGGCCCAAAGAAACAGTGAAAGACGTTGTTTGCAGAGAAAGGAGCATCGATAAAATCAAGGTAACATAAAAGAGGCAAAATGGTGCAGCTGTTTTCCTTCTCTCCCTCTCTCGAACATGTCGCCGACCTGTCTCTCTTCCTCTTCCACCAAATTTATAATCATATCAAAAGTTGTGATCTATGCTAAATTTATTATGCGAATAAGTAAACAAATTCCAAATTTAAAATCCAATCATAGTTCTGACATTCCAAAACGACCATTGGATATCATCATAAATTAATTCTGCATAATAACGTTCTAAATTTAACCCCAAACAAATTTAGCATTTAACTCTAATTAAATCATATCAAGAGAAAACCATTATTTCAGTGCACAATATTTGGAAACGCCGGGAATTGATATTGCCGGGCGCCAATTAATAAATGCATAAATCATAACCCTTATTTTTTTTTTCAGAAAGTTTCTATTTTTTTCATTACTTGAATAGAAATTTGTATCTAGAAATTAATTAAAAAGCATGCCAAATCCAAACGCAAACATAAGTACATGCATTATAAGCAAATCATTCATAATTAACATGAAAAGCAACAAACCATGCCAAATTACAAGGATAAAACTTAACAATGTCACGAGCAAATCGCACACAAAGCTCACAATCATATCAAACTTTACCTAACCGATGGGCCTGTTCCGATAAGAGAAGAATCAATCCAACTAATCTGGCTTTTGGACCCTTCAATATTTATAGTTTTATCCATCCACCATTTCTCCTCTGTTAAGCAATCTCTCAGTTGTGTCACCACTTCAGCCATTATTGGCCTTTCTTTAGAGGTTTCTTTTGTGCATCTAATTGCTAGATCAATAACCTTCCACACTATTTTTTATTGTAATTAGATTGTAACATCGAATCCACAATTTTGGTGATTGCAGATTATGGGACTAAATCGGCTCTTGCAGTCCCGGAATATAATTACCACATAAGTTGGGCCAATTATTTTCACGTGTGTTCTGAACATAATCTTGGAAAGTATAACGGAGAGACTAATAATGAAAAAAAAGTTAATTTCCTTCTTTCCTTAATTTCCTCACTCGGCTCATTATTTCTAAAATGGCAGAGAATTTTTGGTTTAACCGCGAGCACCACAGCCCTATATAGCTTGTGTTTTTTGAGCCGAAAAAATAGAAAACTATAATGTTATTCGCAAGGATGTACTGAGTATGTAAACAAATGTATTGTGTACTGTACTCTTTATTTTAATGCCACCTATATACAGCCTAATACTGCTAATTTATAACATAAAATTGGATTCACACCTCAAATGCTATCTTTATACACAAATAACACAATATATATTTTATACGTATCATAAACACAACATAAGAAGCAATGTTTTGTCCTACATGTTATTCGCAAGGATGTACTGATCATGTAAACAAACATATTGTAAACTCTTTATTTTAATACGACCTCTATACAGCCTAATACTGCTTTAAAACAAATTGGATTCTTACCTCATCTGCCAAATGCCATCTTTATACACACATAACACATTATCAAATCTAAAAAAGTTGATATAAAAAAAGTGCTAAGCACACATGACATGTGCTTAAATACCACACAACCATTGCATAGTCAAGTTGTGAAGCTGAGCGTGAATGTCACACGCTTATCAGCAGCTTCCCTGGAACTGAAGAAGCTGTTACTTATGTGTCATATCACACATCATTTGCTCTCTAATTAGGCTATATTAAAACCAGCTGTTCTAGTTAATTGCAATTTGTGGGACTAATCGAGTCCACGCTTGCAATTCCGGACAAGATTTACAAACATCCGTTGAGAATTATACTAGATTTAGGCCAATGAATAATAATTTTAACGAGCTGTCTGATTTCACAAAACCTTCCAAAGCACGCCTGCATCTCTCTCGTCAAATGCAAAATGCGAAAATCGCTCTTAAAAGGCTAGCTCCAGCTGTAAAGATGTGTTCGAGTAAACTAGAAGCAGATTGGGGCAATTTTACTGCTAGTGCTGGATGTGTTGCATTCCTTAAAAACGACCACAGTTTTTCTGTATAGTCACACTCCTCAACCAAGTGCCTACTGGTCTCATTTGCTCTGAGACATAAGAAGCATCGATTTGCCAAGTGATAACCACGTTTCTGCAAATTGTCCAGAGTAAGTACATTCCTCTGTTTGAAAATCCACAAGTGAACTGCCATTTTCAATGGTATTTTAACCGCCCATATTTCAGCTCAGAAAAGGTGAAAGCTCCCGTTACCAATTGTCGATACGCTCGACTGGTATTAATTTCCGCCTTCTCATTTAAATTAATGCTTTGATATTTATTTAGCGTGATTCTGTGTAATGAATAAAATCATAAATATATCCTCATAAGCAATTTTTTTGTGTACATTGAAGTTAATATTTTTTTTTGTTAACATTGAAGTTATTATAAGCAATCAAAACATTATTAACTAACTAATTAATTATACAACAACCTCCAACGACTACTTAACAGAGAAAATATCAATAAAAAGAGTTTAAATTAACAATTTTGTTTGTGAATATTTTTCTTTTATAGGTACTCCTTGTATTGTGGCGCAAGTGTTAGGCTGGACTCCAGCAAGTGGGACCCTGTTTTTAATGTTCGGTGGTGAACATGAGAATTTTCCCGGTACAATTCCAACTGGATCAGATGTGCAATCACTCGTTACGGAGATCATTATAACATTTTATCTCATGTTTGTCATCTCTGGTGTTGCAACCGATAACGAGCTGTAAGTCCACAATTTATAATTTGACTTTAGGCTCTAGAAGTTACATAAGACTACATAAATTATTAGAAAAACTAGTGCTTTATCTCGAAATTACATTTCCTGCATAAGCCCCTCCAAAATTTCCTCAAAAAAAAAAATATACATTTTTCCTGCATCAATATACCATTTTCAAGTGCCAACTTTTACTTTCATCACATTACTCTCATTTCCTCAATTCCTTCATTTCTACGAGCCAACAACTTTTTAACCACCCACATACCTTTTTTGACTCATGTATACCATTTTCAACTCACATCTTTCCCCTCACCAACAGAGCTCATGCTGCTGTGATTCATATCCCTCCTATTAGTCGTGACCTCCACCAGGATCTCCGAGATCTGTATCAACTCAAAGTTCTACAACACACGGTTCTCTCCCTGCACGAGATCCCAAGTCGAGGACAGGGACAGCCTTGAGGACGGCCTCAGGAAGGAGACGTGCTCCAAGGTGAGTACATTATATATATATAGAGAGAGAGAGAGAGAGAGCATGACTAAACAACTTGTACAAGTAAAATCTGGATTTTGCTTGTGACCAAAATTCATCAAAAATTCAAATTTCAACCGTACGGATGGAATATATATGTTTTGAGTATGTTGTAAATTAATTGTCACAAGAATCGGAATAATATATCATTCCCATCATGTATCATCAAAATTCATCACTATATATATAATTGGAAAATATATATATATATATATATATATTTTCCAATTATATATATAGTGATGAATTTTGATGATACATGATGGGAATGATATATTATTCCGATTCTTGTGAAAATTAATCTACAACATACTCAAAACATATAAATTCCATCCGTACGGTTGAAATTTGAATTTTTGATGAATTTTAGTCACAAGCAAAATCCGGATTTTGCTTGTATAAATTGTTTAGTCATCATATATATATATATATATATATATATATATATATATATATATATATATATATATATATATATATATATATACTAAGAGAAAATATTCTAATCCAATTGATTGGGTTTGAATCCCCACTCAAGAAAAATATTCAATCACTAGGCTAGCAGATCATTTGCAAGAAAAATAACAAAACTGCTCACCTTGGAGCACTTAGGATGATGACTATTGTCAGTGATAATCCTCCTAAACGGCTTCGCAAGCAAAAATAACAAAACTGCTCACCTTCATATTTATCTATTTCTATGCAGGGTTACGAACCGTTTGTTTCATACGAGGGTCTTGAACAACTCCATCGCTTTATATTTGTCATGGCCGTTACTCATGTCTTGTATAGTTGCCTAGCTATATTGCTTGCCATTGTCAATGTGAGTTTCTTGAAAAGCCTGATTTATTTGCATTTATTGTATAATATATTCTCAAGTTCGACTATTGAATTTCATATTATTATATTTTGTATCAAATAGTTTGTTATATTTTGCAATATTTTAAACTAATTTTGTATAGGTGCATACATGGAGGAGCTGGGAAGAAGAAGCACGTAGAGATCAATATGATTCTTTTGCCGGTATTTATGATTCAAACTTTAACCTAATATTATCATAAACAATATACCCTTTTCATGTTGTATGTAGCGTAAATATATGTTCAGAATGTTTAAACTAGGTTGTAAAAGCTGTAAATCTAGACTTTAACAACATACTAACATCTAATGCTTATATTTATTTCGTTTTCTTATTAAATGCTCACAAAGGCGGCCTGACTAACAAGTTTCTGACAGAAGAATTTCTCACGGAATCCTTGTAAAAGTCCTGGTCGCCCTCTTCTAAAGAGGAGATCGTGCTGGTTTCGGTTCGGACGGTTGAGTCATCCAGACCGTGGATAGGGATTAGTTTGGCTTTGTAGTTCGATCCCATCTGGAATTTTTTTGTTGGAGGTTTGTTAAATGTGTGAACCATTGATGTAAACTATTTAGTTTTGTTTAAGTGGAAGTATTGAATTGATCTATTCTATTCGGCTTAATTATTGAAGTGTTAGTGCTTAATTATTTCAAAAAAGGGGGAATTTCGTATTTACCGTTCCAAAACTTTGAAACATCGTATATACTCCTCTAAAAACACATATCAAATTTACCGTTTGAAAATTCAATGTCAAGTAATATAAATAATAAATTTACGTGAACTTTTTCTTTTGAAGAAAAACTGATGATGGTGTGTATAATGAAATAAACGTTACTTACCATTTATGTTGAAAAGCATGAAAGCAACCACAAAGCCCCATAGAGGTCCACTGCGAAAGAAAAAAATTCAAGTGTTAAACGTACTATTTATTAATGTTAAGTGGTCTGTTAGAAAAGAATAATGTTGCAAAAAACTGGAAATTTAGAAAGTATATATATATAAAAATAAATAAATTGTTATAAATTACCTCACACCAACAATTTTCTGAACTTCTTCTTCCATGGAGCGAATCATATAATTGTGGAAATCATAATTTGGTGAAAGATTATGTTTCTGCCACAATTTCATAAAACATTAAAAATAATCAAATCAAATTTCAAAATAATTTTTCAGGAACACTTGTCTCTGTCTTTTAATTGCGAAAAAAGAATATTTCACGATTTTTTGTATAAGGGTATATAAGATAATTCATAACTATTGGGGTATAAACTACAAAGAGTGTTTCAGGGGCTTTGAACGTACAAATGAAAATATTCGAAATATAAAAATATTTAGATTAATAATGTTTTTACCAGAATAAATCCTCTTCTTATGGTTAGATAATCCGCTCGGGCTACACATTTAAATTGTCTGAAAAAGCAGGTCTACATATAACCAAAAAAAAATAACAATTATAGCGTAAAACATAAAATTGTCAATAATTCAATTATTCAACCAAGAATTAATAAATATATAAATAATTAAATACATAAATAAATTATTTATTCATGAATAAATGACATACCACCCATACGAAAATTCCATGACTTTTCCAGATTCAGTTGAGTGTTAATTAAAGTATGACAAGCACTTATTACTGAACCTAATAAAAATTTGGCTAAAAACTTACACCCGTAGTTCATACATGGTCTAACTACAAAATTAGAATAACTTAAGTAACATCATGTTTTGAATATGTTGTAGATTAATTTTCACAAGAATCGGAATATTATATCATTACCATCATATATTATCAAAATTCATCAAAATATATATAATACATATTATATATATTTTGATGAATTTTGATGATACATGATGGTAATGATATATTATTCCGATTCTTGTGAAAATTAATCTACATCATATTCAAAACATATATATTCCATCCGTACGGTTGAAATTTGAATTTTTGATGAATTTTGGTCGCAAGCAAAATCACAAGCAAAATCCGGGCTTTGCTTGTACAAGTTGTTTAATCATCCTCTATATGTATATGTATATGTATATGTATATGCATATGCATATGTATATATGTATATGTATATGTATATGCATATATGTATATATATGTATATATGTTTTTTGCTACAGTGCAATTTGGATATGATTCTTGTTTCATAAGGAACCATTTGGCAGTGTACTGCCGTCTCATACTGGGGTATTTTATATTCAAAATCTACTTATATTTTATTTATATCTATTAAATATCTAAATATTCAAAAATCACATATGAGTTTTTTTATTTTTGCAGGTTTGTAGGCCAGTTCCTTTGCAGTTATAGTACATTACCTCTTTATGCCCTTGTCACACAGGTAAAATATTTGATGGTTTTTGAAAGGGAAAATTTTATATTTTACCTTTCAAAACTTCAAAATGTCATATTGTCCCTTCTAAAAGTAAATATCAAATTTATCCTTCCAAAACTCATATTTATCCCTCTAAAAAAGCACATACTAAATTTATCTTTCCGACTTCCAAAATATATCATATTCAACGTTCCAAAATCCAAAAATTTGAAAAGGTAAATATAATATTAGTAGGGTAAAAGCATATCCAAATATTTGATATATTTTGAATTTTGGAACGGTAAATTTGATATGTGTTTTTAGAGGAGTATATACGATGTTTCAAAGTTTTGGAATGGTAAATACGAAATTCCCCCTTTTTTGAAATAATTAAGCACTAACACTTTAATAATTAATTCCACTTAAACAAAACTAAATAGTTTACATCATTGGTTCACACATTTAACAAACCTTCGACAAAAAAATTGCAGATGGGATCGAACTACAGAGCCGGACTAATCCCTATGCACGGTCTGGATTACTCGACCGTCCGAGAGGGCGACCCCACGATCGGCCGCACGGATGGGCCGAACAGCGGATCGGGAGGAGGAAACACTGGATCGGAAAGACCACACACCGGATCGGAAGTGACTTTTCTTAATTCTACTAATAGTTTGTCGATATCCGTGCCGACTTCGCCGAGTCGGAGAGGGGATAGGGTTGAGAGGTGCCACTCGATGCCCTAGATGGGGGAAGGAGTGAATTGAAGAAGGGGGTGGTGGTTGGGAGAGAGGGGGGGGGGGGGGGGGGGGGGGATTTGGATTGTTGTTTGTATATATGTTTATATGAGAGTTGGTAGATTTGGAGATTTTAAAAGAAATATGGTAGTTAGATAGATGGTGGATGTGGATTTAGATTTTAGGAGATGACGAAATTCAACACGTGTTGTTAAGCATATTTTACTAATTTTAATTTTGTTTTTTGTTTATTCTCTCAAGGGTGAAATGGTTGGTTGTAGGAGAGTACACTACATATTTTATTTTTCTATTTTCACTTCCAACTTGACTCCTGATAGGATTTAATATGCACATATTGCTTCTATAATTAGTTGTAATATTTACAAAATAAATTATGTTGGGATATTGTCAAGATATTCCTATTGTTGCATAGCATTATTGTATAAAGAAATATGTTATTAGACGTGATTACATTGCTCTTTACAGAAATTAACCCAAACTCTTTATTTTTCACCTAATTTTGAGCTTATTCAAAAGATTACATCATTATTTTTATTTCGACCGTTCGATCAATTTTTTTGTTAAATCTTAACCATTCCTTTTCTTAAATTTATTGATATTTTTTGGCAACATTTGTGTCGTTATTAAAACATAATCATATAATTTATTGAATTTGTGTTTTGTGTTTCATCCCCAATTTATTGAGAACCATTGTAAATTTGTTTATGACCACCAGATCTTAATCGGATGGTTTCAATAAATCATAATTCAAAGTTATATTCAATTATTAATACCAGTAGTTAATACAAGTTGTTTAGTCATCCTCTATATGTATATGTATATGTATATGTATATGTATATGTATATGTATATGTATATGCATATGCATATGTATATATGTATATGTATATATGTATATATATGTATATATGTTTTTTGCTACAGTGCAATTTGGATATGATTCTTGTTTCATAAGGAACCATTTGGCAGTGTACTGCCTTCTCATACTGGGGTATTTTATATTCAAAATCTACTTATATTTTATTTATATCTATTAAATATCTAAATATTCAAAAATCACATATGAGTTTTTTTTTATTTTTGCAGGTTTGTAGGCCAGTTCCTTTGCAGTTATAGTACATTACCTCTTTATGCCCTTGTCACACAGATAAAATATTTGATTTTAATTTTTTATAGTATTTTGGCTTTTGAAAGGGGAAATTTCATATTTTACCTTTCAAAACTTCAAAATGTCATATTGTCCCTTCTAAAAGTAAATATCAAATTTACCCTTCCAAAACCCATATTTATCCCTCTAAAAGAGGACATACCGAATTTATCTTTCCGACTTCCAAGATACATCACATTCAACGTTCCAAAATCCAAAAATTTGAAGGGCAAATATAATATATTTTGAATTTTGAAAGGGTAAATTTAATACTAGTAGGGTAAAAGCATATCCAAAATTTTGATATATTTTGTATTTTGGAACGGTAAATTTGATGTGTTTTTAGAGGAGTATATATGATGTTTCAAAGTTTTGGAATGGTAAATACGAAATTCCCCCTTTTTTGAAATAATTAAGCACTAACACTTCAATAATTAAGCCGAATAGAATAGATGAATTCAATACTTCCACTTAAACAAAACTAAATAGTTTACATCATTGGTTCACACATTTAACAAACCTCCAACAAAAAAATTCCAGATGGGATCGAACTACAAAGCCAAACTAATCCCTATCAACGGTCTGGATGACTCAACCGTCCGAACCGAAACCAGCACGGTCTCCTCTTTAGAAGAGGGCGACCATGACTTTTACAAGGATTCCGTGAGAAATTCTTCTGTCAGAAACTTGTTAGTCAGACCGCCTTTGTGAGAATTGAAATGCAAATGTGAAATAGAATCACTAGACAGAGAACCTTGGGCGAGTTGATGAACGACCCCAAGATCGGATCGGGAGGAGGAAACACCGGATCGGAAAGACTGAACACCGGATCTGAAGTGTCTTTGCTTAATAGTAATTCTATTAATAATTTGTCGATATCGGTTCCGACTTCGCCGAGTCAGAGAGGGGATGGTGTTGAGATGTGCCAATCGATGCCCTAGCTGGGGGAATGAATTAAGATTTGGCGTGATGACCGATGAAGAATTTTTTAATGCTTGTAATAATAACGGTAATAGTAAGAGTGATGATAGTTTTCCTTCCCCCTACTCTTCCCCCCAAATCTTTGATAATGATGTGGCAACTAGTAATAATGAGCTGGTGTTAAACGTAGGCTCAATTTTGTGGTTACTATATAGAGAATCGGGATTTAAATTTAACAGGTTGTTTTTTTACGTTTAACAGTATGGGCTGGATTGCATTAGATTTAACATGTTGGATATTATTAGATCTAACGGATCAGTAGATTTAACAGACTGCATATTATTTCCAATTATATATATTTTGATGATACATGATGGCAATGATATAATATTCTGATTCTTGTGAAAATTAATCTACAACATATTCAAAACATATATATTCCATCCGTATGGATGAAATTTAAATTTTTGATGATACGTGTCATTTTTTGGACCGTAAGTAAAAATTTTATTTTGCTTGCGTATATTATTTAGCCATACTCGGCCTTGCAAACTAAGGTTTTGTTAATTTGTACTTTCTATACTATCTATGTACAAACACTTCACGGTTGATACACTTTTTTTTTTCCCGATATGATTCCCGTAGGCCACATTTGATAGACATTGAATCACTAATTTATTATATTTTGTTAATTAGAATCGAATTAAATAAAAATAATCTATGGATATCCATGCACAATAATCAGTAGGAAAGAGTTACAAATCAAACCAGACTCAGCCCAAATACGGCCCAGTAAATAAGTGTGGATTTTTCTAATGGGAAATGAAAACCCAACAAACCGTTTCTCAAGTCAAAAATATTACAAAGGTGTATTAGGCCCAAGTCAAAACTTCACTTCACTTCGAAAAGAACAACTCAAAATTCAGAGAGCTTCAGTCATGGCGATGGCGGCGAGCAGAGCTAAACCCCTTCATTTCCTCCGCCAGTCCTTCATCTCCATCAGAACCCTAAGCTCCTCCGCCTCCGCCGGTGGCACGGCTGGTGGCGCCGCCGCCGCAGCTGGATCAGGCGGTGGTGATTCGGAGAAAGCGAGGAAGAAGAGTAATAAGAAGAAGAATCTGTTTGATGTGGTGCAGTTCCTTCCGAGTTGGGGGTTGGGTTATCAGGTAGCGAAGAGTCACTGGAGGGATGTCTCTTATCAGATTACGAAGATCAATCTTTATAAGGTTTGTAGTCTTATCTTTCTTATTGCTTTTGTAATTTTCATAATATTGAATTTACAGTTTGAAATAGCGAGCTTTCATTAATGTGGCTCTCAGAACTGAATAGTTTACCTCAATTGACCTGAAGAAGCTATTTTTATTAAGCTGAAAACAAGAATTAACATATGAGAGGGATAGTATTGTAATATTTACCTTGTTGGAGGGGTAAATTTGATATTTTGAAGGGTATATTAGAAATTTTGCATATTCTTTTTGGTTAATATAACTGAGTTTCTAAGTTTTATACTACTTTTTTAGGATGGCAGACATGGAAAGGCATGGGGAATCAGATACAAGGCTGGTGAGTTTTTTATTTTTATTTTTTAAATTGTAATTCTGCTGAGCCATTTAAATGATTTTGGATGAGGGTAAAATACTGGGAATTTTTTTATCCTTAAATCACGTAATAAACAATTTGGTCCTCAACAATGTTTTAATCTAAATAATACGAGGTTTGGTTGTTCTTTCAGATAATAGGATGTTTGTTCCTAACTTCCAATTTGTTCCAATTAGGATGCTAGGCTTAAATTTTGTGTTTTTAAGGGTTTAAAAAAAAATTGGGAAATGAGGAGCATATATGATATTTCTTGTATTTTGTATGGGTATATGTGATATTTCATTAATTCTGTTGGGGATCTCATGATATTTCCCATTTGTTAGGGTATATGTGATTTGTCAGCCTTTTAAACATAAAATGCGCCTTATGTAAATCCCAATCACAAATTGACCACAAAGAAAGTTTGTAAAAAATGAAAATGAAATATAAAAAAAGGAAAATTATTCTTTACATTTTTAGTGTGATTATTTTATTTTATTTATTTACATTTTTTTTAGGTGCTCAAGCAGCTGAGGCCCCAATGAGAATCAGTGGAGTGAATAAAAGAGGATGGAAATATATTAAAGAATCTGAGAAGAAAGCAGAGCTTAATTCTTCAAAAGTTGAAGAGAAAATCACAGCATGAGTTGTGAAAATTTGGATTTCCTTTTCTTTTCTTTTTTTTAAACAGGGATAATATTTAACTCTTGTTGTAAAGATCCCTTTCATTTGCTGGATTAGTATTTTGTCATTGCTCAGTAGGATTTTGGATTAATGTTTTTACACTTGAATAATTGCTAAGCTGGATGAGGAAAACATATTTTTTTTACACTTGAATAGTTGATAACGTTTCTTGCTCCCTTTCGATCCAGTTTCAAACATTTAGTTTATTTATCATGGGATTCTTATGAATTTAGTTCGGGTCATTACTTACATGTCTATTTATCATATGGTATGTGTGATTAGAATACAATACTAATGACTTTCGAATTATAAATAATGCAAAAATCAAGCTACAAACCAAGGAGTATATATGTATTATGTTGTTTGATTTTACATTTATATTAGTATATCATGGATCTATCATTCAAATCTATATATTTGAAATATTGGAGGATATTGACAAAAGAACATAAAGTGTTCTTTAAATTTAAACCTTCCAAAAGTTTCTTGGTATTTCCTGGCAAGTGTTCTTCATTTTTGGAGAAAAGTTTTTGTTACGTTATTTATTATCATAATTAAAAGTGAGATCTATAAAAACTCTGGAGAAAAGTTATTAGTAAATTATTACAATAAAAAGGAGGACCAGCACAAAACCAAGAAAACAATTAAGAAATATCCAATTAATGACCCTAAGCCAAGCACGCCATTACCGAAACCTTCCAAGAAACCGGGAAGCTCCAAATCCGACCCGCCTTCTAACTAAGATGTCAACAGAAGGTAAACTCCTTAGTCACACAGTTCTAGAAGAAACTGAAAGAAGATAGATCTTTCATGCAAAAAAATGTTAAGGAAGTATCCATATGTAAATTGTAACTTGAAAATAACTGTTAATTGAAAAAAAAAATCTACTAGATGTTTTCAAAGTTAAAGTGTAAGTAAGATTTTTTTGTTGGCATGATTGATTTGTTACTAATATAAAAATATATATTTAATTCTAGTACATTTCCCTTTGAACATAAGTTGTATAGTTGTGCTTCTTATGTCGAAATACAAAATACTGATCTTAAAATAAATAAAAAATCGCTAAGTTATTTTGAAAAAAAAATATGGAGCCCAATACTAAATACATATCCGTTTTATTCATCATAAGATTCTTAAAAAAAAATTAATGAATGGAGATTCTTATGAATTTAGTTCGGGTCATCACCAATATGGTTTTTTTATGTTCAATCCATTATGTTGAGAGACTTTTCTAAATGTGTGTGCTATATGATTGTGTTTGTCGGGACTTAAATTCATGACCTCTTGCTACACATGCAAATATTTGAACTAACTATCATATGAGCCATTTGCCATTATTAACATGCTTAAATTTATTGTTCTGAAGTTTTGATATTCCTAAAAAATCATGAAAATTCTGATAGTGTATTTTATAAATGTGTATCAATTCTTGAAGGAGTTTTTCATCAGCTTTTTTGCACTACTTGGACCTTATAAACATATTTTGTAACGAGTGGTTTAGGAAATTATATGTAAAATTGCGAGCCCTGTTCATGTAAAGTAAGTTACAAAAATGTTAATTTTGTTGTAAATATGATGATAGATAGATAGCTGATTTTTACACAGCACAAAAACTAAAATAAAATGAAACTTGTTTCAATAATAAATTATTTACATTGTCATGTTCAATCGCGTAAAATTTCTCCTGCACTCAAATATCCTAAAATAATAATAAAAAAAATTAACAAATAAAGAAAGTCATGTCATGTTTGACTTCCAAAAATAGAACTTATCTTCACTTCAAAAGGAAATGAAAATAAAAAGAATACACTTCTCTTCATAAATAATGATAGATATCAAATCTCTTGGCTCATATCAAATGCAAGGTTTTGAGGGGCGATTTTGGGCATTTTAATTCTACGAAATGGTGCAAAACAATCCTTCTTGAAAGGAACCAATTTCCCACAAAAGAGTGTTTCAATTATCCAACTCATCGGCTGCATGAAGAAATAATAAAAAACAAACAATTTAAACTCTTTAATTGAAAGTATTCTCCAAAAGATGTTAAGATAGACTATAAACAATACAAAAAATTTCCAATAAGATTATATTTCTTTTACTTTTTGATGGGCAAACTCGAAATATTTTGAGTTCCAGTCCTCAATAAGAACAAATACAAAATTTCATATTTTTCAAAGGGTAAAATTGAAATTTAAAAGTAAGCACAAAACCCTAATTATAGTATGATTATTACTGACCAAAGTTTGTATGTTGTGTTCAAGAGCGCAATACTTGAGATGGCGAGACGACCTTGCTTCATTTTCAACAATAATTATTCCCGTTTTAATATTTCCATTCTCTAAACTTTCAACTAATTCTTGTAGCGATTGAAATACTTTACCGCCTCCGTGCTAAAATAACATAATGTATCAATGAATAAGTTAATAAATTCAAGAATTAAATGGGATTATAGAATCCCACCTTTAATACTAAGTAGAGGTTTGAACCAATTAATGAGGATGGTTAAAATACTTAATTAAATATTGGAGATCTCATACTTGGAACTTATCATAAGTTGAACATGCATCAAGATTCGTACTAGGTAATAAAATTTAAAATAACTAGTTTCACATATTTGAAAAATTTCCCTTAATATAAGTAGTATAACGAGATGTTTGAACTATTTATATAGCTAAAGAGATTCATAAGATGATAAATATATTATAGAATTATATACCTTCGTAATGATGGAAAATCTTGAAGAGAAGCTAACTTTTCCATACATTAAGAAGCCTATTCCGTCAAAAATTAAAGTGCGTTTTTTGAAACAAAACGGATCTCCAATAAAATAACTCAGATTATATGTTTCAGCTTGACGAATTAAATACCTACAAAAATAGTGAAATTACAAAAGGCAATTAACTTAAAATTAAAAAAAAAATTATGTGGACAATCATAATTTGAGTGTTTTATGCATTCTTATGGGTCATACGACTAAACCTTAATGTAAAATAATTTTACACATAATAAACAAAAAATTATAAATATAGCAAATTTTGAATACATTTTTTGATTAATTATAAATAAATTTACCAAAATGGCCCCTTGAATTTACTGAAATGGCCCCTTTCATATTTACCCATAAATACATTTTGAATACCTAAACAAATGGCCCCTTGAATTTACTAAAAATACCCCTTGAATTTACTAAAAATTACAAAAGTTATACATTTTGTGTGGATAGCTAAAATTGATGTGTTTATGCATTCTTACAGGCCATAATTTTATTCATAATGCACAAAAGATTTAATTTAAATATATCAAATTATGAATAAGATAGACTTACTTGAATGGAGATATAAGAGAACTGGCTTGAAGAGAGTCAAATAACCAATATTGGTTTAAAACCCAAGAATTTACTGCACATCCGTATAGAAATTTTGTAGTCGCCAGCTGTCATAAAAACACAATAACTAATAAATAAGTTTTGAATTTATTAATTTTATTTGCAAAACCCAATATTTTACTCTTGAAAATAACAATTAACATTTCTAACATTATCATTTGCAAATGAGACCCAATTGTCAAAAGAAGGTATAATTATACAACTGAAAAAATTATTTTAGAAAATATTTAGTGGAATCCATTAATATGTTAAGAAAAATGGGTCTATTAGCAATTGTGAAAAAATGTCAAAACTAGTTTAATAATACCATTTTTCCATACAAAAACCTAACAATTAAAATCTAGCACAAAACAAACCTTCTTAGGGCAAATAACAACTGGAGGCCTCCAGTGAGAAGACTCAGATAACTTTTCTCTTAAATCACAAGGGCATTTTGGTAATTTTGAGAGAACATAACCTCCAGATCCTCTGATTATTGACTCTATTTCCTTCAATTTTTTTCTTGAAAATCCAGTTAATAAAAACTCTAAACCTTGAAATATTCTTTCTTTTTTATCCATTGAATTTGAGCCGCTCAAAGAGCCAAATTTCCTTTTTCTCTTTTGAGGATTGAATTGCAAAATATTTTTTGTTTGGCTTTTACTTCTTGATTTTGAACCTGCAAAAATCCGAGTATTTATTTAAAAGTGCAAATAAAAAAAGAATCATTATAGTATTAAAAAAGAAGAATCATTATGTTTTACAAAAATTAGATAAAATAAAACAAGTAAACTTACTTGAAGGTCCCTTTTTGTGCTTATTTTTTTCGTCTTTTTTCACCTCTTTATCACCAAATTCAACCTCCAAGAACTTGACTTTTTTCTTTTTCATTTTAACCCCTTTTTCACTTTCAAATTCCAAATTCCCACCTTCAAAACCCTCATTTAACACAAAATTCAAATCATCCAAACATAATTTCTCCTTATTACAAATCAATCCTTCATTAAACGTTACATTTTCCTTTCCCACACTATAAATCTTAAGTGAATTAACCCTTTTTCTCTTAACCAAACAAGAAACATCAGGGGCATTTTGGGGAATTAAAATATCATTTTCTTGATCCTCAACTGAATTGTTTTCCTCAATACTGCACGGAACGAGCGAACAAAGAGGGTCAATTGACAAAAATACCCCTTCATTAAATGGGCTATTTGAAGAGGCAATTATTTCGTTTTGAGGCTCTATAGTTGGCTCTAAAGGGGTATTTTTTATTGTATTTATGGATTCTGAAATGAAGCTTGTTTCTTGAATAAATAGCCCTTTTATTTTCTTTCTTGTGTGTGTATTTCTCACTTCTTGCTCCTTCTGTGACATAAAAAAATATATTAAGTAATTAATTTTGATGATATAAATAGGAAAAAATTATATAACAGAAAATAAATAGTTTACCTCCAATTCTGCAAAATCATTTATACTTGGTTCTAAATTTTGATTTATATCCATATTTTCTTCTCTTAAATTCAAAGGTGTATTTAAATTTCCATTTTCCTTCAAAGAACAAGGAACCAATGTAGAATCAGTATTTGCATCAATTTCATTATATGATCCAATATTAGACAAATTATCACACAAACCCACATCATTAAATGCATCAGCCATTTCAAATTCATCCAAATCCATGAATAAATCCGAATAATCAATTTCCCGATCTGAATTATACATAAAATGATTAAAACCCTCTTTTTCCAACTCATTTCTAGCTTGTTTAACCCTAATTGCAGCTTGAATCGCACCGCTCGAATGAAAAGACAAATTATTAAATTCATTGAGGGCCAATTTGCTAATTACCATCGCTTCAGAAGCGGCAATAGAGAGTTCGATCGCTTCTTCTATGTCTGTTTGTGAAAGGGTAAAATCGTCTTTTTGAATGTTTATTTTCTTGATTATTGTTTCTTGCGATTCAAGAAAGGGGTTGGTGGTATTAGAAGGTTTATTTGTCTCGAGTTTTGAATTTTCAATAATGCAAGGGCTTTTTTGGAAATTTACATTGAAATTATCATGTTTTGTGTTTTGAGCAGAGGAAGAAAGATGCAAAGAAAGATGTAGTGCCTATTGAAAAGAGAAAATATATAAGAAACATTTTGAAAGGATACTAAAAAAATATACGATTAAAAAAATGAAATGATAATAAAAATAATAATATGTAAATAAAATAAATAAATGGTTACATTTCTAGATGAAGAATAGATAGTTCCATTGCATGTATTGCTTTCGCCAGATAAATACAAATGGCAGCTATTATAACCAGAAATACTGCTTGAGAATTTTCCATCTTTTTTCTCCAAGCAAAAATTCTCTTCAAAATTAATTTTCTGATGAAAAAAAGAAAATGCCCATAAAAGATCAACAAAAAACTGAAATGAAAATTGGTGAATAATTAATCAGGATTAAAGCAAGTTTGTTTACCTCACTTGGCTTATTACACAAATTGGGCAGCTGATTGGGCTGAAGCCATGGTGGGAGGAAAGCTATTTCCTGAATTTTATCTAACTTCATTAATAAAATCGAATAATTGTTTGGAAATTAAACATTTCTATATTTCTTTTCTATGAAAAAACAAAAGAAATATAAGAGAAATACATCGCATGTAGAGTGAATAAACTTAGCAACTAATGAAGATATTGAAAGATACTGACCTCTGAGAATTGGGGCGAGTGAAATCCACAGCTTGCCATGGCGAGAGAGAGAGAGAGAGAGAGAGAGAGAGAGAGATGGCGCGAGAGAGCAGAATTTGGGAGGGCGGCAGAGGAAAAAGTGAAAGTTGGGTTATTAACATATAAACCCTCATTATAGTAAGTAATAGGGATAAGTACCGAGCCCTGTGAACTGAAAATCGATGAAGCCAATTCAATATATACTGTGTAAAATTAATTTGGAGTAAATTAAGGTTGTATATGAAAATAATGCTGGATTGATCAGCGGATCCAGTTTTATTGGGCTGGATTTATTTGATGAAAGAGGGAATAATCTTAAAACATGGCCCAAATAAATAGTTCGCTGTTTTTTACCATTTTTTTTTGTTAATTTTCGGTCATTAATTAGTTTTACTTCTGTTAAATCAGTATCGAATTTCAGAAATTAATATTTTTTCAATATTTTACTAGTATTTTCCGGATTTCCGGATATTTTTAAATAAAGAATCACACAAGCAAGCTTCTTTCTCAACCGTCAGATTGCTTTAAGATTCGTGCAGATTAAAATCTTTCGATTTCTCTTCCGTCTCTCTCCTCTTATCTTTGATCTCTTCGGTCTTCTCTCTTTGATTCGCCTCTCCTCTTGATCTTAGGTAAATCTCTCCTCTCTCTTCAGTCATGGCCTCGAATCAGACCGGCTTTTCTTTGATCGCTCTTTATAACGCTCCATGCCTAATTTATTTATTGTCTAGTTCCAGCGGGTCATTTCGATTTGTGTTTTTTTTTTTGGATTGGAATTTGATATAATAGATCTGATTTCCGTTTTTTGGGTTTGTTTTTGTGGATTTGGTTTTGAAGGTGTGAAATTAAAGGCGGATTGTATTGACCTCCATGGATCGTGCGGAGCTCACTACCGATCAGGTCAAGCATCTCTTATTCATCATCAATTTCTAAAATATGTTTTTTAGCATTCAGTTGCATTTAATATTGCTTAATCCAGCTCGAATCGTTTATTGAAGTTACAATGAATACTTGTCAATCCTCTCATGCTATAATTGTTCTTTTTTTTTGTTTGATTTGTGTTTTTTCTGGCGATTTACAGCTGAAATGGGATTATTTTAACTGAGTCTTTTTACTTCATTATTTTTGAAGGTGCTGAAAAGAGATATTCCATGGGAGACTTACATGTCGACCAAGCTTATCACAGGCACTAGTCTCCAGTTATTACGCCGATATGATAAACGGCCTGAGAATCAGAGAGCTTCTCTGCTTGAAGATGTAAGCCTTTATTTATTCATTATCTTTTATTTTTTTTGTAGAAACTGTATGTATTTATGGGATTAATTGATTTGAATCGTTGTGTTATTGGTTTTTTTGAAATGAGGTTCTGAGTATTGATTGACAAATTGATACTTGATTTTTAAATTGTTGAATTTTAATTAACTAAATAACTCTCTTTTATTGGCAGTTCTAGAAAAAACGTACTTCTATGTCAAAAAAAAGTATTTCATAGAAATATTTGGATGAAAAGGATTTTTAATTGCAGTAAAGCTTCTTATCTATCAAAATTTATTTCTGTGAAAAATTAAACAAATTTTATTAAAAATAACCAAATTATCATTTGGTTCTGATTTTTTGTCCAAGAACCTATTCAATTGATGGATATAAAGTTATAAACCAAAATGTTATATATATTAAGTAAAGAAAACGATTTCAAATTGAATTCGAAGTATTGACCAACTGATACTTAATTTTTAAATTAATAAATTTTAATCAATTGATTTTTTGCAGGATGGCCCAAACTATGTTAAGCTTTTTGTCAATATTCTTCAAAACATTTCAAAGGAAGAAACAGTGGAATACGTGCTGGCGCTCATTGACGATATGCTTACTGGTAATGAATTCTTTTATATCTAAATTAATAATTACATATTGGTAATTAATATACTTAACATTTTTTTATTTTGTATAATTTTTCAGCAAACCCTAAGCGAGCAAGACTATTTCACGACAAATCCCTTTCAGGCGAAGATACATATGAGCCTTTTCTAAAGTTAGTTTTTCTTGCATTTTTATTCAGTTTTGTTATTATTTTATTTTATTTTAATTTTTTTTGGGCTTTTTAGGGTTTGAAATACATGTTTTGCACTTAATGTTGATTTGGAAGTTTCTTTGGAAAACAACATAAAGCTTATAGAATTCACATAATGCTTAAAAGGATGAGATGATATACTCATTTTCTTATGATCAAATTGAACCACAAAACGCCATAAATTCAAAAGTATATATTTGGCAAATATGAACTAATATTAGAGGCCTATTTTATTTCACAGGCTGCTTTGGAAAGGCAATTGGTTCATACAAGAGAAAAGTTGCAAAATTCTCTCTGCTATCGTGAGGTTAGTCACATCCTTTTCCTTCATTTCTCAAATTTTTAGGTGTTTTTACAGTATAAAACCTAAAAAATATATATATATATTTCATCTCTTTTTTCTTTCTTTTTTCTCCTTTTAGTGTTCGCCCAAAAGCCCAAAACGGCATGACAGCTAATGGAGAATCTTCCAAAAGCAAATTCGCATCAATTGATGATGTGTTAAGCGGCTTGGTGGATTGGCTCTGCTCTCAGGTTAAATATTTTCTCTGTAAAAATAAAATAATAATGAAGGTTCACAAGGCAAAATAAAATAAAATTCACTTATTAGGCTCAAATCAATCGAGTTGCTAAATTGGGTCTTCATTTCTTTAATACAAATAAAACCCAATTATATCGATTACGGTTTCCATCTAAACTTACTAATCCCTCAATTAGACTAATAATTACTTCCAATTATTTTCAATTCTTAGAAAACATATCACCTTAGTTATTTTAATAATTATTTATTTCTGTTTTGCAGCTGAGGAACCCGTCCCACCCGACCCGATCCGTTCAGATCTCGATCAACTGTCTCGCGACTTTATTAAGAGAGGCCTCTGTCAGATCTCTCTTTGTAAAAGCTGATGGAGTCAAACTGCTCATTCCTTTGATCAATCCTGCCTCCAACCAGCAATCCATGCAGGTATTCAATTATTAAGTAATTGATTAATAATTAATCAGGATAAAAGCACAATTGGTCCCTGTACTTTAGTCCGATCGACGATTCAGTCCCTTACTATTGGTTCCTGTATTTTATAAAAACATGCATGATTGGTTATAAACACATGCATGATTCTTTTAAAATAGAGGGATTAAACATGGGGAATCAATAGTAATGGGACTAAATTGCTATCATATTAAAGTACAGGGACTGACGCTGCATTTATCCCTTATTAATTAATCTTGTTGCACTTACAATTATTCTTTTTAAAACGCAATTAATACGAAATCCAGCTTCAAATTGCTACTATTCTTCTTTTTTTCAGTTATTATGTAGGGAAAAAAGAATGAGTTACTCATATATATATTTTTTTGTGATTTTTTTCTTCTTTTTTTAAATGCAGTTGTTGTATGAAACTTGTTTGTGCATCTGGCTTTTGTCATACTACGAGCCAGCTATCGAGTACTTATCCACAACTAGGGTTGTGCCTAGACTTGTCGATGTTGTCAAAGGCAACACAAAAGAAAAGGTACTGTTTTTTATCCTCATTTTTCAGTATGTATTTTCTTTCATTAATTTGTATTTTTTTAATGTGTTAATGATGGTTAAAATACCAAATGTAGGATCCTTTTTTATTTGAAATATATTAGAGATATTAAACTCAGTTGTTTTGTATTGATCTGTTTGTATTAAACAACATTATAAGACAAGAAAAGACGAAATATAACCTGAAATAGAAATGATTTAATAGTAAAAGTGATAGTAAAATATATTAGTCGATAATAAACGATAAAAGTTAAGTATTAATGTCTGTATATGGTTGAAAAACCAAATGCGGGGGATCTTTTTTCGTAATATACTATCCATATCTAAACCCAATTACATCAATACATTTAGATTGAATTAAACATCAACAGTAAAATATATAGTTCTGATAATGAATAAATAAAAAATAATCATTTTATATTTGTTTTTAGGTTGTGAGGGTTGTGATTCTGACATTCAGAAACCTGCTACCCAAAAGTGCATTTGCTGCACAAATGATTGACTTTGGTTTGCCCCAAATCGTTCAGAGTCTCAAAGCTCAAGCTTGGAGCGATGAGGTCAGCATTTTTTCCTCTCTTATAAACCTTATTTTAGGGTTTAGGTGGAACCCTGCAAAACCTCAAAATATCATGCATACTCCTGTGAAATGTGAAATATCATGTGCACCCCTACAAAACATGAGAAGTATCCGCAATATAATTTTTTAAATGCCTTAATTACATTCTATCTTTATGGATTCATGTAAACCAGGATAATTTAAAGTTTGTTTTTGTGAAAACAAACATGTAAAGTAATGGCATACATGATATTTTTGTATGTTCTAAATATGGATATACATGATATTTCCCATTCTAAAACCCTCTCTCTCTCTCTCTCTCTCTCTTCTTTATGACTAAATAAGCAATTTAATATATATTTTTTTCATGTTATATAGGATTTGTTGGAAGCCCTAAACCAGCTGGAAGAAGGCCTTAAAGAAAAGATTAAAATGCTGAGCTCATTCGACAAGTACAAACAACAAGTTCTGCTCGGCCATCTTGACTGGTCTGCAATGCACAAAGACCCCTTTTTCTGGCGTGAAAATATCAACAATTTTGAGGAGAATGATTTTCAGGTAACCAATTATGACCATAATTGTGTAAAATATCAGCAAGATATTAAATGTGTTTCTTGGGAGATTTTTAGGTACCAGTAATGATCATAATTGTATCAGTAAGATATTAAGTATTTTTCTTGGAAGATTTTCATTAACCAATAATGACCATAATTATCTACATATTTCTTGGGAGATTTTCATTAACCAATAATGACCATAATTGTATAAAATATCAATAAGATATTAAGTATGTTTCTTGGGATTTTAAACCGGCGGCCTTATGTGTGATTTTGTTTATAATTAGGCTGATTTAATTATTTCGGCTTTATATAATTACCTAAAACTGTGTCCTTTAAATACCAAAATTCACTAAATTAAGTTACTAATTACACGTAAGCATAGTAAAATATGAACCTCAAAGAATTCTACTATATTAACACAACCTCAATTCTTACAGATTTGACGTCGCCTGATTCTCATTTCGAATTTCCTCGTAATATTCTACTAACATAACATTTTATCTTCCCTTATCCACAGATTCTGCGAGTTCTCATGACCATTCTGGACACCTCAAACGACCCAACAGCACTTGCAGTCGCCTGTTACGATCTCTCCCAATTCATCCAGTATCATCCAGCTGGCAGAATCGTGGTCGCGGATCTCAAGGCGAAAGAGAAGGTCATGAAATTGTTGAACCACGACAGCGCAGAGGTGAGAAAGAACGCTCTGCTTTCCGTTCAGAGGCTCTTTTTGGGCGCTAAGTACGCGAGCTTCTTGCAAGCGTGAGTTTGTTGAGCCTTTTTGTGTGTAAATGTTTTTATTTAATAATAAATAATGATGAGGATGATGATTGATGCCTTTGATCGGTTGGGTTGAGGGTTTGGATTTGTTTAAATTTGTTTTGTTTAAAGGATTTTATGAGAGGAGGGTGAGTAAACTCCCGAGTATATTTATTTGTTTTTGTTGTTTCGGTTTTGTTTATTATTGAATAGTAGTGAATAAGGATTGAGATTCTTTTTTCATGTAATAATGATTATACGGTGATTTGATGTTTGTGGCTTTCTTTTAAAGAAAAGGTGAACCTTTTTGTTGAAACTGTATTAACTATGGTAAAATCCAGTAGATAAACTTGTAAACTATGGAACTAAAAATCTAACATTCAAATGTCAGAGATGTAAGATATATCATTTCATAGTTTAAGTAACACTAGAAAGATGATTTTATTTGTACACACGAGAAGCATAATTTTAGTTGATCTTTTCAATTCTAATAGCTAATAAAATCATAATCATAACTTACAATCAAAAGAAAGGATTTAGAATATTATTGTTTATACATTCACCAAAAAAAAATGCAAACCTTAATCATGAAACTGAGAGAAATTCAATCTCTTATCTAATTTGGAGGATCATCTCGTCATGGATATTAAACAAATTGAACTTAATCATTTTGTATTTCTTAGTGATATTTTTTTGTTTGGTTTCCGCCAATATTTTAGTATTCCATGGTATAAATTATCTTTTATTGTTTGAGTTTTCCTCCAATATTCGAAGAGAGTTTTTATAAGACTGAATAGGGGAATGACATTATATTGGGAGAGAGTTCAATATTCGGAGAGAGTTGATATTTGAAAAAATCATTCATTCAAAATGCACGAGTGTTGGTGTCAGTACAATCACCACACTTTCATGAGAAAACTATCTAAGTTCTTCTACATACATCAACTAAAATTTATAGTGTTGGTTTATGTGAATTGATTTTGTTTATATTCTGGCCTACCTTAATCTAATTCAATACCTCGAGGAATGTTAGTGAACTTTGGTTTTATATAAATTCCAAAAATGTGTCCTTTAAGTAATAAAATTCACTAAATTACCCTGAGCTATTAATTACATCACATATGTAAGCATACTAAAAGTTTCGCCTCAAAACTACTTAATGTATTTCGGCCTATGATTATTTCCATGAATAGAATTCAGTTCTTACATATTCAGCATACTTCAATCATATTTTCCTAATAAATGTTCTTTTTATTTTCTTTTATACACAGATTCTACGAATTCTCATGACGATTCTGGACACCTTAAACGACCCAACCGCACTTGGTGTTGCATGTTATGACCTGTCGCAGTTCATCCAGTATCATCCAGCTGGGAGAATTGTGGTCACGGATCTCAAGGCAAAAGAACGGGTGATGAAATTAATGAACCACGACAGTGCAGAGGTGAGAAAGAACACTCTGTTATCGGTTCATAGGCTCTTTCTGGGAGCTAAGTATGCTAGCTTCTTGCAAGCGTAAATTTGATTATTTTTTATGTATAAAAAGTTGTTTAATAATAATTATGATTATAATGCCTTCGATTGGTTATGAATCGAAGGTTTGGATTGCGTTTAAATTCGTTTTGGTTAAAGGATTTTATGAGAGAAGGATGAGGAAAGTCCCGAGCATATTTATTTGTTTTTGTTATTTCGGTTTTGTTTATTGAAGAGTAGTGAATAATGATTGAAATTCTTTTTTCATGTAATAATGATTATACGGTAATTTGAATTTGAATAAGGAGTCTTCAGCTCTGTTGTTATTTTTGTCTCTTATTCCTAATTGCTTTGTGGTTTGTTGCCGGTTCAGAAATTTTTCCGAGTTTGTGGCTTTCTTAAGAAAAGAGAACCTTTCTGTAAACTGTATCGTTTAACTATGGTAAAATCTAGTAGATAAATTTACAAACTAATTTCTACAAATCTTGGGAAATAAAAATCTAACATTCAATTGTCAGAGATGCAAGATAGTCATATCATTTCATAGTTCATATTAACAATTAAAGATTTTATTTGTACACAAGAGAAGCATAATTTTAGTTGATCTTAGAATCATAGTCATAACTGACAATCAAAAGAAAAGATTTTATCAACAAATACAAAATTATAAAACATTATTGTTTATATATTCCCAAGAAAAAAAGCGGACTTCTTTAAAGGGTCTCATTGCGAATGGGAAATAGATATGATATTACTTAGAGAAGTTCAATCTCTTAGCTAATTTGGAGATCACCTCATTATGTAAATTAAACATATTTAACTCAGACCTTTTTCCATTTTGTAATGTTATTTTTCTGTTTTACTTTCCTCTAATATTTCAATATTTCGTGGTATAATTTATTTTCTAAGTAAGTTTTCCTCCAATGTTCCAATATTCGGTAGTATAATTCATGGGGGGAAAGTTTTTCTATAAGACTGCATACGGGAATGACATTGTATTGAACTAACAATTTATTAGTTGATACTTGATACTTGTACATATTTTATAGTGAACTTGAAACCAATTAAAACAATTAATTCATTCAAAATGCATGAATGTTGGTTACGGTATTGAAGTAACAAATTATAATTGATAGTTCTACATATTTTATAGTGAACTTGAAACCAATTAAAACAATTAATTCATTCAAAATGCATGAGTGTTGGTTATGGTACAATCATCACACTTCCATGAGAAAATTAATCTGTTCTTCTACATAAATCAACTAATTTATGCATGTATATATTTTAGTTGCATATATAAGGGAAATTTTCGAGACACCGTGGTGCTGCTCATAGATCTGAACGTCAACGTCTCTTCAATGACTATACTTACTGAAACTCTCAATTCATACTCTTCACTAGAGATATTGGAGGAATTTAAATTCAACAAATGGAGATGTTACAGTAGGGTGGAGAAACTGGACTTATCGGATGTTAAATTGCCAGTTGTTTTCGTAATGAATCTGAAGATACTCCGGCATGATGGATGGTCAAACCGAAAGGTCGCCCACCATGTGTTTTATCTGGTGGAAATTGATATGGCGCCTGAATATGAGTTGCCGCGCTGCGGACTTAAGATTTTATTTTGACTTTTTTTCATTTACTTTGTTGTAATTTTAGTTGATGTTAATTGTTATTTAAGTTATTGAAACACATAATTTACTTGGACTTCTTTCTTATGTGTAAAATTTGTTTTCTATTAATAATTAATGATGATGGCTTTGATCAGTTGGGATTGAAAGTTTGGATTGTGTTTAAGATTTTTATTTTGGAAGGACGAGGAAACTCTTGAATTAGCTATATATAATTTGAAATTGAACAAGGCCCTAGTGCATATTCTTTTCTGATGATGTAGGTTTCTTATTGCTTTGTGGTCTGTAAGATGTTTTGAGTTTATGGCTTTCTTGAACCTTTTTGAACTTTGTTTATATCATTTAATATTTTTGAGATGTGATATTGTGGGGCGATGTAATGATTTGTTCACACATCTTTTTTCTAGCCCCAAAGAATATATTTTTCAATAAACAATATATAAGATCATACAATATAGTATATATTTATATAAAAAATATACATTTAATTTTGTATAAAATACTAAACATTTTTAGACACAAAAAATAAAATATATGAAAGGTGAAAAAAGTATGTAAAGCACGAAAAGATAAAAGAATATATATGAGTACCAGAAAATATTTTTCAGAAAAGAATTCTATGCACAAGGATATATATATATATATATATATATATATATATATATATATATATATATATATATATATATATATATATATATATATATATATATATATGAGGATGACTAAACAACTTGTACAAGTAAAGTTCGGATTTTGCTTGTGACCAAAATTTATCAAAAATTCAAATTTCAACCGTACGGATGAAATATATATGTTTTGAATATGATGTAGATTAATTTTCACAAGAATCGGAATATTATATCATTGCCATCATGTATCATCAAAATTCATCAAAATATATATAATGTGTATTATATATATTTTGATGAATTTTGATAATATATGATGGTAATGATATAATATTCCGATTCTTGTGAAAATTAATCTACAACATATTCAAAACATATATATTCCATCTGTACGATTAAAATTTGAATTTTTTATAATATATGTAGTATTTTGATCACAAGCAAAATCCGGACTTTGCTTATATAAGTTATTTAGTCATTCTATATATATATATGTTCAAACAAAGGTTGAGAAAAAAAAAATAGTACATAGATAATATCAAGTGAGGAATCTAAATTTTTTTTCAAGAGAGGACAATTCAATCAACAAGTCAAACTCATAATTTACATATCATTTTTTCCGCCAGCTGACAGCAAACTATAACGAGAGTGATTCTGGCCCAACTCCCACAGATATTCTGTATATATTATTATTACTGCGTAATATATATTCACAATTTTATTATTTACATATGATATTATTTTTTATAAGTACCTCGTACTATGTTTTCTCAGAAATGGACTGAAGTAATTTAATATTTAGTTATGTATTGTTTATTCATGGTTTTATCTTTCTAGGCGAAGAAGTATAAAAACAATGTATATTTGGGACAAATGCGTTTTTATAATTTAAAAAGAAACACATATTCTTTTTATAATATTAGTAAATTAATAACTAAAAAAGAAAATTGAGTTACAAATTAATCCAAATCTGGAAGATATGCTGGCCCGCTGTCCACACTTGGTGTTATCATTATTTGATGAATTTGCCCAGTAAAGTTGAAATGCACACACCAAGTTCAATTTGATTATAAGTGACCGATTTCTAAGCATCCCAACCATATATCATTACTTACAATTCAACTAATGAGATGAGGGAACACTGAACAGTACTTAATCCAAGGAAATTATACATAAAACCATCATATACCAATTACATCAACTATGTTGAAGTATTCCAATAATTTCTTATCTATACTTTATTCCATTAACCATAATATTACATCAATAAATCCTTAACAAATCAGTTTCTTAAGTAATAATTTGCGGGCGAAGCAGGAGGAGCACCACCACCACCACCACCAGCACAACCAATGAAACAGGTAACAATACTGGAAGTGCATTGAACAAAGCAGGCCGGCATGTCGGTGCCCTTTCCAGGACAACTCGTGGCGCATGATGCCACCTTTGTAGCGCAATCAGTCATGCAAGTTGCGGCGTCCCTCACTGCGTCTAGTGTGTTGTTTGAGCTCATTGTAGTGTCAGTTGAATCAGCAGCTGTAGCTACAACAACGAAGATTAGGATTGAAAGCGTGATGATTGAGAAGTTGATGCTTCTTGCCATGACGAACTGCTGGAATGTTTTTTTTTTCAAAGTTTAGTTGAGGAATTGTAGGAAAGATTTTTGTTTTGTTGATGAATGAACATTGAGGAGATTTGTCTTATATAGAGTGAAAGGCTCATTAAGAATTAATTCATGCTCTTGGCGTTGCTTAGAGACGTGAGGAAGATTATTGTTAAACAAACAAGGCCAGGATTTGTGGGGAGTGGAAAGGAGGTGTGAGCTCAAAAACAACGGAATTCATCCTTCAATTTTTTTAAAGGATAACATAACTCAACTGCCTGTCAAATAATTGAACTTGCAAATTGTTGATATTTTTCCTGACTGAATATCATGTAAAAAGTTGATGTATAGAAATTTAGGAATTAGAATGTAAAAAAAACGTATATATATACATAGAAATTTGAACATAACACTTATCACAACATGTCAAACACTGAAAAGATAAATTGGACATAAATTATTTAACAGTTCATTAGAAAGATATATTAGAAAATTAAATATTTAAGAGCATAATATGAAAATAAGGAAATCTAAATTCTAAATACAAACACCTACTACAAATATGATTTTTATTTTTATTTTTTATCACACGGTATGAAATAGCGAAAATATATTGTTCTTGTTTTAATTAATAGTAGCTATTAAAAAATATGTGTGTATATTTCTAGATACAAATTTCTATTTATATAATGAAAAAATAGAAACTTTCTGAAAAAAATAAGGGTTACGATTTATGCATTTATTAATTGGCGCCCGGCAATATCAATTCCCGGTGTTTCCAAATCTTGTGCACTGAAACAATTGTTTTCTCTTGATATGATTTAATTAGAGGTAAATGCTAAATTTGTTTGGGGTTAAATTTAGAACGTTATTATGCAGAATTAATTTATGATGATATCCAATGATCGTTTGGAATGTCAGAATTATGATTGGATTTTAAATTTGGAATTTGATCACTTATTCGCATAATAAATTTAGCATAGATTACAAATTTTAATATGATTATAAATTTAGAATCATTCCACACTACACCTTCATTATTCAGTTTGTGTCATGTTTTTTTTTTCTGTTTGAAAGTTCGATGATCAATTAATTATTTCATCTATTATCATTAGTAATTATACATCTCTTTCAAAGTTTCATTTTCTTGGATGAAGTTCATTGTTGAAGTATTTATAATAGTGAATTATTAGGAGATTTACACACGCTTTTTCTTTTATATAAGTTTATTTTCAGCATATGACAACTTGTGTAATCCAAACAAAGGACCATGGAGCGAATCAAAATATGTTTATATGGTGTAATTCAAACTCAACCTTAGGTAGAAAAAATGGCATTTGAAATATATGTATGGTGTGCTGGAGCATGGAACAGGAATAAACATTGAGGAGGAAATCTATAATTTATTTGCAATAATGGTTGTTGTCATTTTTAATCGTGTGATAAATAACTAACTTAATTGAACAAGGGCAATTTCGAAATTTTAATGGAAATTTTAAAAGTTGCTCTGAACGAAGAAAAGTCCACTCTAGAAATAGCGCCACCCTTTACTGTTTTAATTATAAATTCAGAATTATGATTTGACTACTAAATTTGAACTGTCCTAAGTTGATAGAGTTATAAAACTCATATGTAATAATCATGGATTGTTGGTATAAGGTGACTTGTTATATTTACTATCAACATACAACTTTCAAATTTACAAGTGGTAAGTAAAATTTATAACAGGTAAATCTCGACATGATTATTGTGTTGTCTAACTTCTAGTGTATCAATATCAATAATACACTAGTATAAATCAATTGCAAATAGTAAAATTTACGCCAATATAAACTACAAAATTACATGAGACAGATGAAAAAAAAAATAATTTATCCAATTTTAACAAAAGAGGAAACAATGCATAGCCCCTCCAATAATCAGACCTGAAAAAATTGAATTAAAATCAATTAATTAGTGATAATTAACAAAAGAGGAAACAGTGCGTATCCCCTCTTTTGATTAATTAATTAATTAATTATTTACTTAAGTATATATTAATTATATAATATTCATATTATAATGATATACTGTTTCATATTAATTATCATATTAATCATTTACTTAAGCATTCAATATGAGTAGTTGTTACAAGATTTTATTGTTATTTTACCGGCCTCTCAAACAAGGTTTGTAATAGTTTTGACATTCCTTTCACCTTATTAACATTCCATAATATTAATGTGGATGTTCATATACATTAATCTTGAACTTCCAACCTTTTGGATTCACCACTCTGTCTTTTCTTTAAGTTGTATTGGTTGGATAAAAAACAAAGTTTATTTTAATTAATTCGCTTTTATACATTTTATTGACGTTATCTCATTTATTTATTTCTTAATCACATGTAAGGGTATTCCAACCTATAAATAGAGCATTATGTTACAAGTGTTATGAATATTTTATATGTATGTCCATTTGTTGACTCTTAAACAATGACAAATTAGGAAATGCGTGTAAAAAATAGAATGGAATGTGGCAGAATATTCAGTACTGTATTTTCTATTAAATATAGATTAGATTTTGTATGATTATTCTATATATTAATTCAGAATCAAGATATTTAGTATTGTATTTTATAGTGTATAAATGTTAGATTTTATATGATTATTACGATATCTTAAATTCATAATCACCCTCTACTATATAAAGGGCGGTGACTATCATATTATTCAATCCCATAATTTAATAAGAAATTTATCCCGTCCAATTCTCTTTTCTATTCTTCTCATTTGCATTATTTCAATCAAAAGACATAATTGGATTATTTCTGTTGCAATTATTGTCACATATACGACATGGAGATGAACAAGAAGCTTGCAATTCTTATGTTTATGCTACTTGTCATTGCCTCTAGTAAGTTGTACCTCTCTCTGTAATATGTACATTTATTTATTTTTGAAATACATAAAATTGATTATAGACAAGTATTTATATTAATTCATTATCATGAAAATGGAATTACACAGAAAGCTATCGAAACTTTTGACGTAAAATACAAAGATAAAGGGGAAATTAACATATAGAATCTTAAAAAAAATATATTCCTTAATAATATCTCTCCTTTTTTGTGTGTAGGTGAAACTATGATTGTAAATGCGGCATGTGACAGCGTAAGCCATAAATTCGTAGGAATTTGTTTGCGGAGAAAAAACTGCAGGACTGCGTGCGTGAATGACGGCTTCATAGACGGGAAATGCAAAGTCTTCTGGTGGGGATTGAGATGTGTTTGCTGCGATTCGGGATGAAGGTAGGGGGTTTTTCAGAGGGATTTGGGATGAAGGTTTAAGGTTTAGTGTGTGTGTGTGTGTAAGCCTTTGGGGAATTTAAAATAAAATGTGTTTGTTGCGATTGTTTGTGTTGTCTGTTATGTTTGAATAAATTCCACAATAAATGTGAATCATTTTCAGTGTCTAACATGTTGTGATAAGTGTTATGTTCAAATTTCTTTATATATATATGTCGTTTTTTTTACATTCTAATTCCTAAATTTCAATAAATCAACTTTTTACAAGTAAGAAAAAGATAGAGAAAAAAAAAACTATCAGCTCAAAAAAAGAAGAACCCACAAAAACAAACGGATTAAGATGGGCCTGACTCTTGGCCCAAAGAAACAGTGAAAGACGTTGTTTGTTTGGAGAGAGAGGAGCATCGATAAAATCAAGGTAAGGTAAAAGAGGCAAAATGGTGCCGCTGTATTCCTTCTCTCCCTCTCTCGAACATGTCGCCGACCTGTCTCTCTTCCTCTTCCACCAAATTTATAATCATATCAAAAGTTGTGATCTATGCTAAATTTATTATGCGAACAAGTAAACAAATTTCAAATTTAAAATCCAATCATAATTCTGACATTCCAAAACGACCATTGGATATGTAAATTAATTCTGCATAATAATGTTCTAAATTTAATCCCAAACAAATTTAGCATTTAACTCTAATTAAATCATATCAAGAGAAAACCATTATTTCAGTGCACAATATTTGGAAACGCATAAATCATAACCCGTAATTTTTTCAGAAAGTTTCTATTTTTTTCATTGCATGAATAAAAATTTGTATCTAGAAATTAATTAAAAACCATGCCAAATCCAAACGCAAACATAAGTACATGCATTACAAGCAAATCATTCATAATTAACATGAAAAGCAACAAACCATGCCGAATTACAAGGATAAAACTTAATAATGTCACAAGCAAATCGCACACAAAGCTCACAATCGTATCAAACTTTACCTAACCGATGGGCCTGTTCCGATAAGAGAAGAATCAATCCAACTAATCTATGAGCAATCATACATCCTATTTCTGCTTTTCGCATCCCTATGAGCAATCATACATCCTGAGTGCAGGTAATCCAGCCCTACATATACAAAAAAACATTGTATCTTGATAAATATATGTGTATACGAAATTGAAATAAATTAGGTGTAATCTGCATAATAATGCGTCAAATGCAATACGAAGCCGCTCTCCGAAATTCAAGACTCTACCAGTTTTCTTGTTACCTTAATAAGGATCAATTGAACGCGAAATATTAGGAAGTGTTAATCCAACCAGAGTCATTTTACCACATTCCTTTTAATTGACAATGGGCGAAGTTTGGAAGAGAAAGTACTTACTAGGAAGATGATCATGAAGACTACCATGAGGCATATACTCATAAACAAGACCATAGAAAGTTTTGCCCATACAATAGCCAATGAGCTTGACCAGATTTTTGTGGAGCACCTGAGTTAGATTTCCTGCCTGAAAGAGTCAAAAGTAAGATAATATCTACAAGGTATAACATTGCCACAAGAAAATACCCTGGCTTTCACAAAACCTCAACTAATTCTTAAACTTCAGGCAATTTCTAGACCTATGGCATAAACTATTACATCCATCAAACTAATATGGCCGACCTTGACTATTGAATAAATGTTTAAACAAAAGTTGTAATATTGAATATTGGAAGTCGTCTAATACTATACCATTGGCCTCATAACCTGATTGATTGAGTATAAAACACAATAAATAATAAGTTATTATAAGTTCAGATCCCATTTGGCATGAAAAATGGAAGTGAGATAGAAGAACATTCATTAATAAAAAAGCGGCCTAGTACTATTACAATATTACGTGATTATGTGGCTTAATGAGGTGAATGGAAATTTTGTAGAATTTGATACTATTAATAATAATATGGACCTTTTTGCAAATATCTCAAAATTAATAATCCAAAATCAAAAATCAAAAGTTTATGTACATTTTAACACAATGGGCATCTCTCTTGATGAATTAATAAAGAGGGTTTTTATATGTGCCAAAATATGGTGGCTCTATGGAAGACTTCTGTAGATGCACCATAATAGATAGTAAGATATGAATCATGCTGATGCATGTAGTGGTAATTTCAGCTCTTACCAAATGCAACTATGCAAGCTATCATTGTGGACCCACAAATCGTGATTTTTAAATACCATTCACCGAATTAACTTCTCATGCTTCATTTTTAAGTATTTCAAAAGCTTTTCTGAATACTTCAAATCATATTTAACTTCTAGAGCCTAAAGTCAAATTATAAATTGTGGACTTACAGCTCGTTATCGGTTACAACACAAGAGATGACAAACATGAGATAAAATGTTATAATGATCTTCGTAATGAGTGATTGCACGTCTGATCCAGTTGGAATTGTACCGGGAAAATTCTCATGTTCACAACCGAACATTAAAAACAGGGTCCCACTTGCTGGAGTCGAGCCTAACACTTGCGCCACAATACAAGGAGGCACCTGTAAAAGAAAAATATTCACAAACAAAATTGTTAATTTAAACTCTTTTTATTGATATTTTCTCTGTTACGTAGTTGTTGGCAGTTGTTGTATAATTAATTAGTTAATAATGTTTTGTTTTTCCTTCAAAAAAAAAGTTAATAATGTTTTGATTGCTTATAATAACTTCAATGTAAACAAAAATATATATTAACAAAATTGCTTATGAGGATATATTTATGATTTTATTCATTACACAGAATCACACTAAATAAATATCAAAGCATTAATTTAAATGAGAAGGCGGAATTTAATACCAGTGGAGCGTATCGACAATTGGTAACGGGAGCTTTCACCTTTTCAGAGCTGAAATATATATGGGCGGTTAAAATACCATTGACAATGGCAGTTCACTTGTGGATTTTCAAACAGAGGAATGTACTAACTCTGGACAATTTGCAGAAACGTGGTTATCACTTGGCAAATCGATGCTTCTTATGTCTTAGAGCAAATGAGACCAGTAGGCACTTGGTTGAGGAGTGTGACTATACAGAAAAACTGTGGTCGTTTTTAAGGAATGCCACACATCCAGCATTAGCAGTAAAATTGCCCCAATCTGCTTCTAGTTTACTCGAACACATCTTTACAGCTGGAGGTAGCCTTTTAAGAGCAATTTTCGCATTTTGCATTTGACGAGAGAGATGCAGGCTTGCTTTGGAAGGTTTTGTGAAATCAGACAGCTCGTTAATGGAGGAGATTGAGGTAGAGATGAGGGATGACAGAAGATCGTTAAGGTAGCCTTTCTCTGCAAACAACGTCTTTCATTGTTGCTTTGGGCCAAGAGTCAGGCCCATCCTAATCCGTTTGTTTTTGTGGGTTTTTATTTTTTTTAGCTAATAGTTTTTTTTTCCTCTATCTTTTTCACTATACTATATATTATTTTAGAGAAATTAAAAAAAATCTTTTTGTCAATATTTTGGTAAATTCCTTATATTCCATTATAGACTCTTTAAAGTGGAAAATTAATATATTTTTTGATCCCTGTAAAGTTAACGTAGTTCTCATGTTGTTAAATTAATATGCTTTTAGAAACTCTCTCCTGTTTTCTTTTTAAAGGAGCAGCAAGCGAATAACCTGCCGAAAAATATATTAAATAAATAAAATGAGTCATACGATGTTTAGTGATTACCGATCGTCACAACATGTTAACAACGGTTCAAACAGGTCTAATAATAAAGGAAGAAAAAAGAGCTTAGAAAAATAATAAATTAATATATTTTAGAAGCTTTGTCTTGTTAATTGGTTTGCATCTAATTTATTATAATTTTTTTTATACATGATATACTGAAACAACTGGAGTTTTGAAATGAACTAGTATGATTGGATTAGTCTTTTTATTTTTGTGATTTAAATGCAATTTGTTGGTTAATTTCTTATAATTTTTTGTTCTAAATATTGCAGGGACTTTCGCATTTCAGCCTTTTTTTATGTAATTTCACACAATAGAAAATAATTATTTATTTTTTGAATAAAATAATTGTTAATACGAGATTAGCCCCTTCATATGTTGGACGTGTGGAATCACTGGAATGTCAAATTCATAAGCTAGCGGCTTCAATAATAGTTCGGTGTATATTTGTTCTCTTTTATATATTTTTTTTAAAAAAAAAGTTTGATGTGAGGGGCTTATGTACCTTCTTCAATCCACTCAAAAAAAGTGGAAAATTAATATATTTTTTGATCCCTGTAAAGTTAACGTAGTTCTCATGTTGTTAAATTAATATGCTTTTAGAAACTCTCTCCAGTTTTCTTTTTAAAGGAGCAGCAAGCGAATAACCTGCCGAAAAATATATTAAATAAATAAAATGAGTCATACGATGTTTAGTGATTACCGATCGTCACAACATGTTAACGGTTCAAACAGGTCTAATAATAAAGGAAGAAAAAAGAGCTTAGAAAAATAATAAATTAATATATTTTAGAAGCTTTGTCTTGTTAATATTTTGGTGCATTTGCAACCATTCTTCCATAGAAGAGGACTACGCCGAGAAGACCCACTGTCGCCCCTTCTATTAAATTTAGTGGCAAAGTCTCTACAAATACTAATAGGGTACGCAAATAATTTGACACCTAACCCGCAAAAGCGACAAAAGCGATACAATATGCGGATGACACAATTATTATTAGTGAAGCTAATAGAGTCAACTTGCAATTAATAAATTTTACCTTAAAATGCTTCATAAAAATATCAGGTCTCCAAAATAATAGCAGCAAATCGTCATTCACCACTATCAGGTACCGGCACAATGTGCAAAATAAGAATTCCCAATTAAATATCTTGGTCTTCCGTTTTCAATACATAAACCTAGCAAAAGCTTTTCCTACCTATGACAGAAACAATTAGAAAATAAATCTTAGGATGGCCAACAAAGTATCTTTCTATGGGGGGGAGATTGACCTTTGTTAACTTAGTCCTCTCTGCAGAAAGCTTTATTTTATGTAAACATTTTTCCTACCCAAAGGGGTAATTAATGAGATAGATCATTTAAGACGCAATTTTCTTTGTGGGGGAACAAGAGAATACCAAAGAGATAAATACTTTGCAAATTGAGACCTACTACACATAAGCAAATAAAAGATGTAAAACTGCAAAATGAAGCGCTTCTAATGAAATGGATATGGAAAATTAAAGCCGAGCAAGGAATTTGGCTAACAACGATTAGAGAATGTTATGCAAATGCAGAAAACCCATGAGTATGCACTCATAAAAGTTTTTTCATCCGTGGCTTAGCATTATTACTTCCTAAGTTTAACAACCGGGCAAGTACCAAACTCGGAAATGGCATCGAAGCTAAATTTTGGTCTGATAAATGACACTCAGACATTAACTTCGCAAAATAATATCCTGGACTTTACCAAAGGGCCAGAAATAAAAGCATAACGGTTAATCAGGTACTGACTAATCCGGATGGCCTTTAATGGGACATGGCACTTAGCACCTTCCAACAGCAACAATTGCATGCATTAATGCAAAATATAAGTAATACAATGTTGGTTGATGAGCCAGATAAAGTGTTGTGGAAATAGGCAAGGAAAATTCTCCGTAAACTCTACGTATAAATTTTTCGAAAACACAGGAGTTAGAATTTTGCACATTAAACTATCTGGACACTTAAGGTGTCACCAAGAATTAAGTTTTTTTTTATTTGGCAAATGCACCAAGCCAAACTTCCCATAAGGGATATAGGCTTAAAAAGGAGAGGTTAGTTCCGTACGGATAACTGTCTAACCTGCAAGCGAACCAAACCAAAAATCACAACCATCTCTTCTTAGAGTATGCATTTGCTAAGAACTTTGGCACAAAACATGCACATATTTCGCCAAAACTTTGCCCCCTTCATTGGTAAATCGAGAAGCTCTGATAAAAATTGAAAGAGAGTTCGACAAAAACAAAAAAGAAGAATGACGAGCCCTTTGGATAACAATATGCTGGGAACTCTGGAAATAACGAAATAACAAAGTCTTCCAAATACGAGATTTACGTCAACTCAGGTTTTCAAGAAGGCCAAAGCGACGTCTTCTGAGTAGAATAAAACGTCATCTGATGTTTGCCAATAATTGGCATTAATTAGTTGTAATTTCATATTAAAGCAACTTTTTATTTTTAATGAAAGTTTATTGTAGCGGGCTACTTCTTAAAAAAAAAAATATTTTTTGGTGCATTTGTTCAATATTATTGTGTCTTTAGAAGCTTTCACTTGTTGTTAATTGAGAAATTCTTTCTCCAATTTCATGACTTCTTTTAATAACAAAATACCAAATATAAGCACAGCTATAACATAAAGCAAGCACATAATGTAATGTTTAAAGTTTTACCGAATAAATAACTTAACTAATCACAAAGTAATAATAGAAACAACACACACATGATAAAAATAAGTAAATAATAATCGATGGATGATGATTAGCTACATGCCTCCAAATCAGCTCTAAGAATATAAAAAATACCATTCAACTCGCTCAGTGACATTTCTAACTCTTCATAATTATTTGTTGTTATATTAAGATTATTCATTATACTCGCTAAAATGTTTTTTCAGATTTGTACATGTTTCACTTGAAAAGGAAAGCTGAAATTCTAATCTTTACATTTATAATTGAAGATGTGGTGGAGTTATTTCTAAGTTCATGATGGTTAAATTCCAATCTAATAGTCGATATGCCCTTTCATCGAACGAGTTTTCAAAAGAACGAGTTATCTAATGCGGTCAATTTATTTCATCTTTCATGACATCCAAAATTGTCATCATATTTAAAAATCTAAGTTGATTTTCGTTTTAATATCCTCCAACATCTTATGTGTATAATGTTGAATTTGTTAATATTAATATTGCAATAGGAGCATGATAACCACTCTTTGTTCACTCTAATTTATTTGATTTTTGGAATATAATATTTATGGTACCAAATGAATTTTGAATTCTTTTTTTTATTTTTACAACAAGTTTGCAGGGGAAAAAAGTGGATTTTGAATCACAAATGCCATGAAAAGAGGGTTATATCTCCATCTCCTTGTCACAAGTTTTGAATGCTCCAAAACGATGTTACTTGTGAGCAGAACCAATTCTTGCAACTAAAGTGTGAGTGTTACTATGTATGTGTGTGCTACATTTAGTAAATAATTAACTAGGATTGTTAATGTAATTTTGCTATTTCATGTCATTTCTGTTTCGTATTTAAAGGTTGAACATTTGGCTATGTTATATGGAAATTGAATCGAATTCGAATTGGTTCAATTAATTAAATCGTCTTTTCAAATGGGCTCTCTTCAATTATACTAAGATTGTTTCATTTTATCGATTTGTTGATTACATAAAAAAAAATATCAAACATTTTCTTAATTCAATACTATTTAGTAAAGTTCACCGTAAAAATTCAATATTAAGTGTATCACAACTCAAAACAAAAACCAGTAACCACAATGACTATGAATTCTAATTTTTTTTTGTATGTTATTTAATACATCCAGCTTTCAGTATGAAATGTATTGTTTTATTCTTTTATGTTTATTGTTTCAGCCCTATATATTGTTTTGTTATTTTGTATGCCATATTTTGTTACATTGTCTATATATATTGTTTTATAGTAAGATTGTTTCATTTTATCTGTTTGTTGATTACATAAAAAAAAATATCAAACATTTTCTTAATTCAATACTATTTAGTAAAGTTCACCGTAAAAATTCAATGATAAGTGTATCACAACTCAAAACAAAAACTAGTAACCACAATGACTATGAATTCTAATTTTTTTTGTATCTTATTTAATACATCCAGCTTTCAGTATGAAAATGTACTGTTTTTTTTTTTTAGTATATTGTTTAAGCCCTATATATATTGTTTTATTATTTTATATGCTATATTTTGTTACAATGTCTATATATAGTCCAGATATGAAAACATAATCCAAGGCAAATAAATTATTAATATTACTTTTCATGTTTTGCAGAGATTGGAATACTTCATGTAAATAAATTGTTCCTGGGTTTTCCCTTTGGAGTACTTTCATGTCCTTGGTTATCCTCCAACATCTCACGTATACGAAATCGAATTTGTCATTATATCGCAAAAGGATGGAGTGAGATACAAATGCTGTTGTCTTTCTAGAATAGCTTGATTTTTCTGACATTAGGATAGTGCATTTTGAGTTTTTTTTCTTTTTTTTCTTTTCAGAAGTTCTAGAGGAAAGATATTTTGAATTGGATTTGAATCACAGATGCCATGAAGAAAGGGTTTATAACCAGCTACTGTACTTGAATTTTTAATGCTCTAAAGGCATGTTAAGCAGCCAATTCGTGGTAAGTGTGACAATGCATCAATACCAAAGGCATGTCTGAGCAGTTACTATCATGGATTTTTAATTGCCTCCGGGCTTGTCTTTTTTTATTTTTTTTAATACAAAAAGATAATTTACTATAATTTGGGACCTTATGTTGTGTGACGGACAACACAACACAAAGAAAAATATATAAAGAAAATAAATAATATATAAAATTAAAAATATAGTATATTATTCATGTTTAGAGACAATAAATAATATATACGTAAAATGATTAGAATATTATATAGAAAATAAAAAATATATTGGAAAGCAAAAAAACAGTATACCGTTGTATTTTAGCTGTGCTCAATCTGCTGCATTTTCATATTTCCCCCAGAATTTAATATGGATTTCGTACATTATTTTTTTTACCATTTTTAAAATAAAATGAAATTTGGCATCTCAGCAGGCAACTATATGTTATTTCTGCTTCTTATGTAAAAGTTAATATTTTGTCCTATTTATTGGGGAATCAAACTACCCTCTTTATTATTATTAATTTACTAGGATAATGCTCACGCTTCGTGGCGAGTATTTCAATTTTAATAGTTATTTCAATTTAATAATGTATAACTTGCAATTATGAAAATTCAAAATTAATGTTTGTGAATCCATAATGCATAATAATATATGAGAATTCAAAATTGTTGTCTTTGATTTTCTCATGTCATTATGTTTTGACATATTATATTAGAAAAATAAATTAAGTATTAATCAGGGTTAGTTGAATGAGATAAAAAAAAATGCAAGATAATTTATTTCGAAGATTTTAGTTGAAACTGCATAAGATTAAATTATAGATTATTAACTTTAAAAAAAATAAAAAATAATTATTATATTTAATATTATATATATGGAAAAAATATGTATACTACATAGAAAAATGTAATATTACTCATTTTCTTAAAAAAATTGTCATGACTATTTTTTTTTTTTTTTATGTGTTAAAATTGTATGGATTACACATATGTTATTATGAAATCCTTAATACATTAAGTAATATAATATAGTTTTCAATATTCTGAAATTTTGTTTGAGATGATAGTTCTCACCTAATTTAGAATTGTATTCACTTTGTTTCACGTTTTTACTATCAGAATCATATATTTTGATGACGTATAACGGACATACATATTCATGGTTAATTAATAATCTAACAACCTTTACACACAATTATTATATGAAAAACTTTATGAGATAAAACATCTAATACAAAAATATAATGTCTGATACATAATCCGTTTCCATACGGCAAAACAGTTTGTCCTAGGGCATTATTACTTTCAGTCTCCCACTTGCACTAGGCCGAACTAAGTAATGCATACTCATTGTTCCTCTAGGTACCTAAGACCCATTGACCTAACATGACCCTCATGTTTCACTTGCGGAAGTGGCTTAGTAAATGGATCAGCCACATTATCTATAACACTGAACATTAATCTAACTAATCATGTGGTATTATGATAATAATTTAAATTAAAAGCTAATATTTGATCAATTTTTTGATTCAACGGCGGAGAGAAATTGATAATAGTTCTCTTGAAAATTTTCACAGAGGGGTAAAATAATATGAAGAGTTTATCATTTTATTATATGTTCTTTTAGATAGTCTATATTCATATATTTTATCAAGAAAAAATAAAATTGGAATCATAAAAATATGTCATTATGTGATATTGTGTTAATAATTTAAATGAAAAACTAAGATTTCAAATAGGTCTCTTGAGAATGCTCAAAGAGAGATGAAAAATATGTTATAAGGTATAAGTTAATGAACATATCATTTTTGCATATCTTTATTTATAGAGTCTATATTTACATATTTTAGCGGAAACAATTTTGGAATCATAACAATATGGAATTCAAAATAAAAAGAAAATTTCAACAAATCTATATTTGATGATTTTAACATGAGAAATAAAATATATCATTAAGAATTATAATTTTTTAAAGAAGAAAAAAAAATTATTTATATTTTAATGAGTAAACTCTTCATTAACTATTGGTACATGTGATATTGTGGTAATAATTTAAATGAAAAGCTAAGATTTCAAAAAACTTTGATCTAACGGCCGAGATAAAATTGACAATAGATCTCTTGAGAATGCTCAAAGAGAGATGAAAAATAAGATATAAGGTATAAGTTAATGAGCATATTATTTTTGTGCATCTCCATTTATATAGTCTAGATTCACATATTTAGCGGAAAAAAAAATTGGAACCATAACAATATGAAACTCAAAATAAAGAGAAAATTCCAAAAAATTTGTATGATAGTTTTCATGTAATTGGAAATATAATATGAAACATTAATCTGACCATGTGATATTATGACAATAATTTAAATGAAAAACTAAGATTTGAAAAAAAAATTGATCTAATGGCCGAGACAAAATTGATGATAGGTCTCTTGAGAATGCTTAAATGGAGATGAAAAATAAGGTATAAGGTATAACTTAATGAGTATATTATTTTTTTAATTGTTCTTTTATAGAGTTTTTATTTAGCAAGAAAATAATTAAATTAGAACCATAACAATATGGAACTCAAAATAAAGAGAAAATTCCAACAAATTTATATTTGATGATTTTAACATGAGAAATAAAATATTTCATTAAGAATTATAATTTAAAGAAGAAAAGAAAAATTATTTATATTTTAATGAGTGAACTCTTCATTAACTATTGGTATTAATAATTGAACATAACTTTGAACTATGATTCATTGAAGTCACCTGATTAAGATCTGATGGTCAGAAATAAATTTACAACGTTTCTCACTAAATCGGAGATGGAATACAAAACACCAATTCAATCAATCATATGATTATGTTTAGTATGCACAAATATGTTACCATAAAATATCAATAAATTTGAGAGAATGAATGACTGAGATTTGACAAAAAAATTGATCGAACGGTGGAGATAAAAATGATGATGTGGCTTATTGAGGAGGCTCAAAAGTAGATGAAAAATAAGGGGAAATAAGGGGCAGGGATTAATTTCTATCGTTATGATTGTCATTACCATTTTGCCACACTAATGCTTTTATCTCATTCTTCTCTTCGCTCCTTGGCAATGGACGGAGGCACCACCCTCTCCATTTCCCGCTTCCCTCCTCCTTCCCCTCCACTTCTTCTCCGGCACCTCTCTCTTCCTCCTCTCCGTGCCTCCGCCACGTCACTGCCGTCTCCCAAAGCCCTGGTGGATATTCAGAGTTCCAAAATCATCGCTTGCCTCCGTGCACAAGAGTAGTTTTCTCTGTCTCCAGTTCAAATTTATATAGTTTTGTGTAATCTGTATTGTTTGTTAGGGTGTTTTTGTTATTGTAATGTGTGTTGTGCAGTGGGAAAATGGCAGTGGAGGCGGCTTGTGCTGCTATCACTGGAGGCGTCACTGTTGTGAGTTCCTATACTTTTTCCTAAGTTAATTTTTTTTTCCAATTTTATAGTTTCTTAATTATTTTTTTTTTTTGATGGGAGTATTGTTTAATTTGTAGCTGGAGATAGTAATGTCAACTCCAGGTGCATTGGAGGTTCTTTTCTTTTAATATATTACTTGTTTGTATTTCTTTTTGTATTTTTTTAGTGGCATATTTTGTGAATATTTGGCTGATTTTCAGGTAATAAAGATGCTTAGGACGGATTTTCCTTCCGTTACACTAGGGGTAATATATTTTGTCCAAAATTATTTCTCATAATTTTCAATAATTAATATCATATCAAGCATTGCACAATCTTCTATCGACCTTAACTAAACATGCTTCATTTTTATGCTGAAATCATATTTAAATGCCTGAGATACTGTAATTATTGTATTTTGGTTGTTTCTTTTTTTTTTCTTTTTTTATAGGTTGGTACTGTTTTAAGTTTTGAAGATGCCAAAAAGGCTGTAAAGGCTGGAGCTCAATTTCTCATGAGCCCTTGTACTGTCCCAGTAATAATAATATTAATTTTTTCCAATATATTTTGCCTCATATCAAAATTTTATATCAAAATGTTCTCCCAGAATTATAATAAATCAGATATGCTCTTCAAAATTATTCAACTCATAATAATGTTGCTATTTTTTTCGAAGGAAATTTTGCACGGGTATCAAAGCAGTGAAATTCTGTACATTCCAGGAGTAATGACACCTACTGAAGTACTTACCAATCTCTCCATTAAATATTTTTTCCTTTTTCATTTCTATTATTCAAAAACATATTTTCATTTTTTTTTAATTTTGCAGATATTTTCTGCATATAATGCTGGCGCACAAATCGTCAAGGTGAAAAAATTAAACTTGTGATTCTAATCTAAACATCTTTTAAGCTACAATTTTGTAAAATTACCCCATTTTTTTTTGTAAATTTACAGATTTATCCAGTGTCATTATTAGGTGGAGAGAAGTACATATCCACTCTTAAAAGGCCGTTTCCTAATATATCAATGATCGCTTCTCAAGGCATCACAACAGGTCTAAAATACTTAAAAAATATAAATACTTGTATTAAATGTTATACTGACAAGTTGGAGTTATTTATTTGTAATAGATTCGATAGAGAAATATATGGAAGCTGGGACGTGTGCAGTTGTTTTATCAGATGCAATTTTTGATAAGGAAGCAATGAGCGAAAATAATTTTGAAGAGATACAGAGACTAGCTAATCTTGCTATGTTACAATCATCACAAGCTAGAAAATAGCACGGTAATTTCTCTTTCTAAGTTACTTCAATTATTCAAACTTCAATCAAGGAAAAAAAGGAATATTTATTATCTTGTATAATTCAGGTATCAATGGATGAAATTACTTAAAGTAATCAACACAAAAAAAAGGGAAAAGAAAAGAAATTGCCTGAAGCGTAAAAGTTAAACGAGTCAAACCAAAATCAAGTTGGAGGATTATTTGTATTATTTAAATAACCTGGTTAAAAGCATGCAAGAGCTGCCTCACATTAGTTCAATTCAAGACGCGACGAATGAGGGATGATATTTTTTTTATCTTATGAAAAAACGTTGATAGTGAAGAAATGGTTCATAATTGTTGTATATCTGTTTTCTTTTGGGGGTTTGTATGTTTTATTATTGTTGTTAAGATTGAGGTAAACGTGACAAATAAGAATTGCATATTTTGTTGGATTTGTATTTGAATTTCAGTGTATGACCATTTGAGTTCCCTTTAGTTTAATGAGTATGATCTTGTTACCTGTATGGAAGTTTTGTACAGAGTGTCGGCAGTTTTTGGTAAGTTTAATGTTAGGATGTGTAAGGAATCATATTAAAGATATTAATAACATCATATTATTATAATTAAATAAAAAAATAAATATCATACATTATATTTTATTGTACACTTTTCAGAAAATAGACCTAAAGTCAGTAATCCAATTATAATTCGGCCACATCATTACTTACGAAATTAAAACAAATCTCCTAAAACATAACAATGTCAATCAGTGATTTAGATTATCCACGCCTATCAGATACAATTTTTGTGATATAATATAAAGTATAACGAGCATCCTAAAAGATGGGTAAGAAAATAAAGGTATTGATATTATTCTGAATGAATCTTATTCACTGTAGAAAATACAATACAACTACCTGGAGGGTACATGAGAATTAATAATAAACGTAAGAATCTATCAGCTAAATATTTTTGTCCCAGGGGCTATTTTGTAAACCAGCCATATCTGTTCTGTTCTGTTCTGTTCTGTTCTCACTTCGGATCCAAACCCTAATTCCTTCTCCCCTCTCTCTCTCTCTCAAAAGGCGGCGGCGCGCCATTGATCAATCCAAGCTCATACAGTCATGGCGAGCGAGCATGACCTGACATGGATAGTGGCGCCGCAGTTCGACCGGCACCTGGTCTTCCCGTTGCTGGAGTTCCTCCAGGAGCGGCACCTCTACAACGACGACCAGATCCTCAAGGCCAAGATCGATTTGTTAAGCCAGACCAACATGGTCGACTACGCCATGGACATCCACAAATCCCTCTACCACACCGACCAAGTCCCCCAAGGTAACAAATTAAGAATAGTAGATGCGAAAGTAAGAAGGTAAAGATTTATTAACTGGGTTGAGTTTGTTTGGTTTGTAGAGATGGTGGAAAGGAGAGTGGAAGTGGTGGCGAGACTGAAGTCGCTTGAAGAATCGGCCGCTCCGTTGATCTCGTTCCTTCAGAACGCCTCTTTGGTTCAGGAATTAAGGCCTGATAAACAGTACAACATTCAGATGTTAAACGATCGCTACCAGGTCCGATTTTCTTCTCAATTTACTGATTTTAGTCGCATTAATTCTCTTTTTTTTCTTAAATTTTGATTCTTTTTTTTTGACAGATTGGGCCGGACCAAATTGAAGCGCTGTACCAATACGCGAAATTCCAATTTGAATGTGGTAATTACTCTGGAGCGGCTGATTATTTGTACCAGTACAGAGCTTTGTGTACCAATCCTGATAGAAGCCTCAGTGCTCTTTGGGGAAAGCTTGCTGCTGAGATTCTGATGCAAAATTGGGATGTTGCGCTTGAAGAACTTAACCGTCTGAAAGAGATTATCGATTCTAAGGTTAGTTGGTTTAGATTTTTTTTATTTTTTTATTTTTTGGGAAATTAGGATTGATGTGTATTTTGGTTTGGTTTTGTGTAGAATTTCAGCTCGCCGTTGAATCAGTTACAGAACAGGATTTGGCTGATGCATTGGAGTCTGTTCATTTTCTTCAATCATGAAAATGGCAGGAACGGAATTATTGACCTTTTCTTTCAAGACAGGTTCTCTCTCTCTCTCTCTCCTTAAAACCTAGACAAACTCGTTTTTCTCTCTCTTCTCTCCTTAAAGGCTTAAACCCTAAATAGACTTGTTTCCTCTCTCTGATTCACTTTCTCAAACTCTCTAGCTCCTCTCTCTCTCTCTCTCTCTCTCTCTCTCTCTAAAGCCTAAACAGACTCTCTCTCTCTCTCTCTCTCTCTCTCTCTCTCTCTCTCTCTCTCTCTCAAACCCTAAATAGACTTGTTTCCGCTCTCGCTCTCACTTTCTCTAACTCTCTAGCTCCTCTCTCTCTAACTCTCTAGCTCCTCTCCCTCTCTCTCTAAACATCTTAAGTTTAATTATTTCATATTTTTAGGTATTTGAACGCGATCCAGACCAATGCGCATCATTTATTGCGGTACCTGGCGACAGCAGTGGTGGTGAACAAACGAAGAAGGAACGTGTTCAAGGACCTAATAAAAGTGATCCAGCAGGAGCAGCACTGCTACAAGGACCCCATCACCGAGTTCCTCGAGTGCCTCTACGTCAACTACGACTTCGACGGGGCCCAGAAGAAGCTCCGCGAGTGCGAACAGGTCAGAAACCGAAATATTGCTGTTTTGGGGTTTTTGTTTGCCCCTGATTTTGTTATTTGCGAGGATTCTTTGTTGCTTTTATTATTCGTTAATTAGAAATAGTTATTTTTTAAGAAAATTATTTTGAATTATAAAGAATATATTTAATGAAAAGTATTTTTTTAATTATTTTCTACTTGGAGTTTGTATATTTTGGCGGTTCTTTTATTGTTTGGAAGCTGTGAATCTTGTTACAAATCCATCATCACGATCCTTTCTTCCATTATTCTCTAATATTTAACTGCATCGCTTTTCAAATTGCTACTCAAATACACACCTTCATCTGTTTTTATCTATTATTATTATTAGGTGATATTGAACGACCCGTTTTTGGGGAAAAGAGTGGAAGAAGGAAACTTCTCAACAGTCCCGCTACGAGACGAATTCCTCGAAAACGCTCGCCTATTCATCTTCGAGACCTACTGCCGTATCCACCAATGCGTCGACATCAGGTCCTTTTTCACTTACACCCTCCCAAAACTTCAAAACTACAAATGAACCCTTCCAAAACTTCAAAATTACAAAATAACCTTCGGAAAGTTTGAGATTGCGAATTGACCCCTGTTTTTATTTGCTGTGACAGTTCGTTGGCGGAGAAGATGAACATGAGCTACGACGAGGCGGAGGTGTTTATTGTGAATCTGGTGCGGAATTCGAAGCTCGAGGCCAAGATCGATTCCGTGTCGGGGACTCTCGTTATGACCACCAATCATGTTAATGTGTAAGTTTTTGTGTTTTGTTTGGGAAATTTTGCGGAATAGTCCGTGAGTTATCTGAATATTTTAAGAAATTTGCGACTTTTTAGGTTTTCTCTAAAAACAGCTATAAAATGGATTGTTTTTTTTTTTATGTTGGATTTTATTTTGGACTAACATACCTCATAAAAAATCTTATAATATTTTGTTAAATAAGATTAAAAACAATTTTTCAATATTTTATTTTTTCAATTTAATATAATAAATGTTGAAACATTCTTATGATGTGCTAGTTTATGATAAAATATCTTTACTTTTTTTTTGTTTATTAATTATTATTTATATATTACTATGGTAAATATGTTTTTTTTGTTTTTGTTTTTGTTTTATATTTATTGCAGGCATGAACAAATGATTGAAAGTTTGAAGAATTTAAATATGAGGACTTATATGCTGGCTAAGAACATTGTGGAGCCCGCGCAAGCTGCCCAAGCGGCACAAGCTGCTCGTTGAAAGTTTAAATTTCATTTAGCAAGCTAGTTTGGACTTTTACAAGTTTTTTGTTTTGAATATTATTTTGAGGAGTTTGCTTAACAACTGTTGTTTTTGTAATGTGGATTTTGGTTATTCTTGTAAGAAGTTTTCAATGGATAGGCTTTTTATTTTGTTAGTTTATTTTTTGATCGATCTTATTTTTATTGGATTATTTTGATTGATGTAGGCTGATACGGCAGGACTTAAAATATCGAATTTTATTCTAATTCATTTTGCATGATTTTGATTTTGATGTAGTAATGAGTGTGTGCTTATGCTTGCCAGTGATTTTTTTTTCTGTTATGTGATGTGCAACTCGCTCGAAAAAATTGAATTTTATTCTGATTAATTTCATTGAGCTAAATCAGGTAATTGAGTCAAAACCGATTCATTTTAAATTGAATCGAATGGACTTACTAATAAACTGAACTGACTTCCTAATAAACTGAACGGAATAGTCACTCCTGCATATGAAGCAGAAATAACAAAAAAAATAGGAAAAATACATAAATAACACTAATAAACTCTTTACTAAATGAAGCAGATACATTGTCATACTTCAGTTGTACTAACTGGTTCAGCTCACAAGTAAAATGCTTTTGGAGCATTCACAACTTGTGAGGGAGACGGATATAAATACCTTCTGATAGCATTTGTGAATGTGATTCAAATACAACTAAAAATATTCCGACCTTTTGCCTATGGGGCTCATTCCAAAAAAAAGGGAAAAAAATTGAATTCTGATTTTTGGCCATAAGAAATTGCTTGCTTGCTTCTTTTAGAACGCCATTGACAAATTCAATTTTACGCGTGACATGAGATGTTGGAGGACATTGAATAATAATAATAACCATAGTAATAATTACATTTTGTTGTGGTCACTTCAGCCCTTTCTCCTTCACAAGCATGGGGTTCTATGAGATTATTTAGCACTCGCCAATCCGCCCTTTCTCCTTCACGAACGGAATAGTCACTCCTGCATAATGAAGCGCAATTGATTCGTGGGACAAAGAAATCAATTGAGTGGTCTAATAAATCGCTATTACCAATCGTTTCTGTTGCTCATCAGAAACCGAGCACATACGTGTCGCGCAAGATGTCCACTTGCGTGACCGATATTAGGATTTTCCCTTCCCAACGATAAGAAACCATAGAACATTACTTATTTAATAATTTTATCTTTTTCTTAATTCTTCTGCATAGTAAAGAATGTACCATTTTTGTGATTGTAATTAATATGAATTAATTTTTAAAATATGTCTCCTCATCTCAGATATTGATGTAATGACTATAACAACTACTATGGAATCTGGATGATATATTGGCTGATCCATCGGTGTTCGTGGCCATTGCACATGTGGCAACTGGCTGACCACCACCGTGAAGTAGGGTTCATATTGGTTGACAAACCGTTGTTTGGACTGCGATAATTTAGTTTCACTACAACAAAACAGCTAAATACATACGGTTTGAACCGTCTGGAATAATAGGAATTTTCGTCTGGGAAGGACATCTCAGACGGCCACCCGTCTGTGACAAAGTGTCGGGAAAGGTGTACAATCCGGACGGGCCGTCTGGAAAAGAGGAACACAGACAGGTTATTCCAGACGGTTTAGGCCGTCTGGACTAGTGAGTACTACGGACGGGTAATACAGACGGGGCGCCGGCTGGAAAAAGGGGCATCATGGATGGCTTTAATACGGACGGGCCGTCCGGAATGGCATGTTCAGTTTTTTTCAGCCCTTGCCTATTTTCAATTTGTTACCCCTTTTTATAATAATCCACAAAATAATAAATATTAAAAAATATAAAATAAAAATAAAATCTCAAATATAACCATAATATCGAGTTCATATTACTCATTCATATCCAATTCAACACAAAGTTATACAAAATAAACAAACTAAATCGTTCAACGCACAACAACCGTTCGACGAATTTGAACCAAAACAAACAACTAAATTGTTCAACGCATAACAACCGTTTGACAAATACAAAAGTTAGACAAAATAAACATAAATTCGTACTAAAAGATTTATGTAGCCAAATGTTCCGCTTCTTCTCCGTCCTCTTGATTTGTATTATCATGATTTTTTATCAACCTAACATAATATAACAAAAAATAATAGTTAACCAAAAATGTAAAGGGTAAGACTTAAAAATAAAAGCCATGAACCATTAACAATAAAATCTAAATCATAAACTTTAAATGGACGAAACTCCTAAAGACTCTTACACACCTAATAATGAATATATAAAATCCTAAAACCCTAATTGCGGATAAAAAAAATATAAAACACAAGAAACAAAATCCTAATTGTGGAGTAAAAAAAAATATTAAAAACAAGTAACAAAACCCTAATTTAAACTTAAAAATGAATTTTACCGCGGACTGCTGGCAGAGATGAGGAGGAATAGGAAATACTGGCGGCTGCTGCAGCAACTGCATGAAAGAACCATAATTTGGCGCTAGGGGTGGCGTGTACTATGTGAACCCAGCATTAGAGTAATCCTAAAATATTAAAAAAAGATATTTTAATTATATTTTAATATAAATCATGATATTATTTTTTAAAATTATATAAATTAAACCCGATCATGTTGCGGTTGAGGCACTTGCGGGTACTGCGCCTGTGGCTGATATCCGCCAAAAAAACCCTCCCTATAACACATTTGCCCTAAGAATTAATATTTTCTTTCTCAATTATTAACATAAATTATGAAAATAAAAATATTTTACCTGTGTCATAAACTGAGAAAACTGACTGAACATCGGCAACAAGGGCGTGAGATTATTCACGATTTCTGATAGCGCCGCAACCTGGCCCTTGAGATTATAGATGCGGACAGCGGAGCTCGCGGAGCCTGATACTGCGAAGAACTGAAATCTTCGCTCGTCTCTCGAAATCGTCGTGTAGATGACTCAGGTTGCTCATCGAGCGTGCGAGTATCGATAAGAGAGCCTACGAGGGAAGGAGAAGGAGAAGAATGCCGGCCTTGCCACCACACCTAGCTGCCGGCCTTGCCACCACAACTAGCCGCCAGCCTTGCCACCATACCTAGCCGCCGGCCTTGCCACCGACAGCCAAAACTCCCAACAAACTCACGAACTCACCGCCCAAAATCTTATTCACTGTCGTCCTGTGTGGTCTCATCTTGCTGGTGAAAATCCTTGAATTTATTTCTCGCTACACATGCCGTAGTGGAGCCTCGCCATCTTGGTGAGATTTATCCTATGTGTCTGCCTGAATTGAAGAGGTTCCAGTGGTACTCCACGAAAGTGCCAGTCCTTATATGAATCCATATTTTTAGTTTGTTTTATTTTATCTTTAAGCATATTTATGTCTATTATTGTTGGTACTATTTTATGGATGATTTATTTTGTTTTAGAAACTACTAATGATATTATGATTTATCATTTTCAATTTATCATTGCTTTGCTAGTTAATTTGAGTAATGTAACTTTCAATTGTTATTCAACTTTCAATTTATCCAAATTAGATCATTCCGTTAAATTTTCATTCATTTATTAATGGAAATGATACGTAAATGCAATGTCAGTGCTAACTCAGTAGTCTACATCATCATAGTCTCGATCATACAAATAATAATCTTAAGTTCAACAAAATCACGGAAGATCCCTGAACTTTTAAATTGTATCACCATAGGTTATTCAACTTTAAAATTATAAACCCTGATAACTCAACTTTAAAATTGTATAACTCAATTCTAATCCTCTTATTTATTTTTTATTTATATATGATGTATAACATAAACAGGACTGCAAGCCTACACCAAGTATATTTTTTCTATAAAAGCCAACAATAATTTATCCTGCATCTGAAGTGTACTAGTCTGTCTTCACTGTAGAAAATATTGCTCACAAGGTGTGTATACATATCCGTTGGTGCAAATCAGTTATGGATTAGGGTTTGTCGATCTTATTGAGAATATGTGTTTCAATCTAATACAAAAGTGAAACTGCTCATATTTATACATGGCAATTTATAAATGAGGCACTGAAATCACTTTTTCCTTGGATAAAGAACAGTCTGATTAGCTTAGATTAGTATGAAGGAGTGAAGACAGTGATACGAGTCAACAGAGTGAATCCATTTCAAATCTATTGTTCTTTCAGGCCAAAGGGCATTTATTGTTGCATTGGACAAAAAGCGTCCCTCTAATTAGGTGTGGCAATCTATGTGGCATCTCTTGTATATGTATGAGCAATGTTACTTGCTAGGGCTTTAGCGATCGGGTGAATATTCACGCAGTTTTATTTTGGGTAAAATGAGAGGCAATATTTCCAAATAAAGAAAGATTATTATGATGATAGATTCAAATCAAATCATTTATTTATTTGAGAAAAATGTTTTTGTTTAAAGTTCGGCGATAAGTGCCACATGTGGAATTAATATACAATATGACCTCCTATACAATAGTTAGTGAGAAGGCTTGAATAAAACAAATAATTGGTGATAATGTAACTAACATCAATCAAATAGAAAACTTGTATGAAAAATTAATTTTCTTCATAAGTCAGAGTTTGAAGAATGAAATTATTTTCTTGAATTGTACTAACTATATGATCTTAAACTTTTTTTAAAGTAAAGACTTCAAACTTTTTTATGCATATTAATTACACATATAATTTCAAGAGAGTGTGAAAGATCAGGATTCCACAAAACACTCGAATCTGACTTTTTTTCCAATTGCATGTGTAAAAACAGAGCAGGCTTTCTTTGCAAACCTTCCTAAATCTTCCCTTTCTCCTGGTGGATGCCTTACTAGAACAGATTATCCACTTTAAAAAGAAGATGACGTTTCGGTCGACCATTTAATGCATGCGCTCATCAATCATAATGGTGGTCTGTGCATTAAATGGTATGAAACTACTATATATTAATTTAGATCTTAGTTTTCTCTTCCACGTGATGATATGAGTGCCTGCAGGTATGAACTGACCGGTAGAGCAACCAGTCAAAACTCAAAAACTCTCTCTCTTTCTCTCTAAATAAAAGCCCTTACCTCCCCTTCTCCTTCTCTTTTGTTTGTTACAGAAACTAAGCTTCTCTCTCTTCTTCGAGAAAGACAAGAGAGACTCAAGAGATTGTTTCATGGCTGCAACAACGATCAGACTGCAACAAGCACTACAGTCAGTGGTGCAAAGCGTGCAATGGACTTACAGTCTTTTCTGGCAAGTCTGCCCTCAGAAAGGGTAAATAAATGCTAATTCTTAAATCTTCCTTCCATTTTTTGAACTAGCTCTCATGCTTACCAGTTACCTCAAAAAGTAAAAACGTATTTTAATCTAAAATGTAACAAAAATAAAACATATTTTAAGCAAATACCAATGTCAAGACACTCTAACTATACAACTACTTCAAATCTACATCAAAATACTCGAAATAAGACCATAATTATATTTTTAACATGAGTGATCCATTAACAAATTAACATAGGGAGCTTATATGGGGAGATGGATATTACAACGGGTCTATAAAGACGAGAAAAACCGTGCAACCAACAGAGGTTAGCACGGAGGAAGCGGCACTGGAGAGGAGCAGACAACTGAGAGAACTATACGATTCTCTCTTAGCAGGCGAGGCTGGCAGCCTATCTGCCCAACGCCGGCCTTGTGCTTCTCTCTCGCCAGAAGATCTCACCGACTCGGAGTGGTTTTACCTCATGTCTCTCGAGTATTCCTTCCCTCCAGGTGTCGGGTATGAACTTTTCGTGTCTGTTTAGGCTATATGTGAAATAGTAGAATTATGGAATATGGTATAATCTATTATTCGATTTTATTTTGGGATTGTTGGTCAAGTTAGATCAACAAAGTAGTGGAATGACTTTTTCATTTCTTTAATCGACTATTTTCTATGTTTTTATGTTCATGTTTAACAGAATGAATATTTTTGTTACATTCTATTCGACTTTATTCTGCTATTATGGGACGGGCACTTCGGCCTCTGGGTTATGTAATTATGCTATTATATGTTTATGTTTTTTTCGTTTAGTTAAGAGAACATTTCGAAGTAAAAGTGGCGGATTTTGTATGAACTTTTCATTTGTTTCTTTTATCTATTCAAGCAATAATGGTTGATTGATTTATATGAGTGATTTGGAAACGATCAATGATTTCAAGGTTACCAGGAAAAGCGTACACAACACGAAGGCATATATGGCTTACAGGTGCGAATGAAGCTGATAGTAAAGTATTTTTACGTGCAATTCTCGCCAAGGTAGGAAATTTTAATTGTTAGATTATTACTCCTATTTTTCAGAAGAAAAAAAATTATCTGAGAAGAAAACTAAGTGATGATTTAGAGGTGCATTAGTTAACCGAAATTCAGCATGAAAAATAATAGGAAAAAAAATTCAAAACTTGAAAAAGAAAATGAGAGACCTTCAATGAACAGCTATTTTTCAATTGCGGACTAATGATTTTAATTTTTGTGGTTTATTTTGCATGAATATTTCTTATATGATGATCAAATTCAGAATGCATGCATACAGGTAAACATTGTTCTATCTCTGAATTACTTTCATATTGAATGATAAACTAAAATTTCAGAATAAGATTTAGTAACAACATTTTCATGCTGGCTGTACAGACAGTTGTATGTATTCCTGTTTTAGATGGCGTACTGGAACTTGGGACTACAGATAAGGTAATTAATTGCTACAAATTATTAAATAAAATTTGATACTTTTTCTTTGATTATAATATTTATTTTCATGTGCTTAATAAACACCCAATTAATGACCTGAACTAATAAAACGAATACAATTTTCTCAAATTAACAGGTTGAAGAGTACATAGGTCTAATTCAGCATGCAAAGAGTTTCTTTCCAGAGCAGCAAGAAATGCACATAATAATGCCAGCTGCCTCAGAACAATCCACCTCAAATCCAATTTCATCACACATCGATTCACAAAATCATTTTATCCCCCAAAATTTCCCCCATGAATCAAACCCCGACCCAAACAGATCAAAATCAAAGCCGAGCAATTCAGAAGATGAAAACACAGAACTAAACAAGAATCAAGTGGATAATGTTGTAACTGGAGAGTCCAGTGAGCTGATGCAACTGGAGATGTCAGAAGGGATACGATTGGGGTCTCCAGAAGATTGCTCGAATAATTTCGAGGCGGAATTAGGATTGCTTGACATGTGTCACGACGATACGATTGGCCGACAGGATGATGATGTGTATCAAAGCTGGCATTTTTTGGATGAAGATTTGAGTACTGGTTTAATCTCTCAATCATCAGGTATTTATTTATTTATTTCCATGTTTTTAGGGTTTAAGCTACATATAATTAACCAAATTTAGATATATATTTTATGTTTATTTATGCAGCTGAAATGCAAGATTTATCACCAGAAAATGCGCACTTCTTGGAGACTGTTTCAACAATCCTACAACACAGCTCAAATTCAAATTTCAATTCAAATTTCGCAATTTCACCCAATTCGAATTTCTCTTGGTGGAAGTCCACAAGAGAAATTCTCCCCCCTTTAATAACAAACAAAAATCAATCGATTCTTAAAAAGGTCTTGATGAGCTTGAATAATTTGTATTGTAATAATAAGGAAGGGGGGAATTTGGATAAGTCAAAAGACGAGGGGGGTAATTGTAATAAGGCCAAGAAAGGTTTCGTTCAAGATGAGCCCAGTGCGAATCATGTTTTGGCAGAAAGGAGGAGGAGAGAGAAACTTAATGAACGGTTCATTATTCTTCGCTCGTTGGTCCCTTTTGTTACTAAGGTTCTCTCTCTCTCTCACTAGAATTTCAATTTCAACTGGTATAGTACTAGAATTTATCTGAATTAAGTCTTAAAATGTGCATAAGAACCCAAATTTAATCCAATTTTGTCATGATTTAACTCTCAATTCCACAATTTTACCCTAAATAGTGGCAACAGAACCTAAATTTAGCATAATTTAGCCACAATTTAACATTCAATTCCGCAATTAAAATGCCTGCATGCCAAAAACTAATTGCAAATCATACAATTTTCATTTATACAATTGCAAAATTATACAATTATTTTTCAGATGGACAAGGCGTCAATACTGGGGGACACGATCGAGTATCTCAAACAACTCCTCAAACAAATCCAGGAACTCGAATCCCGCAACAAACAGACAAAACCCAACCCAAATCCAAAATTCAGGAATCCAGTTTCGTTTTCAGAAAAACGAAAGTTAAGAGCAGTCGAGTCTGACGCCACAGGAAAGGCCACGCGGGTCCCGGCCACAGACGTTCAAGTGTCGATTATTGAGTCGGACGCTTTGCTGGAATTACAGTGTGTTTATAAAGAAGGATTGTTTGTTAAAATAATGCAGGTGATTAGCGAGCTTAGATTGGAAGTTGTTTCCATTCAGTCTTCTGTGGAAAATGATGTATTTCTCGCTGAATTTCGTGCTAAGGTAAGAAACGTAGTATTTAATTGTCTATCATTAATATTTGGTTGAATTATCACAATTTGATTTGGTTAATTTTTTATTTTTTTTATACTTTTTGTTAGGTGAAAGATGTGAATGGAAAGAGAGCAAGTATTCTAGAAGTAAAAAAGGCGCTTCACAAAGTACTTTCTATACAATGATTAGAAGTGTAAAAGACATAATTGTGTAAGAACTAACATATAATTTACTAGGATATATGTACTAAATTTCAATATTCTACATTTACTTATGACCAATATTTCCAACTATCAACCTCAATAAAAGAAAACTTAGCAGATAAACAAGCTTTATATTGTACTTACAAACACAATTTACAAAAAAGTTAACAAAATTAATCAGTTAAATAATCATTTTCTTCATCTAAAAAATTAAAATACTTATCTTGAACCGAACGATCCAACGGCTCTGAATCAATCTGTGTAGATTCATGAGAGAAATATTTATCATATGCATTAATATTCAAGCCTGAAGCGAGAAATAATTCCAACTCATTCACAAACCGATCTGTATAGTCTTGAAGAAATGGCCTTGATGCATTTGCTAAAAGGCCCCTGAATTCTTCGCGTTTTTGCTCAAAGGTCCTTTTTGGACTCTCCTTCTCTTGCCTTCAGTTATGAAAGAAGAAAGGAAAAAAAAAGAATATTGGTTGAAGAAAAGAAAGTATAAATATATAATGCAAAAGAAAAAAAAGGATTAAGTGCTTGCCTTTTCATAAAAGATTCTATGACTCCATAAATGTGGCAAAATATTATTTCCACATTTTCCTCCTAAATTTAAAAAAATAATAATAACGTTATATTTGCGCTACAACTTCAAATCATTTCTTACAAAAAGATATTCAAAAGTCATTAATAGAAAAAAGAAATTGCTTCTCTTCTGAATTAAAAATAATAAATTTTTATTTTTAATTTATTTTTACCTGCACGAGGGCCTGAATTTCTCGCCTTAACCAAATTTGCAACCAATTATTTTTATGAAGGTATTTACGTTTTTTCCAATATTGCAAAATGTCAGGTTTCTTATTTCTCATATCTGAATAAAAAAAATTAAATTTAAGAAAAGAAGCAAAATAATAATGAAAACAAGTATAAAATCAGTAAAAGAATGTGCATCTATAGAACTATAAAAATACCTTTTTGGGTATTATAAACATTTAATCTCAAAATATGAGCATTTGAGAGAGACCTGTAGAATAAAAATATATCATGAAATTTGAAATAAACAGTGAATTAGAAAATTACTTATGATCAGAAAAAATTAATAATAATAAAAGAAAACCTAATCTTTTCATTTGCATAATGTCGCTGAAATGATTCGCCATTAATTCCATGTATTATTGACAAGTTTTCACTCTGCAATGAGGCATCAAAAATCATACTCTCTCAATTCATTTTCTGACCAAAAATGATAAAATAAAAATAATATAATATAACCTTGCAAAGAGGGCAAGCAAAAGAAGATAAGGGATTTGAGTGCCTGGTTGCTACAAAACTTAGCCATTCAGAAATACACTTGTAACAAAACGAATCTGTTTAACAAAAATACAAAAAATGGAAATTAAATTGCGAAACCAAAACGATTGATTTGTTCTTAAATCAATTTAAAATGAAATAAATGTAGAAATCCTAATTTTAAATTCAGCATTGATTTTCTTATTGAACAGAAAGAAACCTTTACAGGATAAAATCAATAGAATGAATACAATTAGAGGTAACCAACCATACAATCAACTCACTCAATAATTTCATAATTCTTCCAATTTTCATCCCTTTTTCAATTTCTAGGTGATTTTAATCTAAAATCGCAATAACTTGAGGCATAGAGTTTCAAACCAAAAATCAAAAGAGAGTTGAGAGAGAGAGAGAGAGAGAGTGTACGGAAACAGCGGTCCAAGAAGGCTTCGTCTCTGACAGGTCCAAGACAGATGGAGCAAGTCTTCTTCTTCTTCTCGATTCCGGCCATGGAAGAGGAGCTGGAGGCTTCCATTTCTTCACAAACGGAGTGGTGATTTTCTTCTTAGTTCTTGGATGAATTGTGAAGAAATGAAGCCCATTGTTTGAATGGGCCAAATATTGGGCTTTATATAGAGAGAAGAAACTTCACCTCTTTCAATTTTTTTTTTAATTATTTAGAAGGCTTCGTGTACTTGCAGAATTGTTTTTTGACTTTGGATTGGAATTTGAGATTTCTTTCCTCTTCGAGCGGTACTTGACCTCTTTTAAGTTATGGAAAACTATATTTTGTCTTCTCATTTCCTCACAAAAATATCATTATATATCATTATTGGATCCTATAATATTATGATTTTTGCAATTATAGAATTACACCTCTTATGATGTAATGGTTTTTGTATTTATTCTCTTCTATGATGTAATGTTTTTTGTATTTATATTTCTTATGATGTCATGATGACCTATATGATATTTTTGTGGAAAAATGAGAGGGACATCATAAATGCCCTCGGTATGTGAGTATAATGTTATTAGAGAGAGTAAATGGAGTAGAGAAACATAACTTATTTAATCCAAATTATAGCTATTCTAATTTATTTCCATCAAAATTTTCTCTATTTTTTTGTGTGTTTATGACACATGTTAAATGGTATCTGACATGTTAAACTAAATTTTGTAACAATTTGTCATAGATAAAAAAAACGAGAATATTTTACGAAGATAATTGATAATTTTTCTTATTTTGAATTACAACACTAAAATATAATGCTGCATCGGTATGTGGATAGAGATCAGAATAAATAGTTTTCATCTGGATCTAAATCCAAATAAAAGATCCGAATTCAGGAAATGAATCCAAATGGGTCCGCATATAAGTTCGGATCAGTTCGAATATTATTCGAACCATTTATACCCCTGCTCCAACTGAGCTTATGATCTTATGATGTAAAAAATGAAGGTAACCCATGTCGACTTAGGATGTCTTTTTCACTTATCATTGTGGTTATGTAAAATGATCAGAATCAAGCATAAAGGTACATCAATCAAGGACAACATTGTAAGCTTTTGAAATAAGATAGGGATAGCCATCATTGGTTTTGAGTCAAAACATGAAAAGCTAACGGGATTGGATCCAACCAAACCAGCCTCAACCGTTCATAACCATCTTCATTATCCAGTTAGTCTTTCACTTAATCATGTACTATTTTCTGATTTTTCTTGTTTGTGGATCCTATTTATCAAGAACATATAATTTTCTATAGGGACAAAGAGGGATTAATCTTTCCGAAATTTTGACCAGGTACAAATATGTGCTATTAGGAGTTTAGCACTCTAGCTAGTTTATTATACTACAATCAAATTATCAAATAGTAGAATTTTTTTTGACCCCTCAGTACATGCGATCAAGATTCGTTACTACTCGTTGATCTCTATGGATCATGAATATAAAATTTTAGAATGAATAATTTGGCACAATTGTGTTTTTCATAATTTATTTTTTTCTTATAATTTTTATGATGTAATATAATTTCCAAAAAAGGCCATCATGTCATAATAACGGTCGAATTGTGCGCTCATATAAGATTATCATTCAACTATTTGATGATAAAAACAATTAATTTGTTCATGGCTTGTCTGTTTGACTTTTGTTGATAATTTTTAGTTATTTTTTTATTTTAATGGGAGAGATCAAGAGATAGCTGTATAATAAGTTGAACAAATTATTGACAAATTTGTTGAATGAGTGTTACATTAACAACAGTACTAATTATATAGAAGTCAAATGATGATTAACAATATTTTTTATTGTTTAGAAGGGTCAAAGTTTGGATTGATTCAATCCATCAAAAGTTGCTTCATTTCGATGCATTGATTCATGAAAATTATAATTTGCTTCTTCTTCATGTGTCTAGGAAAAGTATTAGATGAAGTATGTGATAAGCAAAATATATGATAGTATGTGTTAACATGTGTCATAGACACAAGATGATATAATATGGATATATTTTTTGGGGGGGCATTACATTACAAATTGGACTACTAAAAATTTGGGGGCGTTTATATATTCTCATTCTGACTATTCGACAACCATAGAGCTAGCTCTCATATTCAAAAACCAACTAATTGTGAGTATTTATTTTTGTAGTACATCAACTTGTAATTTAAAATCCTTATAAACCCTCCCATTCAGCATGATTGGCCTATCTCTTTCTCCTAAATCTCTCTCTAACCATATAACCACAAAATTTTTCCATTTAATTAATAAATGTCTTTCTTATCAACTAAGCCCCACCAAGGCGCCGCATCCCTTTAATTTTCTTATAAATCACTATATTAATTGTTCACATCAACAATAATGAGAAATCCCCCTTTTAACCCTCTTAACTCACACTATATGTACATCCAACTCTATTCTAAACTCTTAAGAGAGCTGAACGATTAACAATAGATACACATTCTCATCTACACTAAAAAATGGCTCTATCTCAACTAAACCTACCTCAAATATCTTTACCAAGAATCCCTTTGCTAAACCGTCGCCATATACCGGCTCCACCAGATCTCCCACTATGGCCGCTTCCATTGAGCCTTTCCATGCAGAAGGTGGTGGTCGTGATGGGTGCAACAGCCACGGGCAAATCCAGACTTGCTGTCGATCTGGCACTCTGTTTCAATGGGGAAGTTGTAAACGCTGACAAGATGCAAGTATATGCAGGCTTAGATGTTGTGACGAATAAGGTAACCCACGAAGAATGCATGGGCGTGCCACATCACCTGCTCGGAGTACTGGCGGACCCAGATGCTGATTTTTCAGCTTCTGAGTTCCGTCGCCAGGCCTCCAATGTAACTGACTCGATAGCTTGCCGCAGTTGTTTGCCAATCATTGCAGGCGGATCGAACTCATACTTAGAAGAGCTGGTCGATGGGGCCGGACAAGCATTTAGGATGAAACACCAGTGTTGTTTCCTTTGGGTTGATGTTCGACTTAAAATTCTGCGCTCCTTCATAAGAGCTCGTGTCGATAGGATGGTCGATCAGGGGCTAATCGAGGAGGTGGCAAAAATGTTTGACCCTCATGCAGACTATAAACGAGGGATCCGACGTGCCATCGGTGTACCTGAGATGGATCGATACTTACGCTCTGAAGGAATATTGAACAACCGTCAACGTGCTAAGCTTCTGGAAACAGCTGTCGAAGAAATCAAAGAAAATACATTCAAACTAGCCTGCAGACAGCTCGGCAAAATCCGCCGGCTCCACATGTTGCCTGGTTGGCATGTTCATCGTATTGACGCAACCGATGTTTTCTTGAATCAAGGGAAGGCATCCGAAAAGGCCTGGCAAAATCTGGTGGCAACACCGAGTACTAATATCATCAAAGAGTTTATGCGTGGCGAAACCGAACAAGAAAAGCATGTGAAAGATTGTATCACCAAAACTGCAACTAATAAAACAATGGTTTTCGTGGGTCATGACCCGGCAGTAGTAACAGCAGCAGCAGTAAGTTAAATGCCCGACTAACTGTAATGTGGGGTAGGGTTATAAAGCGTGGGTCCACAAGCGAGTAGTAATGAGTGAATTGTGGAACCCTTTTGATCCACTTAAGTTGATGACTATATGTAATAGTGCGTCAACTTTTTCTACTATCGTTTTCTCATAGTAATTTGAGGGGAAAAAGAAGAAAGAGAGTTAGACAGAGGCATTTTTCCCTTGTATTTTCTTCTTTTTTATTTTGAGGAGAATCACATGCACGTGTGTGGCTCATCGGCCACACGCTGCAAGTTTTTTGATTTTCTTGTTTCTTTTTGTACATTGTTCTTTTGGGGTGAATTTGTCTTTTTGGACATTTGTGCTTGTATTATATTATAATTATTAAGGTAAAACTAAAACAAACATCTTAATTCAATTTAAGGAGGTAACATTATCTAGCTTCCATCCTCATCCCCATCAATTTGACTCAACTAGGCGGCACTAACGACTGAAAAATCACCATCACTAGACCCTATCAATGCAAATGCAATTGTGCAAAGACTAAGAGCTGTATTGTCTCAAAAAAAAGACTAAGAGCTGTATTATGTGATAAGTTAATCTCTGAAAGCCTCTCAATTAGAACTAGCTATGATCATTTGACAGGGGTATAGTTCAATAATTCTCCAGAAGGGCTTTAGTGAATATTGCTGTACTGTGTACATGTACTGATTAATATATAGTCAATGTTCTTGATTGATACAAAATGAGAGGAAGAATCCAGCAAAGGGTCTTTGGATGAATCTTTGATTGTAAACATCCAAAGAACAAAAATTAATTATTTAGTGCAACTAGACAGATTACTCTATGTAAGATTAGATTTCACAGTTATATTGAAGTTTGAACTTATATAACATATGATTTTGTCGTGGGGTTGGAGTTTAACTATATTTATTGAGAGAGCCAAAAAAAAAATTCTTACTAATTAGCACTGTACAAAAATCTTAAGAGGGAGGACATAAATATATAGAAATATATGTATTTCAAAATTTTATTCATTAAAACCCGACTGATATATATTACTCTATCATATGAATTTTTTCTCTTAATTAATTTATTTCTTGCTGGGGTACACCCATCGATACTTCTTTTATTAAAAGTATAATTTCATCAATATTTAACAAGTTATGATTTAAGCTTAAGTTCAACAATATCTTTAAGTAATAATTTCTTCTAAGAATCTTTAATTAGCTAAGTGGTTAAATATTTTGGTTGAGATATAACAAGAAGAGTTCAAATTTCATTAGCACCAATAAGTGGAGTGGCCAGGTATTTTTTTAGTTTTTTATTACAAAAATTCACGTCTTCAACAAGATTTTTGATAGAGTATAATGAGTGAAAAAATTTGAAATATATGTATTTTTATGTATTTGAACTTCCAAATTTTTGTGCAGTATTGATCGATAGGAATAAAATTTGTTGTCCCCTCTCAGTATTTACAGTCAAGTTCGGCTGCTGCTTAAGGGATCTTCCAACAAATAAAAATAATTTCATTTTTTTTATTTATTACACGGTCTAGCTAATAAAGTTTCACACATGAACACAAGATGGTGGCCTGCATTATCCTTCGTTTTAAAATTGCGCATCATTATTGGATTCCATCCATGCATTTCTCACCAATGAATGATGAGCCCGTAGGCCGTCTTAAAAAGGCTTCCTGCACAACATATGAAAGGCGCAATTCATTCCATAACTCTATTGCTATAATTAAGAGCTATTTAATTATTGACAGTTGGTGCAAGCATGCGAGTATGAACGTTTTTGTATTTCAAGTTGGAAGTTTAATTAATTTTCTACCTAAATTAAATAATCATGGAATATTTGGTACTTGGAGATGAGGAATGGCGGCAGATTACTTAATTACTCTTGAAATGGATTGATTACCAGCTTGCTCTTATTCTTATATCCGAGTCTTACAAATACACAAACAAAATTTTGAGCCCCAAAAACTTTATAGCAAGTGAATTATCAGTTTCTAGTTCAGACTGAAGTGAAATCTGCTTCACATCATTATGTCAAATCAGAGAAACTAATGCTCTCCTCTTCTAAACAATCATCTGATGTTCTTATCTCATTTTGAGTGGGAATAGCATGCAGTAGTTTTGATGCTTTATCATATATGTTGTTTATGTAGCTGTCTCCATCTTTTTCACATTCTTGATATATTTGTTTTATTTACCACTCTATAAAATTTTATTTTGCACCATGCCAAAGAATTTAATAAGGTATTAGTCAGAAAGAAATAAGTCAATTTACATTTGAAATTAATCAGCACTTGAGGATATTAATAAATTTTTTTGTCTCTCGTGCTCAAGTCTACAAGATCAGTTTCCAGCAATCCAAATTAAAAAACATTCATAATAGAAATTGACCAGTTCGAATTAAAATGTAATTTCAGATAAGACAAGTTCAACTCATTCGACTTTTAATCATGTTTGGACATTTCATTTTTTAATATATCTTATAGACGAGTGAAATTCGGTTCAAACATGTTCTTTATAAAAAATCAGACTCATCCCACTTGCAATTTTTATAAACAAAGACATAAAAAACTATGATTATACCAGCGCTAAAACATCGCATCCCATCAGAACTTTCCAGTTAAGTGTACTTAGGCGAGAGTAGTATTAGAATGGGTGACTTCCTGAAAAATCCTCGTGTTGCATCTCTTTTTTTAGTGTCATTTATGATTGATTAAATGGGCAAAAACAACCCACTGTACAAATGGTAGTAAATGGCATGGCACAAAACATACATACTCCATTCTAAGAACAGGAAATCCAAGACTGGATCCAAAAGGATTCAGAGGTTCTTTTCCAGTAAGTTTGCATCGCATAAATGATTCTTAATTTTTTATCAGAGATCGCACCAATCATTTCTCAATTCATTCATCATTTATGCATGTCTCTGGAGATTAGATTTTTCTTTTGTCATTCCTGTTCAAATTAGTACAACAGTATTTCTAAAGTGAAGTTTAATATATACATATATTCCCTTATATTGGTTATTCATGTGGTGGAAGTAATTTACCAGGTAAAAAATATCTCTTATTTAGATATACAAACTTAGTTCTTAAGAGAACGCATGCGCCATGGAATCTAGTTCCTTTCTCCTACGTGGAGGAAAATTTGGACAGAAAAGAATCCTGTCATTATTATGACAAGTACAATTAAGTTATCTTTATAGTTTTTTTTCGAGAGAAGGCCCTTAGGCTTTACATTAAACAACTAATATATTGCAAATGTAAGTTCGTAAGGGAAGACTAAAAGTAGCAAACCAAACCTACACACAGAAAATAATAACCAAGCAAAACCATCAAGCAAAAGCAAGAAAAACCAACAAATAAAGAAACAATGGACTTATTTATATATATTTTTTTGTAAGTTTTAAATAGTGTATATAGCAGCAGGCAGTATATTTGGGTTGATCTAACGGTTCGCGTATAGCGGATGTGGCCGCTCTACTACCGCAGTGGCTAGTGATTATAACTATGGTGAAATATATCATTTTATTTTATTGTTATAAATATCATTACAGGACTAAAAATTGAAGTGATGCAGTGTTTTAAGTGCAAAACCTGCTATAGCGCTTTATAGCTCCAGATTTTTGATAGTCATTTGGCTTGTTATATAGCCTAAAAAAAATTGGTTTCCCAAAAATTGAAAAACGTATAAATCTGAAACATGCCGGTCTTTGCAATTTTGTAGGAATTTTTCATTGAAACTTTTTTATGTTTTTATACCAACTTGGTTAGCTAAATTTTCGTCCAAAACTAAGATTTAAATTATCAGGAAAGCAATTCATATCCAAAATGTGTCCATCTCTTTTAAAAAAAAACAGAGTTTTTTTTTTTTTTTGAAAATAAGGTATCCAGTGGCGGATCTTGGTCTAAAACTCAGGAGAGGCGATGTGATAAATGCATCAAAAATATAGGGGGGGCGGTGTATACATAGCTTTCAATTTCTATACAAAATATACTAATTTAACCACATATATACACTGTAACTTCAAAATCTTAAAAAGGCAGCTGTCCCCTTTAGTCTCTATTAAGATTCACCACTGCAGGTATCATTACTTGCAAAATAGTAATGTGTCAATCTCTGGTATTTTCTCATCAAACAACAAAATTTACAAGAAAAATAAGGAGATAAGTATCATTGCAAAAGAAATCTATAAATATAGAATGGCAAGGCCAGAATTATCTCCAACTTTTCCTTCAAAAATAAAATTATCTCCAACTTTAAATTCAAAATAGAAGTCATGCATATGAAGAAGAATCCTATTCGGCTTGTCTAAGATAAATTTTTTTGAAAAATTTGTCCAAGATAAATTGGAATATTGAAGAAAGGAATTATAGGGAAAATTTATAAAAAGAAAGGAAGTAGGTGTGTAATAGAACATTATATATTGTAATAAAATAGCATATATAATATAATATTATATATTACGAAAGATAAAATAACATATAATTATAATAAAATAACATAACATAACATAATGTACAAAAGATCAAGGGACCATATATACACCATCAGATTTTGGGCCGCCAGCACGGCAAGTGCTCTAAAAGTTATAATATATATATTCAGAAAGATATCTTAATATTCAAAAATGTATACTGAGCATATAAAAATATATATTGTATACAGATAAGAATATATATTGTAGTACAGAAATATGTAATGTTAAAAAAAATATAATGAGCATATGAAATGAAATAATAGAAACATACAAAGTTATAGTGAACAGATAAAAAAGTATAACATGTAGTCAGGTGAGATTAAAAAGGGATGCTGAAAGTTAAGAAGTTCTAAATATTTATTTTTAGGCAAACTGATTTATAAATTGTTTAATTACTAGTATAATATATTGTTTTAACAAAATAGTCAAAAATAGAAAACTTCACTATTAATCTTGATTGGTTGGCATCTAAATTTCATTAGTAAATTAAAAGATAAAATTTTCCATAACAAATAAACCATTAATCTTAATTAGTCAGCATCATAATTTCACTATATAAAGTTCACTTTTTCATAACAATAAGCAAATGATGATTAGTCAGCATCGAATTTTCATTTAATTAAAGATTAAACAAAAACCTGGAACTGCCATAGAAATATCAAAAAGGAAAGCAACTGGGCGAGTCTGTGTGCTAAGAATAATTCTTTCTTTTTTTTTTAAACATTTTCTTTTCGAGAAATCCATAATCACTCCCTTGTCAAGGTGCGATTGCGCACAGTGAAGTATTTGTTTTACATATATAGTATCATATTAAATTATTTTGGTTTTATATCTGTGGCGGATCTTGACCCAAATCAATAGAAAAATTGTGATGGAAAAATTTATCAAAAATCTAACAGGGACGATCGTGCATATAACTCTAAATCAATCATAAAATACATTAGTATAACTATATATAAATACTAGGAAAATTTGAAATCACGACGGGGTTGAGCACAACCCCGTCGCTACCGTATACTGTTTCTTCCGTGTTTATATATATTTTTTATTTTTTATATATTGTTTTCATTTATTACTTATAAATTGCTTTCTATATGCTATTTGTTTTAAATTTATATACTTTTTATCGTCTTTATATACTGTCGTGATATCACGACGGAAATTCCGTCATGATATATCAGGCCCCTAAATACTATTACTTTAAAATCTAAAGAGTAGTTGCTCCCTTCTAATCTCTACTAAGATCCGTCACTATTTATATATAATATATACATATAAATTTGTTTATTTTTTGTTAAAAATTAAAAATACTTATGGCATTGAGCGAGGGGATTTCGGGGCATGCATTACCAGAACATTTTCTTTATTGAAGAAATTTTATAAGGCAATTAATGCTGAGAAAAGATACGAAGGATCCACGTGTTTATTTATTCCCACAATTAATTTAATTGAGTGTATTCCATTCGAGCACATATACATGGCCCCCCACTAAAATCCCCCATTTGTCCCCCTTTCACTGTCAAACGGGCTCCACATGCTGTCAAATGAGTCCGTTTGACACCTATTTGACAATGGGTCCCGTTTGACAGTGTCATGTTTGCCAGTTGGGGGGGATTTAAGTGGGGGGCCAAATATACTTTCCCTATTCCATTCATCTTGGGGACATACTAAAAAATTCAGGATGCTTTCGGTCAAGGATTTCCATAAAAAGAAATGCTTATTTTTACCCAAAATAGCCTAATTTTTGTAAGGGGAAATGTGATGACCGTTAAATTACTCCTATATCACTTCGATTAAAATTTAATATTTGACCTATGCTCGTTGAGTTGTATATATTATTTTTGTATTTTATTGTATATACCATTTTGATATATAAATTTTTTTATTTATATATATTGTTTTAAAAATATATATTTCATATACTGTTTTTTTGTTTTTATATACTGTTTTTCTATTCCTATATATTATTTTTATGGTTTTCTATATACTGTTTTTCCATTATATGTTTTTATATATTGTGTTTTATTTGTGTAGCCATTTTCAAAAATTATATTTTATTTATTTTATTTTTTATTTCATATACTTTTTTATGTTCTATATACTGTTTTGCTGAAAATTGAAAATATTTGGAATGCACTGAGAAAGTGATTTATCATGTTCCTTTCGTAAGAGCTTTCAGCACTAGACTAGACAAGGATATTTTTTATAAAAAATTCAGAAAACCACTAACTTTTCTAAATATTTCATACACACAATATTTTTTAGATTCAGTTTCTAATCATCCCTAAAATGAGATAAATTTTTTAATCTCATAAAAGAATGAAGTTTAACTCAATAACTAATTAACTTTTTTCTCAAAAATATCTTCATAAAAAGTTTGATTTCTTAGTTCAATCAAAATTATAAATAAAGAAGTTAGTACTGGGTTCTTTAAAAAAAAAATTCCAATTTCTATGAAGAGACCAACAGAATAATTAAAGGTGTTATATTTAAATTATAAAATGGCAAGTCATTTCGACAATAATAATCCATTATAAGTTCCACTCTGATAGATACAACCGTTTATCTATATATTATATTTTTCTTTATCATCCAACGTTAACCTGCCACCCAAACTGAATTTTATTTTTCTTTGAATAACTCGACAAAAACTTTTCATGCGAATACGAGTTCATTTATGCTCCGGCAAAACGCAAGGAACAAACTTTTTTGTTTTTTTGAAGTTTAAAGGAACAAACTTTGACTGGTTAAATGCCCTTATTTCAGTTTATTATATATACACATATTTAGTTTATGATATATTGTTTTAATACTAAAATGCTATATTTATATACTAATATACACACATACTTAGTTATCGACACATTGTTTCATACTTATAACATTGTCATATTGCATTAATAAAATTGTTATTTTGTACAAAATAATATATGTGCATAGTTAAATAATATATAAATGTAATAGACAATATGTAAATCTAATAAAATATGCACAGTTCTAATAAAAGCAATACACAATAATGTAAAGTAATATATAAAAATAACAAAATAATATATAACATAATGAAACAATTTATACAAATAAATATATATATCCAAATATGCTTTTTTGGACTTGATTGAGATTTACTCTTTTCACACAACAGGGGAAACATAAAGAAGGATGATCTCCAAAATCTTCACTTCAAAAAAAAAAAAAAAAGAACTCCCTAGTATCAAATTCAATTCTAGAAATTCCAAGAAACAAGCACTCAACAATTTACAGCTTCGTAAATTACCCAAAAACAGAAATACTAATTATACAAGACAAGCTACAATAGAAAATCACACAAATTGAAACGAACAAATTAAATAACAAAAACAAATATTAAATAAAATAATTTCAAATATTATTTATTATTTAGCTCCATGGATCATCCCAGCCTTTCGGGCCCTCTCTCTTAACGAAATCCACAATAGCATGAACTGCTTCTTGAACTCGGTTAGAGAGAGAATGGTTTCCATATTCTATCTCTACTTTTTCAGCGCCTCCCATTGCTCTGCATAATCTATATAAAATATACCAAAAATATTTGTTATTTTTGTACAATTTTAATTTTTATTTTTTTGGGCTTAATTGTGAATTGGGATTTGAAACCTGTCTGCAAGTGCTTTTTTATCAACATATTCTGGAACGTATTCATCGGCCATGGAGAAAATAACCTGAAATTTAAATGCATAAATAATTATTGCATTTCTAGCGTAATATTTAAAATCGGTACATAAATTCGGTACATGAATCAGGAAAATTACAGCGAGACCCCTGCATTTTTCCGCTCTTTCACTGAGAGTCGGTAAGCGAAATGAATTGTAACGTTAATCGATTTTTAGTATTTTCGCTTAACGCCACAAGGAATTTCACTTACCGAGGGGAAGAAAAAGAAATACAGAGGCTTGGTATCTAAAACCAAGAAATAAATGTTATTTATTACATCAACTCAACTACCATGATGAGAGAGAGAGAGAGAGAGAGAGAGAGAGAGAGAGAGAGATTAGGGCTGACCTGGCAAGGCGTGCTGGCCATGTGGCCAAGTCTCTGTCTTAACTGATCCTCACTAAGATCTGAACTGAACATATCATCATCTCCCATATATCCATATAACGAATGGTACCTGAAATTAACTCCATTTATTTTCCATTTATTTATTTTTATATTTTTATATAATTTTAGTACCTGTAAGCAGTAATTGGAGCAAAAGTAGCTTTACGAGGCATTAATTCATCTCCTTTTCCTTCACTAATTAAGCCAGCTGCTAAATCTATCATTTCAGCCGTTTCAGGCTGAGTCGCTCCATATTCACGGTCACTTACTGGCGCCTAAAAAATAATTATAAAATAATAATAGAAAAATAATTAATTATTTTTCAAATAATTAATTATAGTTATGAGTGTGGTTGAGAACTGACATTAGGGTTTTAGTAAGGTCTGGTTGACCATATTTTTTGGTTGTCTTTTTTTTTCTTTTAATAAGAAATAAATATGAAAAACTAAAAAAATTGCCTGTAAAATTGCACCACGAACTGCCTTTGAACAAGCAAAGTTTGTGCGCATATAATGCACAATATCCTGCAAATGAAAATATTCAGTTATATATAAACGAATCAAAATAAATAAATTAAGTAATTAATGTAAATAAATCTGACCTGGCAACCAGTGGAATGGCCGAGCAAAACAACACCTTCAGAGTTTTCATTATTAATTAAATAACCTATAAGCTGATCTATTTCCAACGCGTCCTTCACAAATGAAATATTTCAATTTTAATAAAAAATTCAACTTTTTGTGGTTTAATTTCTCGCTTGAGATACCGTAACATATAAGGCAATTTAATATTTGTGAATGTTTCGAAAAACCCTGTATTTTCTCAAAATTTATCGAAAGTTCAAAACCCCCCAATTGTTGAAATGAAATAAAAACTTTATCCCTAACTTTTAAATATCTCAAAAATCTTTTATTTTCAAAAAGGCCCTCTAAAAAATAGTCAAATAATATTTAGATAATATGTAAACACATTTTGCAAATTGTTTATCTATTGTCAAAATAAATTTAGTTGTTTACATATTATTCAAAATTTCCCTTCTTTTTTTTATTAAACTTAGAAAATTAGTACCTGTTCTAAGCTAGATGTGCCATAACCAGTATAAGATGAAGAGAGTAAAGGTTGAACTAAAGACCATTTATTGTTTTCCAAAGCAATAGATAAAGGTTCTAAGTACCTAAAAAATGGAAAGAAGAAATCTTTTAATAATTTAGCACTTTAAATTATTTGGCATTTTTTATTTTTGCTTCATCTTGGATTATTTGGTGCTCAGTTATCTAATTGGGAGTAAATTTAGGCTTAACAGAACAACTGATAACTGAATGAGGCTAAATTGGATTAAGTTAATAATTAAATGCACAATTGAGTCTTACCGAATATTATTCTTTTTATACAAATGCTTAATTGAAGATAATTAAGTGAAAAATAATAAAACATAAATAAACGAAGTGAGAAAGAAATGGCATACTCTGTTGCTAGGAGTCCATCTGTCAATCCACCAATAAAAACTACTTGTTGTGTGAAATCACCAGTTTTAAATGCCACCTAAAATCATAATAATTCAGTATGAACAACTGTTTTTCCTTATTTTTCTTCACAAAATCAAGCATTTCAATCCTTAAATACCAAATTACAGCCAAAATTAATTTCAATCCTTGCGGATCACCACCAACTCCTAACCAAAAATAACAACAAATCAATTCCAATCCACAGTTAAGACCGAATCGGATCGGATTCTTTCCGACTGACCTGCGCCGACTTAGACCCGTACTTGAACAAACTCCCCCTGAGCTGCTTCTTCCGCCCACTCAGAGATTCCGACACTGAAGATGCTACAGCGCTGCCGGAGGCAACAGGAGGCGGCGCCGACGAGTTGGCCTTCATCGAGCGGCCGCGCACGAAGCCGCTGAACCAGGACGAGCTGGCGGAGCCGGTGGGGGACGATGCGGCGGCGACCGGCGTGGGGTTCATCGGAGCTGGATACGAGAGGAGAGGAGACGAAAGGGAAGAGGAGAGAAGATGTTGTGTTGTGATTTAGAGCTGTTGATTATTAATCATTGTGTAGTATTATTAATCATTGTTTAGTGTTGTGTTGTCAGAAGGATGAAAGCATGTCTGGTTGTGGAAGGTAAAATTATTAAGGAAGTTTGTAATGGAGACCCTGTGTTGTGTGGATAAATTTGAAAAAACTCTTCTATTCTTCGAAAATAAAAATCATATTAAATCTCTCTCTCTCTCTCTCTCTCTCTCTCTCTCTCTCTCTCTCTCTCTATATATATATATATATATATATATATATAATTATATATATATAATTTTATTTTTAATAGAATTAAAGTTTATCTTGCATATTAATATACAAATTATTAAGAGTAGTTACTTTATAAGTATTTTGCAATCTCAACTTATTGTGCCATAATTATGTTTTAGCATTTTAATATTGAGTCACGAACCATCCATTAAATTGATAGAGGAGTGATATTGTCAGAAAATTTTTCTACTTCCTACGGGAAAAAGTAACTTAACCCTCATTAAATGCTTCTATCTATTTTGGAAAGAATCATGTATGTTCACAAATTCTGAGAATGAGTTATTTATTATAATTAGAATTTAATCATACTATTTATTTTTGAAAAGTCAACGTAATTAATTGGAATTCATTTTGTGCAATTACAATATAATGTTGGAAATGATATTTTTTTTTTAGAGGAAATGATATATTTATGAATGCAATATGAAGAAAAAATTTAGATAGTCAAAATAAATTTTGTAGACTTCATGAATACTATTGATGAAATTTAGATGGTCAATATGTTTCTAATGTTTAAGAAGTTCTAGATTAAGTGTCATTTTTTTGTTAATTTGACCATATGGATATATATTGTAAGATTGTTTTGACAATTTGAAATTGGGACAGTGAATTGATGGAGGGAAGGAAGATGATAATTAATGCTATTTAATTTATGAATTGGTAAGCACCTAATGATTCAGATTATTTCCAATCTTGAATTCATTTTGAAAATAATGTAAAATTAGAGCAACCTAACATTTATTAACTTTCTAGATTATTTCAAGAAATATAGATTCTTTTCAAATATCGATATAAGCATTTATGCCTTACGGGGATAAATTTGTCATTTTAAACAACTTTTTTATGTAGGAAGTAAAATTATTTTTTGTCGATATCATTACCCAAATTGATAGATTAACATGTCACATGTGTCCTATTGGATTACATTGTTAGGTGATGATATTTACAGGCAGGTTTACTCTTTTTTTGGACGATTTTGTCCCTGATTTAAGTGGTAATTGATAATTAATTTATCTCTTTTGACTATTTTGACAATCAATTGTTACCATATATTAAGAAGCAATAATTATAAACAGATTCATGAGAATCTAAAGAATCATAAATGAAATAATGAAAAAAATGACATGTTATACAACTGTACTTAACTCTAATTTGTAGTAAATAGTAATCACATGTATATTATATAGACTAGATTATGAACATATATATAAAATAAAATATAAACATGATTAATTTAAATAAATTGATAATTTAAAATATTTTTTTTGCTAAATTAATTAGTAAAATCCATGAATAAAATTTCATATATGTAGAAAACAAGATGTACCTTGTTAAATTGAATAAAATTGCTAAATTAATCAGTAAAATCCATGAATAAAATTTTATATATGTAGCAAAAAAATAAGTATGTACCTTGTTAAATTGAATAAAATTTCATATATGTAGCAATAGAAGAGTGTCTTTGTTAGATTGAATAAAAGTTCATATATATAGTAAAATATATAACTTGTAAGGTTGATTCCAGGCCAATTTCCCTCCATCAATTTATTGTCTACAGAAATTTTGGTGGGAATTAATTTGCTCGTTTTCTTTTCTTTTAAGAAAATAATGATGACTATCAGGTTCATATGGAATGTGCAAATATATAATTATATGTCTTTCCATTTTAAATTAGAGGTAAAATTATTTAAAATGAAAATATGCCTGTTTATAAACAATAAGCTTGTCTGTAATTATCACTACCTTTGTTTAACATCCATTATGTGTGCCTAATTGGATTAATCTTTTCTTCTCTTTCTCAGACCCAAATTATGAATTCTCTCAATGTCCCAAACTTAGTCTGACATATCTAAATTTCCGACATACATATAAATTTCTGAATGAATTTTATTCTTTTTTTTGTTAGTTTCCACCAATTTCTCATATCAATTAATATCGAAGAACATTTTCATATCAAAATCTAGCATATTTAACTATAGAACTATATATGTGAAAGAAAGAAAAGAGAAATATTGTATTTTTAAAAAGCGACATAAATAGAGTTATCAAAATGGCTATATTCATACAAATTTTGCCTCAATATTAGTTGAATCATACAAGTGAAATTCATGCAAGTTTAGTCATGCAATTCATGCAAGTTTTATGAAGTTGGTTGAAGTCCTGGTTTTGCTAAAACCTCCGGATTTGAATTTGTAATAATCCGGAATCGAGTCATTCCTAAAACAAAATTTGTTCATTTCTCCATTTTATTAAAAAACAAAGACTTGGTTCTCCCTTTTTATGTGGTTTATTATAGTTTTATTTCTTATGACATATAGACATGACGAAGCAAAGCATTATCTCACTTTGATATCTCATCTTATTAAACCACAAAAAGTTTAGGAAAATTAGAAATCACAGACATTGAGAGTGATTTGGTTTGGCACGATGCGCGCTGATGATATGCTGCTAAGTAGCAAAACAAAGAAAATAAAGAAATTTGTAATCATGAAGGTTAAATAACTCTTATATCACTACCGGTCAACTTTTGACTGATTATTGTTGAATTAAATCTATTTTTGTGTTTTATATACTGTCTATGTTTTATACATTGTTTTGATATATACGTTTTGTGTGTTTTTACATTTTTTGTTTTATATATATTATTTTCAAAGTATATATTTTATATAATATTTTTTGTTTTTATATACTATTATTCTATTTTTATATATTATTTTTGTGGTTTTATGTATTGTTTTTGTATTCTATATATTATTTGTATATATAAATGTATTTTTATTTATAAGAATATATTTTATATACTGTTTTTTTATATTTTATATATTTTTTTTATTATATATATTATTTTTTTGCACCAAGAGAACGATTTATTATGTCCTAAAAAATAAGGTTTTATTAGTTGATTGATTTGACTCGGACAAACCATTTTGATATTACATTACATACAACATATATATCTTACCATTTGGTCCCATTTAAGATCCTACCCTAGTAAACAAACGGTAATCAAACAATGCAATGCAGTAGCTACACACAATATACAAAAAAAACAAAACAACAAAAACCAAAATTACGCATCAGTCCCTCCTCCCTGCTCCCCTTGCTCCTCCTCCCTCGTTACAGCAAAGAGCTCCTTGTACATAGCAAAAGAAGCGAGCGAGAACTCCATCAACGTCCGGAACAGAACGGGCAAGCTGCTCCTTAAACTAACAATCGTCTTCTCCCTCACCTGCTTGCACTGCTTCTCATGACTCTCCTTCTCCTCTCTCCACCTCTTCTCCAGCGCCTCAACTGCACCTCGCCTCTCCTCCATTAATGGGTCTTGCAGCGGGTCCGAAGGACCTGTTGAGGATTCTGGAAGGGAATAACGCTTCTTCAGGTACTTATGTTGCCAATCCTCGAATTTTCGCCGCTTTTTCTCCAGCTCCTTCTTGATGTTATCGCAACTGATTTTGAGCTTTAGTTCTTCTTCTTGCAGCATGATTATTGTGCGTATAACCTGTAAATATCGATTCAAATTGACTTATATATTTCATTTCAACTACAAAGATTAATACTGGTACCGTATTAGTCCGGTACTGGTACCAGTAAAAATTACAAAAATACCTCAGAAAAAGTAGAAATCGCGCTTAACGTCATCTCATCCTGAAGCTTCTCAAACCAATCATTCCAAGCCTTCAACAGCCTCTCAATCGGCAACGCCTCATCTCGCTGGCGTGGCGCCTCACTCTCATCCTTCTCCTCCAAACTCGTATCAATCTTCACCAAATTCAGAGTCAACCAGCTGGTCAACGCGCCGACAAACTCCTTCTGATGGCTCGTCAGTCTGTGGAACTGTTTGTGCCATTCTCGTGTCATTTCGAAGAGTTGGACGGTTCGGTCGTGGTGCTGGTCTGTCGTCTCCTCACTGGTCGAGGTAATCTCGTAGGATTTGAGCTCCATTATTGTTTCGAGCTGCTTGTGGTGCTGCTGGTACATCACCTCCCACATTTTTTCCATCCTAAATAAGTAAAATGTGAGAAATTTTAGTAGTTATAAGAATAATTTTTTAGGTGGTTTCATGATTCATAACTATATTTTGGTTAGTTATATCTGATCATGAACCTTGTAAAATTAATTCAGAAAATTCAGGTGTTACTTTTTTAAATTTCAATGGATTATAGAAAAAATGAAAGTTTGTGCACAAAATAATTTAAAAAAAGGAAGGGGTTAAACATAAACTTACTCTTCGACAAGATTATCTAGTTTAGGATAAAGTTGCGAATCACGCAATCGGTCGATTTCATTCAAAGTCGATTCGACGGTTTGAGTCGCAACCACGTATTTCGTGTGCAAATGACTCGCGACAGTTTTGGCCTGCTCTAAAGATCCCGGCCCGGCTCCTCTTTTCTTCTTCTTGTTCAATACATCCAACTTTTCAAAATACGCCATTTTCATTATTTCCGCTTCCTATCTCAAAATTAAATAAATTAGCAAATGTTATGAATTAAGGATGTTTTGTGAATAATATGAATGATTGTATGAAATTTTGGTGGAATGTGTTTGTTTGCCTTAATTTCATCGTAGAGTTTTCTCTCCCAAGTGAAAATCTTGTCTAGAATTGTAGCGAGAGTTTCCCATTTTTCGTCCTTTTCTAAATCCTCGTTTGACTCTTCACCGTCGGATATTGATTGGTTCCAAGTGATGACTCGCATTACTCGAGCGGAGTGATCAATGTATCCTTATTTAGAAGAAAGATAGGATACTATTAGTACCATATTCATGTGAGAAAAATGAAATAAGTTCATAAACAATTGAAAATCTACATAATAACAAGGGATTTTGGATTAGGAAGGATGGAACTTATGGATTAGGAAAGATGGAACTTATGTATAAACCCTTCCAAAACACAAAATATCAAATTAAGCTCCAAATATTGCAATTAAATATCTAATTACTGCTGTAGAGCCCGAGCAATATCAAAATTGCTCCTCCAAACTAAAATTATATTAAATTTAAATTTCACATTTATCATCATACAATTCGTTGACATTATAATTCATACCTTTATTATCGGCGAAATTGGAGTGATAATGCATCCTTACGACCTCGAGATTCTTCGACACGACATGCGCGCTATCAGAAGCCCTGAGGAAATAATCGTCAAGCTGATTGAGCAACTGAAGCAGGCTGACTGACGGTGGCGGAGGCGGCATCGCCAGCATCTTCGCCTTCCTCCCCTCCCATTTTCTTAAATATTTTAGGGGAGGAGGAGGAGGAGGAGGCGGCGGCGGAGACGGAGACGGTGGTGGTGGTAGTTCATTTTCCTAATATGTACTTTTTGTTAATATCAATTTTGAATTTGTTAACAACAAATAATGGATTAGAATATAAATCTACACAATTTGACCAGAAATTATGATGATAACCCGATGAAGTTTGATTTGTTATGAGGAAGTTCGCTTTATTATTAAGTTCGTTGAATTACGAAATTTGCATACCGGCTTATACTCGTAAGACTCATTGCCGGTACCGAGTGTTGGGGGCGGTACACTACCTGGGAACCAATACTCCTCCGTACTCTCTATCCCGTTGAATTCGTGCATCGGAGGAGTTGGCACAGGTGGTTGTACTGGGCGGCGCGTCCTTCTAGAATGTATTAGTGCTGGCATTTCTTCAACTGTTTGAAGCATTGAATTTTGATATATTATTGTTTAGTTTAGTTAGCTAATTAGTTAAAATATGTATTATTAAAAGGTATGTATTTTTTTTAAATGTAGTTATGGAATTTTGTATATGTAGAAATGATGACATGTCCGATGTACTGAAATTATGAGTACGAATTTTATGATTATACATAATTTAAGCATGATTATATGAAACGTGATATAATATTATATAAACATGATTATATTATACAATTATATGATAATATAATTATATGAACGTAAATTTATATGATTATATAAACATAACACATTGTACTAAATAGAAAAGAAGAATTAATTGCATTTGTAATATAAAAAAAAGAAACAATCTCAAATTAGTATGATTTTATATCATCACCTTCATCCCCATCCTCCTCTTCTTCCCTCATCGATGCGTCCATCGGCGCCTTCCCCTTGTCCTTAGGCACCGCAACCAACGGAACAGAAGACGATCTCAGTAGAGGCGACACCGTCTGGCTGTCTGGCACAGGCGGTGGGAGAATCTTATCGGCCGGCTGATCCATGTTTATTTTACTCATATTTTGTTTTACTGGTCGGTGCGTTTCGGATATCACACACTCGCCTTGTTGAAAATAATAAACTCAATTAATAACTTCATTAAATCTCTAATCATTAATATATGAGTAGTAATATTTGAGAAAAAAATATTTTAATACTAGTTTGTTTTAGTTTTATAAGTAGTTCAAACTTCAAAGTTGTACTATGACACCGTAATATTGTTGTTTAACTACGTAATATAACAGGAGGGAAAGTATGTGTAATTTTTTTCGATTCTATCAAACCTTGAGCATAGTCAGACAGTGCGGCCCCGATATTTTTCAGTGAAATCGCATAGGCTGAGTGGGCAGTCGCCAGCGCGCTTCGACCCATCACCACCTCTCGCATGAATCTCTTGCGGTCCTTGCATCTCGCTACTGTTTCTACCTGCTCAATCTTAGATTGGCCACACCCCATGAGAACTAAAACTATCTAGTGTGAATAACTAGGTTTTATCTACTGTTTGAGGAAATGAAAATTTTCTTAGAGATGAAGAAATGAAAAGTTGGGGATGGAGAAGGGGTTTAATTTAGGAACCTAAAACAATGTGCTTTAGCTTTTTGAAAGGTGGCCTTCTGACGAGTAAAGACGTTGCTTTTTGAAAGGAAATGAAATTACAAGGTGGTACAGGTTCACCGTGAATCAATACAGTGAGATCATGTCAAGTCAGGAATGCACTGGCGTGTTGTGTTTTGAGTGGCACGGTTCATAGAGGACCTTATTCAGGTAGAGGAATAAAGACGAGAAGTTATTAAGTTCTATCTGTGGCTGTGGGGAGACTAGAAAAGAGAGATTATGCAGCTTTAAACTAGTAGATTATGTGAATGGTAAAGCAAATATAAAACTGTGGTGGCCCCTTTAATTTTGGTGTCCATCATCTTTTACCGCAGCATAAAAATTTTGAAATGTTAATTTAATTATATTTTCAAATTGGTAATCATCATTCTCTAGTTGGCAAAATGGGGATTAAATAAAGATTACAATAATTAACTGGAGATTAGAATATTAGCTACAGTTGACTGATAATTTTCATATATATTATAATGTTAACACAATAAAAACTGTCAACATAAATATCATATGTACTAAATTGGCGGGCATAGAACCGTCGGTTCACAATTAAATCACAACTAGACCTGTTCTACAATACACCGAACGTTCATTTCCTCCCTCCTCTTCCCTCCATACGGTTCACATCCACTAATCCTCAAAACGATCATACTTCAACTCATTCCACTCATTCATACTCCTCCTCTCCCATACCTCTCTCTCTCTCTCTCTCTCTCTCTCTCTCCCCCCATGGCTTCTTCAACCTCCATCTTCACTTCCTGTCTTCTCTCTCCCCGCTCCACCGCCACTTCCCAATCTCGCTCACCTCATTTGTATCTCTCCTCCCCATCTCTCTCCTCCTCATTCCTCACTTCCTCTCCTCTGCAACCAATGTTGTATAAATCAAAATTCTCAAAGAGACCCCGGTTTTCTGCCGCATTCAACATCCGGGCCTCAGCGGAAACGAAGAAGGTGCTTATCATAAACACGAACAGCGGAGGCCACGCCGTGATTGGTTTTTACTTCGCGAAGGAGCTGTTAGCGTCAGGGCATGATGTCACTGTGCTGACTGTTGGAGAAGAAGGTTCTGACAAGATGAAGAAAACTCCGTTCACTCGATTCTCAGTAATATATCGAATTAATTACTGCTCTGTTTTTGTCGAGAAATTAATGTTCTGCTGAAATTGGTACTTGAAAAATGATGTTACTTCTTTCTTTTGGGTTAGGAATTGACGAGTAATGGAGGGAAAACTGTGTGGGGAGATCCGAAGGAAGTGGGAAAGCTTCTAGAAGGAGCTTCATTTGATGTTGTGTTGGATAATAATGGAAAGGATTTGGATGCTGTCAAGTAAGTCAACTGTTCGATTAAATTCCTCTTAGAAGTAATTAATATTGTTCAATGGCACAATTGAGTGTAAATTTGTTGAATTAGGTCAAAATTCAGGCGTAATTTATATGATAAATAGTTAAACAAGGCAAAGCTGGGTCAAAAAGATGCTTAATTAATATTATATTTGATAAAAAAAATGTTTAAAAAAAATCAGGCCAGTTGCAGATTGGGCTAAATCGGCAAACGTGAGCCAATTTCTATTCATCAGCAGTGCGGGTATTTACAAACCAACCGATGAACTTCCTCATGTCGAAGGGGTAATACTATTAAAATATTTAAATTTCAATTAATTATTATTTTAAAAAAAATTAAAATTATTAAATTGTTGTAAATAGGATGCAGTGAAAGAAAGTGCTGGACACGTGGTCGTAGAGAAATACATAGAGAGTCTTTCTTTCGCCAGCTGGGCTTCGTTTCGGCCGCAATACATGATTGGATCTGGAAATAATAAAGACTGTGAAGAGTGGTTTTTCGACAGTACGATTTTTTTGATAAAATTTTAATTTAATATTATAATTTTGATGTATTTAATATATTTCGGTATAGTGTTAGTAAGTCAGTCTACCTATTAGAAAGCAAAAAAAAAAGTCAGTCTACCTATTTCATATTAATTCTTTTCATGAATGGGGTAGGCTCAAAGTCTTATTTCCATTATATTTAAAAAAAAAATTATTTACAAATTATATACAAAAATAAAATAAAATAAACCAAATTAAAAAGAAAAGAAATAAAAAGGAAAAATTAAGGTACAACATCCAAAAACGCATCTCTATATCTCATAATATTATTTAATATTTTTATTTATTTATTTCAGGAATCGTGAGGAATAGGCCGGTTCCAATTCCAGGCTCAGGAATGCAGCTGACCAACATATCTCACGTGAGAGACCTCTCGAGCATGTTGACTCACGCGGTGACTCAGCCCGAAAAGTCAAACGGTCAACTCTTCAACTGCGTCTCGGACCAGGCCGTTACTTTTAATGGGCTCGTGAAGCTCTGCGCTCAGGCCGCGGGAAAGGAAGCGAATGTCGTGTATTACGACCCGAAAGAGGCTGGTGTTGATGCTAAAAAGGCCTTCCCGTTTCGCAATATGGTATGTTAATTTATGTTAGTTGTAATATTATTATAAAACATACAATGCGAAAATAAATGTGGAAGAAATAAAAAAGCTTGATGTTTTAATTGAAGCCCTATGAACTAATGCATGCCTTTTCTTTTTTCATGTATATACAACTTCATGTATATACACTAAACAAGCCAACAAAGAAACAAAGGAGTGAATTATTTATTATCAAACCAATAATCCATGTAATGTATTTTATGTACTTTATTTATTTATTTATTTATTTTTATTTTGTTTTGTAGCATTTCTATGCGGAGCCAAGAGCTGCGAAGGAAATTTTGGGATGGAAAAGCACAACAAACCTTCCGGAAGATCTGAAAGAACGATTCGCCGAGTATTTAAGCATCGGCCGAGATAAAAAAGAGATGAAGTTTGAAATTGACGATAAGATTCTAGAATCTCTCAAAGTCCCATTAAGTGTATAATAAAAGCCGATACTAGCTCTTGTCGAAAAAAAGAAAACTCGACACCATTGTTCTTTATTAAAATAAACTTCATCATAGTTGTTGTACATGAAAACAACGTTTTTGTTTATAATACGAGCCATTTTCATCATGTATATTTTTTTGGGTGGTGTTAACAAATACAGTAAAATGCTTGTCAAAATAACAAAATCCAAAACAAACAAACAAATCATCAACTGCAAATTAAAACCCCTTTTTCATCTTTCCCAAAACCAACCAAGTTACACACACTTCATAGTTCATATTAATCCACCCAAATTAAAAACCTACGCCACGATCCATCAATCCAGCCACGCAATTCATCACCCACCCCCCCACAAAACAAAACAAAACAAAACAAAACAAAACAAAAACTCATTCACTATCATTCCTTTCTTCACTATCATTTCTCCTCGCTGTCATCTCTCTCCTCACTATCATCAACAACAGAGTACATCTTCGCGAAATCCTTCTCAAGCGCCTCCTGCATCCACGGATAACGGCACTGGTCCACAGCTTGGTCCACCGTGAGCCAGGTCCGCCTGCGCGTGCTCTGCTCCGGCCACGCGGAAAGCTCTTCCTTGACATGCATCGCGAAGACCGAGGCCTTGCAGAGCCCGTCGGGGCAGAACTCGTCCTGGTTGCTCTTGCTTTTGAACTGATAAAACCCTATGAAACCCTAATTTGAGAAAAAGGGAAAAGGGAGTTAGTTGAGTAGATTGAGTTGGGTTTAGTTTTGGAGAATTAGGAGGATAGTTTGTTGCATTTGCGGATAAGGGTGTCAGTGCATATTTTGGGTTGTTTGTAGATTTATCGCATCAAGTAGTTTAGATTGAGGTCAGTTAAGTAAAAAGTGATTGAGTTCTTTGTATTTTATTTTTAGGTTTTTGTTTAAAACAGAAACCTAGAAATGAATAATTTTCTTTTGTTTCTTTCGTTTTCTTTATTTGACAAGACAAATGGGTTCCAATTTCCAAACGTCAAATCAAGAATCTTCAAAATAATTAAACAAACAAACAAAACCTTCAAAACTGTCATCTCAAGGCCTTATTCCTTCCTACACCTAATTTCCCAACCATGCACTAAATTAATATGATTAATAAATGTAAAAATAATAAAATAAAATTACCACTAAATCTCCACGCACGCCCGCCTCTTCAATTGCTTCTCTTTTTGCAGCCTCTTCTACCGTCTCATCATTTTCCCACCCTCCCTATTTAATTATATTAATTAATTAATTATTAATAATAAAAAAATATCAAACAATAATAATAAAGAATATAAGAACAATTTGTCATGTAAGACCCTACAAACATGATAACTATACTATATGTATTATTTAGACTTTAAAATATAATTGTTTAGTTGACCCTCTAATACTTTTAAATGGAGAAGAGAATTCAATTCATGGTTTTCTTATACTTTTAGATAAATATAATTGTTCATTTGACCCACAAATACTTTTAAATGGAGAAGAGAATTCAATTCTAGGTTTTCTAATACTTTAAAAAAATATTGTTGGAAATTAAACTAGATAATGAAATAAAACCTTGGGAAATAAGAGGCCGGGCCCGCTTTGAGAGCTTATCATGAGAACTTCTAATACTTTATTTTTTCCATCACAATTTCTATATCTAAATGGTATGCACCTGCAAAAATATTAATAAAAAAATATCAACTATCGATTGAAATCTCTTAAAACTTGAATTTATTCTAAAAAAACATTGCAATCAAGAATGAATAAGCATAAACCATCACATGCAACATTTAGTATGTATAGACAACAACCAACAACCTTATTAAGGAAATAAATATTAGAATATATATATCAATTACTACTATCTCTCACATGAGAAATCTAGAAACAAACAAAAAATATAAAACATTTAAAGAAGCAAAGTATAACAAAAAAAGGTAAAAAGAATCAAAATCAAAAACTTAAATTAAAACCTCACTTAAGCACAAGTCCCAATGAGAGATAGCTTTCGTAACAACAGAAAATTAATAAACAAAAGTTACTAATTATGAAACTTAAATCGTAATTTTTAAATGACAATGATATTTAGTTAGATTGTTTAATACGTATCTTATTCCACTACATGCACTAGGTCAAACTTGAACTGTTTAACTATGAAAAAGGCAATTATATATTTATATTCAGAAGGCAGGAACCAAAACTACCTAGTAGAGATGATATGATTAAACTAATTCATAATTGAGAAAAAAAAGCTACCAAATCAAAACAAAAAAACCTTTATCCTAAATTGAAAATGACATGCACTAAAAATAGCAATCAAATCACACAACTTTGTAAGTTAAACTCATATCACTGTACCAATATGTTAAATCCACACATAACAATAAAAATAGAGGTCAATTTTGACCAAAGAGGAATGTGGGCCAAAATAGACCCTGAATAAAAACCTGATTTTCAGAAAGCAACATCTTTTTCATTATCGGAAACACAGACCAAATTAGAGTCTTTTCTTTAAATTCACACCAAAAAGTCCAAAGAAATACATAAAAATCACCAAAAATTCCAACATGGGTTTGAAACACAATAAACTTCAAACCAAGCATTTCATCGAACAGGTAGCGATCGAGCACAGAACGAGTAAAAGCGAGAGAAAGAGAGAGTTTTGAAAATCACCCAGCAATAAGACGGCGGCCACCTTCGTACCGCTGCTGATGCCGACCGGTACGGGCCACTAAATCACACATTTCTATCGCCTCAAATAGTCTTCTTCTCTCCCCCCTTTCTTCTCAAATTACCCTCTAATTGGTCTCCTACTCTCCTCTCTGTACCCAACAAGCCTAACCTCTCGTTGTTTCAAGTGTAAAAAACAGCCCCATTGTTGCTGATTTGAGATGGGATGAACAATGCGGCGGATTTGGAGAGATTTGGGCGGAGAGAGATTTTGAAGAATTGAGAGGAGGAATGGAGTTAATGGTTTGGGCCTTGGGAGGAAAAGGGAAAGAAAGAAATTGGAAGGAAGAGAAGAGGAGTCTCTGAATGAGGTTTTTCCTAATTTGGCAAAAGGAATTGGGGCTGACAGTAAAATGAGAAAATGGGGGAAAATATATATACTTATTTTGACTAATTTAAGGAATGATCACCAATGACATCACTTGTCTTTTTAGGGTCAATATATTTTTTTTTCTCTCGAATTACTTAAATTAACGAAGAAAAAATATTTTTTCTTACAAATTAATTATTTTTATAATTTATTAAGTTGATGATAATTTTTTAGTAATTAATTATTTTTTGTCAGATGATTTTTTTAATTTGATTTACTAACAAATTTCAATTTCAATATGTAGTTCACCTATTATATCTATTATGCTTTGAGAAAATTAACGTAGCTAAAAAAATATTTTTTCAAATTTGAAATTTAAGGGTTTATAACCAAATTTATGAGGATTTGCGTAAAGTATCTATATTGAGTGAATTCTGGAAAGTATTTTGACTGACGGTTAGTTTTCTTTAACCGAAGAGGCCCAAAGAGAAACGGAAATTAAATTGATAAAAAAAAAATTAATTACATTTTTTTTACAAATTAACTACTTTTTCGAATTAATTAAGTTGATGATAATTTTGAAGAATTGAGAGAAGGAATGGAATTATTGGTTTGGGCCTTGGGAGCAAAAGGGAAAGAAATGGGAAGAGGAGTCTATGAATGAGGTTTTCCTAATTTGACAAAAGGAATTGGGGGCTAACTGTAAAATGAGAAAATGGGGGAAAATATGTATACTTATTTTGACTAATTTAAGAAGTGGTCACCAATGACGTAACTTGTTTTTTTAGGGACAATATATATATTTTTCTCTCGAATTAATGAAGAAAAAATATTTTTTCTTACAAATTAATTATTTTGTATAATTTATTAAGTTGATGATAATTTTCATTTTTTTGTCATATGATTTTTTTAATTTGAATTATTAACAAATTTCAATTTCAATATGTAGTTCGCCTAATATATTATATTATGCTTTGAGAAAATTAACTTAGCAAAAAAATATTTTTTCAAATTTGGAAATTTAAGGGTTTATTATAACCAAATTTATGAGGATTTCCGTAAAGTATCTATATTGAGTAAATTTTGGAAAGTATTTTGACTGACGGTTAGTTTTCTATAACCGAAGAAACCCAAAGAGAAACGGAAATTAAATTGATAAAAAAAAGTTAATTATATTTTTTTACAAATTAACTACTTTTTCGAATTAATTAAGTTGATGATAATTTTTAGGAATTAATTTTTTTTTGTCAGATGATTTTTTTTAATTTGATTTACTAACAAATTTCAATATGTAGTTCACCTATTATACTTCAAAGAAATTAAGTTAGCAAAAACATATTCTTTCAAATTTAATAATATTAAGGGTTCATAACCAAATTTACGATAATTGCCTAAACTATCTATACTGAGAGGATTCTGTAAAGTATTTTGACTGACGGTTATTTCTTCTTTAACTGAGAAGCCCAAAGAGAAAACAAAAATTAAATGAATGAAGAAGAAAAGATAATTATATTTTTTACAAATTTATTACTTTCTAAAAATTTATTATTTTTGAATTAATTAAGTTGATGATAATTTATAGATATTAATTATTTTTGGCAGATGATTTTTTTTTAATTTGATTTACTAAAAAATTTCAATATGTAATTATGCTTTGAGAAAATTAAGTTAGTGCAAAAAATATTCTTTCAAATTTGGAAATTTTTAGGGTTTATAACCAAATTTATGAGGATTGCCTAAAGTATCTATATTGAGAGAACTCTGGAAAGTATTTTGACTGACGGTTAGTTTTTCTTTAACCGGAAGAAGCTCAAAGAGAAACGAAAATCATGCTACCTGTCAAGGCCATCGTGAATTCTGTATCCTTTGCCCAAAGGAATAACGGAAATCACACCAGCCGTCAATTCCTACATGAATTTCGTGTTTCTCATACTTTCTCCTCTTTCCGCCCAAAACAAGAAAATGTATCATTCTAGGAACGTGATTTTCCTTATATGATTTTTACATTTCTTGACGAAATTTTACAAATTGAGTGCATCGAAAGCTACGTGTATGTTATGTGGGTATTGGTTATATTTATGGCAGCGACTATTTTTACCATTATTATTTTTTTGCATAATTTTGTGTATCCTGATTTTCGCATTGCTTTCTATACTTTTTGGAAGGTTAACATCACTCATATATATATGATGAATTTTGATTTATTTTGAATGGGCTTCATGATTTATGGTAAAGATCAATTTCTCTATATTGTGAGTTTTGATTGATATTCATATAATTCTCACCGACCCGGCTTATGATATATAGGGCCCAAGGCCTAAATCAAGAGGAGTGGAAAAATATAAATATTAAAAGGGCCTTGTGATGTAGAATTATCAATAAAAATCGATTTCTAGTTTCTACTTGTGAGTTTTAATTGATTTTCATTTGATTCTCACCGACCCTGCCCTAAGAAATATAGGGCCCAAAACCTAAACCAAGAGGAGTAGAAAAGTACAAATATTAAAAAGTCAAATATTATTAAGGAATACGACTTAACACGGAATTAACTTAGTTTAGTGGTAGGAGTCTTCATGCTGTATTGAATGACTACCGTTTAAAATTCATATTATTGCCTCAATGTTTCTATAAAAAAAAGAGAGAACAAATTATAAATAAATTTTGGGTCCTAAAAGATCGAAGGGTCTTAGGCCTGGGCCTCTTAGAAATGTGCCAGAGGCGAGCCCTGACTTTGTATAGACTAGTCCTAAGCACGTGATTTGCACGTATATAACATTTGTTAGTTCTTAAATTTTGTGTTAATATTGTATTGATTATTGTAATATAATATTTAGTTGTATTGTATATTTTAGTTTATTCTAACTAAAGTTCTTATGTTTTATGTATAAATTGCATGATTAAAAATGAAGGATACGTTTGAAATTATTTTATTATGAAATAGTATTAATTCATGTTTTCTAAAAAAATATCACAATACAACACAACAATGTACACGTTTTACTTGCTACACAAAGAAGATCATTATTGAGATCATAAATAACACAATATATTGATTTTAGCTAGAGCTACTAAAATCTAACACGTAAAACCAGCCCGACCCGGCCCGAATCCGAGTAACCGAAAATCCGAAATAACTCGAATCCGAACTATGGCCAGTCCGATCTGACCCGAAAAATAATCAGATTTGTTTATCCTAATATCTCTAAATGAGTAATTTATTGTTTATTGTAATGTAGTATTTAGTCGTATAGTTTAGTTTATACTAACTAAAGTTCTTGTGTTTTATGTATAAATTGCATAATTAAGAAAGAAGGAGATGTTTCAAATTATTTTATTATGAAATAGTATTCTTCCTATTTTCTAAAAAATATCACAGTATAGCACAACTGATGTAAACAGGTTATATCATATAATATATATATATATATATATATATATATATATATATATATATTGACCTGCTACATAAAGAAGATAATCACTAAGATCATAAATATCACAATATATTGTTATCTAGAGCTAGTAAAATCTGACGCAAAAACCAGCCCGACACTATCCGAACTCGAGTAACACGCAATCTGAAGTGACCTGAACCCAAACTGACCCGAAACCCGAATGACCAGTAACCCGAATGATCCGAATCCCGAATGACCCGCAACCCGAACAACCCGAATCCCGAATGGCCCGAATCTCGAAATGACCTGAATCCGAATGGTCCGCCCTATCTGACCCGAAAAATAACCAGATTTGTTTATCTTAATATCTAAAATATCTAAAATATCTCAAAATTGAGAAATTTATACTTTTTGTTAACACTAAATATACTAACAAAATGATTTAAATGACCTGAAATGTCAATTCGGATAACACACAACATGTAATCTAATTGAAAATTGATCAGAATCTATTGTTGACCTTGAACTCAATTGACGCGCCCCCGAACCTAAAAGTCCAAAACTCGAAACTATCTGAACCCGAATGACCAGAAATTAGAAGGATCGGCAACCCGAATAAACCGCAACTCGAACGGCCCGAACCCCCAACAACGCCCGACCCAAACAACCCCAATCTCGAATTGACCCGAACTTGAATTGACTCAACCTGAACCTGACCCGACCCGCCCGTTGGTATAGACTGAGTTCGCATGAAACCTTTATTTAGTACAGTTAGGGTGTATGTACACCGATTTTATATGTACAAAGATATTGTAAAATTATGTTCACGTTATCATGCTCTTTTGTATAATTTGCACTTAGAAATAGGTTGGGTGTATACACACCATGCTTTGTAGAAGATATGGTGTATGTCAACCGGGTTATATACTATTTTTTTAGCAAAGTTCTAGTTTACAAATTAAATAGAAGTGTTTCGTAGCCTAAGCAAGAATAAATCAAGAGAGTTGATACTGCGCGAAAGGTACTGTAGCAACCCTGTAGCGATGATATATAAAATTGATAAAAACTATATAAACTGAAACAAACAGTATATAAAAATCCATTTTTTTAAAAATAGTATATACATGAAAAAACGAAAACAGTATATAGAAAACACAAACGATATATAAAAATCCATTTTTTTGAGGCTAAAACAATATATACGTGAAAAACGAAAACTGTATATAGAAAAAAATAAATATGGAAGAAACAGTATATAAATGAAACGGTTGCTACAGAGTCGCTACAGTACTCCCGTCGTGATTTTAACTTTTTCATAGATTAATTAGATAGACATATGGTTCACAAAAACTTAGTCTAAATATAGCATAGATTGAAAAGATAGGGATGACTGATATTTAAAAAGAAAATAATTGCGGTTTACAAAGTTATCAACAAAATAAATAGAAATGTTCCATATATAAAAATGAGTAAACCAACTCAATAAAGATATGGTTCAAAAAAATTAGTCTAAGAAACGTGAACACTGAAATGTTAGCTCCTCACATCTCTAATAAACAATACTTTTAGTTTAGACAATAGTTGAAACCGTTTCATAGAATATAAGCACATGAAGCAAACCTAATAAACATGAGGCTCATAAGAACCAAATGTAAAGAGAAAACATAATAAAGTGTAAGTGTCAACATCTCATTTGCTATTGACAACGAAGCAACCACACTACCACCTAAACTCCCTCTTTTTATATACCTAGTAGAAATAGTATGTGCGAAATTATTTTCTTTCGACGCTTCAATAGAAATATTTTAAAGTAACTTAACATGTACGTAAAAAATAAATTAGTAACTATTAAATAGTACAATTTTTTTTTGTGATAAATAAATTTATGCTTGAGAAATATATTTAGTAGATTTCCATATAATCTTAAAGCTAAACTATTTACTATATGGGCAGATTAGAAGTTCCTGCAAAATAGCTGACAGTGGGGCCCACAACCGTGCTTTAATGAAGGATGGAGATGGACAAAGAGACAAAAATGAAGACATATATACTACTTATTGGTTGGAATAATTTGACTGGACCATTATACTCTACTGCCATCTCTCATGCACGGCTCATGTGAATGAAGTTTATGTAAAATTTTATCCAAGATATCAAGTGTAATTAGCTGATTTGCTCTGGACAAGGAAAGCAAGCACGGTTGTGTATATATATGTATATATCTTTGTTCTAAAAGTTGTGTATGAGCGATAGTCGGGTCCTTGGTGATTAATTTTGCTGGCCTATATTCTCCAAACGTGATTCAAGTTAGCAGCTCTGAAATATTATTAATATATATTAGGAAAATTCTTCAAAAAATGCGGATCTTTATTATCCATTGCTCTTCTAGTAATAGGATTTCGAAAAAAGATGCATTCTTTTTGTATTAGTAAAATGAATTATTGGAATGAAAAAACAATTATTTTTAAAAATACTCCTTTTTCTTTACTTCAAAATTAATTGATCGTTTGGATTATTGGAGTTATCGTATTATCAGTTTTGGGTTTAATTTTTCAAGCATCGGTATTCTTTGTGGAGCAGTATGGGCTAATGAAGCCTGGGGATCCTATTGGAATTGGGATCCCAAAGAAACTTGGGCATTTATTACTTGGACCATATTTGCAATTTATTTACATATTAGAACAAATTTAAATTGGAAAGGTAAAAATTCTGCTTTTTGGATATTATCAAAAACCCTCTAACTTTTTAGATTTCTTCAAAAACCCCCTATAAAGTGGGTTGAATTTTTTTTTGTCCATATGGTATTATCAATTATGTTTAACTTTTTCATCCAATATATTTCTTATTTGGCCAAAACGCCCTTACATAATTATTTTCATATTTTATTTTATTCAATTCAAAATAATAAATGAATGAAAAATAATTTTTCATGATATTATTTTAAAGATATTTTATAATATTATTTTATGATGTCATTTTTTAATGCATTAATTCATTTTATTATTTTATATTACATAATATATTTATTCTTATATAAATTATAATTTTATATTACATAAAATATTATTTTCTTCTTTATTATTTATATAATTTTGTTCATATTTTAGTTCTCATTTAATATTTATAGGTGATGCAAAATATATTTTTTACTGAATAAAATTTAGTATGAAAATAATTATATAAGGGCATTTTGATCCATTACAAAAATTATTGGATGGAAAAGTTAAAGTTAACCTCATAGGGGGTGAAAAAAAAATCCAATTTATAGGGGGGTTTTGAAGAATTTGAAAAGATAAGAATTTTTGATAAATTCTAAAAAGTTAGGGGTTTTTTGAAGAATTTTCCTATATATTAATCTATCTGAAATCTTGAGAAGTGAGGAATGATCCCTTAGTCTATGTACAAATAAAGATCAAAGTCTATGTACGAATATAGATCAAGTTCTATGCAAATGGCTCATAACCTAATTGATAGAACCTATTGTATATGAATTAAGATGTCATGAGTTCAATTTTCACACAATCTTATTTAGCATATATTTAGTAAGTTTCTCAACTCATGAAACATGGGTAGAATATTAAAAAAAAAATCAAGTTTTGGATAAAATACAAGACAAGTGATGTATTGGGTTAATAATGTTTTAATCCTAAATTCTAGTAATCAATGGAAAACATTGGATTTACACGCAGTAATTAAAGTGTCGAATCTCAAGGAAAAGGAATATAATTCTAGATCTTACAGTAGATCTAACAATCCAGACATGTTGGTAATTTGTTGGTATTGACTCAAAATAAACAAGACTTAAACTAAAACGTAAATAAATATGAAATGGTAACCTCCTTTAGTACTTGTGTTGATTTATCAAATTACTTCTATCTAATCGGTTTATAATTTATTTTAGAATTGCCAGTTCTGACACATTAATAATTTAATCCCAAAATTAGGTATCTTTTCAAGAAAAAAAAATGCCAAAATCAAGTTTAAACAAAACGTTCCCATTGGTTTGGTGTATGACGGACCTATTTCATTCATATATCGTTTCCCACGTTCGGCTTAACGGATTGATATTCTCACTGGTTTTCTAATTCTCTCCATTTACATAATGGACCAATGGTCTATATTTTTTTGAATGCGAGCTTGAGGGACCAATGGTCTATATTGAATGGTCTTTGTCACACTTCGAATGGACGTCTCAAGTTTTATAACTTGTGAGGAGTATAATGAACAGTCAGTGCTTACTGCTTAATTTCTTCATTATTGTGACTTGTAAGAAGTCACTTCCTTTCATATCTCTCTCAATCCAACTTTTCATCACTACTACAAAGAAGTCTCTCAAAGAGAGAAGGGAAAGAGAGATCAAAGATGAGCTCAGAGGAGAAGAGAGTAGTGTGTGTGACTGGAGGCTCCGGTTACATCGCGTCATGGTTGGTCAAGCTCCTCCTCGAGCGCGGATATACCGTACGTGCATCCGTACGAGACCCCAGTATGTATTCATACGTTTTTTCTTTCTCTTTGTACTTTTCTCCTTTGTCTAACAAATTGATGAATTTCACAATTTTGTAATAAAATTATCGGTAGAATTCTTGCAAAATACAGTCCATCGTATGTATACTTTGGATTTGTATTGTTTAAGTTCGGCAAAATATTCAGATATAGAAAATGCGAAGTTTTTGTATGTTTTATGTTCTTATTCTCAACATAAGAAATTAATCAAATATTGAACTTAAAAAATAAATAAAGTATATTTTTGAAATTAAGTTTGATAATTTGATATTGTCTGTTTCAAGAGAATTCGGATTATTTGGTTCAAGCGGTATGCACTGCTTTAATTTTAAAAGAGATTTTAAGTTTGAGTAACGAACAAATTCATTTAGCACAATTGTTAATTGTTATTTAACAAGTCTCCTCCAACCCATTATTAGTGGATTTAAGTCTTAAAGAACTTGTACAATTGAATGAATTTTTTATATGGATATGCATGATAATTTGACGTTGGAGGGATAGTATTAGCATATAGTATAGTAGTAGTACAAACAAATGATGAGATGCACTTAACTTGTCAAACGAGCAATGAAATGTGATTTGACTGGACTCCTCTTGCTGATGTAATTACTGATGTCAGTAAGAATCTGACGTGGTTATCAACAATGCAATTCAATCACTGGGCCGAGTTAATTTTGGGCTTTTTAATTCATCAAAAACAATTTGGGCTTGTTAGGGGACTGGACTTGACTGCAAATTAAATGTTTTTTTTTCTTTTTAGCTGACATGGTGCAGGTGGAACTGTTCAGAATGAAACCAGTCAATGAGAGCATGCTATGTCATCAAATTGAATGATGTGGCATGTTCGTATTGGCTAGATCCTTTATAGACTTGTTCCTTACTGGCCGGATCCATTATAAACAGTTAACTCACAAAAATTAGAATTATGTAGTTGGATTAATTTGTGTTTTCACATATTGCTAACAGAAAACATGATTTTTTTTCTTCTTGTTTTGAATTTCAGACGATCCAAGGAAGACAGAGCACTTGCGAGCATTAAATGGAGCCGAAGAGAGGCTCCATTTGTTTAAAGCCAATTTATTAGAAGAAGGCTCCTTCGATGAAATAATGCATGGCTGCGAATGTGTTTTTCACACCGCTTCCCCTTTCTTCAACAATCCTGTTGATCCACAAGTAATAAATTTTGAATTATTTTTACATGTTTGTATGTTATATTATTCTATTTTTTTAGGGTAAATGAAATAAGAATTTTAAAATTTTGTGATTGATAGGCGGAATTATTAGATCCGGCAGTGAAAGGCACATTAAATGTTCTTAATTCGTGCAAGAAGAGTGAGACTGTGAAACGAGTTATTGTAACGTCGTCTTTGGCAGCGGTTGTGGTCGATGAAAAACCAAAAGGTTCAGATACTGTGGTTGACGAAACATTTTGGTCTGATACAGAGTTTTGCGAGAAATTCAAGGTCCGTAAGAAATTTAAAGTTTTCATTGTTGCTTTTTGTTAGTTTTTTTTTTTGGAACTGCTAGAGTGCCTAATTTAGGGAGTTTTCAAGGAGTTTAACCGTATATTTAGTCAATTTTTCTTTTTCATTATTATTATATTATTAAACAAATGATGGATTTATATCAGATATGGTATGTGCTGTCAAAGACCTTGGCAGAAAAGGCGGCATGGAAATTTTCGAAGGAAAATGAGATGGACTTAGTTATGATTAACCCAGGAATGGTTATTGGTCCTCTTCTACAGCCTACACTAAACACCAGTTCTGGTTCAATCCTCAAACTAATTGATGGTATAGTAATTTAATAATTGAGAATTTCAATTGGTGCCTGTGATTTTTCTTCACACTGGTTAGAAGAAGAAAGAAGGAAAGTGTTTTTTGTTTAATTTTATTGTGAAGAATAAAACTTTTTATGCATATTAGGTGTTGGCAGTAAGTGAAATAGTGGAATGATAGAAAAGATAATAGTTGGCTATTTCGTTTTATTTTACACTTTCTCAGCTAGATAAATTAGTAGAATAGTGAGATAAATTAATAATTTTTATTTGGAGAAAGAAAGGGAGAAAAAGAAAAAAAAAATTGTTCCACCCTATACAACTAATTCGTCTCATACATGAAATAGCTCTTCCTCCCCTTTAATTCACTGAATTCTAAGTTTTTGTTTTATTTTTGTTCAGCTAAAAAAATTTATTCCGATTTATTCCCCTATTTAAATTTCCATATCAAAGATACACATTAATTCTTATTTTCTAACAAAAACTTGAATATTTTAGGGACTCCAACATTTCCGAATTCAGTGATGGGATGGGTGGATGTGAGAGATGTGGCAATGGCGCATATTCTAGCATATGAAAATCCTTCTGCTAATGGAAGATACATTTTAGTCGAAATCATGAGTCACTATTCAGACATCGTGAAAGTTATACGTGAAATATATCCTCATCTCAAACTTCCTGAAAAGTAAGTAAATCACTTTGTATATTATTTTAATATGATATAACTGTTCAGACTCGATTTATAAATCAAAATGTTCAAGTCGATTTATATTGCTAATACGCATTTTTGATCGGTACATAGGTGTGCCGATGAGAATCCATTCCCTCCAGTTTTCCAAGTATCCAAGGATAAAGCAAAGAGTATTGGTATAGACTTCATTCCTCTGAAAACAAGCCTGAAAGACACCATTGAGAGCTTGAAAGAAAAAGGATTTGTCAGCTTTTAAATATCAGTAAATGATTAAAGTTATTTGAAATAATTTCAGTTGTTTCAATAAAAGAGACTTGTTTGGAACTTTAATTCATAATATTTTGTGCTAATTTGTATCTTATTCTCCAAACAGTATTTTTTTTTCTTTTTAAAATTTCAGATAATTAATAAAAAAAATTATTAAAAGAAACAAACGGTGGATATATAGTACCCATTCTGAAAGATTGAAATAGAATGAAATAGTGAAAATATGTAAAACAATTTTTTCTCACTGTAACAAGAATGAAATAATATGAAATATAACATATTAAAGGAATAAATACTATTTTATATAAAAAATAACAGTACAACAAAGTGAAGTAACCTAATTTTTTCTTCTCTATTTTTGTAACCAATAAAAAAATCAATTAATATCCCTATTCCAATTTCCACTATTAAACTAAACTATAAACAGATCACTCAAACTATTGGATCAAAAAACTCGACTCCTCTTCAGGCCCATTTTTCTTTTGAATTAATGGGTTGAATTTGAACCCGTTTAAAATTCTTCTCGTCTTTCTCTCTTCCGTGCGAATCCGCCGACGATCACCTCCGTGCTCCGCCGAAGCTTCTCCTCAGGCCGCCGAGTCAAACCCCTAACCCAAACCATTATAGTTTCTCCCCGCCGGAGCTCCGCCCCCTCTCCTCTTCTATGAAGCTGGTACTCTCTCTCTCTCTCTCTCAACACACAACCACACTTCAAAACTGTTTCTGTATTCCCCAATTTATTTTTATTATCCCTGATTATTTGATACTTACTTCCACAATTGAGGGTAATAGTCTACTCAAAATGGGTAATTCAGTTCTTAATTTCCAACTCATCACAACAATTGACATTTTTGTTACACATACACAGACATGTTTGAGCGAAGGCACGAGTCTCTACAACCCACCATGCCATTTATTACAACTAAATGGTTTCTCTCTCCTGTTGGAATGCCCGATCGACCTCTCCTCTCTCCTCAATTTCTCCCCAATTCCAACATCTCCATGCGATTATGATAATAATAATAAGCTTGTTAGAGCTGTACCGTTTTACAAGACTGTTGTGTCTCAGTGGGACCCACATGTCATAGATGTTGTGTTGATCTCTTCTCCTTATTCGCTGCTCGGGCTTCCGTTTCTCACGAGAAAACCCGGCTTCTCCAAATCCACAAAGGTTGTTAAAAAATATGAAAAAAATTAATATATTTTGGTTATTTTCCCTTTTTCTTTTATTTTTTGGTGTTTAGATGCACGATTGAGGATAAATTGATTTTTAAATCAGGTTAATTTGAAGCTTAGTTTTTTTTTTTTTTTTACATAAGTGAGGGATATTGTTCTATGATTAAACCCTAAACCCTAAATTGGATTGTATCAATTGATTTATACTACCAATGGATTATAGTATTTTCTTTTGTTATAGATTTATGCGACAGAAGCGATAGTTAAAATCGGCCAGCTAATGATGGAGGATTTAATTTCCATGCACATAGAGTATTTGAGTTTCTATGGACCAGACAAAAATTCAGACTCGCCTGATTTGATGAACGGAAATAATAAAAAGGGGTCAGAATTTCACAGTTTGATGAATCTTTACAGGTTTGTTTTGAAAAATTGAAAAAAGAAAGAGTGAATTTCATATATACCCTCGCAAAAAATCAGAATATCAATTTTGCCCTTGTAAAGCTCACATATCATATTTATCTATTTATTTGACATCGAAAGTCAAAAGTTAAATACCTATCAAATTTACCCATCTAAAATTTGTAAAATATCAAATTTCCCCAAAATATCAACTTGTGTTAGTTTCAAAGTGTCAATCATCATTTAATCTTAATCAAACTAATAATAAATAAATATAATAATATGGACCAAAATCATATATACTAACCCAACAGTTATGTTTTAGTGCAGTTGAAATGAAAGATTGCATACAAAAAATCCACCCCTTAAAATTCGGCGAAGAAACCTGTTTCAATGGCATTTTGGTAATTAAGCCCCTCAGTTCCGGCTCGGAAATCGGATCGTGCAATTGGTCGATAAAGAGCCCCAAAAAGACCGTCGCATATTTGTCGAATTCTATTTTTGGGTCGGTTTGCGCGATGGAATTTGATTATGTTTCCTTATTTGGACATGATTTGGTTGTTTTTTCGGATTCTTCATATTTTAATTGCATGGATTATGATGATGAATGTAGTGTGAGGTACGTATTTTTTATTTATATTTAGATTATTTTTTTAGATTTTTTGTTTTTTGTGACCTCTTGATTTAAACTTGAACTGAATAACTGATGTGAATAAACCGAATTTTGAATCGGTTAAACCGAACAAGAAGAATATATTAATATAAACTAAATTTACTCGTTATTAAATACAATCATCATAAATAAAACTAACCACATTATGGTTTTTTCTGTTTATTTGGTTAGTTCATTTTTTTCACTTTAACAAACTAAAACCAAACCTAAAAGAAAACCTAAAACTACCAAATAAAATTTTGTGAGATAGTGAAGAAAATGAAGACGGTATGATGGAAAATTTAACTGGTACGGACGAAATCCAAGAGGAGAGAGAAAAAATGCAATTTATAAGCTCATGTATTGTTGAGTCGGTACGTGCTGGCGGTTCGGTTCTTATTCCGTTATTCCGGCTCGGAATAATCCTCCCGCTTTTGGAGCATATTTCCGATTCCCTCGATTCTTTCAATATCAAGGTACTTATATTATACTATTTTGTTCATTAATATTAATAGGGGAATTTTTCAAAAGAACCCCATAGTTTCTTGTATTTATGAAAACTCCCTTATCTTTTGGAATATTAAAAATATAAAAACACCCTAATGTTGACCTTTTATCTTCATCAATATATTACAAAGAATCATTTGCGTTCTATTTTAATTTTAGGTGCCGATATATATAATTTCTGAGAAGGCAGAAGAAATGCTGAGCTTCACAAATGCTGCACCTGAATGGCTCTGTAAGAACCGTCAAGAAAAGGTAAATTTGCAAAAGAAGCCCTTGCATTGTTGAAAATTGCAAAAAAGCCTGTCCTGCATTATTGCTGAAATTGCAAAAAAATAAAAACTCCCTTATATTAGTTTTGCTCACACCGTCTTTTTGCAATTTCGGCATAAATGCAGGGGCTTTTTTGCGAATTTTCAAACATGTCGAGGATCAAAAACTTCATTTTCCTTGGGCTTTTAGCATAAATTCAAATATGTATTGCCTGATTGTGAATTTGCTTTTTGTTAATGAAAACTTAGTTATTTGCTGGTGAGCCGTTATTTCGCCATGTGGCGCTCATAAAAGAGGGGAAAATCAGTTTACATCCCAAAATTTACTCGGGCGGTTTGTTGTAAGTTATTATTCTCTCTCTTGAGAATTTTTTTCGCTTTGTTTTGGTTTCTTTTCTTTTTATATTTGATGATTTTCCTTGTCTTGCTTAATTGATGGTAATGATTTACCCCAAATTGGGTTAAATAAATTGCGGGCTAATTGGGAAAAAAATAGTTAAACTATAACACAATTCACGAGGCTTAAAGTGCACAAATCGGGGGTTAATTCAAGTACAGTTGATAATTTACAAATATACCCTTGAAATGTTCTATATTTTATAATTAGGGCGAAATGGGAGGAGCCGTGCATAGTGATAAGTCCTCACTGGAGTCTCCGTTTCGGAGCCGTCGTTCCGTTGCTTCACCGTTGGCGTTCCGATCACAATTCTCTCCTTATTCTTGAGGTTTTTTTTTAATTTTATTTGTCCTTTTTTATTTGATTTTTCTCACTTTTTGTTTGGTAATATAGATGTTTTGTATTGATTTAGGAAGGAATGGATGCTGAGCTGGCGCTTTCGCCTTTCCAACCGGTGGAAATGAAGGTGCTTCAGTGCTCTTTTCTTTCTGGAATCAAGTATGCAGAAATATATTATTTTTTTTCCCATTTTTTATATTCTTTTATTCTTTTAATTGTATTTATTTACTAATGTTTTTTTGTCAATATCTCATTTTGTGTAGGATTAAGAAACTGAGCCCTCTTTTGGAAAAACTGCAACCAAAGACTGTACTGGTATGTACTTTTATTCCGTGTTTAGTTCAATTTTTTGGTTGATTTTATTTTTTTGCCTATTTATTGTTATTTTCTTAGTTAGGTTATTTTTATTTTCATTATTTTGGCAGTTACCGGAAAATTTGAGGGCTCATTACGCAATTAAAGAGCACGCATCATACTCATTTCTGTATTATTCTAATAATAAAACCACGATTATTCCAAACTTAAAAGAGAAATATGATGCGTATTTAGATACAAACCTAGCATTTCAATTACAACCCACAAAATTATTAAATAATAATAACATAGCCATAGCGAGATTAAACGCGCGAATTTTGTTAAAAAACGGTGTATATCTTTTAACTTCACTCAATAAACCGTTAAATTCATCAAATAAGCGGGTTTTAATTTGGGGAAATGTTGATCCGACGCATTTAATGCGAGCGCTTGAGGAGAGAGAAATTGTTGGGTCGATTGAGGAGAGAGAGAGTAGTGATTTTTCGATTGTTTTGACTAAACCGATTGAGGGTTTTATACAAGTGAGGAGAAAAAGTGTTTTGGTTTCTTGTTTGGATGAAAAAGTCTCGGTTTTGATTCATGAAGCTTTAAGTAGTGTTTGTAATATAATTTGAAGTTCAGGGTTTTTGGTTAGATAGAATGTGTGAAATGATATTTATTTTGTATGTTAATGTTGTTATTTGTAAGATGTTTTACCCATGTATTTGAAAAATATATATATTTGTTGTAGTTATGTATACTTTTTTGTAGCCTACATGTTTTTTTTCACCTCCATATTTCTTATGTTTATATCATTCTTTTTTGAAAAAATTGAGTACTTTATTCATGTAAATATGTCTGTTATATGATTTTGTATGCTATTTTAGGCTTAAAAAAAGTTAGGCGTTGTGCCGCAGAAACAAAGGGTGCATTTTTATCACATTTGTTTCCTTTATTTCTCAGTTTCTCATCTTTCAATTTAGTTTTTATTTTTGAAGAAGTGAACTAAACCCAAAATATTACATCCATCATTTATTGATAAAATAAAATAATTACAAAAAATATACATAAAATGGATTGTAATTCGGGAAAAAAACAATTAAAAGGAAAAAAAAAGAAAGGAAGAGCTAAAAGAAAGAAGAATTTAGCGTCCAAAATGGTCAATTTATCCTTGATATATAGGTTGTGCTAATTTCAGATGCAATTTTCTCTACACTCTATTTAAACAAAATCAGGAAACAGTTTCTGTCAAAAAACGGGAATCCGTTTCCTGCAAAAATATCATCTCATAAAACCGGGATTCCAATTCCCAACTTCTCTACACTATCTTCCCTTCCCTCTATCCGTTACCACTACACTTCCCAAAGCTCAGAGCATCACTCTCATGGCTTCTCTCGCCATTTCTTTCCCAAATCCTCCTCCTTCTCCAAACCCTTCCGATTCCCCCACACCCACTTCAAATCCTCCTCCAAACACTTCCAATTCCTCACCTCCACGCGTAATCCGCCTCCCGTCCAAGAAACCCAAGTCCACTTCCCAAACCACGCCGCCGTGGGCGGAGAAGAAGCTCAAGGTCTCCGTCGACTACGACGGAGGCGAGCGGAGGATCTCCGGCGAGGTCGCAGGGATTCAGAAGGATAAAATTCCGGCCAAGTTTAGGCTGAGAGTGGACGGAAGGAGGAGCCAGCGCGACTGGACGGTGTCTGAGGTGGCGGAGCGAGTGTTGAAGGTTGAGAAACCGGAGGAGGTCGACGGAGTTCTCAATTTTTGGGCTGGCCGATTTGCCAGACGCAATTTTCCTCTTCTAATCAAGGTAAATTTTCCAACTTTTCTTTTCTGTTCTCTTTTCGATGAAAGTTGCAGTTAATTCCATTAAAGTTTAGTTCTTTGAGGAAATTATTAATATGTTATCAAACTAAAAATGGGTTTTTTTCTTTTTTTTTCTCAGGAAATTACGAACAGTGGTGCTATTGAGCACGCAATACATGTATTTCGCTGGATGAAGAATCAAACGAATTACTGCGCGCGTAATGATATCTATACTATGCTAATAAGATTACACGCGAGATATAATCGCACCGATCAAGCGCGCGGTTTATTTTTCGAAATGCAAAAGTGGAGGTACCCATAATTTCATACATAACCTTCAGAAATCTCAAAATGTCAAATCTACTCTTTTATAACTAAAAACATAAATATCAGCTTTAAATCCTTGTGTTGATTAAGTGTTCGATGAAATGACCATTAACATTAAATGATACTCGCCGTTTTGACAATTTTTCTTTTTTCATGTTGGTTGATTCATCATCACGACTCTCTTTTCATTATTTTTATTATTATTATTATTGTTAATTAGGTGTAAGCTTGATGGTGAAACATATAATGCGCTTATACATGCACATGCTCGATCCGGTCAATGGAAATGGGCTCTGAATATATTTGACGATATGCTTCGATCTGCTGTAGGTACTTTCTATCAAACTAATTTTAATAAATAAATAAATTAATTAATTAATAAATAAAGGGAAATTTGAAAAAAAATCCTGCATTATCCAGAAATTGCAAAAAAAATAAAAAAACTAGTGTTAGTTCCAAACTGTCACCGTTAGTTTCCAACTCTAATAATTTGGAAAAACATTTCAAGTAAATTCAGCATAATACAGTCTTTTTTTTTTTTGCAAATTTCCCTTCAATAAACAAATAAATAAACAAGTAAAAGCTCAGGCTGGGGAAATTTTCTGATTCTTGAATCTCTTTAACAATCCATAAAAATTGTGAAATACATTTCGAGAAGTAAAATCTTCTTAATAGTTTTTAATATATTGTAATTTGTTTTACAGATACCTCCTAGTAGAACAACATACAACAACCTGATAAATGCATGTGCATCAGCCGGTAATTGGAAAAAAGCTTTGGAAATCAGCAAAAAAATGACTGAAAATGGAATCGGTCCCGATTTAATTACTCACAACACGATCTTATCCTCTTTGAAAAAAGGAAACCAATTCTCAAAAGCCCTCTCTTATTTCGACTTAATGAAAGACCAAAAAGTGGAATATGACCGTTTTACCCTCAGCATTGTTATCCACTGTCTTATTAAGCAGGGGCAGTTTGGGAAAGCTGTTGATTTGTTTAATAAAATGAGGGAAATAGGGTCGAGAAATAAACCTGATGTGGTGATTTATACGAGTATTATACACGCCTATTCAATTTGCGGCGAAGTAAATAATTGTGAGAAAATATTCAATTTGATGATTTCTGAAGGGTTAAAGCCTAATATTTATACGTATAATACGCTTCTTGGAGCTTACGCTTCACACGGAATGCATGTTGAGGCGTTAAATACGTTCAATTTAATTAAAGAAAATAAATTAAAACCCGATATAGTTTCATACACATCATTACTTAACGCGTACGGTCGGTCCGGTCAGCCAGAAAAATCGAAGGAAATTTTCGAAAAAATGAAAAATTATAAAATTAAACCTAATAAAATTACATACAACGCGCTAATCGACGCATACGGGTCAAACGGGTTACTTTCAGACGCCTTACATGTTTTACGAGAAATGGAAAATGACAAAATTGCCCCTAATGTGGTTTCCATAAGCACTCTTTTGGCGTCTTGTGGCCGATACAATAAAACCGTAAACATCGAAATTGTTTTAAAAGCCGCAAAGGAAAGAGGAATTGCGTTGAATACAATTGCGTACAATTCGGGGATCGGTAGCTATTTGGGATTCGGGGAGTTTGAAAAAGCAGTGGGATTGTATAGAATGATGAGAGAGAGTGGTGAGAGGCCGGATTCTTCGACTTTTAATATTTTGATTAATGGGGCGTTTAATTTGGGGAAATTTGATGAAGCGGTAAATTTTTTTGAGGAAATGAAGGGTTTAGAGGTTCCTGTAACCAAGGAGGTTTATTCGTCCGTAATTTGTATGTATAGCAAACAGGTATTTTGGTATTTTTGTTATTTTTTATTATTTTAATTGGGGTATTAATTTTGTTATTTAATGTGATGGAATGTTTGGTGATTTTTAGGGGAAAATAAGTGAAGCAGAGTCGATTTTTGATGAAATGAAGGAATCGGGATGCTCTCCCGATGTTATAACTTATACTGCCATGATTCATGCGTATAATATTGACGGTACAATATAATTTTTACTTATATAGAACGTTTTATTTTAATTATTTTTGCATTCAATGTGTTACTTCATTTATTTTATTTCACATTTTAAGATGGCCCTTGGAAAAGGTGTTTTAACTTCTTATCATATACCTTTAAGGCTTTAACAAAAAAAAATCACAAGGACAGTGAAAAAATTATTTTGATTTTTAAAACAAAGATTATTTCTTATTTCTTATTATTATTTTTTTTATAATAAGTAGGAAAATGGGAGAGAGCGTGGGAAATATTTGAAGAGATGGAAACGGACGGAATAAAACCGGACCCGATAGCTTGCTCTTCATTAATGGAGGCTCTTAATGGCGGCAAAAAACCCGATTTGGTCCTCAAATTGCTCGATTTTATGAGAGAGAAACAAATCGCCCTCAATTCAAACAGCACTTTTGAGATCATTTCCGCTTGTAGCCTGTTAGTTGCTTTTAATGATATATTTTTTCTCTTTTTTTTAAATTGGAAAAAGAAATATAACAAATTGAAGAAACTAATTCTGATTATTAATTTTTTTTAATTAATATCTGATTCAGGCTGAGAGATTGGAAAACAGCTTGTGGTTTAGTTGAACAATTGGAGCCATCTTCTCTCTCTTCTTTTTCAGTCGGAACCCTAAATCAACTTTTGCTTTTTTTGGGCAAAAGTGGAAAAATTGAACTTATGATGAAGGTACATACATACATATCAATTATACTGTGATAAGTTCGCTTTAGTTATATCTTAGACTGACATATATTATATGATTTTCCTTGTTTTTGATATATTCTTTCCTTTTTTTGTAGTTATTACACATGATTATGGAGTCAAGTCCAAATATTAGCTTTTCCACATATTCAATTATACTTACGAATCTCTTGGCCGTTGGAAAATGGAGAAAATACATCGAGGTAAAAAAATAAAAATAAAAATAAAAAAGTAACTCCAAAAAAAATAATTAGTATTTTACGAGAAATTAGGAACAAATTTATTGATTTTTTTGTTTCTTTTTGTGTTAATTAAATTGTTATGATATTTTTGTGATATTGTGTATTTAGGTTTTGCAATGGATGGAAGATGGAGGCATGAAAATACCATTATATATGTATAGAAATGTTCTTTCATATGCATGGAGAGATAATAACATGGAATATTTTCACATGATTCAACAAAAAATTAGTACGCGTTTCATTTTCATAAATTTATTTTCATACATAAAGAATCAGGCAGGTTAAACTAAACATCTATTTTTTATGGTTTTTGCAGGTATTTGGATACAAAATAAAGAAAAGAAAACCGACCCTGCTTGTTAGGTTACACATTAATTCGTACTTTTAGGCATTTAGTATGATTCAATTCAAAATCTTTTCTTCCTCAAAAATAATTTAAATCAAGAGTTGTGAAATATGATGAGATTTTATTTTCTACTACTCTCAAATAAATCTGTTGCATTAGATGAGAATAATGAGCGATTAGATGCATTTTTATTCTAGATAGATTTTGTTTTGTCATCTTGTGATTTGTATGTATAAACTAATAAAACCCCAAATAATTTATCTCGTGATTTTTTCCTTTTTCTTTTAACAATCTGGCCTTATTTTCTCAATTACTACCCATCGGCCTAAATCTAGTATAATTAATATAACATATTTAATTTACGGGGTTTCAATTCCATTGGCACTATTAAATGTTTGTTATGTTTCAATCCCATTGGCCGAAATTAATTCTCTTGTCCGGAATTGCAAGTGTGGACTCGATTAGTCCCACAAAACTACGCCAGCTGATTTTAATATAACCTAATTAGAGAGCAATTGATGTGTCATATGACACATAAGCAAGAGCTTCTTCCAGTTCCAGGAGAAGCTGCTGATAAGTGTGTGACATGCACGCTGAGCTTCACAACTTGACTATAAGTGGAATGGTGTGGTATTTAAGCACATGTCATGTGTGCTTAGCACTTCTTTTTATCTCATTTTTTTTAGATTTGATAATGTATAAGACAAAATATTGATTGTTATGTTATGTTTATGATACGTATAAAATACATATTATGTGTTGTGATGTATGTATAGATTAGCATTTGGCAGATGAGATATGATAGCAAGACAAAATATTGATTGTTATGTTATTTTTATAATACGTATAAAATATATATTATGTGTTGTGATGTATGTATAAAGATGGCATTTGGCAGATGAGATATTAAGCCAATTTTATGTTTTAAAGCAGTATTAGGCCGTATATAGGTGGTATTAAAATAAAGAGTATACAATATATTTGTTTACATGATCAGTACATCCTTGCAAATAACATTATATTTTTCTATTTTTTCGGCTCAAAAATATATGCTATATCGGGCTGTGGTGCTCACGGTTAAACCAAAATTTCGGGTGGTGATAATTACAGGCAACAATATTGTTATTTACAGGTCCATCCTGTTTTTAGACGATTTTGTCCCAGGTTTTAAATGGTAATTGTAATTAATTAATGTTTTTTTGGTAATTAACTATCATCATTTGATTAATACCATATATGAAGGAAGTAATAATTAACCCCAACCCCTTATTTTTCACCTGCTTTTGAGCCTATTCAAAAGGGCACATCATCACTTTTATCTTGACCGTTCGATCAATTTTTTTGTCGAATCTTAGCCATTCATTTTCTCAAATTTATTGATATTTATGACAATATTTTTATGTAGTTATTCAAACATAAGCATATGATTGGTTGAATTGGTGTTTTGTGTTTCATACCCGATTTAGTAAGAACCGTTGTGAGTTTGTTTGTGACCATTAGATCTTAATCAGATGGTTTCAATGAATCATGTTGCAAAGTTATGTTTAACAATTAATATCAATAGTTAATGAACAGTTCACTTATTAAAATATAAATAATTTTTCTTTTCTTCTTTAAAAAATTACAATTCTTAATGAAATTTTTTATTTCTAACGTTACAATCATCAAATATAAATTTGTTGGAATTTTCTCTTTATTTTGAGTTCCATATTGTTATGGTTCCAATTTTTTTTTCTTGCTAAAGTATGTGAATATAGACTATATAAAAGAATATGTACAAAAATGATTTCCTCATTAACTTATACTTTATACCTTATTTTTTATTTCTCTTTGGGCTTTCTCAAGAGACTTATTGTCAATTTTATCTCGGCAGTTGTTTTTTTTTAAATCTTAGCTTTTCATTTCAATTATATGCACAATATCACAATAATAATAACAATAACAATAATAACAATAACAACAATAACAATATCAACAACAACAACAACAACAACAACAACAATAATAATAATAATAATAATATTAATAATAATAATAATAGTAATAATAATAATTATTATTATTATCATTTAATAGGATATATATATTTGTCTTTTAGAACATAAATTAACCATTTCTCAACCTTATAATTTGATTTAAAGAAATAAAATTGTCTACAGCTTTTATCCATGTAAAAAAATAATGGCTTAGTAAAATACAAATAGCAATATATTAAATAATCACAAAGCAAATTCAAAGAAAAAAAATTAAATAACATAATAATTTCAAATAAACTTTTTTGTTAAATCAAGCAATCAAATCCATGAATAAAATTAATTCTAGTCTTCAAAAGTTTTGGAGTGAGTGAATTTGACAAGATAATTAATTTTCTTGTTTCCATTGATTTCCATTTAAAAATAGGGGCAAAATTGTCTCAAAGAAAGATAGGCATGTAAATAACAATATTGTTGCCTGTAATTATCATCACCTAAAAATTCTCTGCCATTTTAGAAATAATCAGCCGAAATGAGGAAATTAAGGGAAAAAGGAAATTAACTTTTTTTATCTTTATTAGTTTCTCCGTTATACTTTCCACGATTATGTTCAGAACACACGTGAAAATAATTGGCTCAACTTATGTGGTAATTATATTCCGGGACGAGCCTTTTAATTAGTCCCACAAACTACAATTAACTTAACCGACTGGTGTTAATAATATGCAATTGGAGAGGAAGGGACGTGTCAATGACACACAAGCAACAGCAAACCTTCATAGAGGGGGAGCTGATAAGTGTGTGACATGCACACGCTCAGCTATTCAAAATATGATAGAAGGAATATTGAACTTGTTCAATTCCTGTCAACTCTACTTCTAAGCACACGTCATGTGTGCATAGCACTTTTTATTATCATTTTCTTTTTAATATTTGACAATGTATAAATTAATATATTGTTTAATATTTGATAATGTATAAAATAATATATTGTTTGGTATGTTATGATACATATTAAACGTATTAATATTCACTTTTTAATATTTGATAATGTATAACAATATATTGTTCAGTATGTTATGGTACGTATTAAATATATATTGTGTTACGTATGTATAATGATGGCATTTGACAAATCGTATAAGACTCTAATAATCTGATGTTTTCAAGCAGTATAAGACTGTATATATTGGCATTAAATGATAAAATTTGATGAAATTGCATCAATATTGAACATATTCATGCACATGTCACGTGTGCTTTAGCACTTTTTTTTATCATTATCTTTTTAATATTTGATAATGTATAAAACAATGTATTGGTAGGTCATGATATGTATCATTAATTTTTTTTTTTGACAAATGTTTCCAGGTCAAGCCAGGAAGTCATTAATTAATTAATTAAGTATGCAATTACAAGAGAGGTCAATGCCAAGAAAATTAGCATTGATACATAACAAACTAAAAGAACTAAAGAAAGAAAGATAACCTAATGCCTAAAAGAAAGGACAAACTAAAAATAAAGGAAAGAAACTAAGCTACTAAGAGAGATTTAGAGGAGAATGTCGAGTTTGTCGGGGTACGCGATTTGAAGACGGTTGATCGGAGGAGTCGCCATAAATCGAATACACGTTATTTCAAATTGGAATTTGAAACGTTCTGTATTCCTGCTCTGATACTAATTGTTGAACGGTTGAGGCCTATTGGGGGGTTTAAAAAAGCCTAAAGTGTGGAAACGTGACTATTTGTATTTTTAGGGTTTTATATATTTATTGTTTTTAGACTTTTATTGATGATTGTTTGAATACTAATTAATAAAGAAAGATAAATAAATAAGAAATTAAAGTAAATATAAAAAGGTAGGAGATACCAAACACACGACCTGATGACGGAGTTCGGCGAGGTGGTTGCGTTAGCCTTAACCACCCGTTTACTCACTAGCGGTTCTTACTACGTTCACGAGTTGCCTACTCTCCGGGACTTGCCTTGCGGCTCCGTTTATCACTAACAAACAAGATCGTACAAGACCTCGAACCACCGTCGCCTTACAACAACCTCTTGACGGCCGGTGGAACAATAACTTATAAACTCGATCTCTTGAAACTTCAACAAACCAACTAGCAACACGCTCAAAACTCCACTAATCTCATTTTAAGAATTGGAGCAAATTAACAGTATTAAGAGAGGAGTATTTCTGCTTTTTGTATGTAAAAATCGTTAAAAAAATCTGAGAGAGGCAGCTCCACTTTATAAAGGAGGAAGGGAGCAGCCCTAGAAAAGGAAAACTGCGCAGTTCCGTTGACAACGGACCTTGTCCGATGCTAACGGACTGACAAAAACGGAAGGCAATCAAGGAAGATTTCAAACCAAACGGCTAAATTCCTACAGTTCCGTTGGCAACGGAATAGTTCCGTTCCCAACGGACTGTATACAATTTCAGCCAAAACAAAGTCAGGACGAAAGATTGCTCAACGGAGGGTTCCGTTGCCAACAAAGTGGTCCGTTGGGAACGGACCACTTCCGTTGACAACGGAACTGGCCAGAAAAAGTCAAATTGAAGATTATACTCCCCTTTTAATAAAACTTAAATTGCCTACCAAAAAGAAAAAGAAACACACACGAAGACTAAGAAGCTTGCTCCCACGCCTTGAGATACTCTCTTGAAATCTTTTGCCTGCGTGACGACTTCTTGTTCTTCTGAGAAAGGCAGTATGCGACCGAGACATTTCCGAGAACTTGATTGTGCGATATCTAACTCAAGACATTCTCACACAAATATATTAGTAACTCGGAATAGTTTGAAATATCATCAAACTGAGGACAACACTTTTCAAAAGAGCAATTAACAAGGACTTGTGTGTACAAGAAGTAAAGGTAAACCCATCACAGAGGTTACAATGGGATAGAACCCTAAACACACTACTATCCATTCAAGAAAGGGAGTTAATCGAAATCATTAACAATATGCACCTTAATGATCAAGAAGACGTGCATATTTGGAGACCATCTAGCAAAATGAGTAAACCATGCTCATTCTCCGTAAAGTTAGCATATGACTTCTTCACCGAACATGGAGTGAAACCCGAATGGACTAAATTACTTTGGAAGGCCAAATGCCCCACAAGAATCAAGACATTCGGTTGGCTTCTAATCAAAGAGCGATTGCTTACAAAAGACCGGCTTAAGCGCAGAGGGCAGATCGACTCTGACATCTGTGTGTTATGCAATGAAAACCAAACAGAAAAACACACGCACCTATTTGCAAAATGCAGCTTTGCTTGAAATATATGGCAAAAAACAGCGGACCATCTCAAAAAACATTCGATTAATAATTGCCATTCCGCCTCCTTCATAGGGAGACAATTCACGAAAAGCACGGACAAACAAGGAAAAATTACAGCGGGCTCCATGTGGTTGACAGAATGCTGGACAATCTGGAAAGAGCGCAATACTCGAATTTTCCGACAAGAAAACAGGGACATAGGTCAGGTCTTCGCATCAGGGCTTCAAGACGCGCAAACTTGGATAGAATTTAGCTAGCAATTGATAGACAAGGGTTGTAAGTACTTGGTCAGTTAGTGAGCAAGGAAGATAAAGTGTATTTATTAGGTGTAGTGATAGAGTTGCTAGGAATCCTAGAAATCGCTCTCTCAGTAACATTGAAATGTAATTGTAATCGTTAAACTTTTATTAATGAAAAATAGTAGGCATTTTGCCTACTCCCAAAAAAACAAAATATGCTATATATCGGGCGGTCGAGCTCGAGGCTAAACCAAAAATTCTCTGCCATTTTAGAAATAATCAGCTGAAATGAGGAAATTAAGGAAATAAATTAACCTTTTTGCTTTATTACTTTCTCCGTTAATACATTCCAAGACTGTTCTTAGACAAGTGAAATTAATTGGCCCAACTAATGTGGTGAATGGTGAATGATGATTGTGCCCGGAATAGCAAGAGCCTGTTAATTAGTCCCACAAACTACAATTATCTTTACCGACTGGTGTTAATGCAATCTAATTAGAGAAGAAGGGACGTGTCAACGACACACCGGCCACAGCAAACTCTCTTAGAGGGGGGAGCTGATAAGTGTGCGACATGCACGCTCAGCTATACAAAATTTGCTGATGTTGACAATATGTTCCCTACGTTTCTTAATTAATTAAATCCGAGTGGTGAGCAACTTGCACACCTCTCATTCAAAAGAAAAAAAAAAGGTATTGGACTTGTTCAATCCTGCCAAATCTCCTTGCAAGCACATGTCACGTGTGCTTATCACTTTTTTTTGTCTAAGATTTGATAATGTATAAAATAGGCAGAATAATATAATATACAATAAAATACGTACTAAACACCATATTCAACATAGTAAAACACTACATACAATATACTGAATTATCTGTACAAATAATAAAAAAATGATATATAATTAATACTAAGAACTGTGTTTACAAAACATGGTCAAAAATAAATTATACTGGGCTAGCATTTAGTTTTCTTTTTTCTAGTGTTATCAGTTAATATATTTTTCAAGATTTAATTTGTGGATACATGTCAAATTGGCCCAATTGATGTTGTGAATCTTAAGTCCGGAAAAGCAGAACTGGTTGATTAGTCCCATAAGAGAAGATTAATTATCCTGGACACTCTTAATAAACTGTGATTAGAGCACAGCTACCGTGTCCTATGAAGACACGGTAGCTATTCAACAACGAACTCTCGTTCAGAGGGGAGTTAGCTGATAAGCGTGCGACATGCACGCTTAGCTATTCAACAAAAGGAAAATTGCTTCCGCAACCCATTCATTCAGCAGCTCTCTCGCGTGGACAAGAATCCAATTTTGATGTTTTGAAGCAGTAAGGCGGTATATAATATATGGTGGCATTAGATGGTAATTAGCAGACAACATATTCAAAGTATTTTTTTTGAAGCTTCAGGAGGCGATTGCCTCGCTGAGGTTTTCATTTATCAAGTAAAGTCTTACAAGAGAGTAATGAAAAGAAAGTTGTTTACAAGCCAAATATGAAGGTAATTTAAGAGGAAGATGGCAGAAAAGAAAAAAAAAAAAAACTCCTTGGCCTTCGGATAGGATCCTCCTCCTCTCCTCTTCGGTTGGCTCTGGGGCCACCAGTGTTGAAGCCAATTGCCAGTTTGTTGTGTTACTTCGGCAAGGATGGTGTGTGTCGTTGATCCTCTCTGTTGGAATATTAGCCGGTTCCTTGCTTTCCATAGACACCAGCACGTGCTAATCCAATCTGTGTCCCACCTTTTGCACGCCTTTTATTCTTGCCTATGCCTTCTTGCCTCCACAAGGCGGTAATATCGTTGGCTGCTTGAGGATTGATCCCTTTTTGTTGCCATACCCGCCTTGCAAAATTACACCGTAGAAAGAGGTATGTTCCCGTCTCAGTAACGTGTTGTGTACGCATTACACATTCGTCTTGGTTAGGTCCATCTTCTTTTCCGGAGGTGATCTTGTGTTAATAGTCGATGAAGCAACATTAATCATTCAAAAAATCTTATCTTTTCCGGGCATTTGATTTTCCGAAGCCGTGAATTATCCTTTGAAGTTTTGTTAGTTAGATGGAGAATCTTGTAACCTATTCAAAGTATATAGTGAAGATAAAATATATATTGAACTACTGTGTACAAAAACTAAAAGTTATTATAGATTTAATTCTTACTAAAACGATATGAATAAAACATGGTCTAAATCAACATATCCTGCTGGTCTGGGGACCTGGCATGCGATATATTAGTTTAATTATCCCGGCCCAGCCTGCTTAATTAGTCAATCCTTTTTTTTTTTTTTTGCTAGTTTATAACTTATATTTTCAATATTTTGTAATGATAGATGTCATCTTGTTGGCCCAATTGACCTTGTAAGTTGTAATTAATCTTGTTTCCGTGTAGGCAAGAGGGGATTAAATTAGTCCCACAAGAAAAGATAAACTATTAGTGATGTTCTTAATAAATTGTGATTAGAGTAATAAACGTGTCCTATGGGAACACATCAACAACAACCCGTTGAAAGGGAAATTGCTGACCAGTGTGCGAGATGCACGCTTAGCTACTCAAAAATGAATTTGAAAACTGTCGTAGCAGCAACTATACATGCCAGCACACGTCATGTGTGCGTTGCACATTTTTTTTGCATAGAATAAATTACCAAAATAATATGTGTATAATAATATAATAGTTAATATGTTGAAAGGGAAGTTGCTGACCAGCGTGCGAGATACAAGCTTAGCTACTCAAAAATGAATTTGAAAATTCTTATAGCAGCAACTCTACCTGCCAGCACATGTCATGTGTGCTTTGCACATTTTTTTTGCATAGAATAAATTACAAAAATAATATGTGTATAATAATATAATAGTTAATATGTAAGTATTTTTTGTATAAAGAGTTAATATGTATGTATACTGCATAGAGATGGCAGTGGTGTGTTTTAAAGAGGTGTATAATAATATAATAGTTAATATAACAGTATATAAGTGACATTATATGTTATAACTACAACAAAACAATATAAAAGATGAGATAAAATAATATATAATTTATTCAAATTAATAAACACTAGATAATATATATTAAGTAATACATATAAGAATAATATGTGTGGGCTATGGTTATAACATAATATTTCTACATGATAGATATAAAAATACTAGTGCAATCCTCGCTGATCCGCTTCGGAGATGTATTTTTATTAAGAAAAAAATTTGATATTAAATTTTTTTTTAGGAATATCTCAGAAATTAAAAAAAAAAAATCAAAAGTCTTGTGAGGCATAATTTGATTCTTCATTACAAATATTCAATAAAATTTGAAATATATGTAGAGTCACTTGATAATATGATCATTTATACTTTTTTATTCTGTTTGATTTTTATTAATCATCTAATATTTAGAATAACAACATATAATTAAAAATTTAATAAGTACTTAATTTATAATTACTAATTTCAATAATCACTTATCACTAAAACTAAATAACAATTAAATAAAATGATAACTTGGAGCTACCTATCATTTCTTTAAATTTTAATGCTAACCGTTATTTTTTTAGGAGATGACAATTGATAATAGCCAAAAAATAACCCCCAATTGTTATAAAAATTACACTAATGCCGTTCAGTTTTCAAGTGCTCCGTATGAGGAAAATTCCAATGGTATGCATGGTAATAATATTGAAATGTAAGAGTATTTATTAAAAACAACACTTGATTATAAAAAATCAGAAAAATAAATAACTGTGTGGCAAATTATGCAATGGGTAGTATATTCTTTTGTAAATGACTCGCTACATATTAGAAATATAACAGATGTCACAGAATATCCCAAGATGGACACGTGTCACATGTAGAGAAGAAGTTACCTTCCTTGTATTCTTTTAAGAATGGGCTAAATTGTCTCAAAAAAATGTGGGCTAAATTAATCTAATGACAATTGTATATAGTAATAGTTTCAAAAAAAAAAAAACAACTTTAACCTAGTAACAAAGAAACCATTTATTTCATCTGGAACATATTTCTCCTAATCATAAAAAGAAGAAAATTGAAAATAGATAAAATTTCCTGAATCATCAATAAAATGTTGTTTTATTCTTTTTTGTTTGTTTGTTCTTTTCTGAATATTTTCCTCCCTCGATTCTCTTTCTCTTATTGCCTCTAGTGATAATTCTTTTCTTCTTTTCAGGGTGACTTCTATTTTCACAACAATCTTTTGATTTCATTATCTGCGGTTCGAGTTTCGTCAGATCCGAGAGTTTTAAAGGCTTAAGAAAAAATGCCTCTGCACCTTCTTCCAAACACCTATTTGACATAGAAATTCAAAATGTGAATTTTATCATATTTCTAATTCTATTAATCAATTATTACAGTATGCATTTATACTAAAAATATCGAAATATGCACTCACTGGTTAATTCTTGAAGGCACATTTTCAGAAGAAATGACCACAACAGGAATGTCTTTTAGAAAAGAAGATTCCTGATTCAATATTCATACAATCTTACTTAGATAATAATCCCAATAAATTAACCTACACAAATTGGTATAATTATAATTATAGTACAATTAAGCCCTTGATTATATAATGGCACATCAAAAATACCTTAATTTTCCTTAGTAAGTCGTAGCCGCTCATCTCAGGCATGCAATAATCAGTTATTATCAAATTTACACCAATTTCCTGAAAATTTAAAATGCAAAGCAGAGGAATTTAATCAACTAAAATAGAAATATTGTTAAAAATTTCTCCTGTTGCATTCAAAAATAAAAATCTCATGCGGATTTTACTTGTTTATTGCTTAATCCAAGAAATTCCAGAGCTTTGCTTCCAGAATCTACAGTAGTAACTGTATACACAGTACACACAAAAGAAGAAAATTTATCAGAAAAATATATAATTCAATAATTGGCCTTAAATAATTCAATTCAGAACCATTAAAATTATGTTTCAATGTGCAAATGAAAATGGAATTTTGCGGGAATATCCGTGAAATGTAACTAAATTACCTTGGTATGATGAGGTCTTGAGAAGTCTCTCAATGAGCTTTCTATCAAGTAGACTATCGTCCACTGCTAGCACATGAAATTGGGCTTGTGACACAGTTGCCATGGAGATAAAATACAGCTAGTTATATATTAATCAGAGAGAGAGAGTGTGTGAAATGATGATGAAATATATGTAGTTATATATATTTATATGTGAGAGAGAGAGAGAGAGAGAGAGAGAGAGAGAGAGAGGAGTGTGAAGTGAAAAGTAATAAAGTAAATGATTGTCCTATAGATATTATAGATATGATATGAGAATAAACTAGGTTGTCTAAACTTTCAACCATGTGGAAATCCATTTCGGTCCGTTCCAGCCGGAATCATGTGTTACATCCATTCTAACTAAGATGGGATTAGTTCTTTCATTGTGTTTCACCGTCAAGTATTTCCTCTTTTGTACTTTATTAAACATTGCAAATTTTATTGTATATATTTGGAGTAGACAAGTCATTCAACTTTTTATTTTGTTGCCACTCAACTTTCAAATTGGTCATTATGTTACAAAACATTTTAGTATGAATCAACGGTCAAATTGCTCAAAAATGAAATATAAAACATCCCATCGAGAAAGAATGAGTTTTCTTTGTTGCGAGTTTCACGTGAAGTCTTCATCTCAGTCCTTCATAAGCGGTGAGGTCCACATATTTAAAGGCTGAGATGAATGTTGCATATGAAACTCACCATGGAGAAAATGTACTCGTCAGAAACCAAAATGGCAAATCTAAACGGAACGGATAACAATGGTATCAAAATTCAAAACCCAACAACCAAATCCCAAATCAAGGAAAGCAAGATCTGACACGATCTCCCCCAAATCTTACCATGAATTGGACTCACAGTGTCCCATGATTCTGATTTGTTGGGCAAGCAAATGGGGAAGTAAATTGGGACCAATGTTAATATTTGCTGTCTTTTTGCCAACCAAGGAATCAGAAAATAGGGTAAACACTGTTTCATTGGTTGGGAACTGTTCCTTTTGAAGCAACGTTCAGTGTGATTGATATAATAATTCGAGTCCCTTACATTTGAAAACGTTATATTTGCAAACTAAACACAAAACTGTTATTTTTTGTTGTATTGTTATTTTACAAAACAGATTGTTGCTTCTTTATTTCCTCTTAAAGATTGGGTATCTGTCAGAATGTCTGTATTTTTTCTATTTTGCAGAGTCAATGTTGTTTACGTGACAAAAATTAAAGGTGCTGGCTCTGAAACAATTAAAGGCTTTGTTGGGAATCTTATAGAAAAGGGAAGGCCTGCTAATAAGTTTCTTTACTTTTTATATATTTGGATTTTTGAATTCAAACCAACTATTTTTCAAAAAAAAAAAAAGATTTCAAATTAACCAAAACAATTGCAAAATATGCTTTTGATCAATAAACAATTGCAGAAAATGAAACTATAATCTGAACATAATCAAGCTAAGTCGTTATAATTGACCGTAGAATCCACCATGATCAGTAGATCATTACAATATGCAATTTACCAGTATCGTTTTCCACCAGAAAACTAGCCTAGTCTGTTTCAGTTCAGTAGATAATTTGCAATATAAGGTTAGTAGTGTATCATTTCATGTATTAATATTGTTTTAAATATAACAAAAAAGTATAATTTAAATTTAAAAAAACAGAGAAGTATAATTTAATAAACATGAAATGATACACTATATACAATATATCATGCAGAGATTGTAGATGAATGAAAAATGAATCAAAATCATTTATTTATTAGATTAATTCATTAAAAAAAATATTTCAACCCAAGTAAATAAAGCCCAAGTCCTGAGGCAGGCCTATGGGATATGGGCATCTTTTCATCCAAGCGCATTTCAATTGGGCTCTTACAAGTTCCTTAAACTATTAAAAAAGAGAAAAAAAAACTGCATTATGCCCCTAAATACAAAAAACAAAACGTTAATTAGGATCGGAAAAAACCCTCCATTTTTAAAGAAAGTGTAAAATTAAACCTCATCATTATTCGTTTATGCACAAATGTACTTCCTCCGAAAAAACTATATAGAACATCAAATTTTTTTTTTTGAGTGGATTGAAGAAGGTACATAAGCCCCTCACATCAAACTTTTTTTTTAATAAAAATATATAAAAGAGAACAAATATACACCGAACTATTATTGAAGCCGCTAGCTTATGAATTTGACATTCCAGTGATTCCACACGTCCAACATATGAAGGGGCTAATCTCGTATTAACAATTATTTTATTCAAAAAATAAATAATTATTTTCTATTGTGTGAAATTACATAAAAAAAGGCTGAAATGCGAAAGTCCCTGCAATATTTAGAACAAAAAATTATAAGAAATTAACCAACAAATTGCATTTAAATCACAAAAATAAAAAGACTAATCCAATCATACTAGTTCATTTCAAAACTCCAGTTGTTTCAGTATATCATGTATAAAAAAAATTATAATAAATTAGGTGCAAACCTGATACGGTTATTAAAATGACTCAAAATTGAGAAGAAGACGCTAAACCAATTGGAAGGGAGTGAGCGACCGTATCGGCTGTGTTAATACAAAAACAAATCCAATCATAAAGCAAAATCCATACCATGTTTGCTATATACACCGCCAACCCAAAATCCATTGTCATCTCTCTCTCTCTCTCAAAAAGGTCAAGATTGGATCATATAAGAATGGAAGATAAGATTATATAGCTAGTATAATGATTAGAACAGATGGGTCAAAGAGCTGGAAAATAAATGCAAGGGTTGGATTATAGGCAATTCAACAAACAATTGGGCTGCCACTTAATGAGGCCAACAACCACACGAAGTAATATACATCAGGAAAGGAGATTATGTGTTAATAAGGTTATCAAATGCCAAAAAAAGTGCGATTTTTTGGATGGCAAATGATTTTATGTCGCTTTATGATCCAAGAAAATATTGCTAAAAGAGGTTGCCCCAACTAAGAAGAATGTGTGATGTGTACGCAGCATGCTAATGAAACGGCAATTCATCTCTTTCTCCATTGCGATTTTCCACGCCGAATATGGTTACGCAAAGGGATGGACTTCGACTTGGCCACGATCATTTTTGAATTCTAGAGACAGCAAATCGCGGGAAAAGAGAAGAACAACCGACGTGTATGGGAGATGGATTGGCTTAGCACGTGTTGGACTATATGGAAAACACGTAATCAATGTATCTTTCGACCATTCTTGCATAAATTATTCAACAGTCCACAAATTGAAAGACGTATCATTAGGAAATAGAACTATGTTACGTTTTCCTTTCTTTCGTTTCATTTCTTTTCATTCCGTGTTGTAAATATCCATTATTTTTTTATTTCTTGTAAGAACTTTTCTTTATTTAATAGAATCTGCTTGAGGCAATGTCTCCAGAAACTTCAAAAAAAAATTGTGTTAATAAGGTTAGGTGAGGCAGTTAATTTCATTTTTGTCGAATAGCTCTAATGAATGCATAGTTTATGTGGCACAAGATAGTTATGACAGATGGAATGTAAGGTGGATATTTTAATCTATCTTCAGCTCATGCTATTTTAAGAAGAGTATTTATTTCTCATGTCATCAAATTTGAAATTGAATACAAATTATAAAGTTATAAATGTTTAAAACGAGTTTGAAGTAGAAATGATACTTTAAATTCCATGTTATTATAGAGATCTGATAACACCTCCAAGTTATTGGTTTTCAAAAGTTCATCTTTAAACATGATTAAAATAGAAATCAATTTAATGAAAATTATTATCACAAATTAGTTCATAGAGCTACCATCCGACTCAACATCTATTGTTTCAATATCCTCCAACATTTCATAATTTGAAGTTATGAGATGATATCGCACAGTGTTTCACACTGAACTGGCTCTTAGTTGATGTAGGGGATATCTGTAAAAAAAATATTTTTGAGGGAGTATTTGTAATAAACGACAATACAAGGAGTTTTTTGTAATATTTAGAAAATATAGGATTTTTTTTGTAAATTTTCCTTAATTAAATGAGGTGATGATTGCATAATTTATGTGGCACAAGCTGGTTATGAGTCTTATGACAGATGTAACGTGAGTGAAGTGAATATTATAATCTTTCTCCAGCTCATGGCATTTTAATTAAAATCGAATAGTTTAATTACAAATTGTTTGTCAAGATTGATTATTTTGTCTTAATTTGATGTATTAGACGTTTAATAATATATGGTGCGAAACAAAGAACACAACAAAAGTTAGCATGTTACGCCACTGACTTTTAGTGTACTTGATTGTGATATTGATTTGAGATCAAAATATTGGGGATTGAAATCTGACAGACAATAAATAATTTAATTTTCAGGCAAATATATGATATTTAGTTAAGAGTATGTACAACTATAGTATGAGCCAAATGTCGCAAAATCACAATAACAAGTTCTATCTATAATTTCAAAGAATTTAAAATGATTTTACTGAACTAAATAACTTTTAGATCTATTATTAAAAACTTTGAAACACACAAACAATCAAATATTACTTTACACCAGCCTCAATTTTGCAATAAACAAAAATGGTGCCACAAGCAGAAACTCAAATCATAGACAACTACGTCATTCATGCATCCCATAGACTACAAGGTAAGCCGGACATTTTTGCGAATCATGACAAAAGAGATAACGAAATATGTGATGTTCGCTCAGATCCTCATTTGTTCAAGATGTTCAAGACATTGTGCACAATGGAAAAAATATAAGCACCTAAAAAATATGTCAATATTGGCTATTTCCTTTCGTTTCTTGACATGCTATCAGTTTCGGTGTATTCTGCTTCAATATCCTCCAACATTTCATAATACAAGGTCGTGAGATGATGTACGATGAACAAGTATTTATTTTCTCGTGAATTTAACTTATGCATATATATTTTCAACAATAGTCGTGTATCAAATCACGAATCCATCCAAATTTAGTTCTAGTTTTACAACTTAATTGTGTTAATATACAAGTCCATGATGATTAATTCTGATTTCATGTCCAAAAGGAAAACCTCATGATTAAGCAATGAAGTTATCATGCAATCACAACACATGCATGCCAGTGAATTATAAGTACCTCAGAGAAAAAAATAGAAAAGAAAAGAAAAAGAAAAGACCCAAATACAAAATAAATGATTTAACTAAGACTCAACGCAAACTTTTGAATAAGAGGAATAACAGTTTCATTTTATTAAAATACAACACATTACTCATAAAAGTTAAAACCAATCCATATTCTAACTAAATCCAATACAATTTATCGTGTTAAAACACAAATACCACCTGATTCACGTCTCGAATGGCTTCAGTTGGTTATTCACGACTGTGAACCCACCATCCACGGTCAAATTAAGCCCGCTCACATACCTACATAAACAAAATCATAAACGTTAATAGGTACTATAATAATACACACAACTTCTAACAAATAAAGATGATAATATTCACAATTAGTCAGTAGGAAATCATTTCGTAATTCAAGTGAATAAATAATTAAACATGATAGACATATTTTTATTTCGCCATTAAAAATCTCCATAGACCCAACATAAAGATGATAATAGTAACAATTACTCAGTAGGAATCATTTCCCAATTCAAGTGAATAAATAACTAAATCATGATATACACATTTCATTCCTCCATCAAAATCTCCACGTACCTCGACTCATCGCTCGCAAGGAACAGCACGGCCTGCGCGACATCATCGACCCTCAAATCCACCCCCTTCAAATTCCCCATGCTCCCAACAAACTTCAAGAAATCCCTCACGCCCCCCTCGTTCCGCTCGCTCTCGGGAAGGTGGGCCAATGAGAGGTCCGTGGGGACCGCGTAAGGCGAAACGCAGTTCACGCGGACCCCGTGTTTCCCCAGCTCGCCGGCCACGCTCTTCGTGAGGCCCAACACGGCGTGCTTCGAGCCCGTGTAGGCGTGCGGACCGAGGCCGCCGAGCACGCTGCCCACGCTGGCCAGGGAGATTATCGATCCCTTGCCGCGTGGGATCATCACTCGAGCCGCGTGCTTCATACCTAGCGTTTTCAAATTGTAATGTCATGAAAATATTATGAAAATCAAGGACTACTTTTTGGTTAACCCCGATTATAATATTATGAAAACCGCATTAATTTGAGATCGTCTGAAGCCCTTGAATTATGCCCAAATTACAAAATAAAAATAGTCCCTATATTTCCGAAAATCAAGGACTACATTTTCCAATTTAGGCATAATAGATGGATTTCATTTCAAATTACTCTATTTTCACCAAGCAAGAAAATTTTTCATTTCGGGTCTCAAAAACGCTCTTACAACCCAAAAGACCAACAACCCCAATATCAACCAACTCCCTTCCTAACATTTTCACAATTTCCAACAACAAAAGGGCTTAAAATTAGACCACAAGACTCCTCAATCAAACAAGAGTAATCAACCCTACCTAGAAAGACGCCGTCGACATTGATCTCAAAAACTTTCTTAAACTCACAGAAATCAACATCACGGATATCGATCACCTTCTTTCCCCCAACCCCTGCATTATTCACCATCACATCGATCGTCCCGAATTTCTCCACGGTAAAATCCACGGCTCGGCTCACTTCGTCTTCTTTTGAGACGTCACAATGGACGAAGATCGCGTGGGTCCCGCCGCCTAGGGACTCGCAGAGAGTCTGGCCGAGTTCGTCTTTTATGTCGGCTATGCATACCTGGGAAGAACAGAATGGAGGCGTCCGGTTGTTGTAAGTTAGTTTAATGTGTTTTGTGTTTTGTTGAGTACCTTTGCGCCGTGAGCTCTGAAGAGTCTCGCGATGCTTTCACCGATGCCTGATGCACCACCTGTTATTAGAGCTACCTTTTGTTCTAATCTACATAGTGAGAAAATTAAGTCAGTTATTATGTTAGATCTGATAGATATATTTGTAAATTTCATGTGGAAAATATATGGATTTTATATGGTTTGTAGAGTAAAACATAAAACGAATCAAAGAGTTGGAATTTACAAGTAAAGAAGTAACCTTTCAAGTTCTCGAATTATGGTGGGTTTATGAGGGATGGATAGTGATTATTTGATGAATGAATTTTACTTACAGATTACAGTACTGAATTATTAACATTTAATTTCAACCTTGCAAGTAAAGATCATAAAGAAAACAAATAGTATAGTAACTCCTATATGGTAATTAATCCCCATGCTAATCACCAAATCCTAAAGATCAGAAATTGATAGTAATTCTTCCTCCTCATGCTAATCACAAATCCCGAATCTCAAATCCCATGCTCTAACCATAAGCGAGTAAAAGCAGTAAATATCACACAAATCCCAAATCCCATGGTAATAATCATAAGCGAGAGTCGGGAGCGGGATTCTGGGCCGGCGCGGCACCCGGTGGCGGTGTGCGGAATGAGGTTTGGCGGGGGAGAGGGATATTGTTCCTGCCATTGGACAGTGAGAGAGAGAGTGGAAGTTTATCGTATCGAGCCTGACCAGCTCTCCTTCTCCTTCCTTATCTATCTTTGGAGAAGAAGAAGAAGAAGAAGAAGAAGAAGAAGGAGGAGGAGGAAGAAGTAGAAAGAAACCCGAGTTTACGACCTTTGTGTTTATGACCTTTTCTAGCTTATGATGATAAAAATCAGAAATTGAGCGTGATCTGACATCAGAAAAGTCGATTCTCACCTCCCGACGGATGAAGTGGCGGCGGCGGCCATAGTTTTCCGGGCCTGATCAAAGCAGCTTTCCACTCGGAGTGAGGAATCCCGTCAGCTTGCTGATAATAATTGGCTGTACAGAGAAAGTCAAGTTACTTCAGATCCTCTCTGTTTCTCCATCTCCTGTATTTTATATTTTGAGATTTTATTTTATTTTATTTTATAGGGGGTCACATCACACTCACACTCACAGAGAAAAAATAAAATGGTAATCAATCGACCCTAACCGGGTTCCGTTTTAAAACCCGATAATCCAGCATAACACCCGTTAACTTACCGGATTCGGGTCTTCCTTCTCCCAAGATAGATAAGGAATACGATAAACTAAACTTCCACTCTCTCTCACTCTCTAATGGCAGGAACAATATCCCTCTCCCGTTTCCATCCCCACTTACTCCTCTCCCCCGCCAAACCTCACCGTCACCGGCCGCCGCGCCGGCCCAGAATCCCGCTCCCGACTCTCGCCTCCGCCGTCGCCTTGGAGTCCGCCAATGGCGCTGTTTCGTCGGAAACTTCGTATACGGAGGATAAGGAACAGTATGGGCGGAAATTCTTCCCGTTAGCAGCTGTTGTTGGCCAGGTGGGACTCAAATTTGTCATTGGTAGTTGAATGGGTCGATTTGTATGTGTTTTATTGATGGAAGTGAAGGATTGTGACTGTATGTTTTGGTTTTGAAGGATGCGATTAAGACGGCTTTGCTGTTGGGAGCGGTGGACCGTGAGATTGGGGGGATTGCGATTTCGGGTAAACGAGGAACGGCGAAAACTGTGATGGCGCGTGGATTGCACGCAATGCTACCTCCGATTGAAGTGGTTGTCGGTTCGATCGCAAATGCAGACCCGAACTGTCCTGAAGAGTAATTAATGCTGACTTAATTTGGATTAATAACTAAAAAAGGGAGTAATCTTTTTGTGTTTTTTGTTATGGGTTTTTAATTTGGAATCGTTCAGGTGGGAGCCTGGTCTCTCTGAGAGACTTGAGTATGATGCTTCTGGAAATATTAAGACGGAAATAGTAAAAACGCCTTTTATACAGGTATGTTAAATATTTAATCTTCATTCAGTTCTTCCCTATTATGGCTATAATTTTTTTGTGATAAATGCACCGTTCGTCCTTGTACTTTAATAAAGGTGCAACTTAATCAGTGTACTGTTTATTTGGCATTTAAATCCGTATCCTTTTTAAGTGTGAACCGCGTCTTTAGTACCTATATTAACAGAGGAAATTAACGACATTCATCTAAATTTTATAAATTCCAAGTTTGCCCTCTATATTTTTAAGAAAAAAAATCTTACATTCTCTCAAATATTTAGAAAATCTAGTATCATACCTTAAACTCAGACTGTTTATATTCAACATATTCATGAAATCTTTCACGTTTTCTATTTGAACCATATCAAGAAATATATGTTTATATTTTTAAGGAGCACAATATCTATTTACACATTTTCGATAAGCAATGTTAATTTATTCCGTTAACATATGGACTAAAGGTTCACATTTTTTAAGTACAAGGGATTCAAATGCCAAAATAAATTATACAACATCCAATGCCAATATTAATGCGCTTTTAGTCCCCGTACTTTAATTCGATCACAATTCAGCAGTGCAGTAGAAGAACTATATTGCAATCCAAATGAACTATAGGGACTAGCTAACTAACCACACATTAACACATAATTTACAACAACAGATCCCACTAGGCGTGACCGAAGACCGACTCATCGGCTCGGTCGACGTGGAAGCCTCGGTCAAATCCGGCGCCACGATCTTCCAGCCCGGCCTGCTCGCCGAGGCCCACCGAGGAGTCTTATACGTGGATGAGATAAACCTGTTAGACGAGGGAATCAGCAACTTGTTGCTGAATGTTCTGACGGAAGGAGTTAATACGGTTGAGAGGGAAGGAATTAGTTTTAGGCATCCGTGCAAGCCGCTGCTCATCGCGACGTATAATCCGGAGGAAGGGGGAGTGAGAGAGCATTTGTTGGATCGGATCGCCATTAATTTGAGGTATGGTTGCTTGGATGGGTTTTTTTGGAGTGTTTTTTCTTTTTTTAGTTTAAAAAAATGAGGGAAAACTACGGGCGTGTTTCGTTCTCTTTAGAGTGGACTCATGTGCCCTCTCTAAATTTTTAAATCAATCATGCTAGATGCGGGATTCGAACCCTCATCTATGGAAAGGTGGGGTGAGTACCATACCACTTGGCTATACTAGTGGTGGTAAAAAGATTTTTCTTATTTGATTTTAAAAATTTGGAAGTAATCAAATTGCCGTTGTATATAATATTTTCTATACAATGGCAATTTGATTACTTCAAGCCGGGGTTACGGAGGAAGGGGGAGCTAGGGAGCATTTGTTGGATAGAATTACCATCAATTTGAGGTATGGTTGGTTGGAATGTTAAAATGGTTTGTGTGCCCCTATAAAATACATGATGTTTTGATGTTTTGTAAGGGGTTATTGATGTTTTATGCCTTTTTTTAGTTGGGTTATTTATTTTAAGATTTATTCTGAAAATGCATGCATGAACGTGTAACTATTTCAAGATTTAGAGGCGTATTTCGAAAGGACTCCTCGTTCAAAACTGAATGATTTTGAAAATTGTATCCGTCATTGCAAGTGTTTAATGTGTCTTAAAATGAAAGTAAAAACGATGAAATGTTATCGGTTTTGTTATGTCCTTATTATGTTTTGGGTTTCGGCGCAGTGCAGATGTGCCGATAAGTTTCGATGAGCGGGTGGCGGCCGTCGGAGTCGCGACTCAGTTTCAGGAGTCGAGGAACGAGGTCTTCAAGTTGGTTGAAGAAGAAACCGAAAACGCAAAAACTCAGGTATTATTATTCTATATATTTAGTATTTACATAATTTAAACTTGAAATGTTTAGTGAGAAATATGCGGTATGAACAATTAACTTTGTCTGAGGAAATAATAAATATTTTTTGAAAAGGTAGGTTTTTGGTTTTCTTAACGATAATTTGATTCTTCCCTCATTAATAAATAGTTGCTTTCAGAATAATAAATATTAGTAATTAATTAACTAACCTATTATTTAAAAAAAAAACAGATAATTTTAGCGAGAGAATATCTGAAGGATGTAAAAATAAGCAGAGAGCAACTCAAGTACTTAGTCATGGAATCTCTACGCGGCAGTGTTCAGGTTTATCTTTTATATTTTAAACCAAAAATGAAAAATAATAATGCGGATGGATGTATAACCATGCACCTTATATTCCAATATATAAGAATATTAGGGTATTGATTTAAAAAAAAGATAAAATTTAATTGGAGTATTGGCATTTATTTGTAGGGACATAGGGCGGAATTATACGCTGCTCGTGTGGCAAAATGTTTGGCTGCTTTAGAAGGCCGTGAGAAAGTTTATGTCGATGACCTTAAGAAAGCCGTAAGTAGTTACTTAGTGTACATTTTTAGTACTACATGCTAACAATTGTTAGTTTATGTTACAAAGAAATTTTACTCCTTAAAACTTTATAATGTTGGGCTAAATTTGCCATTATATATTGTGTATTAGAACAACAAATTGCTTTATTTGCTTTAAATAAGGAATGGTATAACACACACTACTATTTATTTATTCTCTTAGCTTGTTTATTTGTTTGATTGTTAGTTTTAAATTATTTCGCCTAAAGATCATTTCATTACTATGTATTTGTTTATATATTTATTTATTTGTTTGTTTGTGTAATTTTGTAGGTAGAGTTGGTAATTTTGCCTCGATCGACATTAAATGAGAACCCACAACAAGATCAACAACAAAACCAACCGCCCCCGCCGCCGCCTCCCCCTCCTCAAAATCAAGACTCCGAAGATCAAAAAGAAGACGAAGAAGAAGAAGACCAAGAGGTCAAATAAATAAATCATTTCATTATATTCTTTTAACACCCCCATATATCTCTCCTCCAAAAATATACCCCATCTAATGAATTGGTATTAAATTAATTATAAATGCATGGTTAGGTTAGTCCGTGTACTTTAATTGGATTGCAATTTAGTCCTTATACTACTGATTTAAACATTTTGGTCCCTATGATTTGTAAAATTGTGCGTAGTTGGTCCCTAACTCAAGGACTAATCGTTTAAGTTTTCATGAAGTACAGGGATCAAAAAGTTTAAATCAACATTAGAAGGACTAAATTGCAATCCAATTAAAGTACATGAACAAACATTGCATTTATTCCTATAATTATTCATTTCATTATATTCTTTTTGGCCCCGAAATATTTGGTATTAAATTAATTCTAGTAATTAATAATTCGTTATTTGATCAGGAGGAAGATGATGAGCAGGAAGACGAGCAGCAAGAGGACCAAATTCCGGAAGAGTTCATTTTTGACGCGGAAGGCGGATTAGTGGATGAGAAATTATTATTTTTCGCTCAGCAAGCGCAGAGAAAGAAAGGAAAAGCGGGGAGGGCTAAAAACGTCATTTTCTCCGAAGATAGAGGCCGCTACATCAAGCCCATGCTCCCCAAGGTTTGTTTTATCTTAATTTATTCCAAGAGAAATATCTTGGTTGGATCCAATTTAGTTTTATTGGATTTGAACAAGTATTGTGTTTACAATTTTAGATGATTAGATTTATAGTTTTGATATTTATTTGAATTTAGATTGTTGAATTTGACAAGTTTGATATTCTTTTAGACTGTTAAATTTGATAGATTTCGAATTTTTAAAAGTACAAACTTGAAATATTTGGACATTTTAGAAGGGTAATTTTGACATTTCAGAAGAGTAAAATTAATTCTTTGACCGTTTGACTTTTAATAATTTAGGGTCAAGTAAGGAGATTAGCTGTGGACGCAACGCTCAGAGCGGCTGCTCCGTACCAAAAGCTAAGGAGAGCGAAAGATGTTAACAGCTCACGAAAAGTTTTTGTAGAAAAAACCGACATGCGCGCCAAACGAATGGCCCGCAAAGCTGGCGCCCTTGTACATTATCTTTTTTCATTATATTTCTTACATTACTTTTTACTCTCTACTCTTTACTCTCTCTCTCAGTTTTTTTTTTGTTTTTTTTACATTATTTGGTTTTACAGGTGATATTTGTGGTAGATGCGAGTGGAAGCATGGCCCTGAACCGCATGCAAAACGCGAAAGGCGCGGCTCTTAAACTTCTAGCGGAAAGCTATACAAGCAGAGACCAGGTTAGGCATATTTAACTTGATTAACCAATCTCATAATTGTTCATATAAGTAGATAAATTTACGAATTAATTATTTTCTTTTATTTCAGGTGTCAATAATCCCTTTTAGGGGAGATTATGCTGAAGTGTTGTTACCTCCGTCAAGATCGATCGCGATGGCTCGGAAGAGGCTTGAGAGACTGCCATGTGGCGGTGGGTCCCCTTTAGCCCACGGTCTCAGCACGGTAATATACTTATTTATGTCAATTTCATGCATTCATGCCCTTGTAACATCTCAAAATATCATTACTATCCCTACAAAATGAAAAACAATTAACGGCACCGTGTAAAAGATAGGAAATGTTCTCTTTTTTACAAAAAAGATAGGAAATGTTATTTGTGGCTTTTGCGTCAATTATTTGTACAATTAAGCCTCAATTCAACCCTAGACTTACAACAATTGGCATAACTTTAAGTTGGTTTTTTTTCTACAAATTGTATCTAGTTACCATCTTATTTTTCTTATTTTTAATTTTTTTTTTTATTAAGGCGGTGAGAGTGGGAATAAATGCTGAAAAAAGTGGAGACGTGGGCCGCATTATGATTGTGGTTTTAACCGACGGAAGAGCAAATGTGTCGCTCAAAAAGTCAACCGATCCTGAAGCCGCCGCTGCTTCTGATGCCCCAAAACCGTCCTCTCAAGAACTAAAGGTACAAAAATGAAAAATAATAAAAAATTGAAATAAAATTGTGGAGTGTTGAGACCGAAACAATATGATTTGTGTTTTTGTAGGACGAGATATTGGATGTGGCTGGTAAGATATACAAGAGCGGCATGTCGCTTTTGGTCATTGACACTGAAAATAAGTTTGTTTCCACTGGATTTGCTAAAGAAATCGCAAGGGTCGCACAAGGTAATAATAATATTTAATATCTGTCTACATATTATTTATTATTTCTTACTAATTTTTTTGTTAATATGTGTTATTTTGTTAGGTAAATATTATTACTTGCCTAATGCATCTGATGCTGTGATATCTGCCACGACTAAGGGCGCTCTTGCAGACTTGAAGAATTCATGATTGGTCATTCTTTTGTGTAGTTTTAAACCGTACTATTTGATTTTTGTTGGGAGAGTTTTTTTGATCAATTTTGATTTGTATGATTTATGAAGTAAATGTTTGTAATTATGTTTCATCAATAATGGTTTCAGTAATTAAGTTTTTAATTTTGTTGATTCGAATTTTTGAAGTCTTGAAGTATATTAGGCTTAAGCATGGGAGTATAGATTCATGTAAAAGAAGCTCTGTAATTTTTTCAATTTATCATTAGGGCTATTTCAAAATCTATTTGTCCAATTTATCATGATCATTGGAACTACTTCAAAATCTGGACAGTAATTAACATGCCTTCTGTAAGGACATGCTAAATCATTTTTCATAGTGGACTTCTATTGCACTTTTTAGATGTCAATATTATCATAGTAGTCTTTCACATATACAAATATATTTGTGTGCTTTTATTGTTAATTATAAATACTGTTTCTCTCATACTTATATTGCCAATCTTAGTCATGTACAGGGACGGGCTTAATAGAGTGGCTCTTCCAAGATTTTGACGGAGTAGTATATATCAGTAATGTTTTAGTGAATTTTTTTTTTTGAAATACATGTATTTTTATGCATTTCCCCACCTCCTCCCCCCCCCCCCCCCAAAAAAAAAAAAAAAAAAATTTGTACAATGCTAATCAGTAGGGAGAAATTTTTTTGGCCCCCCGGTAAATCCAGTCAAGCTCCGTGCCTGGTCATGTAACCTTTTTCTATCATGCAACACTCAAAAACTCGATACATTTATAAAGATAAGATTGAATATTTTTAAGCATATTTAAGTAATACATATCTACTACAATATTTACATACCTACTACATGAAACTAATTGAACTTAAAAAGGAATGAGTCAAGGAAAACAAGAAGTCAAGAACCAGAATGATAACCTTTCTGGATCTATGCAACATGATCTTTTTACCATTTTGCAAAAAACTCAACTAGTTAATAAAAAAAAAAGATCCAATCTTTTTAACGAAACTCAACTTATACATATAACCTACTAAAATATTTACAAACACTCCATGCTTGCTAATATAAACTTTCAAGAAACAACTTTTACTAAATGAGACATGGAGATCAAGAACTTGATGAAATAAACAACTTTGACTTGAGATTAAACATGCCTAGAAGCTGATTTTTTTTTTTTTTTTTTTTAATACAAAAACCCCGAAACAAAAGCAATACAGCCCTCGAGCTGCCTCCAAACCCAATTAAACCAAAACCACAGAACCAATCCGCAAAAGTACCACACAAAAGAGCCCACATAGTCTCTGCAACAACAATTGAGCTGAGCAATGCAGAGGGAGATCGCAGGTATTGCCACATCAGCAGTAGCATCAAGAAAGTGGCGGCTCGCCAATTTTAGCAGTTCCGCTTGTTTAGCCTGTTTGAATCTGCCACCATGTTGTCGGACAGCTAGTTGCCACCTATGCGATGGAGGCGGAACGCCAGTGGTCCTGCCTAGAGTAGGTTGTGCAGCATTACTCATCACATCCAAAGCATCTGACCTGTTAGAAACAAGTCACCTTTTCAATATTAATCCATCATATACTTAAAATAACAAAATGGTATAATGTTTACTATACCACAAACAATTAAAACAGATAAAATTATAAAAATAATAGTAACATGTGGTTACTTACAGATGAATAGGCGAAGTACTGAGAGACTCAGTCACGCAATTCAACATTTCGCGCGGCAATAGTGGTCCATTAGTCCCACTACTACTGTTGCTTCCTGCCAGGTGGCGACACCTGATAGGCTGGCATTCTGGTTCGACGGATCCGAACCCAAGAAGCCGAAACAACCGGACTCAAATTTACAAATTTAACCTTACTTTCATTTCAGTGTCCTCCAATATCTCAAATGTGTATAGTTGAATTTGTCAATAACATTGCAAAATGTGCAAGCGATAGAAGCACTTATTGTTTACAAGAATTTACGTCATTTTTAATGTAAGATTTAGTAGAAAACCATATTCCTATTTTCTATGGTTTTTCTAGATTTGAATCACAAATGTTATGAGGACAGGAGTATATATATCCATCTGATCTCCCATCACAAGTTTTTGAATGCTCCAAAAACATGTTACTTGTGAGCTGAACCAACTTGGTGCAACTAAGTGTGATAATGTATCTGCTACGGTATAGTGCAATTTAATTAATTTTCCTATTTTATTTTATCTCTGCTTCGTATTTAGGAGAATAAGCAAAGTTTGGTTGAACTTATTATTCAAAAAAAGTTTGGTTAAACATGTTCCGTGTTTTAGTTGATCGTTGAAGTTCAGTTCAAATATTAAGGTTGATAAAATACTAAGCCTATTAACTGAAATTTAGTAATGATAAATAGAATTACTATGTACTTTATGTGCCATCATATCAGCCTAAAATCAATTGGAAAGCAATGACTAGACCTTTTGGTTCAAATATGAAAGCGAGAAACTATTTACTTCAGTCATATAAACTTATAAACTATGTTACGCGGATACTTCAAAAAATCAGTCGTACGCGTATCGGATACGAATCAGACACGGATACGGCACCGATACGTTTCGGACACGTCACGTGGCGTATCCGAATATTTTAATATATTTTGACTTTCGGACACGGCACCGATACGGCAGGACACTTTTGAGTCTGTCTTTTTTGACCTAGGAATGACCTCCCTTTTTTCTACAGTTGACTTACTCGAGATTTGCCTCCCTCCCTGAGAGAATGCTCCGATACGGCACCGATACGGCAGGACACGGCCCAATGTTTTAAATCCCAATTTAATTTTTATTTTTTTCTATAATTCCATTTTCGCTTATTCATTTATTTATTTTGTTAAAAATGATCTTTTTTAAAACCTATTTTTTTTAATATTATTTTTTTCTTTTTTTATTAATGAAAATAACTCATGAGAAACATAACTAAAGACGATAATATATCTCTTCTTTATTTAAAAAAATGATTTTTTTCTGATTTCTCACTCTCATTCTTTTTTTGTCGTTTTCTTTATCATATTTAGTTATTTTTTATATTTTTAAAATATTTAGATATATAATTAATAATATAATAATATATATATTAGACGTATCGTGTCTACAGATTTTTTGAAATTGCCGTATCGCCGTGTCCGTATCGTATCGGATACGACGCGCGTATCCGTATCGGATACGACGCGCGTATCCGTATCGGTGCAACATAGCTTATAAAACTCATGCTCAATTACAAATATCTCAACCTTCAAAATATCAATATAATTTAATGCAATGATAAATAAAAAAACATTAACAGAAAATATTCAAATTAGCCAGCAAAGCAATGATAAATAAAAAAACATAACATCATTCACAGTTTCTGAAACATAATACCTACCATAAAATAGTAATAATAATGATAATAATGGAAATAAAATGCATAAAGATAAAATTAACACAATAAAAACCATACAAACAAGTAAATAGAAAGACCTAAATATGTACGAAACCGACAGAAAATAGAATAAAATCAACTACAGATCATCCATCTCAAAAATGAGATCGTGATCTCCACGTGGCAGACCTCCATATGCCAAAACAGACGGCCGCTCGAAATATGCAGACGGATCAATCTCGCTGCCCGAGTCGGAATCGGAATCGGAATCCGATTCATCGCAGCCCAAGTGGCGGTTTGCCAAGTTAAGCAGTTCCACGTGTTCAGCCGGTTTGAACTCACTGCCACGCTGGCAGCCAGCCAGTTGGCACCTGTGCAGCAGTGGCGAAACACCAACTGTCTTGCTTAGCACCAGAATGGCCGGTCCAGCACACCTAACAGGCAAAGCTTCAGACCTGTTAAACACAAATCATGTTTTTAATATTAATCCATATTAGCACCAAAAAAGAATATAACTGTTTACTACTATGCTATACTTAAGAAAAAGATAAAATTATTAAACAAATGATAATGTATGGTTACTTACAGCTGAGCAGGGGAGGTCCTGAATGACTCGGTGATGCAAGTCGACATACCGAGCGGCACATATATGCTTGGTTTCTGACTCGCGGCTGAAGCAGCCTGCAATGGTGGTTGGGCACGCAAGGCGGCTCGGATAATCGCTTTTTCCCATGAATCCAAGGAACTGATCCTGCCGTGTTCAATGATTTCGTTCAGCGCCATCGTAGCGACAGAGGACGTCCTCAAGTTGCTGCAAAAGATGTAATTATTATTATTAGTATGATTATTATCAAATTAAGTTTTGTAGAAATATACATGATATTTTCCTGGATGTTATAGGACTGGACGATCAATGATATTAGAATTTGTAGGGATATCCATGATATTTTTCAGTTTCGTAGGGGTATCCCTGATATTTATCAACTTGTAGGGTTATACATGGTATATTTAGATTTTGCAATGATGCACTTACACTAAAATACTTTAGTCATCAGTGCATTCAAAAAAAATACTTTAGTCATCAGATCAAACAACATATCTAATATTTCCCTATGCTTTATAGTTGAGTTTTGAGTCCAAATAAACCCCATCATAAACAGAAACAAATCAAACAAAACCAGGTTTCAGATATACTAGCAGAAGTAAAGTTTCACTCAGAATCAAAGCACAACACAATAAGGTGAACATTTTAATTAAGGATACTCAACTAATCAACTTACACATACCTACAAAAATGTTTACAAGTTACAACACTCCATGCTTTTAATAAAGATAGATGAAAGTATGAAACTAATTGAAGTTAAGAATAAAACCAGAAAAACATGCATGAACAGACTGACATAATTCTGGATCAATATCTAAACGTGACTATATAACAAAAAACAATTAGAACTCGATATAGAATTATTCAAGAGCTGCAAAAGCTCTCCGTTTTTTTTTCAAAAAAAAAAAACAAAAACAAAAACAATTAGAACTCGATATATTCATCAAAGAACATTAAATGTTTTCAAGCAAACTGAACTCATGCATACTTACTAAAATGTTGACACAACATTGTGCTTGAATTGAATTATGAAACTATATGTTCATATAACAAAAAAAACAAGAATGATTGATCCAGAAAACTAATCTGATTGAACTAATAAAAAGAATGAGACAAGAAAACCAAGAAAACTGAATGATCAAGATTCTAAAGCATGACAATAACAAAAAGCAATCAAAACAGGATAAACTCATACAAGAACGAATCTTTATAAGAAAACTAACTCATGGATACCTACTAATTAAAGTATTGATAAATATCACTCCATTGCTTGACCTAATATCAACGTACAAAATTAAATGAACGTAAGGACTGAAACAGGACAATCAAGATTACCTAGCAGTAGCAATGGCAGCAGGGGCTCTCAAAGTCTCAACAACCGCAACGGAGATGATCTGATCAGCAACGCAGCAGGGCGATCGAACCGCCACATCAGCACGAGTACCAAGAACGCGAGAAGAAGAATAAATCGATGTCCCGCACAGGACCTCCCTAACAGAGATCGGAGATGATCCAGATGACGTGACAGTGGAGGGAAGAGGGAGAGGGAGAGGAGACAAATGCCTCCTGGTCGGAACTGGTGAAGCCCAGCTCGCCATGGTCGACAGGCCGCTCGTGAATGAACCAAGCAAGTCGAAGGAAGACATGATCAGAAGCGAACAGAGAGAGAATGAGCTTGAGAGAGAATATGAGAGAGAGTGCAAGTGCAAGTGACCGGAGAGAAGAGAATGGAACGGTTAATACGAATCTTGAAGGGCAATTTTTAAAAGCCCCCCTAAGTTTTCTGAATACTTTAATAAGACCCTAAAAATTTTAGATAAGAGTTTGTTTTTAAGTTGTATATTTGTGTAAAAGTGTTATGTAGGATTATGAAAATAGCATATAATTTTATAAAATGTGATAAACGTTATATAAAGTAATATGTATTTTCGTAAGATAATATGTTAAGTATTATAAAAACATTATATGTATGTTGTTAAAACAAATCTTGAAGGGAATTGTTTAGAGGAAGAATTCCAATCATGTACATGTGCTTTTCTGAAATTTAAAAAACAACGAAGGTACGGAACTTATTCCAAATCTAGCATTTTCGTATTTTGGGAGTGCGATTGAAATGAGGAAACCGAACTCCCAGAGTTCGAGAATCAAAATAATAATATTTTAATGGTTAATACAAAACCGAACTCTTGGTTTTATAGTTTTTTTTTTGGATTTTGAATGCCGGTTTTTTGTGCAAACTAAGGTATCACATGACATGATTGAGATATTAATTTTTTTTAAAATATTATACCAATTATTTGGGTATGAGCGGGAAAAGTAGGAAAAAAACAAAATTTAATAAAGAAGAAAATGAGAAAAAATGTATAGATTAGTAAAAAAAAAAACATAATATACTAAATAAAGCACAAAATAAAAAAAGAAACATACCACATAAATATAAGACAACTACTACGTAAATAAAATTTAATACAACTATTTTAAATTCTCTAAGGAAAAAAGTTCCAGTAATCATTGAAATTAAAATTATTTGAATCGTCTTTAGCAAATGATTGTATTAAATTTTAATACTGGAACTTTTTTCACGATCAGATTTGAATCAGATTAGTTGTATTAAATTAATATCTCAATCATGTCATGTGATATCTTAGTTTGCACAAAAAACAGCTTTCAAAATCTAAAAAAATATATAAAACCAAAACCGAACTTCGAGAGTTTAATTTTTGTATTAACCATTAAAATATTATTATTTTGATTCATGAACTCTAGGAGAATGTTTTCTCATTTCAATCGCACTCCTGAAGTGCGAGAATGCGAGAATGCTAGATTTGGAATAAGTTTCGCAACTTTGTTATTTTTTGAATTTCAGAAAAGCACATGTACATAGTTAGAATTTTTTTGTTTAGACGACCCCCCTGACTTTTCTAGCTTTTCTGCATATTTGAAGTAGTTCTTCAGTCCTCACTTTTTACATCAAGAATTTCTTGACAAGTATATTTTAATTTATAAATCTTACGTATGTTTAGGGGCCAAAAGCTTTTCAAGTATCATGTTTAACTACTTAGTACATGAGAATTGTATCCGCTAAGATAATGTTGACAATGCTATGTAGTTAAACTAGTGCATGAGAATAGTTTAACTTTTGAAGTACTCTCATGTAAAATTGGGCCAAAATCCAACTGAAACCTGAACAATATTTTTGGGACTTGATTATCATAGCCCAACTCTTTGAGCAAGAAAAAAATATTGTTGGTCCTGGCCCGGCCGCTCAAAACATTTACCTAAAGCTAACTCCAGCCAATTAATTTTATTAACTAAAATACTCATCAATTTTTTATGTTTTATTTATTCAATATAAGATCGTACAATAAATCATATAAAATAAGATTATAAATAATCTTACAATAATATTGTGAAATATATCCCAGAACATTATTTTTCCTTTTATTGAAATTTTTTTAATTGAAGAAATAAATTTGAAACTTTTTACGAGGGGTATTTTGGTCCCAAAAAATTATATGGAGAAAACATTAAAGTTATTTCTAATCGGGGTTACAAAATGTATTTTATTTTATATGGAGTAAAAAAAATGTATATTTTTGAAACCATTCCTTTACTAATATGCGTGACTAGCATTCCTAAATTGTGCTGGAACTCTCTTTGGATGACTTTCTGATCATAAATATTCCAAAAAACAAATTCATAAAAAACAAGAAGTTCATGTGTATATATTCATTTAGTTTGTTTTTGTTGCTATGTCATGGATCTGCTTGTTCAATCTTACACATGAAATGTTGGAGGATATTGAACAATTTAACTAAAGCATGTTTGAATATTAACGTCCAAATATTCTACTTCAACTTAGAGCATAAACGAAAAACTGAATTCACCGTACAGTCTCAATGACACTTGTCAGCGAGACGTAGCTATGATGAAGATCCATTATTTGATCAAAAGTTCAGCTGGATATCTCTAAAGATCTAACTGCCCTGCTAGCCAGCAAATACCTCGTGTGCGTATATATATATATATATATATATATATATATATATATATATAGAATCTCTCTAATGGCCATTTAGGGAGGTTACTTTGTCGATGTGGATGTGGAAATAGTATGAAGAGAGCAGAGGAGCAAGACGCCTCCTGGCAGCAGCTAGTGATGAGAAACCACCAGTAAAGCAACCCAGATCCAGAAGTCTGTACATGTTAGGAGAGAGAGAAAATTCAGTGAGAGGATATTAGAATGATACAGCAGTTGATCTTAGAAATATTACGCAGCGGGTGATCTGAGAAGAACAGTTACTTGAAATATATATTTTTATAAAAAAAATTATGTACATTTATGGGCCAGAGTTTTTAAGTATTATATTTAAATTGAGAAATTGAATATCACATGCACAACGGTTGTTATATATATTGTTTTTACAAAAATTATATATATAAAACAGAGAAGACAATATTTTATATTTTGTTTTCGTGTTTTGTATACTGCTTTGTACATACTGTTTTATGGTTTTTATACATTAGTTTTGTTTATACATATTATTTTCAAAACTTACATATTTATATACTATTTTTAGGATTATATACTTTTTGTTTTATATATATTGTTTCTCAATCCTATACGTAATTTTTATATATACTGTTTTTTCATTTTATATATTATTTTCAATCTATATATACTATTTGTTAAAAAATAAGATTTACATATTATTTACCAAAAACAATTGGGACATGCTATACGATGAAAAGTCGTCATGCAGTGTCATATCCCTTTCAAATTTATTTACATAGGAAAGAAGCAGAAAGCTTTCGAAATTGCGTTTTGAATGAGATAAATGATTTTTCAGGAAAATGTTTCTAAATGAATCTGTATGACTTCATAACATTTTCCATTCCATTCTTTTTTTTTCACAGGAAATGTGAAACCAAAAACTAGGACTATTTGTTCAAATATATAAAAATCAGAAAATATTTACATAAACAACATGAACAAATCAAATCCATTCTTACAAACATCTCAACTTTCAAATCCTCAACCAAACTCATTAAAAAAACCTTTTACCCACCTCAAACTCTCATCAAACCATAAGTTTGACAACAAAATAAGCCTAGAACCACAATTTTAAAACTACAAAAAAAAAGGAACAATGAAAAATAAATAAACATAATGAAACAAAATAACTATATTATATATATGTATTTACTATGAACAAACAAACAGCTGATTTCTTTCATAAGAATTAAAACTCAATTTGGGATATGAGAATCCGTTCTGAGCGAGTCAAAATCTACAAAAACTACAGTTGTATTATCCGTGGTCCGCAAGGCTTTCGCATGGCTCACTATGCTTTTCGCTATTCTTTCCGCCGAATTTTCATCCTGCCCCTTGTTTTTCTCCTTATTCTGAAAAAATAATATTGTTAAATTTTATCATTATTGTTGAATATTGTATTTTTTTTCCATAAAAATGACAGACATAATTTGTTGATATTGTAAGGGTAGTTACAGTATTTTTACCTCAAGAACAAATTGCACCGCTTGTTTAGTGCTAAGTACATCCCACAGCCCATCACTACAAAAAAAATAATAAAAAAAAAAAAGAGAAGGGAAAAATCAATATAATTGGTTCATATTTCCGAAATGAAGGATTTAAATTTCAAATTTTACAAAATGTAACAGGAATATTATTTAAAGAAATTTGCAAAAAAAAAAACCTGCATTATGGAAAAGCCCCTACATTATTAGAAATTGCAAAAAAAAAAAAACCTACTGCAGGGCTTTTTTTTTTGCAGTTTTCTAAAGATTAGAGGGGCTTTTATTTGTGATTTAAGGATAACACAGGGGCCTTTTGCAAAATTTCCTATTATTATTATTATTATTATTTATTTACCTGGCGAGTATAGCGAAAGCTGTGGAAACATTTGGAACATGTACAGGCTGACTAATATACGGCTCAGAACTGAACCGCAAATCTTGCTCCTTAAGAAACACATCTCCAAACATCCTACTCAGATTTATTCCTGCATTATTTAAATAATATTAATATAACAATAATATTCAATATTACAATATTATATTCCAAATAAATTAAAGATTATGTATTGAATATTCAAAGGGGAAATATCATGTATACCCCTATATGAACATCAAAATAATGAAATATATTATTTATACCCCTCTAAAACATGAGAAATATCATGTACACACACCCCTCCTTTCATAATTCTTCGAAATATGCCGCTGTCTTTTTTCAGGGGCATAATTAAAATATTGTGATTTTGTAGGGCCAAAAATGTAATTTTTGCAAATAGAATATACATACCGCAAAGGCGTTTCTCGCCCTCTTTAAGAGGCTTGCCTAATTTAGCCATGCGAGCCCGCTCCACTGAGCTGATTATTTTATGGTCCTCACTCATCACTATTTGCACTCCATCCACACTGAAATGATTAATTAATTAAAATCATCAGTAAGATAGTTATGGTTAGTTTAAAATATTATGTTTTACGGGTCAGAATGATAAATATTGGTATTGTAATCAGATATATGTTTTGTAAATAGAGGAAAAGTTAAAGGAACGTACTGCATAACACATGATGAATCGCCAAGATTTGCACACTGCGCGAAAAAATCGCCGTTTGTATCCGACCAAATCAATAGTACAGTTGCAGTACAACCCTAAAAAAAGGATAAAATGATAGTTAGTTACAAAAAAAGAAACTTTTTTGTTTTTTTTTTATGAAGATTTAATTAGAGAGAGAAAATAAGATAAGAACCTCGTATTGATGATCGTCCATTTGGGCTTCGGTCAGAGCGAAAGCTTCTCGCAAGACATCTGACGCGTCAGAAGTAGAAAGAAGTTTCTCTCTCTTCTCCTCTTGAGAGAGAATTTTAGACACAGTTTCAGGCAGAGCCCTAAAAGGTAATAAAAATAAATTGTAAGGGGTCAAGTTAGAAAAAAAAAATTAGATAGAGAGCAACAACTTATTAGGGCTATACTTTATTGATATTACTTAATACTATTAAGTTAATTCAATGTCGGTTTATCGGTCTTCATACTTTTGCTAATACAATTTCGATATTCTTGATTCGTAACATATAAAAGGTATTTTAATTAAAAATAAAAAAAAATAAAAAAATAAACTTACTTGGATGCTGACTTAGCGGCGCCAACTCCTCCATGTCCATCAAAAACCGCAGTGACCCCGAACTGCATAACAAATTAAATGCGAAACATTAATTATTTAACCCATACATATAACGGAATATTCCCATGTGGACCCCACAAAATAACAAAATCTCAAATATCATGCATAACCCCTTGAAAACTCAAAATATCAGGCTCGCACTTTCCCTCAAAACATGTAAAAAAAGTACCATTTATAGCCAACACTCTAAGGAAGCAAGCAAGGGTAGTTTCATCATCATCATCATCATCATCATCTTTTTAACATTTCGAACCGATGCACATAATATTTTTCCATTTTGCAGGGTATTCACAACATTTTAAAATTTTACAGGGACGCACACATAAAATTACCCAAAATTAAAAAAATCCAAAAAATAGAAAAGAAAGAATAAAAAACCTGTTTGAAGCCGGGAAGAGGGTACTGACAGAGCCCGACGTCCTCCATGGGGAGCGGTTTGGCTCCTCGCCGAGCGGCCATCGGATCCGACGCCATCCCTATGCCAGCTGGCGCTTTCTCTTCCAAAAACTCCCAAATACCAACCTGCAATTTTACAATTACACCTCAGATATTTATATGCATATATAATTTGAAGGGGAAAAATTGGGGGGATCATTTTTGTCCTTGCTGATTCTTTTGGCAAGTCGTTTTCGGGGAATTTGCAAAAAGGGCCCCGACGTTGTGCTTATGTTGCAAAAAGGCCCCTTCATTGTTGGAAATTGCAAAAAAAAAAAAGATTCAATAATGGAATGGAATTTTTTTTTTTTTTTTGCAATTTCTCCACATCCAATCCAAACATCTATTGATCTTGTTAATTTAATTTACAACTGACCAACTATATGTATATGTAATAAATGATGTAAATGAACTTACGGAAACATTAGAGGTGGTTCCGAGAGTAATAACATCACCGTCGGAAAGAGGGACAGGAGGGCCGTGGGTTCTCGACCCGGAGTCCGGATGGTGGACCGGTTCAGTATTCAAAAATGTCCCGTTTAAGCTGCCCAAATCCGTGAGTTCCCACCTCAAATACTAACAAAAAAATATAAACATAGGTTAAATAATGGAATCTTAGGGTTTAAAAGAAAATATAAACATAGGTGGATGACATGTTAGGGTCTAGAGATGTATGGACAGAAATTTGTAATGAATCTGCAATATATGAATGAAAAGATAAAAAATAAACGCCATTTAAGGGTTTTAATATGTATAAATAGAATTTAGGTTAAATAATGGAATCTTAGGGTTTAAAGATGTATGTATAGAGCTTTGCGTCAGATTTGTAAAGTCTAAATGAAAATATAAACATAGGTTAAAGTTAAATGCTATTTTAGGGTTTAAGATGTATGGATAGAATTTTACATGGAATTTGTAACTTACTCTGAGTCTAAATGAAAATATAAACGTGCAATTCTAGGGTTTAAAGATGTACAAATAAAATGTTGCACGAAATCCGTAATTTCCATCTCAAGGCCTAATTACCAGCTATTTTTAGTGTTTAATGATGCACGCACAGAAATTTAAACATGCACAGCTAGAAATTCGCATTATACTATAGAGTATAGACATACAATTACAGATATTGCACACAAATCTATTTTTACCATTTATAAACCCCACTCATCAAACTCTTTCATTATCCATTCCTCCCCCATTCAATTCTTTTATTTACCAAAGTAAATAAAAAAACAAACTTACGTCAGGATTCCATTTTACAGATGTACTTTACTGTAAAGATACAATTAAAAACATATGGATATAAATCAATTTTACCATTCATAAACTCCACTCATTCAAAATCTTTAATTTACCAAAAATAAAAATAAAAAACTTACATCCGGATTCCATTTTACAGTAGCATGCTTTCCGGAAACTTCCGAGTCTTTTAATACAAGATCACTAGGTGGGACCCGCCCAATTGTTAAAGAAGAATTTTCCTTTCCTTTTTTGGAAACTTTTGCTCCACTCGAAGGACCGGAAATTACTTCCAAAGTTATGCTAACGCTCCCTGAAAAAAAGAAAAAAAAAAAGGAAATTATTAAAATATTAAAAGTAGAAAATAAAAGGCGGGAAAACCCGATTTACTAAATATACCCTTATGAAAATGCAAATATTGAACTTAATAAATCAAATAATTTTAGCAAAACACGAGGTCATTTTCATAAAACGTCTGTTTTAAGTGCGAGTTTGGCATGTAAGAAAATGGAAAATCCTACCAATCACAATCTAATAGTAGGGGCTTTTTTACAATTTTAGAAAAAACAAGGGGTCTTTTTCGTAAATTGTCGTTTCTTACGTGAAATTCCGGCATCTTTGGAAGGAAAAGAAAACTCCGAGGAATCTCTAGATACTCTTTTCAAGTGTTTCGTATCTTTTGGACCCCAATTCGCAACAGAAGTCCGCTTAAGTGTACTTCCAACTTCATGCGAATCATTTGATGAATCAATCAAAGGGCTCTCTTCTGTAAATAAATAAACCAAAAAAATCTCAAAAAAATGAATAAATGAGGGTATAACTGAAAATAGATATTTTCATAGGGTGAGATGAAAGAATTACCTTGAAGAAGAGTGGATGATTCGACGGAATGAGCTCTCTTTCTGTTCACAAAGACACGAGTCCTAATTGGAGAGCTGTTTTCACTTTCTTCTGGTAATTGTGATTGATCATCCGCTGTATTTCTGGTCACACCGTTGCTTTGATCGTCTGAATTCTCCAAAACAAGAGGCCTTGTGATTTCATTCGTCTGAAAAAAAAAATCCAAAATTCAAAATGTCAATCAAAGTTTCAGAAAATCTACAGAAATCCCACCAAAGAACCATGATTCCTTTAAGTGATCTCTAATTGAGATGCATTGCGATTTGGTGCCCTGAAAGCCAAACGTGATTATTCAATTTAATACAAATTTCAGTGATTGACCAAAAAATCTCGAATTGAAACAACAATACTAAATAATTTCCCATTCAATCACATCAGCTAAAGAAATTACAAATACAATCAAACAAGCCCAAAACATAATCAAGCAACCCATCTCGATCTGTTGCACGGACAGGACGCTTTTAAACTCCATTTTCAACACAAACCGATAAAACAACAATCGGAGCTGACAAGCACACAAAACCCATCAAGGATGAACAGACAGATTGTTGTATGTAGGTATTACCTCAGCGGAACTGGAGCTCCTCCGGGCGAGGAGGAAGCGCCAGGGCCGGCAGATAAACAACAGAAACAGCAACAACAGAAGCAAGATCGCTAGCAGAAGGAAGAAGATCGAGGGCGCCTCCATGGACGCAAACACATCACGATTGTTTAGGAAGGAGGAGGGAAAAGGAGGGGAAAACTCCGAAATGGGGATTTCTACTCTTCGCATCTCTCTGTTGGATTGTTTGTTTGGTTTGGTTCTGTTGTTGTTGTTCGTCTTCTCCGATGAGAGATGCGAATCGGAGAGGGAGAGGGAGGGTCGCTGTTTTACATGGTTTTTCTGTTGGTTTGGTTTGATTTCAGTTGCTAGTCTCCGGCTCCGCGTGTTAATTTTCCTTTATTATTTAATCTATCCTTTCTTTGAGTTCTTTTCTCGAGTCCACTTCTTCTTCTCTAGAATGTTTTCGTATGTAATCCTTTCATTTTGAATTTTGATTCACTTTTGTGAGGATAAATTTGTAAATTGTAGGTATAAAAATAGTGTATGGATGTAAGCCAAATAGTAAAAATATGGCATATAGTATATTTAGAACTAACATTATGAGAAAACTAATTGGTCATTATCAGTGTCGGTTCTGTACTTTTGAAGGCCCCAAGCGATCATTTTTGTAGGCCTTCATACAAACAATAATTATTATATCAACTTAAGTGTACAAAATGCCTACGGAATCTTTAAAAAAAAATAATATGCTAGCTACAATGTAATAAGTATTTTATTCATTTATAAAATAAAAATCTTATTCATTTTTGCAAACTTATTTATTATTTTGCAAGGCACTTCATATGAAAATAATTATGCTAATAATGACAAAGTTTGTAATTTTTTAATAAAATGGGACCAACTAATATTATTCAAAAAGTAATGCTTGCATTACCTTCAGATTTTATGAACAATATTTTTTAGTTAATTTTTTTTATAAAAAATTAGTCAGTTAAAGTCTGCTTAATGTTTATGTTTAAATAAACTTAGGGTTGTTTTTGAAAATTGGCCCCAATTTAATCGGTCAGTTCTTTTGCAATGTTTGGTGTTGAGGGATTAGATGAAGACACATTTTTTTTATTTCAATTTAGCCATAATTCTACTTTGGTGTTTGAAGACCCTATGATGTTGCTTTAATGGCCTAGTCAAAAACCGTCTCTGGTCATCACAGTCAATTTTTTTTCCCCACCAAGTATCATGTATTCATCGAGATAGTCTTTAAATGTGCACAATATATGCATGATTGTATAATTTTCTAAAATTTATTATTTATCTTAATTCCATATTTCCACACTTGAATACATCAATTTAATGAGAACAAAAAGGTAGAATCTCAAAAAGATAGGAGATGTGACAAAATTAGATCACATAATTATTTAAAATTAAGTATTTTTTTTTCAAAAACCAATAGTTTAAAAGTGTTTTGAAACAACGTTTAACTTGACTAATTATATTGTATTTCTTTACCATATAATTTATAAACATAGTATACATAATTGCAATGTTAAATATTTATATCACCAAAAAACAATCTCTGACTTTTATATGTATTTTCTTGGGAATACTAGTTTAAAACATCATATCTTCATGAATTAACTGAAATAAAATAATACTAATGAATATAAAATGCCAATTTTTTTCATCTAAAATCTCATTTTAAATTAGTTGAATGAATGAAATTTAACATTCTACATTGTTCCTCTCATAGGATTGTAGAGGAAGATGGCTCATGGCTTCCTTTTTTCCTACGTTTGTAATTTACTCAATTTCCTGTTTTCTCCGTTTGGGTTAATGCTCGTAAGTTTGACTGTCGTGTTCTCATTAATAGGATTAATTATATGATTGCAACTTAAAATTTGAACTATTTTTGTGTCGTTTGATTGATCTAGCATCAAAATTGATATATTTTTCTTTTCTTTCTAATGATAAGTGTTGTTTTGAGTGGCTTACGGCGTAACATACTTAATCTTGAATTAACCCCAACTCCTTATTTTCCATCTACTTTTGAGCCTCCTCAAAATGCCACATCATCATTATTATATCGGCCGTTCGATCAATTTTTTTGCCGAATCTTAGCCATTCATTTTCTCAAATTTATTGATATTTTATGGCAATATTTATATGGTTATTAAAACATAAGCATATAATTGGTTGAATTGGTATTTTATGTTCCATACCCGATTTAGTGAGAACCATTGTTAGTTTGTTTGTGACTATCAGATCTTAATCAGATGGTTTCAATGAATATTGGTGCAAAGTTATGTTTAATTTTTAATACCAATAATTAATGAAAAGTTCACTCATTAAAATATAAATAATTTTTCTTTTTTTCTTTAAAAAATTATAATTCTTAATGAAATATTTTATCTCTAATGTTAAAATCATGAAATATAAATTTGTTGGAATTTTCTCTTTATTTTGAGTTTCTTATTGTTATGGTTCTAATTTTTTTTCTTGCTAAAATATATAAATATAGACTATATAAAAAAAAAGTACAAAAATGATATGCTCATTAACTTATAACTTATACTTTATTTTTCATCTCTCTTTGAGTATTCTCAAGAGATATATTGTCAATTTTATCTTGGCCGTTGGATCATTTTATTTTTCAAATTATAGCTTTTCATTTAAATTATTACCATAATATCACATGTACTAATAGTGAATGAAGAGTTCACTCATTAAAATATAAATAATTTTTATTTTGTTCTTTAAAAAATTATAATTCTTAATGAAATATTTTATTTCTCATGTTAAAATCATCAAATATAAATTTGTTGGAATTTTCTCTTTATTTTGAGTTCCATATTATTATGGTTTCAATTTTTTGTTTGTTAAAATATATGAATATAGACTATATAAATGAAGATGCACAAAAATAATATATTCATTAACTTATACCTTATATCATATTTTTCATCTCTCCTTGAGTAATCTCAAGAGACTTATTATTAATTTTATCTCGACCGTTGAATTAATTTTTTTTTTATAAATCTTAGCTTTTTCATATAATTTCAATTTTACTTTTTCTTGAAAAAAAATGCGAATATAGAATATATAAAAGAACATGTAATAAAATGATAAGCTCATTTACTCTTATCATATTCTTTTACCCCTCTTTGAAAATTCTCAAGAGAACTATTATCAATTTTCTCTCCGTCGTCGAATCAAAAAATTTATCAAATCTTAGATTTTAATTTAAATTATTATCATAATATCACATGATTAGTTAGATTAATGTTCAATGATATATATCTTCATTATGTAAGAACTATCATCTCAAACAAAATTTCAGAATATTGAAAACCATATTATATTACTTAATGTATTATGGGTTTAACATATATGTAATCCATACAATTTTAACATCTAAAAAAAATAAGAAAAATAGCGGTGACAAATTTTTGAAGAAAAGGAGTAATGTTACATTTTTCTATGTAGTATACATTTTTTTTTCCATATTTATAATATTAAATATAATTTTTTTTTTTTAAGTTAATCATCTATAATTTAATCTTATGTAGTTTCAACTAAAATCTTCAAAATAATTTATCTTGCATTTTATTTTTTTTGATCTCATTCATCTAAGCATGATTAATATTTAATTTATTTTTCTAATATAATATGTCAAGACATAATGACATAAGAAAATCAAAGACAACAATTTTAAATTCTCATGTATTATTTATACTATATGGATTCATAAATTTTAATTTTGAATTTTCATAATTGCAAGTTATACATTATTAGATTGAAATAACTTCAAATACTCGCCGCAAAGCGCGAGCAATATCCTAGTTAAGATTTCAATTTGAGGAGAAACTCTCACACCAAAGTTTAAATGAGTTACTTAAACTCAAGTTTAAATGACTTACAAATGGTGGCGAAAGCTTGCCTCCATTTAATGGGGGGCAAAAAAAATTTCATACTAATTAGCATTTTACACAATTTTTGGGAGCAAATACATAAGAATGTATATATGCTCTAACAAAATCTTAAGGAGAAAATGGGCACTCCAGTCCGTATAAAGCTTTGTATGTCACTGCTTACAAAATTAATCCTGAATATGTTGGTCAGAACGCATCCATCATCCTCCATCTCATTTAAGTTTTGACGACTAACACTTCTCAATACACTAACGCATCTTATTGACAATAAACAAATACGGTTTATGACTCTATGTATTTTCAGTATGCCTTCGAAACTTATGGAAAAGATAACTATTTTTTCTATTATTTTTTAGTTTTTTTTTAATTAAATAGAAAGAGCTAATCATCCCATTTCTATTTTGATACCAAGGAGATTAAATTCACAACCTCTGATTTTATTGTGTTTTGAGATAGCAGAATTCATGATGTAAATGAATCATGTTAACAACAACCAATCCGTTATGAAAAATGTACAACTCTATTATATATATACTTACATATTGTACCGAAAAATACAATTTTCTTTAAAAATTAGCTTTACGAAAAAAAAATTTAATATTTAATTTATTTTTTAACAGGTAATACCAATTAATTAATATTGTACAAATAGTATATATTTTAAGAAAATAGTATATAACATCATAAAAGAATATACATTTAAATAAAACGGTATATTACCGACGATAAACTGAAAAAATGATTTTCAATTTCCATATTATTTTTCTTACTAATTTCTAATTTATTTATACAATGTTTTATTATTAGGGGTAATAAGTGGGGGTGCACCAACAGCAACACCCCCCAAATTCTCCCTCTCCCTCTCCCATTTCCAAACCTTATCATTTTATCCTTCACGGCCAGACAAAAGGCGCGAGCAGAAACAGAACCGAACGATGCTCTGCTCCTCCACTTGCGACGCACAACTCTACTCCGGCCGGCGCCTGACAGCCTGAACCCTCCTTCATTCCCCCTCTGGACAGTATATGAGACGACTGGAGAGGAAATGGCGGCCTCGTCTTCTTCTCTCACCGCCCCCTCCGCGCCTCATTTCTGCTCTCCCATATGGCGTGCCGGTTCTTCTGTAAGGTAAATACGTGAATGATGGTGGTGATAAAATCTCTCTGTAATGGTTTTGACTTTGAATTTGAGAGTAAAAGGGTAAGCATTTCGTTTTTTTTTTTTTTTGTTGAGGAAGGTTTTTTATTCTTATTGTGTTATTCATTGTTACTAGACAATAAGATTGGATATACTAGCATTTAATCGGAATTGGAATATCGTAACAGAATCGGAATTTATTTCCATTTTCTTCAACTGTTTGATGAAATGATCTTTTGTTTGGAACCAACTGGATACTTCAAATTTCAAATTGAATTCATTTGGATCTCTAAAAGAACAAACTGGTCCCAAAACTAAACTATCTAAAACTCTCACTAATTAGTTTGTTTGTGATTTAATTTACTCTTTAGAAGCTACAATATACCTTTCTGTTAAGGTTTTACACTAATTATTGTTATTTTCTTTTAATTTAAGGTTGCCTAGTTTAGGGGAAAAAAGAAAATCCAGAGCTTCTTCTAAACGATACATTCAAATGATTAATCAAAAAACTGTTCTTACAATCAACAAACCGAGTTTTCAATTCAGATGCCAGGCTCTCAGTGTAAGCTTAAATTATTATCTATTTTACTTGTCTTAAAATCTTTATCTTCCCCTTCTTATTTTTCTTCAATAAAGCTTCAACCAAATTGAACTAATCTGCATATGCTGAATTTAGATACTTATTGGTAGTAGAATCAGAATCATAGATTAAAAATAAAACATATCAATATAAAAAAGAGAAATTTTCAAAAAAAGCCCCTACATTTCTGCCGAAATTGTAAAAAAAACTCCTCACTGTCGATCAAAAAGAAAGTATTTCTCCAGTGTTTCAATTTCCAATAATCCAGGGTCATTCTTCAAATCTCCCTAACAAAACAAGAGCTGTTGTTCTTGTGTTTTGTCTTTTTGTGACAGACTACCACGATGGAAGCGCCAGCACTAGCGGACGAAAGACTCTTGACCGGCGAGGATGCGGTCATAAACGCTGCAGCCGCTGAGGCCGTCGCTCTGGCCCGAGCTGCCGTCGAGATGGCCAGAGAAGCCGTCCTGTGTTTCAATACTGATCCCAAATCCGCATCAGAAACCGTGCTGGACCCCTTTTATTCCGAGCTTATCAGCCCTTCGTCTGCATCGGATTCCGTGCTGAACAACTCATTGTCTTCATTTAATGTGACGACTCATGCATCGGAATCGGAATCCGTGTGGGATCCGTCGGAACTGGAATCTGTGTTGAAGTCCTTCCCCTCTCTCAATCACTCGTCCTTCGCATCGGAATCCATGCCGAACCCTTTGTCATCCCTTAACCAATCGAGCACCGCATCGGAATCCGTGCTGAACCCCTCGGCTCTCGTGCTGGAAGCCGTGTTGAACCGCTTCCCCTCCCTCCGAGGCTCATCTCTCGCATCGGAATCCGCGCCAACCAACCCCATTCCTTCCACTCTCTCATCGGAATCCGTGCTGAACAAACCCATCCCCTCCGCCCTCGTACCGGCATCGGAATCCGTGCCGAAAGCCAACCCATCAAGCCCATCAAGTCGTCCATCTGAATCCGTTTCAAACCCCAATTCATCAGCCCTCGCATCGGCATCCATGCAGAACAACCCCATCTCATCAACTCTCGCATCGGAATCCGTGCTAACCGAACCTCCAACAAGCCCGTTTGAGGACCTCATCGGGATCCACGAACTGCCGCTGGGTGCGGACGTGGAGGTGCGGGTGGGGTCGACGAGGCAGGGAGAGAGGAGGGAGAGGCGGCAGCGGGCGGCGGAGAAGGCGGCCGCGCGCGCGGTGCCGGTGAAGAAGAGGCGGACGAAGAAGGACGGCGGGAGGGACTTCAAGGACCCCGTCAAGCTCTTCAAGCGCATGGCCAGCAGTTATAAGACGCTCACGGCGCAGCAGGAGCGGGAACTGTCTTTGGGAGTCCAGGTGAGGAGATTTGCTTTTTGTTGTTGTTTTTTGGTATTTTCGTCTTTTTTATTCTGTTTGATATTTGTCGAGTTTTTTTTTTTATCTTTTTATTTTTTTGATATTTTTCTACTTTTTGGATATCTTCTTTTTTTATATTTTTCTTCGTTTTTCATCTTTTTCGATGTGATCTTTTTCTATATTGTTATTCTTTTTTTACGTGTTTCTTCTTTTTTGATAATTTTCTCCTTTTCTTTATATTTTTCTTCTTCTTTTTTTTTAATCTTTATCTTCTTTTTTTTTCCTTCTTTTTTGATATTTTTCTTCTTCATTTCTTGATATTTTTTCTTCTTTTTGATGTTTTCTTCTTTTTTATATTTTTTCTTCTTGTTTTTGATATTTTTTGATATCTTTGTCGTTCTTTGATATTTTTCTTCTTTATTTACCGCATTGCCAAACACATACTTCCCCTCCGTCCAAACCCTAAACCCTCCTCCATATATCCACCCTCAACAGGACCTTCTAAAACTCGAAGCGATCCAGAAGCAGCTCACCGAGCGGAACGGGGAGGAGCCGACCTTCGAGATGTGGGCGGCGGCCTGCCAGCTGGACCAGCGGACTCTCAACCGCCGGCTCGACAACGGCGCTTTGTGCAAGCAAACAATGGTCAGGAGTAATATTCGGCTCGTCATCTCCATCGCCAAGCACTTCATCGGCGCCGGCCTCCCCTTCGAAGATATCGTCCAGGTCAGTCGGTTGTTTTTGAAAATTTTAGAAGTTTGAATTTTTCACATAGAACCTCATGATTTAGCTCGTATTTGATTGATTCGTTTCGAATTATTACTATTGTGTGGAGTAAGTTTGTACTTTGTAGCCCTAAAGTAATGCTGCCTACCCTCACATACTTTTTTGCGTTTTTTTCCATATAAAACTTACATGTGGGACACGGAAATACAGAATTAAAGCTTTGAATTTGCACATAGACCCTTGTGGTTTCCATAAATTTTACCAAGTCATTCCAAAATGTGACTATTATGTGGAATAGAATGTGAAATGGTATGTGGGGGTATTGATAGGACGATTGAGAAGATTTACCAAGTCATTTCAAAATGTGACTATTATGTGGAATAGAATGTGAAATGGTATGTGGGGGTATTGATAGGACGATTGAGAAGATTTACCAAGTCATTTCAAAATGTGACTATTATGTGGAATAGAATGTGAAATGGTATGTGGGGGTATTGATAGGACGATTGAAAAGATTTACACAATGCAAAATAGAATAAATGAATTAATAAAAAAATCATGCATAAATCCAATTATAAAACCAAATTTCATGTCATGTTAAGCAACAAAGTGTTTTAAATTTTCAATATTTTATTTATTTATTTATTTTAGGAAGGATGTAGGGGTCTAGTAAGGGGAGTTGAAAAGTTCGACGGTACAAAAGGGTTCAAATTTTCCACATATGCACATTGGTGGATAAAACAAGCCATTCGAAGAGCTCTTTCCGAAAGATCGAGACTTATTCAATTACCGGTACATATATTTAAAAAATGTTCTATTTCGTTTTATTTCTCCTTCCCAAGCCCTCAGTTTTATCATTATGCCTCTCCAAACATAGAAAAAAAGGGAGAAAAAAAACCTCAACTCTTTACAATTTTGTTTATATCAATATTCTTCTTTATTTACATCGAACCGAAATAAAATTTTCCCTTTTTATTATTTTTTTCCGTAACAAAATAAAATAAAATAAAATAATTACGAGGGTCATTTTGGTCCTAAAAAAATCATCAAATAAAAAGACTAAAACCAACCCTTATAGGTTAGCCAAAAACATCACATCCACTTTTTATAGGCGCACTAAAAGAACGAACCTAAAAACATATTCCTTCTAACTAATCACAAAAACTTCCGTCATTTTCCAAAAAAAATCCCCAAGACGAAAAGAAACCTCAATTTTATGTTTATCATCATCATGCTCATTTCTTTTTCTTTTTTCGCTTCGCGTGTTCGTTGAACAGTTCAACATGGTGAACGCGAGCTACAGAGTGAAGGACGCGGTGAAGCAGCTGAAGGGGTCGGGCAAGACAGGCCGGCTGAGCAACGATGACATCGCCCGCGTCGCCGGCATTTCCAAGAAGACCGTCCAGAGCGTCCTCACGCTCCCTAAGAACCCCATTTCGTTCGACGCCATGATCGGCTTCGACTTCAACATCAAGTTATCGGTACGTTTTTTTTTATTTTATAGGGACAGCTCATATGTCTCACATCTATTTATCAAAGAACTTGGCTTCTGCCAAGTTTTGAACTCACAACCTTTGGGTTGGTGGGGTGGTACTCCTGCTAGAAGAGCTTTGGTCAAATTGTCGGTACGTGATGTCATGTTATGTTCGATATTTGAATTTTTGAAAGGGTAGTTTCATTATTTTGATTATTTAAATGGCTATACATTGATATAAAGATTTTTTGAATGTATAGTATTTTTTTCTTATTTTGTTAATTTGTGTTTATTTGCGGACTTGTTAAATTTAATATTTTCCATTTTGCGGCTTGATTGATTTTGATTTTCAAGAATCTATATATGATATTTACATGTTTGGAAGGTAAATTTCAACATTTAGACCTTTCAAAAGGGTATCCAATACATACATGAAATTCCCACCCTAATTTTTTTTTATCTTTTAACATTAATTTATCAGGACACGATAGCGTGTAAAGAGGAAGACTCGCCGGAATACATGTTCAACAAGGAGCTAACCAAATCGGGGCTCGACATGGTTTTGGACACATTAAATCCACGCGAGAAACAAGTGGTGAGGTGGCGATACGGGCTTGAAGATGGCCGAGCGAAAACGTTGCAAGAAATAGGGGACACTTTATCGATAAGTAGAGAGAGAGTGAGGCAGATCGAGTCTTCTGCGTTTCGAAAGTTGAAGAGTAAGAAACGGGTCGAGATGCTGCAGAAGTACGTTGATATGTAGAGGGGGAGGAGGATTAGGGTTTATTTGTTTATGATTTGATTTTTAAGAGGGGTTTATTTTATTTTTATACGATAAATAGGTGTATATTTTTATTTTATGTATGTTTTTTTTCTTAGAGGGAATAATGTTATTTGATTGTTTTTCATTGATAATAAAGAATTTTTTTGTAGCTTGTGGAATTTGTTTCTTTTTTTTCCTGAGATGGATAAGGTTCATTGAGATAATTGTACTAAATCTAGTAGAAGTTAATATAATATTGAGAAACTATATACTGAATTTCATATAACATTTGAAAATATCTACCAAGTTTATTATAATTTAATATTGTTATATCCAGCATTCATCCTCTCTCATTAGTCATTTCTGTCATTCATTTCCAAAAAATTTAAATTTTATGTTAAATAATTTTTTTTTTGAAATTCTTTAAATGAGGAATATTTTGTTAAGAAAGGCAGAAACTACACTCGATTTCAGTTGTGGATGCAAATGGAATTTGAAACCCCAACCTCTAATAATTCAACGAAGATATGAAACCATTATACTAGAAAATCATTTGCACCCTTAATGTATAATTAAGGATATAGGAATCCAGCTTTACAATTTTAAGAATAACTTCACCATAGATGATAATTAGTACTTATAACGTGCACAGCTCAAAAGTCAGAACCCTTGACTTCTTAAAACAATGACTTCAACATGAACAAAATAAATGAATATTAGTAGGGGTGATTACAGGTCTTCATGTGTAGATATTTATCATATATGGAATTAAGGGGTGGTCACTTTTCATATATTTATCATTCTTTATAGGTCTTCATGTAGAAATATTGTTTATTTATGAAAGTTTTACTCATTTCACTCTCTAATCGTTCATACGTAATGTTCTTCCTCCTATTTTATGTCTTAATAACCTAAAACGTCAAAAGAAGCTATCATAATTTCATTTGTGATGGAATATACTATTGAAATAATTTTTTTTTAATTGCATATTGGAGAAATTTGTACAAATAACAAAGTTTGGGGGCTTATTTTGAAAAATGGCCTTGGGCCCTCTAAGAATTGGGGTCGGCCTTGTCTCTATCGCAAAATATCTCTCATAATAAACATTATCTAAACCACTTTTGATCGTTGTACAGTGATAATAATAATAATAATAATAATAATAATAATAATATATTTTGACCGTTATACCGTAATAATAATACCATGTTGTCATGTTGTCACATATTTTGACCGTTATACTGTGATAATAATGAAATACCACAATGTCATGACCATATTTTGACCGTTATACCGTGATAATAATGAAATATCACGATGTCATGTTGTCAAATATTTTGACCGTTATACCGTGATAATAATGAAATATCATAATCGTCACATATTTTGACCGTTATACTGTGATAATGATGATTACGCTGTCATGACGTCACATATTTTGACTGTTATACCGTGATAATAATGAAATACCACTATTTCATGACGTCACATATTTTGACTGTTATACCGTGATAATAATGAAATATCATGTTGTCATGACGTCACATATTTTGACCGTTATACACCGTGATAATAATGAAATATACGCCGTCATACCGTCACATATTTTAACCGTTATACAGTGATAATAATAAAATACCACATTGTCATTATGTCACATACTTTGACCGTGAAGTAACATGAAATAAATTGGGGCACTTAATTTAATCATGAAAAATATTCATGGCTAATAGTATGCATAAATATAGTTTATTATTGATACTTATTACAACTGTTGATTTTTTCCTTTTTTTAAAATATAAATTAATATTGAGTGCTTAAAGGAAACATTTAATATTTTCCAATGTAGTTCAATATATCTTTTTTCTTCTTGCAAATTAACTCCAGAAAATTTAAAGGTTTACAATTTTTTTCCAAATAAAGAAAAAATCCTCACAATGCCATGTCATGTTGGGGTATACACAAACCAAGCAATTAACTGACCATTTATGCATTTTATTTTCTTTACAAACGAACCTACATTTATACAAGAAGATCCATAAAAAAACACTGATTTTCTCCACTCACATAGTGAAATGGAGACATCCATTGGATCCAGCAAGTGATTTAACAACACGGAATATCTCCATTAATTGTTAGAAAAGGAGAGGATTGAAATTCAAATCAAACGGGGTTTAATTCATTTGATTATGATCAAGGCTAGTAATTGCCTACGGGCTATTGTAAAAAAAAAAGGCAATAATTAATTAAAGAATTTAATTAAATGAAATAAATTAATACTCCAAGTTAAGTCAAGGTTGTCTCCACCTGAAATTTTGATTCAGCGCCCCTTATAAATTTTCAACATGGAATTGTTATTATCCTTTTACTGTCTCAGCTGTACCAATTGTACCAGTCAAAACTTCATTGACAAGCTTCAATACATTGGAAAGAAAGTGATTTTTGTCTTCTTTTTTGTTTCAGTTTCGACTGAATTGAAGCCCGGATTAGAGAGAATCAACCAATCTCAGCTAATTTTCAGGTAATTATGATTACATTTTAGTAATTTTAGTTTCAGTTCTGTCATTTTTGGAGGTTTTCAATTGTCTTTTGGTCAATTGATCCTTTTTTGTTTTATGCTTCTGACAATATTTCATTTGAAACATTAGACCAATATTTTTTGTTCTTTTAAAACCAATTAGGAAAATTCCCGCGATTCTCTGGAATCTTTCTCATTTCTATCGTTTAATAATTAACACATTAAATTAATCTTATGGATTAATAATCATAAAAAGTCTACATAAATTATTTCAAGAAACAATTTATAACAGAAAAAATAATGAATTATTCATATTTTTTGTTAGAAATTCTCTGAATCAAATAAGATTTATACAAGTTCTAATAAAAAATACGTAATACTGACATAAAATTATAATTCAACAAATTTAAAAACTTTTTTTCTCGTCAATGCGATATTTAAAAAAAATAAAGTATGATTTTTTTTATAAATTGATTATAATTTCATCTTGCTTTTCACACTAATTAATTTGTATATTTCTCACAATTTGTATCATATAAAAAAAACTTTGGTTGTAGATAACAACATTGTATATGAGTCATTTCCTCCAACAAATATAATATTTTTTCTTTAATCCAAAAAAACTAATTAACTTTTCGATTAGCTTAGCAATTACATCTGATTCATAATTTGTATGAAAGTTATTTTTTTAAGTCATGTAATTCTTATACAACATTGTTTGTTCGTAAATCTTGGTGTATCATAACTGTAAGTACTTATAAGATGAAAACAGATAAACCATGTTTTTATTACATATTGGTCTTGAGTCTTTATACCATCTTACATGATGATATTCAATTCAATCGTCATTGCCTCAATTCAACAATCCTTATAGAAATTTTTATCTCATTTGAAGACACGAGATATTAAAAGTCATTATGAGAAATCATAACAATTGAGATTTTGAATGAAAGATCTCATCATCCTTGTTGTATTTTTTATTTTTTTCACAAATAATTGAGTTATTGAAAAATCATATTTTGAAAGAAAAACGTCGGGCAAAAAATGCCTAAGAGAGAAAGAGAGAGATGAATGGGGCCCACATTCTATTTCTTTTTTTAATTATTAATCTATTTTTTTTATTTGGGGGAGTGAGAAAAAGAGAGAGACACATGGAACCCATATTTTTTTTTTGATAAACCATTATTTTTTATTTATTTAGGTATGAATTATGTATAGTACGTATTTAGTTGTTATTGATATTATAACTCAGAACACATAAGTTGCACGGTTTAGTTTTCAAATAATTTATAACTAATTTGACATTTCACACTAAATCAGGATAGACAACCAATCATATTCTTTTACTCTCAAACTACATAGGAACCTTCATAAAATATCAGATACTCTAAATTATCGAATGGTCTATATTAAATCACATCAGACCATCAAACGGTTCCCAAAAGAGAGTGACATGATCTATTTTGGGTACTTCCTTAGATGATAGAATTATGTTTTTTTTTTTTTTGTTGTGGGGTTGGGGGGGGGGGGAGAATTATTTATATTTTGATTTTTCATCTCTGTTTACCCTATATTCTTGGAAGATAATAGAAGTTTTCTCTCTGGACCTGGTGCTGATAAAATAAAAATCTTGTTTACTACTTGTGGATTGTGATATTCACTAATTTATCAAATTTATATATTTTTTAAAATCTTAAAACTGATTTTATCACAAGAAATTCGAGTAAAATTTTGGAAGTATATTATGAATTCTTGTAACGTATTAATATTAACAAAATGTTTCTATCAACTAAATTTTTTTTAGAAAACCCACTAACATATTTATCTTCATATTTGTAATATTATTTACGTCAGCGTTCATACATAAGCCTCTGACTTTTTAAAATCAATGTATTTTACAATAGATTCATGACATCGTCATTTTTCCGTCACCACAATTATAATTTCAAAATAGATATTATACTGACTTCATAATGAAAAAAACAGAAAAAATAAAAGCTAATGCTAAATTTCGATCATATATAAAAAGAATAATATGCGCGTCGCCGTCAATATCAGCGATAGATTCTTCTTTTCTTGTCATATGAAACTTTTGTACCAACATGCAATAATTGCCCAGGAGAAAATTCTCCAGTTATTTTTTTAATTACAAGATCAATCCCACACTCTTTTTCCTGTTCTTTTCCAATATAGGCATCTCCATTTGTACTTAAATGGAGGGCATAAAGTTTGGTCTAGTGTTAGTCTCCTCTTTTGATTTTCAATCCTCTGTCAATGTACATAATTCTAGGTTTATAAATATATAAAATAGTATGGTCATATTCTTTATAATTGCATCTATACAATTTGTGGGAATAATAGAGGATTGTACTCGGTCAAAGGTTAACAACTCACATTGAATGCGTAGACCAGGTCTAAGTGAGTGTTTCAATTACTCTTGAAGGCAGCAATTAGTGGGTCCATTATAAATTTAAAATATGATTTGCTTCTTTATCTTTTTGGATTTTGTAGAAAATTATGCAAACTGCCCTTCATTTCTTTGGTTTTTATTATGTGGATAAATATGCTGTTAAGGCCCTCATCCTTTTGATTTAACAACTTGTAACTTCTTATTTTGAATATGCTATTAAATCCTTCATCTTTTAGGATTAAGCAACTTAGGGATTGAATATTGGTTTTGCAAAGAGATTAATTTTATTATGAAATTTGACTTGAAAGTTGATATGTAGGATTATTTACAACTTTAATAGTACATCGACTGACAATTTTGTGAGTTTTTTTGACAAAACAATGCATGATTCTTTATGATTTCTTTTTTATATTTAATATCTCACATGTGTCAATAGAATATAATTATATAATAAAATTTGTCTAAGAGTTGATTTATATGAAATTTAGTATTTCGATATTCATAATATTTATGCTCTATTTTAAGATATGAGTTTAAAAGAATATTGATACGCATAAATTAACTATTCTAATAATTAAATTAACAACTTATTTACTCGTGTGAAATCAATAATTGTCCGTACATCCCAAGTACTTTTAGCAATCAAATGAAAACGTTATCTCAATTCCGACATTGTCGTGCCGGAATTCATGCCAAAAATAATATATATTTATCGTTTTAAATCGATAACGGCTCTAAACTAGCTAGTTCGATGTATGTGAATTATAACGGTGCGATGTAACGGTCATATTGATGCGTTGTAACAGTCAAAATAAAAAGTTAATTAATCCAATATTTTAAAAGAGAAAGTTCAGTATTGAATTAAATTCAGTACATTTAATCAATATATTCATTTTTGCAGATTTCGCCTATATAAGAAATCCCTGGATTTCTCATTTTCTTTCATAAGAGAGAAGCAAAAAGAAATAGAAGAATTTTTCCTTGAGCTCATCTGAGGTATTGTATTTTAATATTTTTTTTGTTACAGCTTCATTTTAATTATATTATTTTTCTCGCATTTGTATACTTATTTTTATTCTTCTTAGACTTTTGATTGTTTGTTTTGTTATTGAAAAGTTACGCAAAAGTTAGTGCATGTCAAATATTACGTCGGAAAAAAATAACTTTTCGTCCGTTATGAAATAAAAATGACTTGTATAAATAAACAAACAAATTTCAATTCTGATTTAACACAAAATTTAACTTTTGGAATCCATAAATATATATTTTTAAAAGAAGCACATGTATGTTAGAGATATTTTATACTCTATATATCCGTGTCATCTATTTTTAATCGACAAATCATAAAAATAATTTTTACAATAAAATTAGTTATAACAAAAAACTTCTTATAAATAAATAAATAAATAAAGCTATATTGTATTATTACATAGAAGAACCTTTTTAGAGTTTTGTATAAAAGAATTCTTTGGCGTAATGTATTTTTATTAAAACATACCGTACTTCTATGCAAACTTACATTATCTCCATTTTTGTAGATCTAAACTAGATCTACCCAGTAGAGTAGTTCTTATAGGCCTTATCATCTAATAATAGACCGTTATAAACGGCAACAAGTTCATTTTCTTGGGATAAACATAGCAATAATTTTAGCACCTTTTTATATTTTTTTTCTGAGTCGGTGTCTCTATATTCAAGGAGAGAGAAATAAGGATAGAGAAAGATAGTGATAGATTCTCCGAGGTACAATCGAGTGGAGTGAGAAATAGAGATGAGAATCATGGTCCTATGAGGCTACAAAATATCTTATTATTTATTGAATAGTATGATGACTATAATCATTGATATGCTAAATAAACTATATTTTTAGATTAATGTTGTATAATCATTGTAAAGTCAGATAATTAATATTTAACTAATGAAATAAATATATTGGCACTGAATCCTTTTTACTATTTACTAATTTCAAGAATTAATAAAGTGATAGAAAAAAAATACTTACTCAAATATAATATAACTCTACTGTTGTATATAATTATACAACACATAGAAGCATTCAATTAAAAATTAATGTTGGATATTGTTTATACTATGATATATAATGTAACGATTAATCATCTATTTTATAAAACTATTAAAAGTAAATTAATATAAAAATCACCAAACATATTTTATATGAATTAAAATTAAAATCAATAAAATAAAATATTAATGTCAGACTTCGATCGTACTATGATTTACGAATATGACGATTTGCCGCCGTCTTTCGTCTTTTGATAGAACATTCTAAAACATGAGAAAGTCACATGTCATGTCACGGCAATAAAAACGATACCTCCTCAACAAATTGATATATATATACATAGATATAACTCAGTTTCATGTATTAAATGTATAAAATCAGCCAATAAAATCACTCAATTCACACATCCTCCGAAAAATGTTGAAATTTAATTTTCTATAAAATGTATTGACCCTGACTAGTTCCATGTATTAAATCAAGAACAGTGCCACCTAATAATTATACACACTCTGGTCCCTCTACACGTGGAACTCACCCTCTTGTATTAAAAACACTACTATACGATCCTCTTCATTTTTTAAAGAACACTTGAGTCCTCCATTAATTAATTCTCTCTTCCAAAGCAGAAAATTTCTAGTAATCACTACTATTTCCATGTTAAATTAAATTAATCAAATGGATTGCTATGATAGTATTGAATCATAAGAATCTCTAACAAAAACTAACAGAAACAAAGGTAAATGGAAATGTCCAGTTTTTCACAACTGGAGATAAAATTAACTAATAAACACAGTGTTAATCACGCGGGGATCACCATTCCCAACGGGATAACTCCATATGCCCGGTGTAAGGAAAACCGTTCACATAAACATCTAGGAAACGAGAGAAGCCTGTAAACATGATCTAGGGAGGAATTTACAGTATTAGTTGGTCAGGAAATCAGTGCAGAGTGGGCTCCACTGTCTTTATTCCACTGGTATAAGTCTTTCCCTCATTTATTTTATTCCAGGGGTGTTTTGGGAAATTTACTCTTTTCCTTTTTGAGCTCATCAAGTTTATATTTTGCACTCCCTATTTCATAGGAAAAAAAAAATTGAGGGATTTTTTTATTTTATTGATCTAAGTGAGAAAAGAAATATCTGAAGATGATATTTTGGTATCATATGATATTTCGATATTTGAAAAAAAATATTTGAATAATATTTTAATGAAATGGATACTAAATATAAATTCATAAAAAAGTGAGTCTTTAATTGCTCAATATAAAATATTATTTTGATTGAGAAATAACATACAAAAATTAAATTGATTTTGAATATTTGTTTTTTTATGACATATAAAAAATATCTTTTGGCATTAAGATTATATTATTTTTCTTTCTGAATGTTAGATGGCATATTAACTCTTTTCTCAATTCTGTTTTTAAAAATAGCCTATTTTAAACTATTTTAAGAGTTTGTTGAAGACAACATTTAGCTAGTTGTGTTTATAACTGAAATTGATAATAAAAAAAAATCAATATTACATGCCGAAGAAGACTAGAGAATTTTTTTCTAAAATAAGTCCATGGTTCCTTTTCATTAGTTTGACTATTCTATAGCATATTTTTGTGGTTCAAACTTTTTTATAAAAAAATATTCAAAAATGTACATATTTTATCATAATTAATCAAAACTGTAATTATGTAAAACAAAAAATAAAAATTATAAGACAATGTCAAAATTTTAATAAAAATTGTCGAAATTAATCAAATCCGAATCGATAAAGCTCAGTGCACTCTTTTGCATTTCCTACGCGCCGCATTCTTCCCTTTTCTATATATCTTTTTTTGAAAGCGACATTACTACGGAACTGTGTTACTTATTTTGGAAACCGGCCGTCATATTTCAGTTATTTAAAATATAAATAAAACATCAGCGAATAAAGGTCCAATTCCGAATTATTTCGAATCTATTTCATCATTTAATTTATTAAATAACATATTATTAAATTTAATCAATAAAAAAGTACAATATTAAAAAATAAATTAGCATTTACTTTTCATACTCAAAAGATCATAGTCGTCACTGTTCCATTACGTTCCTCGCTCGAAAACAACAATATTTAAATATCGACATAGTTCAAACTATATATAAAAATATTAAATTAAAAAGAGCTAATATCAGATTTTAACTATCTAGCCGTTGCTCCAACCTGACTTACAAGAATCTCCTCCATTTAAAAATATTGACTAGACTTGGCTTTTGCCGCGTGGCAAATAAACACATACCTACAACGACCCGGTGACTTTTCCATGAACCTGGTCTACAGGCTAAGGATAAACCGAAACAGCGAACTACCACCTAACCTAACCCACCGTTTATTAAAAACTCAACACCCGTTTTACCTTTTATCACTTAAATGAAGCTCATATTTTCTCTTATATCCCCATATTTCCCCTTATATTTTATTCCGTTCATCCAAAACTTAATTAATAAAGCACTAAATTAAAAATAAAAAAAGAACTAATGCCTGATCGGAAGTACAAAACTGTAGCTTAAAATAGTTTCAAGGGATAACCATAACCTCTAAAACAACGTCGGTGCACACGAGATACGGCAGAACTAGTCCATGCAACATTGCAGCTCCTCGCGCGAAGCCAGAGCTTGTAACCGTGCGATGTCGCTCTGTGAGGCCGACAAGTGGATCCCACCTCAGTCGGGGCCCACTGTCAGTGACTCAATGTAGGAAACATATACATTTTAATTTTCTTCAGTGAAAGAGAAATAACAAAGACTCCTCCATTTCTTCTCTCTTTTTGTTTTCTCTTTCATTGCCCCGGTCCACTCCTTCTTCCTCGCCTAACCCCCCTAAAATAAATCGAAATTTGTTTATCTTTCTTCTGTGAGCGAAGAGGCTTGAAGGGGGTGGAATTTTTGAGGATTTGGATTGGCGGGTGATTCAATTTGAGCTGGGGATTTGTAATTGAGTGATGGGTCTTGGATGAACGGATTGGATCTGGTACTGGGGCGCAGCATTTGGTGGAATTTGTCTGTGTTGTTTTGTTTTGTGGGATTTGTGCGTCCGTGATGAGGTGAGAATTGGGTGTTTGTGATTTTACGGGATTTTTTTTGGTTGGTTTCGGTTGATTTTTGGTAATTGGATGTGATCAAGGGGGAAACTTGTCGTTTGGATCTGTGGATTTTTATTTACCTTTTTTTGGTTTTATTTTTTTTGCAATTTATCGCTGGTTCTCTGTTTTCTTCCTGCGTTATTACGAGATCAGTTTTTTTACGAATTATTTTTATTAATATTAATAATTATTATTTTTCTCGTCATTTTTTTCACTTGCGATGCTTAATTTGTTAAATTAATTCGGATCTGTGAAAGTTTATTAATTTTTGGTTTAATTGGATTGATTTCATAAGGAATTGGAATTGCACGAGCAGAAATTTGCGACCTTTTGCTTCTGGATAAAAGGTATTTGACCCACATTTCTTCAATTTTTTATGAGATTTCTCCATTTCGTACTTTTCATTATTTTTGGATTTCGTATGTAATTCTGACTTTTTCCCTCTCGTTTTCTTAATTTTACAGGAATTAATTGCGAATTTTAGTCTGCTTTTGGAGGACTTTAATATGCTTTTGTGTTTACTCACGAAAGTTTTATAATTTAAGCTAATTTTATCTTTTTCTCCATGGCCGCTATGAAAGGTTAGTTATTCTGATTCATTCACTTAATTTTCTTTTTTTCTAAATTGCATTAAAATTTTTTTTTGTTATATAATTTTTGGTGTCTTATCAGAGTCAATCAGTGTTAAAACTTAAAAGTACAAATCCAACAATTCTGTTTAAGTTTTAAACGGTTTTACCAATTATATTATTTTTATTAATATTAATAATTAATTCTGTTTAAAAGTACAAATCCAAAAATTCTTCACAAGGGCAAAACCGTAATTTTGAACGGTTTTACCGGTTTATCATTTAACCGAATTTTCAGTTATATGCGTATAAATGCCAAAATATCACTTTATCTATTTTGTGCCGGTGCAATACGAATAATCATTATTTACTACCGCCCAATTAACATCTCAAGTCGCCTCATAATAAATACCAACTGGAGATCTCCAGTACCGGTACATACTGGAGGGAAAAATAACTGAATTCCTACGTACTAACCAACTTTCACATATCACTTAATGCAGGCGGCTTTACTTTCGATATTCTGAACTACAACTCGGTATCAGACAGTAATAATAACGGTATCGCCACTGGGCCAGCTGGGCCGCCCACCCCATTACTTCACGAGAAGAACAATTTTACGCGATACCACCTCAATAATTGCGAAATTATTAATCTGGACGATGACCTGGTGGAAATCTCGTTGGAAAACCAAGGGATCGACCTGAACAAAACGCCTCAGCCGAAACAGAGGAGGAGGAAGTACGTGCCGAAAGTTTTCAAGGAGAAGAAACCCCGGGCTCCGAAATCCGTGACGCCAAAACCGGGAACCGAAGTCCGGCAGAAGAGAAAGTACGTCAGGAAGAAGGGAATCGAAATCCCGGGTAATGATAAGCCGATAGAGGGCCCCGGTTCTTGCACCCCGAATGGAGGAGAGAAATCGGTTGAGGTCCCCAGTTCTTGCACCCCAAATATTGAGGTCCCCAGTTCTTGTACCCCAAATGGAGTTGATAAACCGATTGAGGTCCCCAGTTCTTGCACCCCGAATGGAGGAGATAAGTCGATTGAGGTCCCCAATTCGTGCGCCCAAAATGGTACGAGTGGGGTCCGCAAGCCAGTGAGGCGCTCTTTGAATTTCTCATTGGATCTCAACCAATCGACCAATCAGATTCAAGAGGAATTTGACCGCACGTTTCCTCCTGTAGGTCAAAAGACCGGTACCAATCAAAACGGTACGAACCGGGTCCAAAATGGATCGGGTATTAATTTCTCTGGATATCCGTACCCTCCAATGCCTAATGTTAGACCGAATAATCATATGATAAATAATAACTCTATGGTAAATATGCCTAAGTTTAGACCGACTGGTTTGATGGCTTTGGCCATGAAAAACGAGCATTTACTTAAGACTTTGGGTAATTACACTCGCGTTAATAATCATTTAATTTCTACGAGCGGAGTTAAAAGAGACCATAGTAATATCCTTTTGCAAAACGGTAATAATAATTCGGCTCGAGCGGGTGATGGTCAGAAGAAAATGAGAATAACCGATCAGAATAATAATAATAATAATAATATATTGCATCAAAACGGAACTGTGAGACCTAATTCTTCTAATCCCAATTCTTCTTCTGTTGCCTTGCACAACGTGGGGCCGACAGGTGGCGTCTTCTCATTGGCCGATATTCAGAGAATAACAGAAATAAGAAAGAGACAAAACCCTCAAGCTCAGCAAATGCTTAACGGTACCCCCCCGGCATTCTGGTTCGACAGAGCCGAACCGGGTCCATCAAACCCGGTACCAATAACCAACAATAACATAAACAATTCAAGACCGAGTCAAGTGAATCAAGTTTACAACAAACCGCCACCTGTCGCAAATTCCATCCAAACTTACTCCGAAAAAACGACAACCATAAACCAACACTCAAACAATCCTTCAATAATAACCACTGAAATCTCGCCAGCTCAGCAGAAACCCGAACCGAAAAGGAGAGGCAGGCAAAAGAAGGACAAACAAATCTTATCGGATCCTTTCTCAACAACTCCGCCCGCTAAGGAGAAACCCGGTCCAAAACCAAGAGGCAGAAAACCAGCATCTCTCATCAACTCACTTGCCACGTCAGCACTCTCTTTCGAAGCCACAATCGAGTCAATAATCCAAAAAATGAAACTTCTCGACATAAACAGAGCCACTCAAAACTTCCCTGTACAATCCTCACCGTACCAGTCTTTCGCGATGGTACCGTACAATAACGGGATGAACGGTACGATGGTACAGTATGAGAATGTGGAGAAGAAGAAGAGGAAGTTTAGAGTGAGAGTGGATTTGGATCCGGTCACAAATCATGTTTGGAATTTGTTGATGGGGAAGGAAATGAATGAAGAACCGTTGGATGAGAATAAAGAGAAGGTTTTGGAGGAGGAAAGAGAGATTTTTAAAGGGAGGATTGATTCTTTTATTGCTAGGATGCATCTCGTTCAAGGTATTTTTTTGACTTTTTTTTTATTTTTTTGGGATATTTTTTCTTTTTTTTCGAAAATATTTGGAGAGGGCTCTCAAGTCCATCTTCCAAACCTCAAGCCTTTCATTTTCTATGATAAACCTTTTTTACAACCTAATTCTATATTTCTATACATATTTTTTTGGGATATATTTATTTATTTATTCTTATTTTTTATTATATTTTGTGTAGGTGATAGAAGGTTTTCACCGTGGAAAGGATCGGTTGTGGATTCAGTCGTTGGAGTGTTTCTTACGCAGAACGTTTCTGACCATCTTTCCAGGTTTGATTTTCTCCTCTTTTTTTTAATTTTATTTACGCAATAATTTAAATAAACTTTTTCCGTTCAAATTATATCCATATTCGTTAAAATCACGTGTTTCGTGCCTATATAATTTTAAATTATGACGACTTTTCAAGTAATTTCGTTTAACAAAAAAAATTGTGGAACATCAATATTTTATACTAACCAACATTTGTTTATTTATTATTTCAACAGCTCTGCATTTATGGGTCTGGTATCAAAATACCCGCCGCAAAACCGACCCGTTAACCCGGAAAGAGAGACCTCTCTGAGCATCCGAAGCGTAATCTCCCTCCGAAACTTCCACAAAAACGTCGTCACGATCGAAGATTTCTCCGAGGAAAAAGACGAAAACAACTCCTCGCAAGACAGCTCCACAAAATGCACCCAACCCCATCTCCAAGAAACAAATAATAATATTATTAATGTTAAACCTGCTGCTGAGTCATCGCCTGACAGCGGGCCCGGTTCAATTGAGGATCAGAATTCGGTGGTTTCTTCTCAGAACTCGGTGGTTTCTTCGCAAAATTCTACTGAGGATCTAAACGGGTCTAATGGGTCGGGCTGGTTGTATGATTTGGACCCGTTTAACGCTCTGCATACTTCGTACACTCAGCTTTTGCAGTTTGCTGAGTCGGATTTATTCCCCGATTTGAATAAGGTGACTAATGCGATGGGCGCGTCGTGCTCTTATTCCAATAATAACGTGGGATTTTATTCCCAGAACGGGAATAGCGACTGTTCCGCTTTTCCTTCTGGAACGATGAATAACTTGAGTTTGGGATACTCGCACCCTCATAACGGGAATAACTATTCGGATTCAGTTATGCCTAACAACAACGACAAGGCCGCACCGGAAACCGTGCAGAACGCACCGAACAGCAACAACAACAACAACAACAAGGTCGCGTCGCCAGCCGCGCAGAACGCATCGAAGGCGGCATCGGAAACCGTGCAAAAAACAATGGACGGCGGAACGATAATCAGCGAAGGCGTCTCCAGCAGCAACATCCCAAACAACAAGCCAAAGAGGGCGAGCAGCAAGGCGGCGAAGAGCACGTTCGACTGGGACAGCCTGAGGCGCGGGGTCCGCCCGCCGGGGACGCCGAAGCAGGAGAGGAGCTACAAGGCTGCAGACTCGCTGGACTACGAGGCGCTGAGGCGGGCGAGTGTGAGGGAGTTGTCCGACGCGATCAGGGAGCGCGGCATGAACAACATGCTCGCTGAGAGGATTAAGGTATGTTGATAAATTAATAGTATCAATCAAGCATCATTTTTGTTTTTGTTGATTTTGTTTATGTATAATATTAAATATACTTGTTTTTTTTATGATGAATGTCCTTTTTGGTATTTATGTTTTTCGTTTACGATAAGAAATATATATTTTTTTATTAGAATAATTAATAATTAATATTATTTTTATTTATAGTAATAAATATCCCTTTTTTGTTATTTATAATACTAAATATCCTTTATTACTAAGGTATAATAATAAAATATCGTTTTTTTATTAAGGTTTATCAATAAGGTATGAGCCTGTATCAGTGTACTGTTTGTCATCTTTTTATTGCTTAATTTTAGTTTTTTCTTTTGGATTGGTCTGTTTAACAGAGGTTTAAATGTTAATATGATTTATTAAATATATGATTATATAATTTGATTAACTAATGAAAAAATAAAATAAAATTGCAGGATTTTCTAGAGAGGCTTGTGAGAGACCATGGAAGCGTCGACCTTGAATGGTTGAGAGACGTCGATCCTGGCAAAGCAAAGTAAGAGTTGTTAAAATTCTGAAAATTTTCAAGTCAAGCCCTAATTTTACGTGAAATTATTAAGTAATATGTTTATTTATTATTTTTTATAGGGATTACCTGTTAAGTGTAAGGGGACTCGGATTGAAGAGTGTAGAGTGCGTTCGTTTATTGACTCTTCATCATCTCGCTTTTCCTGTATGATTAATTTATTTTATTTTATTTTTTCTTCTTTTTATTTTATTGCATTAATATTAATAATTTATTTTATTAGGTCGATACGAATGTTGGACGTATATGTGTCAGACTCGGATGGGTACCGCTTCAGCCTTTACCTGAGTCTCTTCAGTTGCATCTTTTAGAGATGTAATTTTATACATTTTTTTTAATTAAAAATATAAACTAAACTAAAATTTCATATAATACGACTGTAATGAAAAATATTTTGGTTTGAGTCTAATTTATTATTTTTCTTGTTTTAAGGTATCCTATATTAGAGAATATTCAGAAGTACCTTTGGCCTCGGCTTTGCAAGCTCGATCAAAGGACATTGTAAGCTTTTAATATAAAATCAAAAATATTTTTTATTAAAAATATTTATTTATATATTATTATTATCATTTATTTTTACTAACTTTATTCTTCTATTACAGGTATGAGTTGCATTATCAAATGATTACTTTCGGAAAGGTAATGCATACAAACCAGTCACATTACTCATCATGATACATAAATTATTCAAAAATAATTATTTATTCAATAAATCATCATCATCATTATTATCATTTACAGGTTTTTTGCACTAAGAGCAAGCCGAACTGCAACGCATGTCCAATGCGAGCCGAGTGCAAACATTTTGCAAGTGCATTTGCCAGGTAATGTTTATATATTTAACTCATTTATTAATTAAATATGATGAATAAAAACATCACTAACTAAATACAAAAATACAGTGCACGACTCGCTCTACCAGGCCCAGAAGAAAAAGGCCTAATCGCCTCCACTTCCACTTCCACTTCCCCCAACCCCAACCCCAACCCCAACCCCAACACCCCCTCCAGTTCGACCTCCAACTGGACACCTCCATTCCACCCCTCTTCTTCCCATCCTCCTCAAATTCTCCCCAACAGGACACCTCCATTCTACCCCTCCAGTTCCACTCCCAACATGACACCTCCATTTCACCCCTCAATCCATCCCCATCCTCAACTCCCCCTCCCCTCCAGTTCCACACTCAACTGGACGCCTCCAGCCCACTCCACCCAACCAATCATCGAGGAGCCCGCCTCGCCGGAGCCCGAACCCGAACAGCCCTTCGAGGACGCCTTTTTGGAGGAGGAGGAGGATCCGGACGAGATCCCGACGATCAAGCTGGATTTCGAGGAGTTCAAGAAGAACCTCAAGAGTTACATCAAGAGGAATAATCTGGAGGTCGGGGAGGCGGATATGTCGAAGGCGCTCGTGGCAATCTCGCCGGAGAAGGCCTCGCTGCCGACGCCGAAGTTGAAGAATATCAGCCGGCTCAGAACCGAGCATCAAGTGTATGTTTTTTTGTTATTATTAACTTGATAATTGATTATGCGTTTTTTTATTAATATTATTATTTTTATTATTTTTGGGGGATTGATTTTTTTATTATTATTTGTGGGTGATTGATTATTATTATTATTTAGGATTAATAATAAAAATTACTATTATTATTATTATTATTATTATTATTATTATTATTGTTATTATTATTATTATTATTATTGTTGTTGTTGTTGTTGTTGTTGTTGTTGTTGTTGTTGTAGTTGTTGTTATTATTATTATTATTGTTATTATTTTTTTTATAATCTTTTTAATTATACAATTTTGTTTTGTCAATTATTGCAGGTACGAATTGCCTGATAATCATGAACTCTTGGCTGGGGTAAGTTTCCTCAACTCCTTGACTTGAAAAATTACCATTATTTTATATAAAAATAATATAATGTATATATGATTATTTACATACAACTAACTGTTTATTTTATCGTAATTTTCAGTATGAACGAAGAGAGCCTGACGACCCGTGCCCTTATCTTCTGTCCATTTGGACTCCAGGCAAGACCAACAAAATAAATAAAAAACATTTAATTAATAATTCATTTATACTCCTATAAATAAAACATAGAAAAACATTTAATTCATAATCTCACGTATACCCCTATAAGTAAAACATAGAAAAATATTTAATCAACAACTAGAAACATCACCAATATCCCTACAAAACATAAAAAAAGTTCAAGCAATACTTTCATATATACCCATGAATAACTATAAATATCACAAATACCCCCTCATTATTTCGTTTATTAAATTTGCATCGGACACCGTGCAGGCGAGACTGCTGTTTCGACAGATCCTCCAAAGTCGCTCTGCATATCGCAAGACGTGAACGAATTGTGCGACAAAGAAGCCTGCTTGAGATGTGTTGGAATTAAAGAAGCGAGACGCCAAGTTGTTAGAGGCACTGTTTTGGTAATTAAAATATATATTAATTAAATATATATTTTTATTTTGTTTTTGTTTTTCTGGTTTTTTTTGTATATGTGAAGTAATTTTTGTTTGTTTTTGAATAGATACCGTGTCGGACTGCAATGAGAGGTAGCTTCCCACTCAACGGGACCTACTTTCAAGTTAATGAGGTAATTATTATTATTATTATTATTATTATTATTGTTGTTGTTGTTGTTGTTGTTGTTGTTGTTGTTGTTATTATTATTATTATTAATTTTGACAGTTGTTTGCTGACCATGAGTCGAGTCGTAATCCAGTGGAGTGCCCAAGAGGCTGGATCTGGAACCTCCCTAGACGGACCGTTTATTTCGGCACCTCAATTCCCACCATTTTTAAAGGTATTTTAATATCATTTTTTCAAAAACAAATATTATTTTAATTAATTGCTGAATGTTACATTACATGGTGCTTATATTATTCATTTTATGGTGTTTTTTAGGGTTATCAACTGAAGAAATCCAGCATTGCTTCTGGAGAGGTATGTCCTAAAGTTCAAAAATATATAAACACTAATATTATCTAAATACATTTTTGTACATAAACAAGTAATTTTTGATTGTTTTATTGTTAAAAAAATGTAGGGTTTGTGTGTGTAAGAGGATTTGATAGAGCAACAAGGGCGCCAAGGCCTCTTTATGCGAGGCTTCATTTTCCCGCGAGTAAATTAAATAAAAATGGCAAAAAAGCTGCCAAAGAAGAAGACTAGACATTTTCTCTCTCTAGCTCTCTCTCTCTGACGTAGAAAAATATTATTGAAAGAAAGTAAAACATTTCCTAACATGGAAAGATTGGTTGTTGATGTTCTTTTAGTTAGTGTTTTTCTTTTTTCTTAATTCTCTCTCAATTATTCTTCATTCAATCGAGTAGCGATAAATTGATGGATTTGCCCCCGGCTCTAAGGGCAAATAAGGAAAAAAGTTTCATTGCGTGTTGTATAATAAAAGCGCGGGCCCGCTGTTGTAAAATGGTCGGTGTAGGCAAGCATGCAGGCAGTTTCAGTTGAATTATCCAATTATTATTTTTTTTTCTTTTTTCTTCTTTTAGTAGCGGTCAGGTTCAGAATTATCGTTTAATTTAGTTTTAGTATAATGTCAATGGTTTTGAATGCTAAGTGTATTTTCAAAGGGTAAAAGTTGGTCTAAATCTGTTTTTTAGTACGAGTACAAAAGAATGAGGTTGATTTTTTAGACCTGCTCTGAAAGGTTACCGGTCATTCGGTCAATAAGATTCAAATCCAAATATAGGAGGTTCGAATAGAAGAACAAATGAAATTATCCAAATAAAAGGTTCAAATAAATGAACAGCAAATGTAATTATCCCCATAAAAGATTCAAATAAAAGAACAAAGGAAATCCACATAGAAGATTCGAATAAAAACACAACTAATGACATTATCCACATAGACGGTTCAAATGAAAAAAAATAACAACAAATGAATTGGTCAACAACTAATGAATTTATCCACATAGAAATTCAAATGAAAAAACAACAAATAATTGATCAAGGAAATCAGTTGGATTCAAATCCGAATTCAATAAAAATTATGAGATTAAAATGGTACCCAAACCCATTTACCAAAATAAACAAGGGATAATCTTCGTAAAACATCACCTAAATATTACCATATCATATTTATACATTTTTAGTTGGTCATTATACCTTTGTATAGAAGTAATTGAAAAAGAATATATTTTGTATATCATACATTTTTTTATATTCATTCTACTTTAAAAAAAATATTAATATACTTTATTGTAATTGTATTATACCTTTTTGAATTTCGGCAATAACAAAAAAAAATTCTATGGTGCCTATCAGGTCCCAATAAATAAATAAAAATTCTAATTCTTTATTGGCTTTTCTTTTATCGAAGCTTCAATTGCAAGGAATCATGCCTATTCAGCCACCACTAGAACTATATGATAATATTACATATACTAGTTTGTTCATTTTGTTTATATTTTCCTTATATAGTATTTATGCATTTGTTTATTTCCCGGTAGACGATTCATTAAATGCTTTATAATTTAGTTGTGATACCTGACCGGGCCCTTAATGAACAGTTTTAATATAGCTTGAATTGCAACTGAAAAAATAAATGAACTAATCAACAAATAAACAAATTAATAGAAAATAAGTTCCTCCAAAGTCACAGAGGCTTCTTCGACTTGAAGCATCATTATTATAAATAATATTTATAATAATAGTAGTAATTTTGGCCAAATCCTCTCAATTATTTTGCATTTTAAACAAACATGCCCTCCCATGATTTTTATGTAAAAATTAATATATATATTGTAAAAAACATAATATAACACAATATAACTCTAAATCCTAAACTAAGTGTACTATAACTTTGCCTGTTTTTGGGCAAAAAAATTGAAAAAAATTATACAAATAGCGAATCATCACACAGATGAATATTGACCCGCTCTATGGATGGTCAAAAAGAGAAAGACACAAGAAAAACAAGGACCAACTCTAATTTTGCATCTTATATTATTCTCTGTTCTTATTCCCTTACTTCGACCTGAAGCAGAGAGCATAACACGGCTTAACAACCATAAGCAAGCCCTCTTATTCCCCTATTTATTCCCCTCCCTTTTTCCACTTTGCACCAGACAAGCAGAGCTCCATTGAAGCATTTAGTACCTTTTCACAAGGTAATTCATTGATTTATCTGAACATTTTTGTGTTTTTCTCTTTGTTTTGTTGTTAGAGTTTATTTAAGTGGTACTTGTAGTTGTTGATACTGGTACCAGAAGATAATGGTACAAGAAGCTCCCATTAGAGCATTAATTAAGTGATAATTTAGGTGTAAGCACACAATAAATCCAAAAAAAGTAAAAGAAAGCGGAAATCATATTTTTCTCATGGTGGTACCAGTATTGTACCGTCATTTGTTTTGCCACCTTTTTTGAGGTAAATTGCCATCTAATAGAGAAAAAGACTACTAGCTCAAAAAAAGAGAAAATATTACTTTTTCTAGTTGTTAACCAATTTTTGCAAATTCGTGTTTGTCATTTTTATACATTTTTTTGACATTTGAACCAAATCTTAATTCGTGTCATATTCATTCTGACATTTGAATCTCTAAAAGTAGAGAGAAAAGCATAGAAAGAGAGAGATAAAGATGGGTGTGACATTTACGAAGCTCTTCAGCCGTCTTTTCGCAAAGACTGAAATGAGAATTTTAATGGTGGGTCTTGACGCGGCCGGAAAGACTACAATTCTCTACAAACTCAAGCTTGGAGAGGTCGTCACCACAATTCCAACAATTGGTACACATACATTTCAACATTTGAATAATCTCAATTTCCATTTAAAATTTTATTTTCCACGCTTATTTTTTGTGCTTACCACCTATATGGTACTTGTACTTGTACTTGTTTTTTATTTTATTTTATGGTACTTGTACTTGTTAGAGCCCAAATAACCTACTGATCCTATATACAATTACTCAGGCCCACTGGCCAATTCAAAATGGCCTAGCCAAGTTGTTTTAGTAGTAGTATTGTTTTGCTGTTAAACAATTACTCAGGCCCAATGGCCAGTTTTGCTGTTAAATGCACAAGGTGAGAGAAATTATTTTCTCATCTCAAATTCATCCCGGGTGTAAAACTACTGGTATCACCATTGACTGATATGGTACCATTATATTGTAATTCGTCAAAATTGTTGTATTAAACAATAACTTCGATTTTTTTTCATAGGGTTTAATGTGGAGACGGTTGAATACAAGAACATCAGCTTCACCGTTTGGGACATTGGGGGTCAAGACAAGGTTTTAAACAAATTTCACTTCCATTTTTTTTTTTTGAATCTCAAGTATGTGATCGCCTACTGAGTTGCTTATATTAACTTTTTTTGTATAATATCTTTTTTCCAGATCCGCCCTTTGTGGAACTATTATTTTCAAAACACACAAGGTTTGATTTTTGTGGTGGATAGTATCGATCGGGAACGTGTTATTGAAGCCCGAGACGAATTGCACCGCATGTTAAATGAGGTACAATATACTTCAAATAATTACTATCTCTTATTATATTCTTTATATAGGCGTATTTCATGTGAAACCCCTGCAAAAGTGAAAATATAATGTTTATTGGGCATGGAAAATATCATATAAATCCCAGATGAACCTTTCATTTTTTTTCCTCATATGGATACATAAAAATTATGTATCAAGACTAATATGGGCTTGTTCTTTTATATCAAATAATAAAGGGAATAATAGTTTTCTTAGATTTATAGAGGCATATGTGATATTTTCTACATTTTCTAAAATTGATATCTCTAATTAATATTTATAATTTTTCTTTTGTTTGATAAAAATAAAATAAAAAGGACCAATTGAGAGATGCGAGTCTTCTTGTGTTGGCAAACAAACAAGATTTACGGAATGCGATGAATGCTGCTGAATTAACAGACAAACTCGGCCTCCACTCTCTTCACCATCGTCGCTGGTAAATTTTAATACAATACATATGCTTCTGAATAAATATATCACTATAGTTTCACCTTGAAAAGAAGAACAGTTCATCTGAAGTGGTCTTTAATATTTTAAATGAATTTTGTATAATTATGTTTCATGTGTTAACAGTGTGATTGCATAATAAAGGTAAGTTGACTCTAGTTTGGGGATATTTATATATTCATTTATGGAAGAATGTGCTTTATCTGAGGCTAAGAATAATTGCAAATATAGGGTTAATTTATGGAATTTGAATCAAGTTGGTTGAGGGTTAATTGTGCAAAGTTATTATCTACAATACTGGCACCTGAAGCTAGTCGACTTCTACCTATGTATCTATCTATCTATTATCAGTACTTAATCTCCGAATAAATAATCAATTGAAATGTTTTTTTTTTGATTAATCAATTTTTTTTTTTGATAATTCAGGTATATACAGAGCGCATGTGCCACATCTGGCGAAGGCCTTTACGAAGGACTCGATTGGCTCTCTAACAATATTGCCACCAAGGTTTGCTATAATTTTTATTTGAAATATTTTCTGCTTTTAACTTAATATTCGTAAATTTCTTCAGGAACTGTAAAATTAGTTTAATTGTTCGTAAATTTTTGGGAAGTTCGATGCGAATGTCACTCTAAAATATTTAATTTTATGATGCAGTGAAATGTATGGCTTATGGACTTAATCTGCATGTAAATAAATACTACCTGTATGTTTTGGGCTTCGTGTATTTCTTATACTGTTTTTTAGTGGTATTTCTTATATTTATACTTGTTTCTTTAGTGGTATTTCTGGTACTTGGATTTGTGGTGAGTGTGTGTTCAGTGCGTGTGAGTGTACGTTGTGCGTACAAATCTACCTGTAATTTTGCTTTAAAGTGTATTCCTATCTTATTTTGTGAGGAAATTGATCTTGGCTTGTGTCTTCAGTTCAAGTCTCTCTCTCTCTCTCTCTCTCTCACACATAACTTTTTTGGTTGTTCAGAAAATTTGACTTCTTGGTGTTCCACATGAGTAGTCCAAATTAATATTACTAAATAACTAAAGAGCCTAATATATTATATAATATTTCATTCAAAATGAAATATTATATAATATTATTAAGGCCAAATTTCATGTGTACCCCTACAAAACATCATAATTTCACGTATACCCCTAGAAAAAGTGACATATCACCAATACCCTTACAAAATCACTCAAATATCATAGATACCCCTATGATATACTTACTATTAAGATTAACGTTTTTTTTTTATTTTTTTATTTTTCCTTTATGTAAATATGGTAATAATTTATATTGAGTCATTTTTTGTACTTTTTAGTTTATTTATTTATATATAATAGATTTTAAGATGAATATGTTTGAGAGAAAAATTTACAATTCTCTCAAAAAATTAATAAAAAATTAATATAATAATCATTTTATATTTTAATAAAATAACTAATAATAATGCAATCATTATAGATGTTATTTGATTGACAGATTTTGACGGAATATTTACGACAAGGGTGTTCATGATATTTTAATAATTTGTAGGGGTATTCATGATATATATGTGATTTTGTAGGGGTATCTATGATATTTGAGTGACTTTGTAGGGGTATTGGTGATATTTCACTTTTTTGTATGGGTATACATGAAATTATGAGATTTTGTAGGGGTACATATGAAATTTGGCCTATTATTAAATACCTGGTACGTGAATTTTAATATTATCATTTACATTGGTGTAAATCAGAATCATTGTATTTTAAATTAGTCAAGTTTTTATTTGAGGGAGAATTACAACCGATCACTTACTTTGTTCTCTTTACAGTGAACTCATATGCCAATACCTAAATTTTTAAATTAATCCTGATAGATTTGAGATTCGAACTTCTCATCTAGAAATGGTAGAGCTAGTACCAAACCACTAGATTATTCTAGTGATGATAAATTAGTCAAGTTTACTGTATTATAACTTGTAAACCAACATGATACGTCAAGTTTACTGTGTTATAATTTAATATTATAAAATATATACTATAATTCATATGTAATAATGCTAAATAACTGATAATCCAATGTTAATAACATCAACTAAACTGATAACAGTGATAAGGTAGATATTTTCTCATGAGCATGTCAAATCTTACTTATTTTATTCTACTGTTCTCTAAAATTATGTTGATAAAAAAGCATCATAAATAAAAGAATTCGATGTTCTAACAAAAAGAGAATTTTTTTTTTTTTGTAGAACAAAAAGAGAATTTTTTTTTTTTTGTAGAACAAAAAGAGAATATTGTCCTTGAAGGTACTTAATGGATTGATGTGATGTTATTTTCTGCATGGCATCTCATTCCTTCTTAAAATCAAATTGTGTTTTGTTTAGAGAAACAAAATATATAAAGTAGATGTGAAGCGTCCAACTTGTGATCAGTTGATTTTTTTTAAAAAAAACAAAGATTAATACAGAGTTGGAAACATAATTATGCACCAAAACTTTTTATTAAGATTATAAATAGAACAGATGTATTATTACAAAAAATATCATATTACAATATATATTATAATAACAGTATATAGATATTATTACAAAAATAGCATGTATAATATACAATAACAGTATATTTTATGGACATAAAACTGAATTGTATAATCATGATTTTTAATCATATCAAAATAATATTTACGCTCTTATTTTGTAATATATATCGGAAGAATATAATATTTATAAAATATATTCCAATATCAATATCTAGTTAATTAATATATCTTGCTCAGGGTTTCATACCCCACAGTTGGTTCTTTTGTAGGGTGAATATGACTAGTTAAAATCTTACTATAACACAAGTAATAACCCTAAACTCAATGTAAGATGCCTTACAGCAAAAGTGAGGTAAGGGGTATGACAGAGGAGAGGATGTATATTTTATCTTAAAGAAATTTTATGTTTATTTTATACCTTACTCCTGAGTATAAAATGTAGAGGTAAAATGAAATAAAAATGAAAACAATACAAAGAAATTTTCGTTCATTTAGACAAATTAGATTCATCTCTCTAAATTGTTGAGTAAATCCCTCAAAAAAAAAAAAATTGTTGAGTAAGACTTTGTTTTCTATATCAATTTTTTTTGCAATAATTATTGCTTACTTAATTAGACAAAGAAAAGTACTAACGAGATTCAACCCTCCTATAATCTCTCGTATCATATTTAATGCACTCTACTAACTAGACTACGAAGTTTTTGTTAGATATATATTTATCATGTTTCATATATATATATATATATATATATATATATATATATATATATATATATATGGTGTCAATGAATTTTGAATTCATGATCTATGACTTATTATATTTTATATTCAATCATTAGACAATTAGTTATTTAGTAATTTCTAATTTCTAAATTATTAATCTTAATGAACTGTTCTATTCATAAATTTAGTATAAAATATTAAATGCAGTTGAAATTGTATATATATAATATCCCCTCAAATAAAAACTATAATAAAACAAATGTGTTATATTTAAGTGCACAAGGAAAAAATGACAGACGTTCAAGTGAGGATTTTAGAACTACTTAGATAACACGAAGTAACGTATAGAAGGAGACAAAAGAGGCACAGTGTGGCTCACTTCCCACTTCAAGGGGTCAAGAGATGATGGGGTTCTCTTTTCGGGGATGCTACTTTATTCCCCACAAACAATGAACCAACTTTTCCTAATAAAACTCGAATTCTCCTACAAATGATTATTGGATAATTTGTATGAGCCAACTTTAGAATCATGACGACAACCATGCCCCAAAAGAGAAGGTTTGAGGCAGTAGGCTGTAGACACCCATTATTTTCTCCTCCCCGTATGTGAAAATTTGTTTATCCATAAATAATATGATTCCTCATCTCTTTTTTTTTTTTTTGGATTTTACATTTGGGGCCCGGAATTTTGGATTGGAATTGGATTTCAAAATCCCATTCCCTATGTATTTTTTGTTTGGCAAACCACTCAAATAAGAATTAAGTAATTTTCGAAATTTTCTCTCTATGTATTTTCAACAAAATTTAATTCTCTCTAAAAGCTGTAATTCCAAAGTGGAGAATCTCTATATTATATTATATTATATTATATTATTTATGTTATGTTATATTATATTATATTATTTTGTTTTATATTACTTATATTATATTATATTATATTATATTATATTATATTATATTATATTATATTATTTCATTTTAATTTTAATTTATATTCTATTACTTTATTATTTTATATTCTAAATTAGTGCTAAATTATATTTTCTTAAGAGAGCATTTTTGTATTATATTTTTTCTATGAGAGTGTAATTTATTGGTGAACTTTCATGGCAAAATGATTATTGCTCACTTAATTATCATATTCGAATGCATTTTATATTCATATCTATTTTTTTGTTTATAACTATCATATCTATATTATAACTAATTGGATAATCATAACATAATTTCAGATTTTTACAAACAACCAAACAAGAAATTATGTTTTTTCAGAATTTTATACTTCTAACATCCAAACAAACTTTAGAATTAGTTAATCCCGAATTTTTTACTTCTCCATCTTAAAATTTAATTCCATTCTACTAATTTCACTTGCCAAACGGGCCCTTAGTTTGCTTTAGTTCTAAATATGTGAAATATATAGGGACTGGTGAGAGTCATGTCCCATTTCTTACAAGATTTTGATAAAATAATATATATTAGTATTGTTTAATAAAAATTATTGTAAAATACATGTATTTTTATGTATTTAGCTCTTTCAAAGTTTTTGTATAATGTTATTTAGTAGGAAGAATTTTTTTGCCCCTTCTCAGTAAACACAATCAAGCTCTGTGATTGTCCCTAACTCAGTCCAATGTATCAAGGTATATCTAACGATTGTCAATTTACTTATCGACTAATCGTGAGTTCGAGTCTAAAAAAGTAACACAAATAGATTGTAAATGTGATACTGATAGCATTACAATTATAGGTTTCTTATATAGTTATGATTAGAATATTGTAATAATGCACATAAAGTTCACTCTCTTTGCTTTTCTATATATCAAAAAAATGAAGAAAGAATCCTTTTTGCTTTCTGTAAAAGTCCCCCTTTGCAAACCGGGCAGGCAAGCATTAATTATATTTGAGATCAAGAATTAGGGGCTATTTTGAGCCATGAATGCTGTCAACAAATATCCATAATCTAGCTTTCAAGTTCTAATTTATTGATTAGGAGTGGGTGAGTGCATGGTGTGGGGTGGGGTATACTGCTCGATCTTCTATTTGTAGTTTATATATATATATATATATATATATATATATATATATATATATATATACCATTTTATGATACATAAATATTATTTTTATTAGCCTACATTTTCATAATATTTATATATTGTGTTTATAAAATTGTATATTGTCTTTATTCATTTATATATTATTTTTAATAAACATCTAAACTGTTTTTTCAAAAATATTACAATTTTATATACCTGATACTTAAAAAAATTGTACGCTGCGGAGAGTGCGGCCAACGTTCCAAAAAATGGCGCGATTAAACCAGTTTAGTATAATAATGTGATGGTATAGCACTCTCCAAAAGACAATAATTTAAGAATTTAATTGTGTAATGGTACATGAACTTAAAAGGCAATATTCTATTGAAGCATTGTTCTTAATTGACCACCATCTTTACAATACAAAAAAAAAAAAATCTTTTTAGATTCTTTTTGAGAGATTATTCAAGATTTATTTTAGAGACAATTTGTTTATAGGATTTGTTCCTTGAGAAAATGAATAACTGAAGTTGAACACAAATATATAAAGCTAGAGCAATCTTACAATTTAAGTGGAATGTTGGATTAAAAGAACAATAGCGGTATAAATATTTTGATAAAATTTGTAACATTTTTGTAGTTGTTAATATATATACCACTGACTGCGGGTTTGTGAATATGTTTCAATCTTTTAAACAAACAGATAGAATGTTTGGGTTAGGATTTTATGCACCAAAATATATTTTTGTCACAGAGAATTAATCTCCACCCTCAATCGTTCTGATTGTAGTGAGAAAGTTTGAATGAACTATTTCTTTCTAAAGAAAAAGAAAATAAAGAAAAGAAGAGTTACTTTATGCCAACCTTGCAAGCATGATTCAAGGAATCTGCAAAACTCTAAACTGATCCTTTTTTTGAATAAATAAACTGGTCTATTAAGCTACCATTCCACTTTTTATGAATTAGGGCCATAGTGAAATACATTAAAAAGAATGATATAAAAAGTACACATACATAATATTTTATATTTAAGTATGTTCAATTGTATTTCATACATAATAAATACAATAATAAGTTTCTATCATATTAAAGTAAGACAATAAATAAACTATAAAATAGTATATACAATTGTTGGATGTTCTTTGCAAATAAGACAAATGTTGGGTCTAAATTATAAAAAAAAACATATATATTTCTTAATTAGGCGCTACAATTTTGCCTTTTTTTAATGAAAATACTAATAAGATAGATATGCCCATGTAAGCTTGGAATATATGGTGGGTCCATATCATAAATTTTTACATATTTATTTATGTATGCCACCACATCTTTCATTTTTAATCCAAAGATGAAGTGGCAGTTATTTGCTCCTCCAACCGATTTATTAAATATAAACTTTTTTTTGAATTGATTATTAGATATAAACTTAATTGAGATTATTCTTTGTGTAGATTATTTATGTGCCTTTATAAAGATTTCAAATATCATAATCAACTCTTTGTTTTTTTTTTCTTCCAAAGATAATTCTCCTTAATTATTATTTCATAACAAATTTATGAACAATCTCTTTATGGGGGCTATTACTGGGGAAGAGAAATCAATTTCGAACATTTTTTGCATCAAAATATGTCGTGTAATTCTTAGTATACAAGTCAACTTAGGGATTCTAACAAAATGGGACATGAACTATCCAATCAAACTTACATTTCATTATAATTTTAAGGTATGAATTTGTTCTAATCAATATTTTATGTTGGCTTTTTATGCTACCATGTATATGAAAATCAATATGCTTATTCTTAGCCGAAATTTGAAAAATACTTTTCATTTTTGTAAAGCTGAATTAATTCCATGGTTGAAAATCCATTACTGTTATTAAATTCTCAATATTCTTTTTATTATATCTTTTGTGAACGTATAATTTTTGGGAAATATTCGAAGCCCCCTACATTGTTTCTAATTTATTAAAAAATTCCCACTTCTGCAATAATAAAAAGAGCTCTTCAACATTTTCATTTTCATTTTCCAAAAAGGGAAATTTACAAATAACCCCATATATTTTCTGAATATTACAAATAACCCCCTATCTTTTCAAAATTTACAAAAAAAACCCTGTTAGAAATGTTTTCTTTACAAATACCCCCCTCCATCCACTTTTCCATCCATTTAATGGTTAATTTTTTAAAAATAACCAAAATACCCTCATCTATATTGAATAAATAAAATTAATAAATAAACTTAAATAAACAAAAGAAAGTAAATAAAAATAAAAATAATTAAATAAACATAAAATAATTAAAAATAATTAAAAAGATAAAAGAGTTAAAAAGTAAAAAAAATTAAATTAAATAAAAAATTTTAATAAAAAATAAAAAATAAAAACAAAAAATAATAAAAAATAATAATAATTAAAATAAATAAAAATAAAAATTATTGATACAAATTTTTTTGTCAATAATGAGCAGGACGGATCTTATCTCTGTTGATTGGGGGGCAAAAATTTCTATCTTTGTACTAATTAACAACGTACAAAAAAAAAATTGGATTTTTTTTTTTGTGTGTGTGTGTTGGGGGGGGGGGGGGGGGGGGGGGGTACATAGGAATATATGTATTTCGAAAAAACATTACGGAAGCACTATTGATATATTCTGTTCTGTCAAAATCTTTGGGGGAGGGGGGGGAGGGCAAAAACGTATTATTTAAAAAGTCTAACTCATTTTGTAATAATATATAACATCATAATTTATTTTGAATAAAAGATAAATAATTTGCAAAAATATTATTTCATATTATTTATCATTTATTTATATATTATTTAAATATTATTTAGATTTTTAATAAAGTTATTTAAGTATATTTTCAATACTTGAAAGTTGAGGGGTTTTTGGAAGGGTAATTTACAAACAACCCCCTATCTTTTCTGAATATTACAAATAATCCCTATCTTTTCAAAATTTATAAAAACAAACCCTGTCAGAAATTTTTCTTTACAAATACCCCCCTCCATCCACTTTTCCATCCATTTAATGGTTAATTTTTTAAAAATGACCAAAATACCCTCACCTAAAAGAAATTAAATAAAAATAAAATAAATAAAAATATAACAAAATAATTATTTTTAAAAAAAAATTAATTAAAATAAATTAAATTTAAGGAATAAAATAAATTAAAAAAAAGTTAAAAGACAAAAATAATTAAATAAAAATAAAAATAATTAAAGAATAAAATAATAAACTAAAAATAAAAATAAAAGTAAAAAAATATTAAAAAAGTATTCAATAAAAATTAATTAAAATAATAAAATAAACAAAATAAAATAATTAAAAAGCTAGAAATAATAAAATACAAATACAAATAATTAAATAGAAAATAAAATGAAAATAAAAAGTTAGCATTAAGGGGTTTTTAGTATTTTAAAAGTTCCTGGGTTTTTGAAACATGAGAAGTTTAAAAGTAGGAATTCTTTTTAAAATTCTAAAAGGTAGAGTGATTTCCATAAATACGAGAAACTATAGGAGGATTTTGTAAAAATTTTCCATAATTATTTTGTATGATATAAAAAAAAATTATAGTTTGATTAGTAGATTCACTTTAAATCACTTTTATTATCTTTTGTGATGTAATTTTTTTTTTTTCTTTCAAGTTCTGGTCAATGGGAAGAGTAGCAGTAAATTTGTGACAGTAAATCTGTCACAGTAAAACTGTCACCGTTAAGTTGCCCAAACAAAACAAAGCAGTCAATATGTCACAGTAAATTTTGGAATAAATGAAGTTTGACTGCTAATTAATTATTTACCATGACCAGGAAAAAAAATAAAAGGACCATTTTTGTGTGTATCCCTTCAAGATTTCAAATATCATGCATACCCCGAAATCCCCTCCAAAAGTATAGAAGTATTATTTATACCATACAAAAAATACAAAATTACTTTGTCATTGTATTTCTATGTGAAAAGAAAGAAAAAAAAGTAGTATAGACATTTTGTAGGTAGTGCTCAAAATTCGGTCCGAAATCCAAATGATACAAAGTTAGATCGATTGACATAATTATATTTGAAGGTGTATTTGTTACCATTTAAAACTATATTAATATTAGTAAGTACTTTTGTTCATATAATATAATAATTATATAATTAGTATTTCTGTTAAATATAGAGTATAGCTTGTTCAATAAAATATATTTTATTCATCTTAGAGTACGTTCATTACATAACATTGTATTTCCGTCAAAAGGGACTCTTGATGGATTTCTATTTAGCAATTTTCATTTTTATAGTTTGTGCCGGGTTTCACTTGATATTTTCACTTTGGCAGGTTGTACTTGGTATTTATAGTTTGTGCCGGGTTTATACGTGAAATTGTGATTGTAGGCCTAAACTTAAAAATATTTCAAAAAGATGAGCAATTTATCAATGGATCCCCATAATTCTGCATATGTGCTATGAAAATATTTTTTTAAGTTTACACCCATTATAATCAGTGGGTTGAAAGACTTACTAAATACCAACAATGCTAAATGTGTTCATCATAATTCGAACTCGGGATCTCTCACAAATTTCAAGCGGTGCTTATCACTTGAATTAGAAAGCTTCGGCGTGCTACAAAAATGTTGGTTTTGCCTCATCTTTTGCCTCTTTGTCGATGTTATCTATGGCAAGTGTAAAATATAACGGTGGTAAAAAAATAAGTGTTTCGTTTAACATTTATCATAGATAGTATAGGGAAAATTAAGGATAAAATTAAGGAACATTTAAACCCTCATCAAATTTTCTTAAAAAAAAAAAAAAAAATAGATAGCATAGGCAAAATTAAGGGCAAAAAGGATGACATTCCATCACCGTTCTCTCAATGATATGCATGCGAACTAGAACCGCTATTAGCCGAATAGCTAACTTACTAGTTCAAATTACGAAAATAATATGAAAATGACAAACTAATTTTATCTTTTTCAAATTGAAACACATTCTTGGTACAATCACAAAATACATAACTTCACCCATAAACACAAATTGAAACAAAAAAACAAATTACATGTACATAACACTAATAAAACCCCCAAAATCAAAACAAATTCTTGGTACAATCACAAAATACATAACTAATCTCGCTTGGTTAATTTACTAACCATGCATGATAAACAACTTTTTTCTTTAGAAGTAGACGATAAACAACTTAACTAACTCCATCAATAATATCGTCAACTACTGCGACTATAATTAGGTAAAGCAACTTTGCCAGACTCGATCTTATGAACATCATCTATCAACAAGTTGTAATGACGTTCCACATCTTGAATAGTCTTCCCTCCCCCGACCATCGCCGCCACCTTCTCCCATCTATCTGATGTGTCTTTGTCGTATTTCGCCAGAGCCTTCTCAAACCGTTTGTTCTCTGCATCCGTCCATGCCATGTTTGATTACAAAGAAGATACTAAGAGTTTAAGAGAGGGGTTTAGAGGGATTGATTTGGGTGAATTGAGGAGGAGAGATTCAATTTTGAGGGGTTTTATAGGGTTTTGGAAAGAAGTAAAGGTGGTTTTCTTTAAAGCTTAAAAAATGGAAGTGGAGTTACAAGTTGGGAGTAAAGAAGCAATGGTGCAAGATACCTGATAGACTATATGCTTATATCATGTGAATATTTTTTTAGGAGAAAAAATATATTCAAATGTTGGAATTATTCCTTCAAAGCAGAAAGAAATTCCCGCCGGCTCGCGCTTATTCATCGTGTCATGTGTAAAATGCATTTACAAAGTTTAGGTTAAGTATATTTTAAGCATCAATTTTAGCTTATAATTATTGTATGTAGTATGTACTTTCAAAAATTGGAACAATTTTTTGCTTAGATCATATATAAATGTTCTAGGAAGATCCCGCAAAATATTGAGTTATCGTAATGTAACATTAATTGTATAAGTACAAATTCAGTTTACTAAAATTACAACTGAATAATTTAGAAAATAAATTACTGATCTTTACAAAGAAGATGTATATATAAATCATTTCTAAATATGTCTACTAATAACTAACATGAAAATAACTACGCAGATGACTCACCACAATCATCACGCAAGATCAATTTACGTTTTCATGCTATTGCTTGTATAGAACATATGTCAAATTTTGAATTCGGGAGAATTTCAAAAATGTTGTGCACTTTACTGTTCCTTTGTACCGACAAGAACTCCGGTTGGCACCAGTACAAATGCAATCACACTCACAATTCATGCATAATCTTTTCCTTTTTAATAAAATGCATGCATAAATAAGCCTAAGGAATTAATTTACATGAACCAACTTTTGTTCTTTAATCCAACTTGCCTCTCCACCTTCTTTCTTTAATCCAAAATCCTCTCCTTCTCCCCTCCCCTCTATAAATAGCCCTTAAATACACCCAAAAATGCATCACCAAATCAATCAAACACCACCTTAATAATCTTACTTCAATTCCAATTTCTCCTCTAGCAATGGCATGGACAAATGAAGAAAATGATCGCTTTGAGAGGGCCTTATCAAAGTACGACAAAGACACATCAGATAGGTGGACCAAGGTTGCCGCCATGGTCGGTGGAGGAAAGACTGCTCAAGATGTGAAACAACATTATGATGAGCTGGTCGATGATATTGACCAGATCGAGTCCGGAAATATTCAAAAAAATAGTAATAGTAATAGTAATAGTAATAGTAGGAAATGAAATGATTGACTAGTTATTAAGTTTGGTTTTACATAGATTATGTGTATCTATATGTGTGAGCTTGTTTCTTTATATCTAAATGTACTATGAGGTTATAAGATACATATGTATTGCATCCTATAATCAATATGTGGTTATATGGAAAAAAAATGTATGTCTTGTGAGTTAGTCAAAATATTATATTTGCTCTTAAAAAATAACATATTCTCTTTTGTGTTTGGTCAAAATATCACACTTTTCTCTTAAATAAACAAAATATTATATTTTGTGTTCATCAAAGTTTCAACCTAGGACAACTTGCTACTCTAGGTGAGGCTAATATTGTCTATGTTTCCTTTAAAAGTTAATCCTAGGTTAAAGTTTTAGCTCTAAGAGAATATAGATACAGTTTGAAGTTTTAATTATGTACTTAATAAAATTTAATATTGAATCTTTAGTGCTAGTGCATAAATTCAAATGTATTAACATACAATGCTTATATTCTCACTCGAAAAAGTTTATTCGTACTAAAGGAGTATTTACGATATAAAATATCTCCACTAGTGCCACATATCGCATCTTACAGATATTTTGGCCGAAAAAGGAAGGTCTTTTTTACCCGAAAATGTCGAGTGCTTCAAGAACAATTTGACAAAACAATATATTATATCAATTTCTCCCTCTATAATATACAACAGAATCCTCTAACTCCGAAATAAAATCGACAAAAAATCTCATTTGCCTTTAGTTTCGTTGTTTTATTTCAAATCAAACCAGAGATCAATGCTAGTACTCAAACCACCACAAAATACATTTTTACACGTGAAATCAATCGCAAATCAAACAAATAAAAAAATTCCATGCTAAAATCAAATATTAACAAAATCCAACAAAAAATGAGACGTCCTTCCCATGCCGGACGAGCTCTTTTTTATCACGGTAAACCAAACAATAACACCAACAATAAGCAAAACAATTAAAATAAGAAGAATTGTCACGAACCAAAACAACGTCTTTCTCGCATTCTTCTGATGAACTCTCGCCTCGCTCAGAGCCTCGGTCCCTCCTGCCACCTCATCGCCCGCAATTTCAACCTATCAGCAAAAACAAAATTAATAATCAATCAATAAATTTCTACTTTTCGTTATTATTATTTTTTTCAAAGACTGAACCAGGTTTTCAGACCCTCTGATAAAAATATTACAAAATTGATTAAAATATTCAAATTATTAGCATTTTTTAAACCTTATGGTTATAAAATCATGCTAATATCTTTCTTTTTCTGTCAAAATGGTATCAGAGCAGTATAATTATCAGAACTCAAACCTGATGTTCGATTTGTGTGATCTGAACCCCTTGTGCTTCAACCAAGACCGACATGTCGAGAAAAAGCTGTTGGAGCTCCAACAGACTTTTCTCGACTTCTCGCGCGGACTCCTGTCTGTCTTCCATCTCCTGAACCAGATTCGCGACTCCCTGATCGCCTTCTGATACCGCTTTCTTCACGAGAAGCTCTTGTACATGGACCCCGCTTGATAAAATCCCCTCTATCACCTTTTAATTGATAGTAAATCGAACTTAATTGGGTGAAATTGTGACTATATATCCACATTATGATTGTATATATGGATTTTAGGCTATATATGTGTCAAATCGATGATTGATTTGGTGAAGTGTTGAATATTTATGTGTTCATATATTCACATTACGCTGAACAATTGATTATGGTTATTAATTTGGGGCATGTATGTGTTTCCTCGGTTGGTGAATGTTGAATATTTGTGACTTAATTGATTCACATTATGATGTAAAATTGATGAATTATTCCAAAGTACAAACTTTTTTGTTGAATTCTTACTGAAAAATAAAAACAATTACCTCTTCTGAAGGATTTTCGCCAGTAATGGTATAATAACACCTTCTAACAGCCTCTCTATCCTCCTCAACCATTCTCCCTCTCAAACCCTGAAACTGCCCCATTACCTCCCTCAGTTTCAAACTCAGCCCCCTCACCACCCCAACCCGATTCCCATCCTTCCTATCCACCTTCCGGTCCATCGCCTCCAGTCTGCCCCGCACCACCCTCGCCTTCCTCACCGCCTCCGCCATCTCCCCGTTGATCCGCTTAGACAGGGATCTCAACACCTCGCGCCGGTGCTCCGTCTTGCGGGACTCGTTCTCGGTGGTGATCTGCGCGAGGAGGGCTTGGATGGAGAGCATTTCGTGGTTCGCGGCTTCTGCTTCGGTGAAGAATTTGCGGAGACTCGGATCGGAGCCGGATTCGAGGTCGGGATTTTGAGGATGGCCTCCGACGAAGGAGTCGGTCATGAGATCGTTCATGTTGACGGAGACAGAGAAAGAGAGAGAGATGGAGATGGAGAGTGAGGAGAAGAATGATGCGAGGCGAGGCAGCGCATTAACGGTTCGATATATATTATAGATGGATGGATGGATGGATTTATTGATGGACGGCACGTTGCAGGATGAAGACAGTACATGTAGTTAATAAATATTTTATAAAATTTAAAAAAAAATATATGTAATTTATTTATTTTTAAGTAGTACATACGTAAATAGTGAAAATAATATATAGAAAACAAATAATATATTAAAAAATAGTAAAATAGTATATATAAATTCCAAAAGTAAATAATGTATAAAAAAATAAAAATATATCTAAAAAAGGATAAATTTCACACTATATCACTCAACTTTGAGTTTTGACCAAATAAGTCACATAACTTTTAATTGTCTCATTTAAGTCACTTAACTTTCAATTTGTCTAAATTAGGTCACTCTGTTAATTTTTCATCTATTTGTTGACCGAAATGACATGTGTATGCCATGTAAGTACTGACTTAGCAATTCACGTTATCACTGACTTGAGTATACAAATAATCATCTCAAGTTGAACAAAATCATGAGAGATCACTTAACTTTTAAATTATATCATCAGAAGTCACTCAACTTTTAAATTGTATCACATGCGTCACTTAACTTTTAAATTGTATCACATAGGTCACTCAACTTTCAAATTGCATTACCATGAATCACTCAATTTTTAAATTGTAATGCTATGAGTCACTTAACTTTTAAATCATATCATCTTGGATCACTCAACTTTAAAATTATATCATTACAAACCACCCAATATTAAAGTTATATCACTTAACTTTAAAAAAAATCTTCTATTTTAGGTAAAAAAATATTCTTTATAATTAGATATTAATATTTAAATTAAAACTGTAAATTTTAAAACTTCAAATTTCAAATCAAATCTAAAATTTGAAATTTGAAATTTGAAATTTGAATTTTGAATTTTGAAATTTAATAATTGAAATGTAAAATTTAAAGTTTGAAATTCAAATTTCACATTTCACATTTCAAATTTCAAATTTCAAATTTCAAATTTCAAATTCGAAATCTATTATTGAGTGAACTAACTATGATGATACAATTTTAAAGTTGGGTGATTTGAGTGACATAATTATAAAGTTGGGTATCTTGGTTGATATTTGATGATACAATTTAAAAGTTCAATGACTTATGTGACATAGTTTAAAAGTTCAGTGACACATATGATATAATTTAAAAGTTAAGTGACTCATGATGATATAATTTAGGATTCAGATATGGAGTACCAGCATTTTAGAGCGCCCAGCAGCGTCCGATTACAAAAGGTATGATGAAATTATAAAAAAGTATTTTTGTAAACACAAAAGGTATAGTTGAATTACAAAAAGGTATATTTATTATTTATATACACAAAAGGTATATCCAAGTACAAATATATATGTATACAACTAAAATTGTATGCTGGGCGCCTCTGGACACTCCAAAAGCTGGGCACTCTGAATAATTTCTCTATAATTTAATAGTAGAGTGACCCATGTGATACAATTTTAAAAGTTGAGTGACTCACGTGATACAATTTAAAAGTTAAGTGATTCATTTGATATAATTTAAAAGTTGAGTGATCCATGATGATACAATTTAAAAGTTGAGTGACCTCCTATGATTTTGTTCAACTTGAGATGATCATTTATATGCTAATGTTGGCGATAATGTGAATTGCTGAGTCAGCATTGACAGGGCATACACATGTAATTTCCGTCAATAAATGGATGGAAAATTAACGGAGTGATATAATTTGGACAAATTCGAAGTTGAGTGACTTATATGAGACAATTGAAAGTTAGGTGTCTTATTTGGTCAAAACTCAAAGTTAAGTAAGCTAGGGTGAAATTTACCCTATAAGAAATAACTTAGGATATCACCCTAGAATAATACTCGCGCTTCGCGGCGAGTATTTCAATTTTAATAGTTATTTCATTATAATAATGTATAATTGAAAATTAAATTTTGAGAATCCATAGTACATAAATAATACATGAGCATTCAAAATTATTGTCTTTGATTTTCTTATGTTAATATTATATTAGAAAAACAAATTAAGTATTAATCAGGCTTAGATGGATGAGATCAGAAAAAATAAAATGAAAGATAATTTATTTCGAAGATTTTAGTTAAAATTACATAAGATTAAATTATAAATGATTAACTTTAAAAAAATAAAAAATAATAATTATATTTAATATTATATATATGGACAAAAATACGTACTACATAGGAAAATGTAACATTACTCATTTTCTTCAAAAATTTGTCACCGCTATTTTTCTTATTTTTATTAGATGTTAAAATGGTATGGATTACACATATGTTATTATAAAACTCGTAATACATTAAGTAATATAATATAATTTTTAATATTCTGAAATTTTGTTTGAGATAATAGTTCTCACATAACGAAGATATAACATTGAACATTAATCTAACTAATCATGTGATATTATGATAATAATTTAAATTAAAAGCTAAGATTTGATAATTTTTTTGATTTGACGGCGGAGAGAAAATTGATAATAGTTCTTTTGAGAATTTTCAAAGAGGGGTAAAAGAATATGATAAGAGTAAATGGGCTTATCATTTTATTACTTGTTTTTTTTATATAGTCTATATTCACATATTTTATCAAGAAAAAATGAAATTGGAATCATAATAATATGTCTTTATGTAATATTGTAGTAATAATTTAAATGAAAATCCTAAACCCTAAATTTTTAAAAAAATTTATCCAACGGCCGAGATAAAATTGACAATAGGTGTATTGAGAATACTCAAAGAGAGATAAAAAAAAAATAGGGTATAAGGTGTAAGTTAATGAGCATATCATTTTTGTATATCTTCATTTATATATATAGTCTATATTCACATACTTTAGCAAGGAAAAAAATGGAACCATAATAATATGAAACTCAAAATAAAGAGAAAATTTCAACAAATTTATATTTTATGGTAACATGAGAAATAAAATATTTCATTAAGAATTATAATTTTTTAAAGAAGAAAAAAATTATTTATATTTTAATGAGTGAACTCTTCATTAACTATTGGTATTAATAATTGAACATAACTTTGCACCAATATTCATTGAAACCATTTGATTATGATCTGATGGTCACAAACAAACTCACAAGAACACCAAATATCAATTTAACCAATCATATGTTTATGTTTTAATAACCACATAAATATTGTCATAAAATATCAATAAATTTGAAAAAATGAATGGTTAAGATTCGACAAAAAAATTGATCGAACGGTCGATATAAAAGTGATGATATGATCTTTTGGTGAGACTCAAAAGTAGGTGAAAAATAAGGGATTGGGGTTAATTTTCTTTTCTTTTTGTTTACAAAAGACTTAATTCAAGCCCATCTTAGTTTAACTTTTTTTGGATTTTAAGTTGTGGACTAACGCCCATGAGATTGAACCCATCTCAAGTTAAGTATTAGTGGATTTTAAGTTGTGGGCTTAAGGCCCATGAAATTGAACATCTTTTGACTACACAACTGAATTCCATGGATTAGTCAAAGAGAGGATAATGGTTAAATTTTTATTTAGATAATAATAAATGATTTCAAAAGTACAAATTTGCAATTCTCATATGTTATAAACCAATTATTCCTGATCCATCATATTTACAAAAGCTCAAAGTCTCAAACAGTTCAAAAATACTAAGTACTATATTATGACTAATCCTAAACATACAAACCAACTCATAATAGATAACATATATTATGTATATTATGAAAAAGAAATTCCCAAATCCAAGCTAGGTATAATTTATAAAACTATCACCCTCATAGTTTTATGTTTTAACACAATAAATCCATATGATATTTTGTCACTCACAATGAAATTGATTTTTCAAGCAATATCGGATGCGAGCCGTGCAACATTAAACTGTGCAGTATACTTATGCGCCACCCCATTTGTATCATCGAGTGGCGGCTCATTAAGGAACGCCCAATTGCTTCTGGTCCACCTACAAATAATCACAAATTATTTAAAATTATATTTTAATCATGTATATTTTGACGCAAAAAAAGAAAAATTTTCACCATGCAAAGAACTATCATAAAAATCCATCAAAATAATTTCCAACTAATTATATCTGAATAGTTATATTGGGCCAGTATATCACAAACTGTAATTACTAAAATAAATGGAAATCGCATACCAATCGCCAGTTTTATCAGGCTTCCCAGTCATCTGATCCTCCTGATTTTCAGACTCAACTATACGAGGAGAATTTGGCCCGCTCTGCAAATGATCAGTCAGCCAACTATCCTTATACGAGCGAGAAAACGGTGATATGGCTTTTCTCTTCTCTTCATCAGTCAGAAACACGGGAGACAGTTGGCTCGGCGAGCCGTATGGAGAAAAACTAAAATTTCCTTCTTCACCGTCAGTTTTCTTTTGAGATTTCCAAAAGTGATTTATCTCTTCCTTCGTAAGAGAATTGTTCCTTTGAGCCCGTGCTACAAAATCATGGAACCATATATTTGTGTTAGTAGTAGAACTGGTAAAATTTGACCTGATTTGGATACGATTTGTCCGAACCGAAACTCGATTTAAATTAGGGTTTTAAGCTGATGAAAATCATATATTGTATGGCTAATTAATAGTAGAAAGTATATATGAGAGATATGTGAATATACCTTTATGTTCATCAATGCTGGGTGAAGACCAACCAGCCATGAGAGAACCCATTTAATTTCTCTTTTAAAGATTTACTACTTGACAAAGGTTTTTTTAATTAAGAAGCAAACCGAAGTGAATGGAAAAAATATCTATGAGATAAATGCAAAATGGGTGGTGTTTCATATTTATATGCGAAGAATGGGCTGATTTGGATCCTAGGTTGACAGCACACAGTTTTTAATTTAGTCTCAAAAGCAGTTATAGGATAGTAATGATATTCACAGAGGTAAATTTCCTAGGGATAGAGTGAGATCAATATAATTCCTTTATTTCCAGGTATATAGTTTGTGTGTTTGTATAAAATTTAGACTTGCGATTATTTTGACAGACCATTTCATTTTACAGTGCTTAGTACTTCAATTAAGGCTCATTGTTAATTAATCTGCACACTGTTTTTCTCATGAGATGAATATCTTTGAACTAATTCACTGGCCCCCAGTCAGTTGACTCATTCATTCATCCTTATCTACACACTCAGAACTTCTCAAGTTCTATCAGAAACTGGAGTTGCAACTGAGACAGGACCAAATAAGTTTATTGTTGTATAGTCTATATTTTTTGACGTTCTTTAGTTGCAGACTTGTAGTTTATGTTTTTTTTTATGTTCTTTAACATATATATGGAACTTTTACTTTTGATTTTATATGTGGTATGATGGTATTTAGAATAATGACTTGCTAGAATAAGAATTCCATCACTAGTACTATTAATTTGTTGATTTTGTAGTTTAATTATCAGTATGTAAACCAAAATTCTCAAAGAAAATATATTATTTCCTAATTTAATGGACCTTGCTATTTTCGTTAGTACTGGAGAAGAGTTAACCTCCTCCTGTATATGATATGTTCCAAAAACCTGTCGATATGTGTTCACCTCCTCGTGATCCTTCTAATTAGGCCCACCTTTGGAGTAGTGCTAATCTCTATTGTCTAATCCACGTAATGTTGATTAAAAGTTAATAAATAAATAGCTGTTGATTTTATTTGTATGAAATATTGCATGGTTATCTCTATATTCTATATATTTTTTGTTTTTGTAAATAATTTATACCATTGTTAATTTTCTGCAAAATGACCTCACACTTTTTGTTTTACTAAACACCAAATAAGTTATACTAAAAAAATATAAAAACAAAAGCAAAAAAAATTTAACAATTCAATCCAACATATTGGAATAGATAAAGCTGCCACGATTTATCCGGGTAGATTACTGGAATAACAAATTATAGGAATAATTTTAGACATCTCTATCCAAATAAAATCCATCTAAATCCTAGGTAAACAAGCGACTGGAATTATCCTATGGATATTTTTTCTAAGGGGGGCAATGACTAGGACCTGAAAGAATAATAAAATATAAGTCAAGTTAAATAATATTTCTCTACAAATGAAATCAGAGAAATACTTTTGTATTTGATCTACAAAGTTTTATGATAATTTATATCAAGTTGACCTAATAAAAAAATAATAGAAGAAAAAATAAGTGTATGTGTATATAATATATTAGTTATTCTCTCTCTCAGTATGATTAAATGTGGCTTTGCATTCATAGTATGATTAAATTTGTCTTTATGTTATGGGGTTGTAAAATGGGGTTGATACGCAATTTGGTGTTTTGTTGCTTGATTTACGGGGCTTAATCGGCTGGAGTTTCGGATAGCGAGAGGGAAGAGGTCGACAGTTCTCTCAAACTCTGATATCGCTTGTCATCCACTCATACGGTGACGTCACCCTTCAAGATCGGTAACGAGTCCTACTCGCACGACGATTCGGAATGTCAATGCAAATTAGGTGTAACTTAGTATTGTATTTTCATTTTGTTGATTAGGAATAACATTTAAATTCTTTTAAAGGATGTTACTTGTAATTTCCGATTTGGTTTGGTCCAGCGTTGAGCATGCGTGTCCATACTCAGATATGGATGTGTCTTGATGCGTATCTTAAAATCTTTTAATATAAAAAAAAATTTCAATTTGTAACAACTTTTTATCTTTTTAATGAAAGTCTTAAATAATTTTTTCGGCTACAATTCAAAAAAAAAAAATTATCTTTATGTTACAAAATTGATTTTTATCTGATCATTAGTCCAAAATGGGCTGATGCTAAAAAGAGTCTTCAACTTAATTATGTTATAATAATAATAATATGGACCAGACTTTGGCCCAATATTAAAAAAATGTCTTGGGCCAATGTTTGATATAAGCTCATTTCATGTGAACCCTAAAAAACAGCAAAATTGAAATAACATATATATGTATCCCTACAAAACAGAAAATATCACTTGTGCACTAAAAAAATATATAAGAAATATATTGTATATTTTTTTCCTGATTGGTTTCAAACAAAATGTACAAGAGGGAAAGAAGGATACTCTGAACACTTCTTTAAGGAAATATGATATGATGATGCATAATTTCCATCTTTATGGTGTGTGTAGGGCTGTTACCGAACCGAACACAGTCATGTTCATGTTTGGTTCGTTAATTATTCGAACGAACACTGTTTGGTTAGTTAATTATTCGAACAAACACTATTTGGTTCGTTTATTTCGAACAAACTATTTAGCGAACGGACTTCGAACAACGAACAAAATAACAGTTCTAATTTTTATTGTTGGGTCTCGGACGTGCATAACGCAGCGGAAAAACAAAAAATATCGTCCAAAACCAATCCGAGGATCCGTGCGTATCGGTTAAATCAAAGAAATAAATCTTAAAGATACCTTTCGGATTACGCTTAATCCGTGACGCTTAAACCATGCGTGTTGTCTAAGCGCCTCTAAACCGGTTACCGTCCTAACCGATTTTCCATCCGTCTAGGCCGTCAAGGTCGGATCGTGCGGAAGTCTACTACCGTACACACAATCGGTCTCCACCAAAACTCTCAACAACCCGTTCTCATATTCTTAGGCCGAATAGATCACAAGCGCCGAAAGTACGAACGCATCTACCGGTATCCACACGAACAAACTTCTTAAAACGGGAAGAAGAACAATATATATGCTAGTAGGTTGTTCTTCTCTTGCACAAGAAAACTCTTTTTCTTCTTCTTATTTTGTCTCACAAAAGATGTATAATTCTCTCATATAATTGCACCCTTTCATTTTGTCATATAAAAGGAAAGCACCCTTTAGTAATTTTGTCACACAAATGAGAAAGGATATTTTCTCTCTTTTTGTCTCACAAAAGAGAATGAGAAATAATGAGAGAGAGAATCATTTGGTTCTATGAATTTGGAGCCCTCTATGTCCTTATATAGAGGTGAAGAATCATGTCTATTCACACTAAAAGATGTGTATGACATCACTCATCATTATCCACATATCATCATCTAGACTCTTCTAGATTACATGATCTTGTGTGCTCATAGTCTTTATATACATATATATCACATCTTATCACATAAGATGACAATATCTTTTGTGTCATTCTTATACAACTCATCATATAAGTCGCTAGGATTTTCTGCACCCGTTTTAGTTTGTTCTTTGTGTGTGACCCTGTAGGTTCACTTAATGTTGGCAATAAACTTGACAGTCTATAAATCATGAGCGGACTCTAGCAAGCCATCATGACTACCCAATTTAAGTGAATATCAGTGATCTGATTTACCTAATCAACAATCACGTATTTAGTCCCTTTGTCACGCGATATCTATATCGATCATAAGGCATGTAAGACGCCATCCTTATATTAATCGATTAATATTTCTTGATCCCGAATTAAACTGAACAAGAACAAATGACATCAATAACTCTTATTAATTCATTTGAGTATGGCCATACATTTCTTCAGTTCAATTCATCAAGAGGCCTAAAGATATCTCTCTCATTTATGAGAGGAACAAATCCCGTCTTGATTGCACTCATCCCTCTACATGATTCATTGTATACCCAATCATAACCGTTATGACCACCCGGTTAAAGGCAGTGTTAGATTATATTAAAGTATAAAATTACTCATGTTGGAAACCGAGACAATCTCAGGTCAAAGGACTATAAATACCTTATGTTACAAGAATCGCTAATGACGTAAAACATGTAGCATTCTTATGGCGGGTCAGTCCAGTACATGGTCTCTAACATATACCTATATTAATGACTTGATAACTATTTATCCATGATCAGTAAAACATAATCATCAGTCAACTAATATACTGGTGTACATTTATAGCTTGTATATAAATATATATATTTATTTATATCCGCAAGTATATTTGTCTCCACAAATATCCTATAAATGACCAGGGACGATTTAGAATAGCATTCATAACACTTTATAGTTTTACTATCAAAGTCACGCACTTTGATGACATAAAGCTGAATTGCATATTCATGGTCTATTTTAATTATATTAAAATAACCTATACGCACATATTATATGAAATATCTTAGAATAAATATTATGTTTGTTATTACAATCCATCATCTAGGTCACAAACACTTTGGCCTAGGGCATAACACCATCATTTATATCTATTACTACTTTCACAGAAAAACATTTTTCCCTCCTTTAGTGACAAACAAAAATCACATTGATTCAATTATTCATATTTCACAACTTACCAAATTTCATAAAAATAAAGAACAAAAAATAAATATCAATCCAACATAATTTTAAAAACTCAATTCTAACCATAAACACAAACATAAACCCAACACAAATCTAAATAAATCCGACACAAAACCAAAATAAATCTAACATAAATTTAAAATAAACACTAAGACGAGTCAAAGAGAGAGGTTATTAGGGACTAGGGTTAGAAATAGAGAGATCTTCTCAATTAATATGGAATATGTATTTTTCTCAATTTCTATGTTTTCTATATATAGAGTGAACTTTCCATTTAATAATTGGTGGATGAGAGACATGACTAATTTGAGACTGATTAATTAGGCTGATTAATACTATACTCATTTCAATTCCAAAAATGAAACCACAATCATGAATTTAGGCTTGATTAATTCGGGCCTGATAATTTGGCTTGAAAATATATATATATATATATATATATATATATATATATATATATATATATATATATATATATATATATATATATTCGAACATATTACCGAACAGTCGAACGAACGTGAGGTATGTTCATGTTCGTTTTGTTAATTATTCGAACGAATACGGTGCGTTTGTTTATTTCGAACAGAAAATCGAACAAACCATTTAACGAATGAACTAATTTCGAACGACGAACAAAAGCAACAGCCTTAAGTTTGTAATATTTTGATGTTTTGTGTGTGTGTGGGGGTGGGGGGGGGGGGGTGTTCGTGAAATTATGCATTTTAGGAGAGTCCGAATTCTCTGTGACCACCATGCAGCCTGACCATCAGGGTCATCCATCATGTGGGCCCCACACACAATCAAAGATGATGGATATTCCTGATGGTCAGGTTTCATGCAGATGGCAGAGAGAATTCGAACTCCTTTTAGGATGTCCCAAAAGAAAAATTCTACAATATAAGGATTAAATTAATCTGTACTTAGTTGCAATAAATACATAAAATAAATTATAATAAAAGGTTTTTGCATGAAGATAATGAGAAATATTGTGTGCTCCAAATTCTAGTTATACCACTTATACCCACCGAATCATATAGAGAATATTTTAATAAATCATATATTTCAATTTTTTTTTTTTTTGAATTCTTCAAATGAGGAGGGATTATTTGTAAGAAATAAATTACTCTTGACGAGTATCGAACCCACAATCTCTTGGTTGGTGGCGTAGTGCCTTTACCGCTTGAGGTAGCAAACTTTGGTTTCAATTATATATGCATATGAAGAAATATTAAAATAATATAAACTACAGCAACTTCCATATAAAATTAATGTATGAAAATTATATTTATGATCTTCCTACTATGTATTTGTTTTATACACAGCACATTTCTCTCAATAAATACTCTATTAATGCTATTTATGTCTTTTGTAAATTTTCAAATTGTTCATGAAAATATCACAATGAAAAATTCAGCCCTTTGTATTCTACAATATCCACTAATAATAATTGCTCTCTAGATGATATTTTTTATGTTTCTTTACAATTGAAAATGAGAGGAATCTATTGAGACGGCGACGTGGACGGATACACATGAATAAATTAATAATATTGTTATGGAATGGTGAGATTAATTAATTAATTAAACAAATTAGATTGGTCATGAAAATAAAAATAAAAAATGAAGTTAGTTTACTCTCCATTCCTAATAACTGGAGATATCCTATAACATGAGTGATATCGTTCTAAAAGTGTGATAATAATAATTTCTTTTTTGAATAGTAGACAGAGAGGCTGTTGAGACTTGCATTGAATATAAGAACTCCTTTGCCGAATAACGGGAATATTAAGATTTAAAGAATTTAAATATATATGTACTTGATTAATACGTGAAACATGTTAAATCAAATAAATAAGATTTTTTTGGGACAATAATTGTTGTATGCTTACTTAAAAAAATGAAGATGATGTCAATACTATTTGAAACTTTGAACTCAAAATCTCTAGAATTACAAAAATTGGACTCTACCACTTGAGCTATGCGTCATTGACAAATAAATAAGAAAAATTGAATAGTTGATTTGTTTTTTATTTTACAAAATTTTTATTAACAACATTACTAAATTTATTAAAAGATATAAATGTTCAATAATATTAAATATGCAGTTACATGTCCATAAATGAAATTGTGTCATAATTTCTAATATCATCAATATCTAAAAACAATGTCTAATACCATCAATTGTGGATGCTTTCTCTAAATCACTGGATCTCATCTACCATTACATTGCAGCCGCAGAGGAGAAAACATTAATTCACCCCTTCTATTTGTCACCAGTCAAAAGATTCTCCAGTGAATCCTCGCTCGTAACTCATAAGCATCTATTCCTCTCCATTCAACATATCAATACCCCCAAAATCCACATAACTTTCTCCTCTCCATAAGAATCCAGATTTTCCAAACTGGAGATATTCATCCTATCGTTGACAAAACTCTCTGGATATGCACGATATATTTTAACAAAACCTGATCTTCCATTCCAGAATCAACAGATAAATTCGTGTAACAAGTCGTATAATTGAGTTAATCGACCCGCCTCATATGATCAAAGATGGAAGTATATGCATGATAATAATTACGATATATCGGATGAATATTCCATTGCGTACTCAGTTAATGATATTCTGAGAGCTTATCTTAAGAGCATATTTACTTCATACACTCAGCTCTGAGGATACGAAACACGCTCTCAGAATATCGTCAGAAGAATCCAATTCCTTCTTTCTTTCATTCCCACAGAAAAAGAAATCGATTATTTTCGAATAAAATAGAATATTGCCCTCTTTTTTTCGTTTTTCTGATTATAAAATAGAATATTGCTCGCTTTTTCTCGCTCTTCTGTTCTTCGAATATCTTCTTCTTCTTCTTCTTCTTCCGGTCTGTGAGGAGATGAAATTCGGGAAGGATTTCAAGATTCACCTGGAGCAAACGCTGCCGGAATGGAGGGACAAGTTCCTGTGCTACAAGCCGCTGAAGAAGCTGATCAAGAATCTGCCGGCGGAGGAGATGGCGGACCAGAACCCGGCGGAGTGGTTTGTGGGGCTTTTGGAGGAGGAGCTGGAGAAATTCAATGATTTTTATGTTGATAAAGAGGAGGATTTCGTGATTAGACTTCAGGTTTGGATTTTTTGGTGTTTTTGATTGATTGATTTGGTGGGTTTGTTTTGGATTGTTTTTGTGTTTTGAGTGAATTGGTATTGTTGATGATTTCGTAATTTTATTGATTATTGGATTTTTGTTTTCTCCCTGAATAAAGAATGTGAATTTGACAATGGTAGTTTGTCAAATTAATTTTTAGATTGGTTATTGATGTTTGAGTAAATGATTTGGATTTGATAATGTTTGTGATTTGATTAATCAATAGGTGCTTCTTTTTTAATTAACCAATTTTATCTGCTTTATTGAAAAAAAGGTTTGATTTACTAATTTTGGCGTCAAAACTCATAATTTTTTCAAAATTAAAGTTGAAAGGTTATATTTAAGTATAATTAGGGAAGTTTTATGATTGATTTGGTCTTGAGAAGTCCTCAGAACTGAATTTTCTCATGCATTATAAAACTTTCTTAATCTGAATTTGAATTTTATCGTATTAATTTATACATGTATATATGCACTAGAACTTAAATTAGAACACCCCCCCCCCCCCCCCCCCCCCCCCCAAAAAACAAAAACACCCCAATTCATTGTAATTTCCTTATAATAAAACCTTGCTAGATATACCATCTGTACACTACACATTTGCGCATTTTTATCCATTTTTCTCAAATTTCTGATTTTTTTGTTCTTTTGAATTAATTTTATTACATAGGAACTAAAGGGAAGAATAGAGCAGCTAAAAAATCGAGATCCAAATATATCAGAATTAGAATACAGTGAAGAACTGTTCGAAATTCGAAGAGCTTTTGTGACTATTCATGGCGAAATGGTGCTTTTAAAAAACTATAGTTCTCTCAATTTTGCAGGTACCCTTTTATTTTATTTTTTTTAAATGATAAAAAAAAACATACCTAGAAATTTGTTAAACCATTAAGTACAAGGCACACTTGCAAAAACAAAATGATTAATTTGACTTAACTGGAATTCTGAATTCTCATCAACCATTAAAGAAATTGTTAGAATAAGACCTAAAATATGCCTAAAATCCATATTATTAGAAGGGGAAATGTGAAGAGTCCCTCTAATATTTCCTTCAAATTTAGGTCTGGTGAAGATCGTGAAGAAGTACGACAAGCGAACGGGGCGGCTGCTCACCCTCCCGTTCACCCAACGCGTCCTCCACCAACCTTTCTTCACTCCTGAGCCCTTGACCCGTCTCGTCCACGAGTGCGAGGCCAATTTAGAGCTCCTCTTCCCTCTCCTACCCGAGGTCATCGAAGCCCCAACCCCTCAAATCTCCCAAAACCCTAATTCCACTTCTCAAAACCCCCAAAACCCTAATTCCAACCATAATCAACAAAATCCATACCCAAATCCCCAAAGCCCTAACCCTAGTTCTCCAAACGACCAAAATGTGCAATTATTCCCGAATTCCCCGAACCCTAACCCTAATTTGCAAAATGAGCAAAATGGCCCTGGAGCTGGAGGCAGGATGCAGGAGGAGACGGTGGAGGTGTACAAGAGCACGTTGGCGGCCATGAGGGCGATCCAAGGGCTGAGGAAGAAGAGCTCGACGGTGAATCCTTTATCGATAGGGCGGTTCTTCGATGATGAAAATGGGTCGGGGGCGGTCACGTCGGACTCTGACGCGGATTTGGTTGTGGGGTTGGATTTTAAGAGTCAGGAGGTTGATCAGGATCAGGATCGGAAGAGTGAGACTGTATATTCGGATTAGTTGGTTGGTTGGTTGGTTGGTTAATTAGGGGTAAAATTAAATGGAAGAGGTAAAGATGTAATGTTGTAATGATAATTTGGGATTGATGTGGTTTGTTGGTTTATAAAGTAGGTTTTTATTTTATGTCAAAGGGATGATTTATGGGGACTATTGTTGTAGATGCATAATTAATAAATTAGGTTAGCATTTTTTTCTTCTACATTGTTGATCAATCCTCTCATTTTGCGAGTATCATTCTAGATTCTCAAACTGGTACATGTTTTTTCATGCATAAATTCAATTATATTAAAATCTCCTTGAGATCTGTATTGGGTTCAAGACTTTTTAATTCATTTTTAAAGATTTCTTTCTAGGCACTGAATAATTAGAAATTTCTAAATCCATAGTAAAAACGGTAAATTAGACTGTGATACTAAAACCCTAACTTAGATAGAAACCCCAATTATAAATAATTGTAAAGCCCTAAATTACAAATAAAAAACTTAATAAAATCCTAACTTTCTGAGATATAGTTAGGAGATTCGCGCTCAGTACCACTGCTCATAGAGCTGCAATAGGTGGTCACCAGCAAATCCTATTGGCCGAAAAGGCTGAGGAGGTATTTCGAATATAAGTTTAGAGGTGTCGGACATAAGGTACTCACACCCTTAATAGTGTTAGGGGTACCTAACATTTTCTCCGGTGAGTTGAGGGCAAAATGTGAGGATTGGACTTTGACCTCTAACTTTTTCTCCAGTAACATATATGGCCAGTTAAATAATCTCGTCTATGCATCCAGATATCTTCCACAAGCTTTTTGAGAAGACAATATTATTTCTATTTTTTTCCTCATCTTGTGTATAGATCATTTTATCATAAGCAAATTGAGTTGGGTTTCCTCCAATATCTAAAAGAGATTATGTTTTGTGATTAAATTTTGACAGATCTATTTAATACGGAACATTAAATAAAAGGCTTGCAACAAAAATGTTACAATATTGTTAATCATACAGTGTGTCATAGCAAGTTATATTTATAGTAGTTGTATCACACATCTGTATGACTATCATATGATATTTGTGATTAGTTATCATGCTAAAATAATGATTCTCCTATATAAATATCTTCACAAAATAGTCTCTTTCTTATATATCGTATTATATACTTCACAGATACTTCTTGTATCCGCAACGGATACGACTGACGTAATTACATTATACTTAAAATATAAAATATAAATATAAATCAATAAAATTAACTTAAGACATTTAATTTCATATCTAAAAATAACAACTAAATACTTTGCATTAAGATATTTCTATAAATTTTTTTTTAATATTTACATCAAAATATGATATCTAAATAATTAAATATATAAATTATAATTGAGAAAAATAATAAAACAATATATAAAGATAATATGTATCCTAAGTTTTTCTAAAATTGTTGTATCGCCGTATCTGTATCGTATCGAATAAAATACTCTTTGTTCAAAAACAGGGAACTCAGAAGCCAGGATTAGTTTTTAGAATTTAGAATTTAGAATTTAGAATTTAGATTTCTCAGTTTATTGAATACCGAGAGATGAACTTCCGGTTCTTAAATAAAATCAGGACTTGGAGACAGAAATTCAATTCCGATTTTTGGTTTGTAACAAAATAAGGAATAAGAGATAAAAGAGAAACAGCAATGGCGCTAGCCATGGCAGAAAAAACGATAACACTCGAACCACAAATCCACCTCAAAAAGAAGTTTCTTCTCTACCAGACCCCCATTTCAACAGTTCTTCCCAAATTCCATACCAAAACTCAAAAAGATTTGAATTCCAAACAACCCACCAAACCACCAGACCCAAAATTTAAACAAAAACCACCTTCACCACCATTACTCCGCCCCAAACCCCAATCGAAACCAAAATCTCTAGAGAATAATCGTAATTCAAACACCCATTTTTCTTCTCTTTCTTCTAACAGTAACAATTCACCCGGTGATGTTTTAAAATTAATGGATTTGTTACAATTCAGACTGAGTGAAGAAATGTACTTAGACCTTATAAAAGAATGTACCGACACAAGAGACGCGATTCAAGGCGCCATTGTTCATACCCACGTCATGAAATCTTACAAAAATCGTCACTCTCTTGTTCTTTTAAACAGGTTGATACTTATGTACGCTTCTTGCGGCGAGATAAAATCCGCACGCAAACTGTTCGATGAAATGCCGTTCAGAGACACTCTCTCTTGGGCCACCATTATTGCCGCCTATTCAGAGTACTCAAACGGGCATTATCACGCGCTCAAGCTCTTCGTCAAAATGCATTTCGAACTGAGAGAAGGACAATATTATTCACATGCCATTGTTGTGGCTCTCAGATCTTGCGCCCAATCCGAAAATCTACAACTAGGGTTACAAATCCACTCGCTTATGATAAAAAAACTAGGGTTGAAAGACTCCGTTTCAGGAAACCGTGGCAGTTCATTACTCCAATTTTACAGCTCTTTTGGCCTGCATGAAACCGCACACCAAGTGTTCCACAAAATGACGGCTCATTTCCCAAACGAAATTCAGGGCTCAGCTTGGTCCGCAATAATCACGGTTTCCAACCGACAAAACCGTTTCAAAGAATCCCTCAATCTATTCGTAAAAATGGTTAAGTCAGGAAAGAAACGAACCACTCACTCTCTCTCTCCCACCCTAACAGCCTGTGCGGAAATCGATGCAACCGGGTTATTGGGCAAGCAAATACATGCTGACGCGGTAAAAAACGGGTTCGGATCTGAAAAGTTTGTGGTTTCAGGCTTGGTTTGTATGTACATGAAAAAGGGGCTTGTGAGAGATGCGGTGAGGTGCTTTCAAGGAATTGATTTCCCGGATTTGGTTTCCTGGAATTCGGTTCTTGTTGGTTACACGAGAAACGGATTCCTGGATGAGGCTATCAAGGTTTTGTATGAGATGAGAGCCAAAGGAATTGAACCGAGTGATGAAATGATCAAAGAGGTTCAAATGTCTATAATTTTGAATTAGTTTGGCTTATTTTGTGTATTTTATTTTTTCTTGTTCAATATATTACATGGTTCATTTAGGTTTAAATGTGTAGGTTTGGGCAAATTAATAGGTTTGAATTAGAGTTGTGTTCTTTCTTTATTATTTTCTCGTATAATATATTACACACTTGATTTCGAGTTATATTGTAATGACAAAAAGTTCAGCCAATTACTGAATTTTATTACAGATTACAGACTAAGGACTCAATAACTAATATAAAAAGAAGTAAAAACAAAAAAGTAGTATGACTTGCGAATTTGAAGACCCCAAACTGATTATTCATCAACGGTACCGGAGAATTGATCCTGCTCAGTGAGATGGTAGAAAAAATGTACGCGCCAATCAATACAACTAGAAAGGTAGCTGCTGATATGGCTCCAGCAACATAAAAATCAGATGAATGAAAATAAACAAATACCAAACGCGCAATTAGCAAACATAGATCCTGTCATGGTGGTTGAAACAATCGTCAGTCTCTTCCTCCTCTTCTCTTCTTCATGGCACAACTCATTCATGCACCATATGTAAATATTCATACAAACGAGAATAAAGAAGAATCTTCCGCTTTTCAGCGGATTATCAAGATAATGTGAATACACAAGATAAGTTAGTAAAAGGGTAAATCCTAGCATCCCACCATAGCACATGACCACACTGTTGATGTATAGTTTGTTTTGCCTATATAACTCGAGCGGTTCGGTTATCCCCTTGTTCTTAGAGATCTAATATATTTGTTTGCAAAAAGCGGCGAAAAATGTGAGAATGATCCACAGAAGACACTCCATAAACATCTTTGATGCGATCGGTCGAGTCTCATATGCTGATACAATAGCTTGGAGAGAAAACATGGATATGTGTATATTAATGAAAGTATCAATGGTGCTAAATTTACACTTTTCCATCGATCGCACAAAGGTCGCTTTCGGTTTAGTTTGCACCATTGCCACTTCGATATCCATCTTTTAAGAGCCCTAAAGGGGTTAATTAGGGCGTAAATTCAGATGAGTGAGTCAAGGTAAACGGGGTTTCTTAAAAGTGGTTTCGTGTTGACACACTAACTCGTTGCAAAGAGGATATGTTTGCTATATTTAGTAGACTATCTGTTATGAGGATAAGCAGTTCATTGGAAATTTCTTACAAATTACAGAATAAGGACCCAATAACTAACGCTTGATAATTAAAAAATAGTACAAAAAAACTGAACTGTACATGCCAAGAGAAAACTAGGCTATGTTTTTTTTTCAAAAAGTAAAAAAAAAGAGAGAGTAAAGTAAGGAATAATACATTTGAGCACCGTATAAACCTCAATACAACAAATATATCTCAATAAATCTGTCCCAATTAAACCTAAATCAACCAATCAAATATACATCATTGTTTGCTCAAATCGATTTCTACGTCGACAGCTGGCACCTCGTTGGGATAATTATTGTTGGCGTTACTCAAATCGGTGTCTATCAGACTGGACAAATCGTACGGCTGAGATTGATTTGCCAAGTTTTCCTTTAGCAAAGAGGATTTGATCGCTTCCAAATCGACCTGACTTGATGAGCTGGTTGTGTTGGTACCTGATTTAGCAAAACAAAGGTTTAGGGATTTAGGTTTGGTTTCAGTTTCTAGGGTTTAAGAATGATAATAAGTAAAATGGAGAATTAAGTTTTATATAAAAGCTGAGTTAAGATCATTTGCTTCAAGCAATAAATAAAAAAGAGAATATTTATATTAATCAAGTGTAAAAAATATCAAAATATTTATATTAATTAAGAGTGCAAAATATCAAAATATCACTTATACCCAGCAAAAAACAGAAAATCCCATCGACACCCCCACAAAACATAACTAAATATCACATATACCCCCTACAAACACACAATAAACATCATTCACACACCACCTTTTCTAGGGGCGTAAATGAGATTTCACATTTTTCAACAGATACGCATGATATTTTGAGGCCTGTTAACTATTTATTATACCTGACGTAGGAAGGGTGGAGAGCTGGAGTTCCTCGAGGGAGCCGAGAGAGTCGGGCTTGCTCTTGCGCGCGTTGTCCATTTCCGGCCCCGTCGGCACGAAAGTTCTCGACCGGTATTTCGTGGCTGCGCCGTTCGAGTCGCTCTCGTTGTTGTACAGCACGTAATCGTGATACGTGGGCGCAAACTGTCATAACAGAATCGAAAGACGGGTCGGTTGGTTGGTTATTTCGTACTGATACGAAGAACTATTTATTTTATTAATGTTTATTATTTATTTTATTTTTTTAGCTTTTTATTTATTTATTTTTCCTTTTGGTCTGGTTTTGGTTTGAATTTGTGTTGGAAGTAAAAACTTCGGGACATGTGTGAAAACACATGATTTATTGCTATAAAATTTTAAACAATATTTGTGGTAATAAAATAAGGCTAACATGAGCTTATCTTTTTGTCCTTTCAAATATTGTTAGGATCTAATGCGTACTACCAAGAAACTTTCTACTGAATTTGGAATTATTGGGGTTTGACAAGGGAGCAAGTTTTTGAACAAGGTACCTGGTGGACGGTGTCGTGGTAGAAGTCGTTGAACTTGAGAGCGTGGGCGAGATTGCCTCTGAATCCGCCGGAAATGCCGACATTGGCGCCGGCGTACTCTTTATAAGGAAAGGCGATGGCCAGGCCGACCGCGGCCGCCAGCATCTCCACGCACAGCACCAGGTTCTGCACGTCCGCCGCCTCGTCCGACGTTTTTATTAGCCCTGATTTCGCCGCCAGAAACACTAACACTCCCTGTTCAAGGAAAACAAACAAAAACCAAAAATGTTTCTCAATTATTTATTTATTAATCGCGGTTTCACTGCTAAAAATGTAAAAACTCCCTATGGAAAAAAGATTACTTGCAACGTTGGGGAAGAATTACGGTTCAAAATTACAACAGGGCATAATTCAGTCATAATTGATTCTTCATTGTTGAATTAGGGTTATTCAAATGTCTATAACCAATATATTTTTTCCAAATTTTAGTTTTTGGTGCTGTCAATGTTTATTTGCTTACTAAGGTGGTTAAATAAATTCAAGTATCAAAGACCATTTCTCATATACAAAAAAAACCCAACTTTGTGAATTTAAAAGAAAAAAAACATTCCTCAATTACGTTATTTCCGGAATTTTCAAAAAAAAAATATTAAATAATTTAACATAAACAACACTTAAAATGATGATCACAATAGATGGACAGGGTGCTTTAAAAAATATGAAAAAAACAGAGTTGTATTTCTTTTATAAAAAAAATTATAGTATACATACCTGCCAATAAGTGAGAAATACGACGGACTTAATCATGACGAACTTAGGCACGGGATTAAACGGTCTCAAAAGATCCCTGCACGCCACGTAGAACAACGCGAGAGCGTATAATGCGACAGAATACGAGACGGTGTAAATGATGGTGATGTATAAATACGCCTGGTTCACACTGAAATCTCCGTCCTCGTATTTTCCTTTCGAATATAATATGAACGTTATCACCACCAGAATCGGTTTTAGGATTACAAATTGCAAGGCCCCCTGTTTGCACCGTCTGATGAACCGCCTGTTTAATGAAATGATTTGTTTTTGCTCGGTTAGTTTGTATTTCATTTTTTTTTTACCGTTTTGGGCTGCCATAAAATGGGATGATTGTTTGATTTTTGAGTTAATAGTATGAATTTCTGAGGATATTGAGTCAAAATTACGGCAAAATTTCCAATCAAAATAAGATTATTTAGTGTTCAGGGTTTATTATAATTATATTGATATAACATTTAGATACCATCAAAGGGAATAGCAGTAAAACAAAGAGATTAGTGAGAAACCAAGAGATTTAAGGGTTTATTCTCAGAATATTATCTCGAAAAAAAAGTGAACAAAAAGCAAAATGACTTGACTATATGTTTTGTCAAATGATAATTAAATGAATATAAGGTTTTAAGATACCCGTCGAGAGGAATAGAAGGAAAACAGCAAGTCATGAGAAACCAAGACGGTTTCAAAACCCGACCCGTTAAGCTCGAAACTACCGCACCCGGCCCGCCAACCCACGCTAAGCATAAAGATAAGAAATTATATATTACCCACGCGTCATATCTGAAAAAAATGTCAAAATTAAGATTCACCCTTACAAAGTCCAAAATGGTCCATCTTTATGTTTACAAAGGACGTGTACAGTTTTGGAAGGTGAAGTTAAATTTGATATTTTGATTTATTTGAAGGGTATAATGTGAAATTGACAATTAATATAAAGTATAATGCTTTATATTAAGGCTTGTTCAAATTGAATTAAAGTAGGTAGATTTGAGAAACACGTTAGAACTTACATTTCTCTAATTGAATCGAAGTATATTGATTTATCGGGTAGCACAAGAGATAAAAATGACATTACTGCATAAACCTGACAAAAAAATTCATACAATTAATCAGCTGAAATAATTTCAGTTAAAAAAAAAAGTTAAAAACTTTACAATTGTTCAGTATTTTCACATGTTTTATGCCACAATTCACAATTAAAATCCCAAAAAATTAAAACAAACCGAATTTCAATTTTGAACCTGAATCCCACTATCAGAAAACCCAATTCACCAAATCACTCTCCAATCCTCCCCTCCCCCAATTTCCTCCAAATCGAACCCTACAAACTTCAATCCCCACTTAAAAAAAAACCCAAATTTTCAAACAAAGAAAAAAAACTCACAGGGACCAAAAAGATCATGCGAACGATGAACCGCTGATACGTCGGCTCAGTGTAGTTCAACAGATGGCGATAAATATGCAGAATCGCGAGCACGATCGCCCCGACTGCGCACGGGAACGCCACCATTATGTACCACACCGACGCCATCCCCTCAGATCTACTCCAAATCAATCGACGAAGAAGAAGAAGAATTGGTCGGGAATGGCGGCGAGGAGAGGAGTGAAGAGAGAGTGAGTTTGATTTGATTTATTTCTGGAATCGGAGTTTGTATTGTGTTTTTGTGTTCTTGACGAATGGAATGCTTGTTTTGGGAGTGTTGTTGGGTTATTTGGATTTTGAGTTAGGATTAATGTTGTGAATGAGGAGTTTATTTATTGTTTGAGTGTATTTTCGAGTTCTTATTACTTATTAGTTAGTTATTACGGAGGGATTGGGTAATTGGGTTTTTGCATGTATGCCATCTAACTTTCTCTTTTTGAATTTACAAATTTTGATTTTTTTAGTTTTTTGTTATGTCATCTGTAATTTGTACTTCCTCGGTGTACATCTTTTGCACTTCAGATGTTAGATGGAAAATTCAGACATAATAATAATATATTATGAAAATATTTATATAAAATTATATATTTAAATATACTATAAAGTTGGATACAAGAATTGAGGTACTCGTAAATAGTCCCGTAATCTAGTATTTGAGTATCTTACTTTAAATATAAGAAGATACATATATTCTAATTGAGTAATTTTTTTTTTTTATAAAATAATTCTTATTTGAGGAAGCTGCGAAGAAAACAAGAAGAATTGAGATATATTAGGTGGGAAAATAAATTGCATTCGACTATTGCAAATACACAAGTTTGAAAGGACAATGACTTAAAATTATGACAATGTATGAATGTATATGGCCCGAAGTCCAGGGGGAAAGTCTAGAATCAGGTGATCCAAATAGAAAAGGTAACGTAGTAATTATTTAAGTAAATCAAAGATTCAAAGTAACAATACTTTAATTAAATTAAATTAAATGAATTGAATTCCTTATCAGGCTGGGCATGGTTGGTCGTCTGTCATGTGGTGACAGCTTTTTGTTCTTCAAATCCATTGGTCCACTCTCTCTCCTTTTGGCCTGTGCCCATTAAGCAAATTGTTTTATATCTATAAACAGATTAGTAACTATAAGTTTACAACAGCAGTATTATACACTGTTTTATGTCATAGCTTAGATTAGCTATATAATATGATTAGTTCCTTCTTAATTAATTCTTTAAATATTCTCAAAAAATAAAAAAAAATATGGCAGTACTATTATCAAATAATTGTGGAAAATATTTCATTAACACCCCCTAGTATCATTCTTGCCCCTATAAAATAGGATTATGAAAATTTATTAAGATAGAATTAACAACACATAATTAAGTGGTAATGGAATTGTTTGATACAAATACAAAAATAGCATAAGCTATATAAACTACACTATGAGATAAAATAACTGACACTACAAGCACCACAAAATAAATTAAAAAAAAAACAGAAAAAACAAAAAAAACAAAAATAGGACAAAAAAGGTTCATAACCATCTTGTAAATTTGAGTATACTTCACAGCCGTAGAGTTTCATAGCACATCAAAAAATATCGTCCTTTCACCAATAATGACAAGCTTGTATGACAGTGCAATTTTTCATCTAATAATCTTTGTTAGATATCATATCACACAAATCCAAAAGAAAATCTCAGCCGTTGATTTAGACCCCATTTTTACGTGATTGAATAAATTCATTTATTTAATTGCCCGGACAATCATTCGCACGGTGCCCGGATCTCCCGCACTTGAAGCAAGCTCCGTCAAAACTTCTGTAAATTATTATTATTATTATTATTATTATTATTATTATTATTATTATTATTATTATTATTATTATTAAAAAACCTCATGCCCCAAAAAGCGGAATAAAATAGAGTACAAAATAAAAATAGGATATTTTGTACAAAAATGTTACATCGTGTAAAAATGAGGACATCCGCTAGTCCTAATACTTTAATTCGATTGCAATTTAGTCCTTATACTATTGATTTGAATTTTTTTTATCCCTATACTTCATGAAACAAGCACGATTAGCCCTCGAGTCAGGAACAAACCGTGCACAATTATATAAAATTCAACGACCAAAACGTTTAAAATTAAATCAATACTACAAGGTCCAAATTGCAATCCCCAACATTCCAATCATAATAACAATTACCTGTTTCCGCCGCCGCCGCCGAATGTCCTTCCGGACGACCTCCTCGCGCCGCCGCCCATCGACCAATCATCGAGTCCCAAATCATCAAAACTCGAACTCCTTCCACCTCTCGCTCCTCCCTCAAAACTCCTCCCACCTCCTCTCCCTCCTCCTCTGCCTCCTCTCGCTCCTCTCGGCGACCAATCATCGTCATCACCGAACGACGACGAACTCCTTCCGCCGCCTCGGCCACCGAAGCGGCTGCCGCCAGATGACCGGCCTGAGTCCCGGCCGCCGGAGCCCCAGCTGGATCTGGAGCCGCCGCCGCCGCCACGGCTGAAGCGGCTGCCGCCGCCGCCGCCTCGGCCGCCTCTGGAGCGTTCGGAGTTGGAGAACCGGCCGTAGAAGTCTGTGGCCGGCCCGTCGTCTTGTAGTGCTGGTAACTGTATATAATGGTTGGAAAATAATTGTTAATTGACTAAATTTTATTGTTTTGTTTAGATTGAACAATTTGTGAAGCTAATAGGTGGGTTTAATTGTAGGTGGAACAGAACAATTTCATGAAAAAATTGTATTATACAAGTGTTTATTTGTGTTTTTTAGATAGTATAATCATTAATCAAGGAATGGATCAGAAGTTTGAGAAAAGAATGAAAAATAGTAAAAAAGAATACCTTTGAAATTTTGGTAATGGTATTTCCAGGCGGTAATTCCTTAGTCAACAACTGGTTGGCAATTTCTTCCGGCAGATCGAAAACCGCTCCTTGGACCTAAAACAATCATTCAATCATTACAATAGTTAGAATACAAGATGTGTCTCCTCCATTCAATTTTTTTTTTCTTTTTTTTAAATCATAAACATGAAATGAAATTGAAATTACTCTGTCGTCGGCTAATAATTGGATTTTGCCGATTTCATCGGCCGCGTCAGAATACACGTCGGCAAGAAATCCCATGACGGATCGTTGTGAGAAAAAGCCTCTTGACATACCGGGATCTCTTATCAATTGCAACGTCACATATCCCTATCAATTAAATTACATCAATTATTTCATCTAACATTACAAATAAAAAAATAATAAGGTTCAATTATGCCTCAATTAGAAAACTCAATTAGCTCAAATCAACCATCAATTATGCAACTCTACCCCTTTCACATGCTTAAATCACATAATTAACTTAAACCCGCTCCCAATTCTACCTCAATTTTCCCCCAATTCTACCTCAATTAACACCCAATTGTAACTTCCCCCATACATACCTGTTCATGACTAATCAGACTCCTGGAGCTCGGCGGCCTCGCGAACCCGCTCATCTGCGCCAACGCGGCCGCAAGCGCGGTCTCCCCCAATTCCGCCTCCAGCCTCTTCGCGCTCTGCATAAAATACTCCACCGACTGGGGATGCACGCCCCTCAGCGTGGCCGCCACGTGCTCCGCCGACGCGTCCAGAACTTGTTCAATTGTGGGAGGGCTTAAGAACTCGAACTTGCAACCGACGTCACGTTCCAGGGACTTGATGGTCCGGCGCTGGTTGGATGTGAACATTAAAATGGCTGTCCCGACCTTGCCGGCGCGACCGGTCCGGCCCGAACGGTGCACAAAGGTTTCTGGGTCGTTCGGCAGCTCGTAGTGGATGATCTACAGAGAGAGAGAGAGGAAAGTTAGGGTTTTCGTTTTGTGTATTGTTATTATATTGTTTTATGTAGTATTTAATTTGTTTTGTATACTATTTAATCATTTTTATATTGTTTAATAACCGTTTAGTACATTCATATATTGTTCTCTACACTACTTAATCCCTTTACGTACTGTTATACCTGCTATTAAAATCTTTTAATACACTTCTACATAGTGTTCACTGTTTAATTCTTCTGCATAATCCGAATAAGAAAAAAAAAAGAGTTTTGATAAAATTACCAGGTCGACGTTGGGGATGTCGAGGCCTCTGGAGGCGACATCTGTCGCGACGAGAACCGTGAACTTGCCCTGTCTGAACCCGTTGAGAGTTCTCTCTCTCTGATGCTGCGAGATGTCGCCATGGAGCGCCTCCGACGCGATGCTGTTGGTGAGCGCGTTCGAGACGTCGTCCGCGTCCCTCTTGGTTTGCGTGAACACGATCGTCTTGCCTCCTTTCGCGTGCACCTATAGAGGAAAGGAGAATTAGGGGAGTGTTAAGAAGGTAAGACTTGATTTTGTGGATAATTAGCTTTGTTTGTGCAATTAAGGCTCTTGTTTTGTTCTAGTTCTGTATTTGTTGAGCCTTACTCATGTGCAATTAAGCTTCGATTTGAGTCTCACTTGAGCTTTGTTTAAGCTTTAATTGTGTTTCAATTATGCAATTAACACTAGGTTAAGCCCAAATTGATTGTCAATTACACAACTAACTCCCGGTTTAATTCAAGTTTTCATGAAGTAACCCTCGATAGTGTGTGACCAACTTTTATCTTGAATGTGCAAAATTAAACACACCAAAAAGAAGATAATAGAGGAAATTGGAAAAAGAAAGTATTTATACCGTGATAATGTCGCTTAGCATGGTACGCTTTGAAGTAGCGGTACTAGGCAAAGCAAACAATTTGATCCCCTCCGCGAGCTTCTCATCTTGGTCCCCAACCTAAAAACAAACACACCACATCAAACAAAACCATCACAAATCCTAAAACCCAACCCAACACTCAAAACCCCAAACCCTAAACCCTAAAATCCCCAAAAAAATCCAACATACCAAATCGATCGTAAGCGGTTCCGTCAAATGCTTCCTAGCCAACTTCTTAACCCACCCGGGCATGGTCGCCGAGAACAACATACTCTGCCTGACCTCTGGCAACTTCTCCAAAATCGTCTCCACGTCCTCCTCAAACCCCACCGCCAGCATCTGATCCGCCTCGTCCAACACCAAGAACTTCACCTCGTCCAGCCTCAAATTATCATTATTAATCAAGTCGATTAATCTCCCGGGCGTTCCTACGACCACGTCGACTCCGCGGGATAAAGCATTTTGTTGGATGGAGTAGGAGACGCCGCCGTAGACGCAGACCGTGTGGAGGTGCGGCGCGGATTCTTTGATTTCTTTTTCGACTTGTTTGGCCAGCTCACGGGTTGGCGCGAGGACGAGGGCTCGTGGGAGTTTGCGGCCCGATCGCCTGATTGGAAAGGAAGGAAATGGAAGAGAGAGTAAGAATTTGAGTTTTTTTTTTTTTTAAAGAAATTGTTTGTGGAGAAGTTGGTTTTGGTGTATGAGATTGGAAGGTTTTGGGGTTTGATAGGTTGGGAAGTTTTAGTAATTAAAAAAAAAAATAGTTTGGAAAGGAAAAAGGAAGGGAAGAAGTTGGTTGTTTGTGTGGGAAAAAGTTGGTTTTTTTTCTAATAATGTGATATTTAGTAATTGAAAATTAAAATATTGCAAAGAGAAGAAAGAGAAATTGTTTTTTACAGTTGTTAAAATGAAAATCTTTTTAGCGAGTCTTGAGTAATGAAGCTGGTAATAACGACTTCAGAAATTATGTTATCTAGCTACTATTTTTAAAATGTTGGTTATTAGTGTTTCAATTAAATAAAGTGTAGAAATTGAAAGAATCCAATGGTCAAAGCTGAAAATAATATTAAGATTTAAGATAAAAACAAAAGAAAATAATTTTCTTTTTATTGTGGAGTAATAAGAAAAACCGGTACCTAGCAGTACGAGCTTCATCTTCTTCAGTGAGTCTTTTGATAATCGGGATTCCAAAAGCAAGCGTTTTACCCGTACCGGTTTTTGCACGTGCAATAAGATCCTGGCCTTCAAGAGCCGGGACTAACACAGCTCTCTACAAACAAACAAACAAAAAAAAATCAAAATTAAATAAAATAAAATTAACCCCTTAAACTTCAACGTATATTTTCAAACTAACAAGTTAAAATTACGAGAAATGAAACAATAATTCAAAATTGACACATATACAGACCTGAATAGGAAACAAGTGTGTAATACCCCTCTTTTCCAGGGTCTTCACAAGCACCTCAGGCAACCCAAGATTAACAATGGCCAGCTCTTCTTCTCCACCAACAAACTCTCCTTCCTGTCCCTCCTCTCCTTCCAGTCCAGACCCATACTCCCCGTCCTCTCCGGCAATATCAAACCCGCCGAGGCCCTTGAACGCCTCCTCGCTGAGCAGCGAGTTGACGGAGTTAACGACGGCCAGCGGGCGGACGTGCGGCCTGGAGGAGAGGGGGAATTTGAAGGGGAGTTTGGAGGCCGGAGCGGAGTTGATGGAGGGCGAGAGGAAGAGGGAGGAGGTGCCTAGGAGAGCCGCCATTGTTGGCCGAGCGAGCGAGCTCTCGAAGGTCGAGGGAGGAAGAGAAGGAAGAGTGAAGGGATAAGGAAATGAATGGAGAAGAGAGGATGAGAGGGTTGTAGATAGGGCTTTAAGAAGAGGGTTTAAGGATGGGATGATGGGATGATGAGTGAGGGTGTAAGAAGATATTTATTTTGGTGAATGTAATTGATTGATTAATGGGCTTGAATTTTGTATTTAGGCTTGCATCAGGCCCGAATATAATTGAAATTTTGAATTTTTTTAATTTTATGCAACTTTTTTTATGTTGATGGATAAAAAGTGATTTAAGAAGTGAGAGATTTATTTTGGTGATGTTGGATTTTATATATGGGTTTAGTGTTGAGTTTTGAGGGGAGAATTGATAATGGGCTTGATTTTAGTATTTGGGTTTGAATCAGGTAAAAGTAATGAAAAGCTGAATTTTAAATTTCGAATTTTGGGAGGAAATGGTTTAATTAAAAAAAATTGTGTTGAATAATTTTTTTTCCTTAATGATGAAAATGAAAGAAAATGTTTTTGTATTTTGAGATAAAATAAGGATAAAACATCCAACATAATAAAATCTCGGATTATGTATATGCATATAAGTGGCAAGGAAGTAGTGTTAAGAAATCAAATTGTCCATATCAAATGCTTACTAATTCCACCACTATCTAATTATGAGTTGCTAATTCTAGCTTAAGAATTTTCCATAATCTTATTTTATAGGGGCAAGAATGATGCTCTTGGAGGTGTTAATGAAATATTTTCCACAATTATTTGATAATTATATATATGTATGCATATAAGTGGCAAGGAAGTAGTGTCAAGAAATCAAATTGTCTATATCATATGCTTACTAATTCCACCACTTTCGGTTTTCGTGATGCATCACATTGTTTTCAAGTCATGGAAAGGGGATTTTCTGAGGGCATGATGTGTCCATTATGTTAATACTTAATAGACAAAATTAGTATATACATATAACAATAACTTTAAGTAAACGAACTACATTGATTGGTCAAAAGAAAAAAAAAATGCCCATTAATGGCACATTTTATAATGTACACACAACAAGTATTTTATTGGGGAAATGTTAACGCATCCAGAATGCTTTAGATTAATGTAAATACAGAAGGTATAACACATAGAAAATATTTTTTTATTTTCTCAAATTTATAAATAAGCCTCCAACTTTTGGAAATATTCAATTTTTTTTTGAGTAACTTGAGAAATTATGTTTTTATTCTAAACTTGAGAAAAATTCAACCTTTACTTTTAACTTTTTAACCTTTTATCTTCCAAAAAATGTCTCCTTATCAAAAGGGGCATCATGTGTCGCATTGTTTTCCAGTCTTATCAAAGGGCATGTGGTGTCCGTTTGTTAAATAGACAAGTGTATGTTGTATATAAGTTTTAGCTTTTAAGCTAAAAATTGACAATGATTGCTCAAGAAAAAAAAGTATTTGTGACACATGTTATAGTGTACACAAAATATGTCAATCAATATTACAATTTATTTGACTTCTATTTTATATTACAATTTATTTCACAAAATAAGTAACATAAGGTAATAACTAAATTAAAATACATGGCTTACCACACAATCGATACCATTAATCCAACTTAAGCAAGTAGGCTAAGTTGGCTTCCCAAGACATACACAAACAAGTATTTCTAGTTTTTTAGACTAAACAATTATCTAGTTTGACTCTGATATTACAAATTTAACGCGTACATTGCACAAGAGGTCACCATAGTTTATTAATAGTCAAATATAGTTATCATAATTAGTTGATTTTCTAAATAGCATAAAGTAATTTTGAAGCAGCCGTATGTATACGTTTAGGCAGATAAGATTTGGTTTGGATAGATGGCCAGCTCAATTACCCATCCTAATTAGTGTATACTCCCTTTGCTAAAGCAAGGAATTTGACATACATAACCCTTACAATTATATGTTTTTGGTTTCTTAACGAAGCAATAGTTCCATTAAAACTTTACAGATTGCGAATTAAGCAAGTAACATTTATGATTTAGCATTAGTAATATATTAAATTAAAATATTTGATAGTGCTAACTTCATATTAGCAGCAAATCCAACACAATTATTTGTTTAATTGTCATTTATATAGTGTCACATGAATGCAGCCATCATATGGCCTCCCTAACCCTAATTAAGGATTTGAAGCAATAAAGTATATTGAATTATTGAATTGAATTATTGGGCAAATCTTCAATTTAAAGATGGAAAATATAAGATTTATATGGAGATAAAACCCCAAATTAAGCTTAAATCTCAAATAACTTTTAAATCTCAAAATCCCTTTAAACATCAAATTTTGAAGAGAGGTCGGAGTTAGTTTTTTCTTTTAAAACATGAAAAATCTAGGCAAATATTCATATTTAACCCTCATAATTTTTCAAATGCTTCGGACTAACATGATTTTCAACTTATTTCTCTCATTAAACCTCTTCGGGTTTCGAATCCCATCTCAGATAAAAATCCGAAATTTGAAATCCCGCTTTATTTAATGAATCCTGATAGGATAGTTGGCCATTTACAATTCTTATTATAATTACGTCCGAAATCTAATAGGCTGCAATTTTATGTAAATAAATCTTTTGTAAGTTTCAATTTTATTTAAAGAAAGTTTAATGTAGACTATGTGCCTACAATTCAAAAAAAAGAAATACCGCTTTATATATGGATAACATGTCAAAAATACTAAACAAGAGGTATAGAGTATGTTACGAAATTTAAATCCTTTTTCTTTTATCAAGACAGGATGTGAAAGCTCGAAACGAATGAGAGAAAAAACAAGTTCAAAATCAGGTTGATTTATACATTTGAATAAATTAAATGGGTTGCAATAGAAACTTGCCCTGATTTTTATACTGTAGTACATTGATAGCTTTATAAGGGGATATATGCAAATAGGTAGTACTAGAAACATCAAACAAGAAAGTCAAGTCATCTCTTTTTTTCATCTTTAATTGTATTTTTTTAATTTTATTTCTAGTTATGATTATGTAGTTCATTTATATTAGACCTATAAAATCGATAAAAGGTTTTGATTGTCTAGGTTGTCCTTCTTTATTGTAATGATCAAACTCGATTTTAATTGTTGAATGGGAAAGCTTATGGGCAAGTTGGAAGGAAAACAAAAAAAAAAAAAAAAAAAAAAGAGTCATCACTTAAGCATGACAATTTTATGAGATACACTTGTTGGTCATGTGTAAAGCATTTTATTCCTTCGCTGAAGAATTTGACCAAAGAATTTTTTCGAAGAAATAAAGGAAAATATAAAAGTTGAATAACCAGTAAAATTTCAAGGAGTTAGCTGCCAACTCTTGATCTGAAACTTAGATTTGTAAGACTTTATCTCTCATGACCAAATTAACACGCAATTAGCATGTTAGAGGGAGAGTATGAACTTAATTAACTAACAAAATTAAAATTGTTAAGTCACTGATGTTTTAAGTCAAATTATATTGATAATACACCAATACATACATATACCTTACCACTTGTGAATCTTTGAGACGTCATTTTGCTACATCATTAAAGTTATTTATGTCGTCAGATAATATGATACTGTAAAATATGAACCATTGATTTCTTCATGATTTTTTTATGTTTTTTTAGACATTTATGTATTCTTACTTTTCATCTAATTTTAGGTACTTTTACGACTTGGGAGGTATGTTAATATCTTAATTTTATTTATTTATGAAGATTCAAGGTGATTCCTTTTTTTTCAAACACACCCATAGGTTTTCTCCATTAAATTTAAAACAGTATGGAAAGATAAATGGTTTTAGAATATATGAAGACCACTCTATTCTACACATAAATTATTATATTCACAATACAAGATAATATAATTAATGTACAATATTAACTCAAAAAAATTACTAAAAGTTCATTTAATAATAAAAAAATGGGCAACTCCATTTTAGTTTTTATGGAGGGAAGCTGTAGAATTGGTCAAGAAAAGCATAAAAAACCGTCCTACTACTTGAAAAGGAGGGCAGGCAAAAAGAAAGCAAGATAAAAAGTTATGTTTGGTCCTACTTTGAAAAAAAAAAGTTTTTGGGTCTTTCTGTAAGTTTTTCCTTCACACAGAAGGAATATTCCAATTCAAGCTAAAGGAACTTGGTTTTCTAAGATGAATGGAGTTCTTATCTTTTGCATTAATGCAATCAATTGTGTAAAAGGTGCTAATTTGAGTTTTGCACATTGGCTCCTAATAGTTTGATTTTATGCATCATTTACAAACAATTACTTGATAATTTGAGACAACCCGTTGGGTTAGTAGATTTTGTTAAATATTAAGCTAAATGTGTTCGACGTGATTCGAACTTGAATCTTTATTATAGTTGACGATATACCCTACCGTTTGAGCTAACAAGATTTGACAACTACTTGATAATTATTACACAATGAAACAATATTTCTATCATTTACAATTGCGTGAATCATACTTGCTCTTCAGAATCACAATGATTATAGAGCATTTAAAACCTTGGTGAGATTATAGAACAGCTAAAACCTTAAAAACTTCACATAAGCAATATTTTATCTTCAATAGGTATATAAGCAGAAAAAGATCAATGAAAAACTTGAAAAGTATGAGGTATATATGCAAAAATCTCATTGATAGTAGTTAATGAGAAGATTACCTTGCACACCGATCACCACTCTTCCATCTCCCCTTTCATATTAAACCCTTCAAATTCATCCACACCACTATATCACACACCAAATCTCCTCTCCTCTCTCTAATCACAAACCCTTCAAATTCATTCAATAGTATATCACATGACAAATCTCTCTCTCTAATCAAACCCTTCAAATAAACCCCCCCATCAATAGTAGTAGCATATCACACATCACTTCTCTCTCTCTCTCTCTCTCTCTCTCTCTCTCTCTCTAACTAAACAATAAAAAATGGGTTCTCTAGCAACAAACTCAACAGGAGAAGAAGGATCAATGATGATGGTATGGTACGCGGAGCAAATCGCGCAATGGGAGCGCCAGGTGGAGCGCCGTCAGCTCTTCTTAAAATCTTACCAATTCTCCGCTCCGTCACCTGCTCCTAGAACCTTCAACAGACGTCTCGAAAAATCCTTCAATAAAGCTAGACGTCTCGTGTGGGCTCGTCTTCGTAGAATTCCCAGAATTGTCTGGTCCGGTCTTCGTTCTGTTTGTTCAGATAATTCACCCTATGTGTTTTCTCGCCTGAGGAGACGAGCTGGTGTTAGAAGGTGGAATCGGCTTCTCGTCTTGAGAACTAAGCCCATGGAGTGCTTCTGTTAAGATTTTGGAGGAAAGTGAAATTGATTAATTAAGCGTTAATAAATTATGTTTGTTATAGATCTTCTTTGTTTAGAATGACAACGGTTTGTTTATTTTTTTTCTTTTAAAATGGAGGGGATTGTAGATTCAAAATGAAATTGCTCATCATGTGTGGTTGATGATTCCATTCAGTTTTAATTTTAGTTAATTAGCTTCATTTTTTCTAAGTATTTATGGCGTTTTGTGCATGATGAACTATTTCTTCTCATTTGTTTTTGCTTGATTAATAGAATTCCTTATTAGCAAATAAAATATACTAACTTTTTTTTATTAAAAAAGTATATTAATATTTTAGATAGCTTGTGTAAAGCTCTGCAATTTTCTTCTTTTAATGCAATATTTATAGGAGATTTATTTATTTAGCCTATATCAATGAGAAAATAAAAGCATATGCACGCCGGCAGAATGGAGCCTCGTTGTCTTCATTGTCATTGATTCACCTCTTAAAAGCTGATTTTACAGCCTTTTTTTGATGTAAAAAGAAAGAGTAAAGACATCACAGGAAATTGTTAAGGGAAATTTTGCAAAAAACCCTTCTAACTTTCATGAATATCCAAAAAATCTCATTTAGTTTTAGAATCTCTCTTTTAGTTTTTATAAAGTTGGAACATTTTTATCTCATACTTGAGTTTTTTTAACATTTTATCCATTTAAGTTATTAATTTTTTTTCCATTGTTAATCATGTCAAGAACTTCGCATAATATAAAACTATATAATGAATGCCTATAATTTTCATCACATAATTCCTATTTGTTTTATGTACTCTATATTTTTATTTTTTGTACTTCTTGTTATACCCTTTGTTTATTAACACAAACTAGCTTTTATGATGAATTATTTTCCCTTGCATTTTATATTACTCATCATTGGAAATTTAATCATGTCAACAATTTATCAAAACTCAATGGGTAAACTTGCTCGGTAAAACAAAACAACACTACCAATGATGATGAATTGAATTTGAAAATAAACCATACAAAAAACCTCTCATAAATGAAATTAAATTTGAGAGGGTAAATCATGGGTCTTCTGACATGTCCGTTGAAATGTGAGTTGAATTGAGAAGCTGAAAAAAGTAATTAAAAAAAGACAATAATAAATGGGGGTAAGTAGAGAAGTTTGGAATATAAAAATGAATGGATATGGCAGAGAATAAAGCCGTTATGTTATGTTGTGCTTGTGCGTCGTTTCTTTTGGACCCTCATTCCTTCATTCCTTCATCAAAAGTGCTATCTCCACACAACTGTCTCTCATTCATTCCTTCATCAAAAGTGTTATCTCTACACAACTGTCTCTCTGTTTTTTTTTTCCTCACGAATTTTTCTTTTAATTATAGCTGAGAAAATTACTTAAGACTTTAATTAAAATAAATAAAAAGTTATTACAAATTGAAGATTACAAATAACACTTTTTAAAAAAGTTCAAATGCTATTCCTAATCAATAAAAAGAAAAAAAAATACACTAAACTACGCATACTATGACCGATGATAGCTGCAACTTCATCTCAAACAGCTCTATTTTCCGCCCAAATTCGCCTCAAAGGATACAACAAACAAGCACAAAGATCACCTCCTCACTGCCTTTCAAACAATCCCCGTACTAGTACTGTATCGGTCACCAAACCGGTACCAATCATTTGTAACAAAATTAAATGCCACATTGCTTGTAACAAGTACTAATAGCAACACATTCGCACCTTAACGCTAAAAATGGCAAATATTATTTAGTGCTGCAATAATTAAGATATATGAAGAGTCAAGTCAATGATAGGCGACTTACCAATTCACTGTATTCTTTTTTTTTTTTTTTTTTTTTTGCTATTTAGCCCTTGGGCAATTCACTGTATTCTTACATGGCCATATCAGAGGAGTATCAATTCACTTTATTCTTCAAATAAACAACGCCACATATGTAAATTGCAAATTTAAGGGAATAAATGAACAGATTCATTAATGTATATCTTCGAGGAGGTCTTCTTTGGATTGGATTAGTTTTTTTGAGTGGAGCTTCACATACTACTCCACATTTTTTTTTCTTACATGAATTTTTACTTTTTTTTTTTTGGTTGTACAGATATACACATCATATATTCCCAAAAGTCTGTGATAAATAGTATGAAAAAGTACGTATAGTGTATAAATAAACCATGAAGATAGTAGTAACAGAGATATTTTTTGAGATTTTTATAAGATTTAAGGATTTAATGTGATTGTATAAGCGTGCATATGTAAACGACAATTTAAAAATAAAAATGCATTTCCAGTGTCCACCTTCTCACAACAGAGCAAACAAGCTGATACATACATTACATAGATTTTTTAATTGAATGAATATACGAAAAAGATTCAGTCATATTAATCTATTTCAAGTATATTGTACAATCTTGTAAAAGGAAAGTTGAAATTTGAGATCTCTCCATAAAGTAAACAATAAGACCACTTATCATGGGAACTAAATTTTGAAATAAATAGCAGATGCTTATGTTTACCATACAACCAAACATGTAACTGTGGGCTCAATAATGGGCCCTAAACCAGTTAGTCATGGGTCCATCATTTAAGACTTGGCCCAATATAACTGTTACAACTCACAAAATAGTTGCCTTGAATAATTTTGAGTCAATAATTTGCATAATTAACTCATAAGCAATTGGTCTAATTAGCTTGAGAAGCAACAAGTAAAGAATATATGACGTGTTCATGCAAATTGAATTGCTGTAACTGTAATTACTGAGCTAGTTATTCATGCTTAGTAAATGAGATGTATAATTATAAAATTTGAGATGTATAAAAAGGTGTTACTCATCACATCATTTCAGATAAATATACTAAAAAGATATATACGCAGAGTAAAATAATTGCAATTGTGATTTGTAGCTCAATGCATGTTTGTCGGATATTAGAGGATAACCAACTAAAATCCCGAGAATACTTGTTATCTTTGTTCGGATAGGTTCTAATAACCAACTAAAATATTGTTGTTTTAACTCGTACTTCAATTATGTTTATACTTGGAGCTAAATTAAGTTTGTTGAGCGCTAATTCAAAGAAATTTGCATTAAAGTACCAGATTGAACCATCTAATGATATTATTTAATTGTGATGTCAAATCAGGATGATTCAACTATTTTCAACAATAGACCACAATGAAAAGACGTTAATCTAAGTTCACATGGAACAAAACAGAGCAAAAGTCATCGTATTTGTAATCTAATTTCTACGATTTTAACTTTTGTAAATTATGAGTACGATTTTAGTTTAAAAGATGTGTCATTTCATGTATAAGTATCTGTGAAATCCGTGTCTCCATAATTTGAAGTTTGCCTACTTAATTGTTTATTTGAAGAAATAGTTTCAATAATTTAACACTCATTTATATTTTAGCACAATAAAACCGGACACAATTTTGGAATATTCATTCTTCATCTCATTTTGAAATTGGAGAGCATTATGATTAAAATACTTATTTTCAAAAATTGAGTGTTTCAGTTTATTTTCATGTCATTCATAAATTTATGAATGAAAAAACTAATGATAATGAATTCACAAACAAAGATGATGATAAATTGAAGAAACAGCCCCATTTGTTTAATAAATTTATTAAATCAATCAAATGATAACTAATGATAAAATGATAATTACCAACGAAGTAAAACAAAGTAAAACAGTCCCACTTTTCCAGGTTGCAACATGCCGTCCTTAGCTAATTTGTTGGTAGTTTATAAATCAGAGGTGATAAAGGTCTAAGCACATTCTCAGAAGGTGATTGAACATTTAGCACACATAACAAGTCTTCTGAAATACTATAGTTACCAAAACAGAAATTATATTTGGGGGTAATTTATTTCAAAAAATATCCGAGATGATTGCTTCTTAAAACTAGTACAATATAACTAAAATTTTGATAGTTTATTTTATAGAAAAATATGAGACACAATCAGCCCAAATAATATCTGAATTTGCCAATGAATTATTAATCTACCTGAACTCAAGTTTTGGAATTATCAAGTATACTTTGGATAAAGCAAGACAAGTCTAAAAGTATGCAAACTACTTAATTGGCTTATCTCTGGTCTCAGTTGTCTTGATTTAAATCACATGTAAATAAATTATATTAGTTGATAAATATATATATTTTTTCATTTCAACCACTTAAAGGTTAACATGTATTCAATAAACTCACAAGGTAACATGATTGTTGATTGATAATGCAAAATACTGAATGGCTCTAACTATAATTTTAGTTATATTAGTCGAATAAGTAATTTTAGCTTCCTATTAAACAATTGTAATATCTCATACAAGTAGCATTTTTTGTACTATTCACGCAAACAGCAAACTGAATGGCTCTAACTATAATTAATGAATTGGTTATATTCATGCATTTGAGATGAGATGTATCTTTATGAAGTTTGAGGGATATAAAGGGGTCACTCAGTGCATCATTTAGAGTAAATGTATAAATAAAAAAACTCATATTAAAACGACAGTAATAGTAATTTTCAGCTCCATGTTTTGTAGGATATTAGAGGATAGCCAATTAAAATCTAGACATTTTTTTTGTTAGGTAATTGCATTGATTTTGGTAATCAACCGAAACTGTCTTTGTTTGGATGAGTGCTGCAATTACGTTCATATTCGGGGAATATATTTTACCCGTATTGCACAGGGTCTAAATTGATGTGAGAGAGCTGGTTAGAACCTATAGAAGTTACGGATTGATTATAACACCAAATATGGATGCTTTATCTTGAAAATTTTAGATATTTATTTGATCTTTATATTGCACAACTGTAAAAATATTATTTTTGTGGCTATTTAGCAGTTTGATTCCAGTATGAAGGATTTGGTTTCGATATGTATTTGCTACTTTAGTTGGTTTGATTATTTAATTAAATTTTAGCACAAAAAAATTATGTAACTGTTCATCTCATTTTGAGATCGGAGGTCATTATTGTTAAAATAATATCATTTTTAAAAATTGAGTATATTTCAATTTATTTGATGTCACGATTGGATGTAACAGAATTATGGATGACAAAATTGAAAAATGAAAAAAAATGAAATTAACAAAGAAAAGATGATAATTGTTTTTTGGATAAAAAAGTGTTACTGTTGGAACTTACTAAAGTTGAGAAAACAGTCCATTTGATCAAACTTACTAATGACAAAATGATATTGTTGGAACTCTTCTCAAGAAAATGCTACTGGCTTGTACAGTAAAGTGCAGAGAGGATATCCTAGATTTATTTCACAAGAACGCCAAAAGATTGCTTTATAGAACAAGTAGATTAGAATTACTCAAGCATTGCCTAAAAAAATTAAGTAGAATTACAATTTTGATAACTTTTTGGTAGTCAGGCCATATATTTGAATTAATTAACTTTGATAGCATTTCGGCAGTCAGGCCACATATTCTGAATTAATGAATTAATAATCTATCTGGATTAAATTATAAGTATGCTTTGGATAAAGCAAGGCTTATCCAAAAAAGCATGTATATGATATTTAATTGGATTCTCTCTTTGCCCACCTGACTTTGACTGATTTAAATTACAAATCACATGTAACATAAGTCATATTAGTTGATTAATTAATTATATTTGTTTTTCTTATCTAGCAATTCCTTACGAAACAAAAACAAAATTATGATTTTATATTTAACTTTGAATACCCAATACATGCCCTCCAAACGGACACCTCCACTTTAACCAAAATCTATGCAAGCCATTAATCAAAGAAAGAAAAAGAGATCCAAATAGCAAAGGGAAATTGGAAATCACGTCGGGATACTGTAGCGATATTGTAGCGACAGATTGAAATTATATACTGTTTTCTCACGTTTCTATATAAGCTATATACTATTTTTATTTTTTTAAGTATATACTGTTTGTTTTCAGTTTATATGTTTGTATATATTATTTTCATTTTTTTTTTAAATATATATTGTTTTATAAAATGAATTTTTATATACTGTTTATTTTTAGTTCATATGTTTGTACTTTGTATATACTGTTTTCAGTTTTTATATACCGTCGCTACATGATCGTTACAGTACCGTCGTACAGTATCAGCTCCCAATACCAAATTCCCTGGTTCTAAAAACAAACTTCGAAATCAGATCTCCCTCATTCACTCCACCAGTAAGATCCCGCCACGTCACGTGCCGACCCCGCTACCTAAAAGGTCGAACTTTTCACGTGCACACGGTCTACTAAAGTCACGGATATTTGTAACGCGGTGTACAAAGGACCTTTTCCACGCAATAAATTCCCTTTTCTCGTCCTTGTATAGCATGCTCTCGCCACGTGGCACCTAAACTCCACCACCTATAAATCTCTCCTTGTTTATTGATAATGCAAATTTGATAGTAAACTATTTTGAATTGCAAAGTATATACTATATATAGGGCTGAGGAAAAAAAAATTATGATCCTTTTAAAAGTCTAATAAGTAATTTTGGTTTATTAAACAAATGCAATTTCTCATACAAGTAGCATTTTTTGGCCTATTCATGCAAACTGAATGACTCTAATTAATGAGTTAGTTGCCTTCATGCATTGCATTTGAGATGAGATGTGCATTTATGAAGTTTGAGGCATATAAAGGGGTCGCTCAATGCATCATTTAGGATAAATGTATACATAAAAATTACTCATGTTGAAATAATGGTAATAATAATTTTAGCTCTATGTTTTGTAGGATATTAGAGGACAATCAATTAAAATCCAGACAAACTTTTTGTTAGATAATTGTATTGATGTTGGTAACCAACTGAAAATGTTGTTGTTTTGGTGAGTACTGTCATTATGTTTATTTTCGTGACTAAATTTTAACTGTATTGCATTTGGTTTAAATAATTATGTTCGATACGGGTTAGAATCTAGAGAATTCACATATTGCCTATAATACCAAATCTGGATGTTTCAGCTCGGTAGTCCCAAGAATTGAACTTATTGAAAAAAGATTTTGATTTGATATTTATATTGCACAATTGTAAATGATATTACACATACTATTGAAAGTATTATTTTTGTGAATATTGAGTAGTTTGATTCCAGTCTAAAGGACCTGATTCGTTATGTATTTACTACTTTAGTTAGTTTGATTCTTTAATTAAATTTTAACATAAAAGGATCTTGTAAACTGTTCATCTTATTTTGAGATCCGAGGTTATTGCTGTTTAAAATGATTTCATTCTAAAAATTGAGTATATTTCAATTTATTTTATATCATGATTGGTAACAGAATTATGAATGACAAGATTATGAAATTATTATCAAATACAAGATGATAGATAATAAATTGAGAAAACAGCCCCATTTGACCAAACTTACTAATGACAAAATAAATTGTTGGAACTCTTCTCAACAAAATGCTACTGCCTTGTACAGTAAAGATCAGATATGATGTCCTAGATTTATTCCAAAAAGAGAATGCCCTAGATTGCTTTATAGAACTAGTAAAGTAGAACTACAATTTTGATAGCTTTTTGAGTTTTTTTTTGAGACTCCAACTCATGACCTATGGGCTATGGGTTGAATATAGCTTTTTGAGTTAAAAAAGATAAAGAGACATAGTCAGGCAAATACACCTGAATTAATTAATTAATCACTAATATATCTGGATTAAATTATAAGTTTACTTTGGGTTAAGCAATGCATATCCAAAAGAGTATGTATATATGATATTTAATTTGATTCTCTCTCTTGCCCCACCTGGCTTTGATTTAAATCACATGCAACATAAGTTATGTTAGTTGATTAATTAATTATATTTATTTTTCTTTATCTAGTAATTCCCTTACGAAGTAAAAATTCAACGTGATGATCTTATCTAGTAATTCCCAACAATACATGTAACATGCCCTTCTAATGAACACCTCCATTTTCCCCAAAATAGAGAAAAAAAAACCTAGTGCTAAAATCCATGAACTCATTAATCAAATCAAAGAAAGAAAAAGAGATCCAAATCCAATCCAAATACCAAATTCCCAGATTCTAAAAACCAAACTTCGAAATCAAATCTCCCTCATTCACTCCGCCAGTAAGATCCCGCCACGTCACTTGCCGACCCCGCTGCCTAAAAGGTCCAACTTTTCACGTGCACACGGTCTACTAAAGTCACGGGTATTTGTAAAGCGGTGTACGAAAGACCTTTTCCACGCAATAAATCCCCTTTTCTCGTCCAATGTATAGCATGCTCTCGCCACGTGGCACCTAAACTCCTCCTCCTGCAAATATCTCCTTACACGAGGTCTAGTATTTATTCGTAGACCAATTAGTAGTCGAATGTAAAGTGGAGCCCCCATATGTAATCGTCTTTATAAACCATTTCTACGCAAGATTCAGCTGGCATGGATCCGCCACGTGGCACCCGAACCCTTCCTTCTATAAATCTCTCCTTACGCCTCGTCCATCATTTAATTATAGACCATACATGTAATTAAAATAATATGAACCCTGGTCTTTCTAGACCACGTCTATACATTATTTTATGTTTCTAAACCTGGCTTGTTAATATAATAGTAAATAGTTACACTAATCAAGCATTAATCAATGCTCTAATCCCCTTCTTCTTCTTCTTCTTCTTCCCTCCCTTTCTCTCCTTCACTCCATTTCCTCTCTCTCTCAGTTCTAAACAAGAAGAGAAGAGCTCTATAGCAATGGCGACTGCCTCACTCAAAATGCTCTCTGCGCCACCTCATCCTCTCGGATCGGCGATCTCGGGTGGTGATCGCCGAACGAAGTCTGCGGCGATCGTGCATTGTCAGAGGAAGTTAAGATTGGATGGAGGAATCAGAACGTCGGCTGCGATCAATGATTTTATCGACGCTTGGACGAATGAATTTACGGTGAGATGTTGAAAGTTTAGAGTTTTTTAGATTTGTGAGGTTCTTGTTGCATGTCTACGATTTCTTGTATTAGCAGCCCCGCAAAATCTGTATTCTTTGATCTTTCGTTGTACCTTTCTGACACTTGAGACTTAAATTTTATCAAAAGGTTAAGTTTTAAACAATTTATTATGGTAATTGCTCAAATGCACTGCATGCTCAAAATTTCACAAAAAAAAGAGAGATTTTATTTCAAGGTAATTGCAATACATCGCAAATGCTAACTTTTAAAGGCTTTCTTTTATAATTACTGTATTTACAATCAAATCTTGCATTGAAATTGATCTTCTTTGTGTAATTTTTATATTTTTTTAATTGATCAGTCGAAACAAGAACTCGAATCGGAAGAAATAAAAGAGAAAGAACAAGTCAGTCCAAAATCGGTGGTTTCCATAATTCTTGGTGGTGGGGCTGGGACCCGGCTTTTTCCTCTCACTCAAAAGCGAGCCAAACCTGCTGTGAGTTCAAAATGCCAATTTCTTTACGTAGTAATTAGGCCTAAATATACCTTAATTAGCCCTAATAATGCTCAATTGTATCTTTAACCAACCCTCCATTTAACCCAATTTAGCTTCACTCGTGAATTTTAAAGTTCAAAGATTTCATATCGGTATTTTACATCACCAGTTTCCTTATCTAGTTGTTACTTATTAGGCCCAAATTAGCCTAATTAACCCTCGATTATAATCCATGTCAGCTTCAATTGGTACCAACCAAGACCATATTATTTTTTTGTGCTTCAGTTATCTTAATTATTATTTATTTTTTCTCAACATTTCAGGTGCCGGTTGGCGGATGTCACAGGCTGATAGATGTGCCTGTGAGCAACTGTATTAATAGTGGAATAAACAAGATTTATATATTGACTCAGTTCAACTCTCAGTCTTTGAACCGCCACATTTCTCACACGTATAATTTCGGAAATGGCTTGAATTTCGGCGACGGATTCGTCGAGGTATTTATTTTTCTTTTTTATTCTTTTTTTCATTTTTACTATTTTAGGCATTTTTTGGGTTTTTTAGGTTTGAAATATAATAATGTATTGGGAAATACGATAATAGATAACATCGATGTAGTATATGAAATATTTTATTGAAAATGTATTATTCATTTATTAGTTTAGATTGAATAGAAGAAAATTTGAGGGTTATTTTGGTCCAAAAAAGAAAAGTTCAGTTCACTTTATAGAGGGTTGTTTAAGGTGATATAAAAAGTCAGGGGAATTATTAAAATATTCAGTAAAGACAGGGCCTTTTGGTTCCTTTGAAAAGTTACCCATTAAAATTCATTTTATTTATTTAGGTTTTAGCGGCGACTCAGACACCTGGCGAATATGGAAACAGGTGGTTTCAAGGGACTGCTGATGCGGTTCGCCAGTTCATCTGGATGTTTGAGGTCAAAATCGTAATTTCATATTTTTATTATTTTATTAATTTTTTTGTATGTTTTATTAATTTATTTGTTTCGTGTAGGATTTTAAGATGAAAGGGATAGAGAACGTGCTTATTCTGTCTGGCGACCATTTGTACAGAATGGACTACATGGATTTTGTTCAGGTTTAATTTAACAAAAATATATATTTATATATATATATATAATAAAAAAAATATTATTATTTCTTGTATTGATTGAATTTATAAAATATGTAAATTAATATGCAGGAACATAAGAATTCCAATGCGGATATTTCGGTCTCTTGCGTAACAATGGATGATAGGTAAATATTTTACTTCAACCCTAAATTTACATTTATGACCTCCACTGAATTCCATTAAATATATTTCACCCTAATATAGTATTATATAATAATGAGTAAATTTACATTTATGACTTCCAGACGAGCTTCTGATTTTGGACTGGTGAAAATCGACAAAGACAAACGAATTTCTCGATTCCTTGAAAAACCCAAAGGAGACGATCTAAAAAGAATGGTATATTATTTATATAATTATTTATTTAGTTTTTTAATATTTTTTTGTTTTAGTTTGAAATCTGAAAATCAGATGATTTTTTTTTATTTATTTACAGCAAGTTGAGACGTCAATTTTGAGGGCGATTGGTGAAGAAAATCCAGAGCGAAATAGTTATATTGCTTCAATGGGGATTTATCTCTTTAAAACTGATGCTCTATTAAAACTTCTAAGGTTTTTTTTTTTTTGGAAAATTTCATTTAACCCCTACAAAACATCAAAATATCATTTGTACGCCTACAAAACATCAATATATATTTTAAAATTTTCCGTTTTACAGTTTAGGTTTTAATTTTGTGTGAATTATTTTTCAGATTTGAATATCCAACGGCAAATGATTTTGGATCAGAAGTTATTCCGATGGCTGCTAAAGACTACAGAGTCCAGGTATTTTTTTTTAATTTTAATTCCAAAATAAGTGTAAATTGCTAATTTTAAAAATTTAAATATATTAAAATAATTTATAACTTTGTAACACAGGCATATATCTTTAGAGATTATTGGGAAGATATAGGTACAATCAAATCGTTTTTCGATGCAAATCTCGCTCTTACTGATCAGGTACACAATAAAGTACTTCAAAAAATTCAAAAATTAATTTTTTGTTTTCCAAAAAGATGAATAAAATATCTTAAAACATTAATTATGATTATTTTTTTTATTAGAATCCTGAGTTTTGTTTCTACGATCCATCAAAACCGATTTTCACATCGCCTCGGTTTTTGCCGCCAACTCAAATGGAGAAATGCAAGGTAACAAACAAAACTTTCAAAATTTGGAAAATTATTTAAGGGGCATATTTGTAATTTTGCTTTTTATTTTTATTTTTTACAATCAGGTGATTGATTCAATAATTTCAGACGGGTGTTTTATGTCGGAATGTAATGTTGAGCATTCGATCATCGGTATTAGGTCCAGGCTGGAACTTGGTGTTGAACTTAAGGTAATTTATTTTTTATTTTATATTTATATTTATAATTATAATTATAACTATAATAAAAAAGAGGTTTCTTTGGAAAAAATCATAAAACATATGGTGAATAATGGAAGTGAGAATTCATATGAAACATACGGTAAATAGTATCAATAAAGTACTGCAGAAATAATGAAAAAAGAAAAATAGCAAATAAAGCATGGAGATTTAATGGTTGAGCATATTGAGTAAATATAAGAAAACGAGAGTTAAGTTTTGTTGTTGGTAAATAATTAAAGTGAGAATTCGAGAAAAAAACATAGTGGCACTAATATCAATGAAGTACTGTAGAAATAAAAAAAATTAAAATAAAAGAAACTGAGATCTTAAATTAATTAATTAATTATGTGTTGATTGATTGATTAAACAAATAATGATTAATTTAGGATACAATGGTGATGGGGGCAGATTATTACCAGACTGAATCTGAGCGAGCCAAGTTGCTTTCTGATGGTAAAGTTCCAATTGGTGTCGGAAAAAACTCCAAAATAAGGTAAAAATGAAAAAAATTGCGAAATAATCTCAAAATATCACATATACCCTTGTAAAAATAAAAAAATTACAAAAAGAGTATTTCTTGATGGTTTTTCTTTTTTTAGGAATGCGATAATTGATAAAAATGCGAGAATTGGAAAAAATGTGGTCATTATGAACTCAGATGTAAGTTTGTATCATTTATATAATAAAATTTCACTTATTTTTTTAATATTTTTTATATACTTTTTATATATTTTTAATGTAGAATGTACAAGAAGCTGATAGGCCGGACGAAGGGTTTTATATCCGCTCTGGCCTCACTGTAGTCTTTAAAAATTCAGTAATTAAAGATGGCACAGTTATATGAAAAAGATTTATAGAGAGAAATTAACTAAGTTAATTAATTATAAGCTAATCAAATAATAATGTGACATGGTCATGTTTATGAAGTCCTAAACCATTACAAGTCTTTTTCGCTAGTATTAGTAATTTTTTTATAGTTTTTTCTTTTTTTTTCTTTTTTGAAATGTGAGTAATGAGAAATTTTGATGTGATGGGTGGTACTAATAATGGTGTATATAAATAAATGAGTTGGAATTTTTCGCAGTTTGTCTAATAAAAATTTCCTAATAATTTCAATAGCTTTACAAAAGTTGTTTCTTATTATGTTATCAATGTATGTGCAAATTAATTATTTGTTCATATTTTCATTCTTTATCTGTTTGTTTCATTTTATTGAATACAACTTCTACAGCTCCAATTACAAATATTTATTTTTGTTCTTTCTAATACAAATATTATATAAACATGTTAATAAGTTATTATTAAAAATAAGTTGATAAATTAACAATTTCTACAGTTCCGTCGCGGCGTGAGGGTTTGCTCTATAATAACAAATAGACTGTCTCAAATTGTAAGGCCTAAATCATGACAATGATGAACAACACGTCAAGTTTCTTATTGTAGAGTCCACTATATATGCCCTTATATTCTTTGTTTTTCCTCAGTGAAACCATATAAAATGTGTAATAGATCATAATTATCACCGCACCATTTGCTTCAAGTAAAAGTGCGCATAAATTGGCTTGCGGCCAAAATCATTTCTCTAGAAGTTGTGGCAAGTTTATCGTGACAACTGAATGCAATATCAATGAAGATTGATCACATTGTTTGTCTGATGCCATTTTTATTACTAAAAGAGGATTTTTGCACAAGCTTTCAGATTGTTATTCAAGTAAAGATGTTTTTCATTTTAAATTGTTACAATCACTTGCCATAAAATGTTGGAGGAAATCAAATTAACAAAATTTCAATCTCATTTATGTTAGTTAGAAAACTGAAAAAATGTTTTTGAGTCTCATTATTCTATCATTTCTTCTCAGCTACAAGTACGTTTCTTATTTTACATTGGATAGATTTTTCTATCATGATATTACTATAATAGATATAATTTTATTATAATATTTTATTATCATTTCTTTGGTTCCAGCAATCCTTTCACCCAACTTCGATACTGAACTATCCCAATATTTACATTTATTTCTTGAGTTAAGAGAAGGCTCATATGCAAATATACAGGTTAATAATTACTATTTCTTTGGTTCTTCTAATAGTATTGTCCTATCTTACTATTATCATTTTTTGTTATCTAAACTTTTGATAGGAGTTTGATTCTGGTTAGAGCTCAAAAATAATTGATGTGGAAGATAAAATAACAGTAAGCCTAAATTAATTTTTATTTTAATTATAATATTTCTCAAATAATCTACTATTGAACTAACCATTTCATGTTATAATTGCAGGCTGGACTAAGTGCGTTGATTAAAAAGCTGCAAGATTCCCCGACAGATTCTGCTGACATTTCTCTCAAGCTAAAGGTTTGTTCCTTATTTTACATTTAAAAAACTTTGTATCTTGATGTTACTAAAGTAAAAACTGTTAAATTATGAATTGTCAAATTCTATGTTGGTTGTGTTTGTTTTATAGGAAGTTGAGGAGAAGCAGAAGGATAATCCACTATGAATTCATTATGAGAACCGACATACTATCGACGAGTTAGAATAGTGAAAAGAATGGAGAAGCAAAATGAACCATAATCTTCACTTTTGGACGAGCCAGATATAAGAGTTATTAGATGCAAAGAGGAATTTAGTAGAAGTAAAAATAGAGTTCCCCGGATTTCCTTGTTTTTTGTTGTTAGATACACTTTTTTTGGTTTTGAAGTTGAAATTTCTCGACTAGTATCTAACATATACATAAACTTTGTTGTTTCATGCTTTTGTAATTATTATTCTTTTTCCACCTTTATTTCTTCATCATTTGTTCTTTTTATCAATTCATTTACTTCTTTCGTGATAAATTTCTTGAGAACTCAAATGAATATCAATTCACAAATAAACAATTTAAACCGTCTCAAAACCAAAATCAAAACAACAAGACCCTTGAATTCCTCTTGAAATTTAAATATTCAAAATTAAGAAATTTAAAATTCAAGTCCATGCTCGCGAGCTGAGTCAGCAAAAGCTTGGATGCGACCGTGGTAAAGAAAACCCCCTCTGTCGAAAGCCACTTTCTTAATTCCTTTATCCAAGCACGATTTCGCTATCACTTCACCAATTCTCTTCGCCACTTCCTACAATTTATAAAATCGAAAAATAATAAAAAGATAAAGATTTTTTTTATTTGTTTTCAATGACGGACTTGCACCACCTCCAAAATGTGAAATATAGGGGTATATTTGATATTTTCTAAATTTTCTAGCGGTATTCGTGATATTTCTCATGTTGTAGGGATACACTACATTTTCAAATCGCCCATTTTTTAAAAAGCCCCTATAAATTATATAATATAAACTTACGATGGTGGGTCCAGCAGTGAAGGGAACGTCTTGAGAGATGGATTTCTGCATGGTGGAAACGGAAGCCAAAGTGTGCATTTTCGTATCATCTATCACTTGCACGAATAAATGCTTGTTTGAACGGTAAATGCTCATTCTTGGCCTTTCTGGCGTTCCTTCAACCTAAACAAAAATCATAAATCACATTAAATTCTATTAAATTATGCTAAAATCAACTAACGATGTTAAAATCAATCAAATTGAGTAAATGTGAGTCAGTTTAGTTTCAGTTTTTCAGGCTTAGTTAAGGATTGACTCAGCATCTTGGGGAACTTAGAAGTAGACAGTACTGTTACATAATTTTTGTATAATTGTAGTATAGACAATTAAATTCAACCATTCTTCTAAAATATAAATGTGTATCAAGCAATTGGTCGAACAGGTCGAGAGCATGAGAAACAAACAAGTAAACCAACAAGTAAAATATTTATCAACTCGTGAAGTTTGTAACCTTCTTACGGATGCGTTCATGGCGGTGAACCGTATTCTCCCTTCTGGTAGCCCTCGCCTCTACAACACAAGCACTCCTCCTTGAAGAAATCACGACGGATGTTCTGCCGGACATTGGTGAAGAAAGGTACGTAGCGTTAATGGCGAAAGTTCCATTGGAGATGGCAGGAGTGAGAATTGACGGTAGCATTGTGTTCCTCTCCTGCTGTTTGAGTATGAGTGAGGTGGTGTCTCGAAAGAGCAAGAGAAAGAATGCCTTATCTGTTATCTCTTTAGCTTGAGTGGGTTTCGGATCTGAGATGAAAATCCGATCTGATAGTGAGGGTTTCGAATCTGAATATTGTGCTAAAATTTTGTTTGGCCCAATCTTGGGTGTGTTTTGGGCCGAATAATTTTATTCTTAAATGAAGGGTTTGAAGAAAATTACGAATTGAAGATATACAATTTTTTTCTTGGGGGAGGATGCAAATACATAAAATATATGTATTTCGAAAATTTATTCACTAAATCACTACTAATATATACTGTTTTATCAAAATTTTCCTGGTCTTTATTAGAGACAGTAAATTTATTCACTGAACCACTACTGATATATTCTGACACATGATAATTGAAACTTCCATATAAGAGACAGTAAATTTAAAAAAAATCTCAAAAAGAAATTTTCACGAATCAAAATAATTTGCATAGATCAAACAATTTTCATTAAATTTTCATAAAGATTTACAATACAAATTATCATTATTTATATTACATAACTGCAAATTAAGAATACTAGCTTGCACAAATTAGAAGTATGTAGCTTTTTATTTTTCACCTCCCACTTGGAAAAGACCTAAAAAGTTCTTTTTCTAAGGGTGTTGGTTGTAGGCTAGGGCTATATACCCCCAAGAAAGTTATAAAAAGTGTGTTTGTTCTCCATAGTCGGCTACATGTATAGCATTATCATGTCTATAATAATGACCACACATACAACCTCGTTGTACTTGTTATATACCACGTCAACGAACTTTTGGGTCTAGTACTTTTCTAAACGGAACTAGTATTTTTGGAGTGGAGTTTGTCTGTGGCAGGCTGCACATGCATCCTGCATCACAGCCATTGGTGCTTCTTGATATCATGTGAGGTCCACATGATGAAGGGTTGTGATGCAGGCTATATGTACAACCCGCCACAGACAAACTCCATTCGTATTTCTGGTACAATGAGAAGTGGGTGTCTGCTGCCACACCATCGTATACCAGGACCATGTATGATTAAAGTCACGTAAAATTTGTTGTTTTTATATTGTAAAAATGGTATATTAAGCCAAAACATAGATTATTGGGATACAAAATATGGTATACTCAAGGCTGTTTTAGTTTTGATTTTGAGTCTGAATACGTTTTTTAATTTCATAACTCTCATGTATTATTTATGTACTATGGACTTACAAACTTTAATTTTGAATTTTCATAATTACAAGTTATACATTATTTGATTGAAATAACTATTAAAATTGAAATACTCGTCGCGAAGCGCAAGCATTATACTAGTATGTGTTATTCGGAACTTGGATTCATTATCTCTTACTACTACACATGCAATTAGCTTTCACCGGCGGTGGTGCCGCAGGTTGTTTCTTCAAACGAAGTGGTGTCTTGGGGAGAAAGTTGTAGTTTAGAGATGAAGTTTGTTTTCGTTTTTTTGGATGCGATATCATGGAAGTACGAGGTATTTTTATCCCCCAAGTCGACCCAACGGCAAGAGACTCGTTGTTGTCATTTAATTAGATGAGGATTTGCGAGTTCGTATATTTTTTTCTTTTAACCGAATTCGAAGGGAAAACTCAGCTTGTGAGGACTCTTGTCTCCTCCACCTTTTCTAGGATTTTCGTGATCCACTTAGCTTTATTCAACTTGAGGTTGTTGTCTGCCTCACGCTCTTTTGCCCAAAGTTGTATACTTCTTCATAATCTTTGCATTTTGACTAAATTTTTTTTTGCAGAGATAGTGTGGTCGGTCGGTTGGCTCCAAGATTGTTGCCCAACCTCAGTAAATCCCTCTTGCTTTAGCCAATGTCTTTCGATCATGAATCACTTAGAGCGATACTTTTTGTTAGAGAAAATGGATAGAAAGAGAGGTGTGTGGTCAGAGGTGACCGTCGGTAGATCAGTGAGGGTGTAGAGAGAAGGTTAGATGAGAGGAAATGATGTGATAAGAACACTCGATCGAGTTTTGAGAGACAAGGTGATGATATTTTATTAGTCCAAGTGAAGCTTCTCCCTAAGAGAGGCACTTCTACGATTTCTAAGTCAGAAATGAGTTGGTTGAAGTCAACCGCAAGGTTTCTCTTGAAAGAGGATGAGGTCGTCTCACTTTGCTGATGTAATAGGTTGAAATCTCCAAGAAGGATCCATGGAATATCTTAATTGGTGGCTTGAATTTGCATGAGCTCTTGCATGAAAGTTTTCTTAAGTGAGTCATTGGTTAGGCCATAAGCATTAGTAATAAGAAATTCTTGCTGAGATAAGTTGTCATGCAGCATGACATTTGAGCAGTAGGTAGTATTAAAAGAGTTAACTGTGGTGAACGAATCATTCCGAAGAATGAGCGCTCCTCCTTTAGAACGTACGGCTACATTTGAACAGTAATTCTTAAGAGAGGATGGTGCAATGCGAGAGATTTTAAAAGCATCTACCAAAGATCAGTTAGTTTCCTGGAAGCACACAATTTTACATCGTGATGATATAATCGTTTCACGTATTATATTACATTTTTTCCGATCATTTAGGTCTCCGGCATTCCAAGTCAGAAGTTCAAAATTACAAAGTTCTAATTGATTCATAATATAACTAGATAAGATAAAGATAAAGATACAAGTAGACCGTAGAATAACAAAAGACCCTAGCTAGATAGGAGTATCAAGCATGACAGATAATTAGGAAGAGCCTTCTCCAGAGAGGCTTTGAGGGATCATGGACCCCTCTCCTTTTTCTTTGTACATGTTTGCATTGGAAGGAGCTTTGGTGTTGTTTGTCTTGTTTCCCATTTACCTATATACAATTCCCAACAAGTCTCATCCTTTTGACACGTGTACATTTTGTATATTTTATGTGATCAATTGTCTATGAAACGAGTCATGTGGCAAGAATTTTGTTTTATCCTTTAGACCCGTTACAGATTTGGTAGTATATAGTAGTTTTGCCTAAAAAGTTAAACTCATTTATCAAGTAAATAGATATAGCCTAATGAATGTATTATACCATTATACGTATAACAAGTAGGGGTGTAAACGGTTCGGATACGGTTAGGATAGTGCTCCTACCATATTCGTATCCATATTTTTTTTCAGATACGGATACGAATATGGATAGATTCGGATACGGATACAATTCGGATATTAAACGGATATGGATACGGTTCGGATATCCCGGATACGGATATGAATACGGACTCATTTCGGATTGTTAAAACAGATATTCTAATATGTAGTCCGATATATCATTTCAAAACTCAACTGTGCTAGATTGCTATATACATATAGATTTTAGAGGAAAAAGTTTTGAGTAAGAAATTATACTAGATATTATAATCGTTCTACATAATCAAACTACAAAAAAAAATACAACTAATTCAATATAATAACCATACTAAAACAAAAATGTCACAACTTTGGCGGCTAAGATTTTGTTAGATGGAGAAGGAGTTAAAACATGTTTAAGTTGAATGTAATGATAAAAAAAAAGAATAGGAAAAGATGGAAACTCAGTTGTCAAATAAGAGGAAAGAAATACAAGAAGATGAATTAAAAGAAAATTAGGAAAAATGAAAAATAATATGGTTGTGAAATAAAAGAAAATTAATACTTAATGGATATGGATTCACGTTAAGTTTTATAAAAATGGATATCCGAATAGAAATATTATCCGGATACGAATAATATCCGTATCTGTATCCTTATCCGCCTCATAAAATAGATATTATATCCGTATATATCCATATCCGTATAAATTATCCGTATCCGTATCCATCGGATACGGATATTTTTATTCAGATATGGATATTTTGCGGATACGGTTCGGATTCAGATATTATCCGCCCCGTTTACACCCCTAATAATGTAGGATTAGTGCCCTAGGCCAAATGTATTTGTGCTAGGAAATGGATTATATATTAAGACATTATTATTTATTCAATAAAGTTTGTGTCTTATATATCTGTGCGTATGGGTTGTGAATGTAAATCTTATATCAACCAAGAATGACACTTCGGGTTCACGTCATCAGAATACGTGATTCTGATAGTAGAACTGTGAACCGACGAATGACATTCTAAATAGTCCCTAGTGATATGTAGGATGTTTATAGAGATAGGCATACTTCAGGTAAGAAGCTACATATCCACACTAGTATATTCGCAGGCTGGATGATCATGTTCTGCTGATCATGGACATGGAGATGTCAAGTCTGGAATATAGGCACGTGTTAGAGAACACGTACTGGACTGACCACACTATGAGAATATAAATGGTATATGTCATTAGTGATTCTCATATGAATAGTGTGCTCGTTCCTATGACCTGAGGTCACCATGGATTCCTGTATGAGGAACTGCATACTTTAATATGATCTTACGTCATCCGTAACGGGATGATCATTAGAGTCATCATTAGGTATGCACTGAATCATGACGAGGAATGTGAGTGACAAGATAGGATTTGTTCCTCTCATTAAGAGGGAGATATCTCTGGGCCCCCTGATGAACTAAGACTGAAGGAAATGCATGGTCATGCTCAAAATGGATTAACATGTGTTGTTAATATCATTTTGTATTTACTCAGTCTAATTCTCGATCAGGAAAGAGACTTTGATCAAACTCAAGGATGACATATTACCGTGTCTTGTGATCAAGACGTATATCGTAGAACAAAAGGAATAAGCAAACGTCTATTCAGATTGGTTTATGATCGCTGATCATTTCATTTAACATGGGTAGTCATAACACCAGTCTAGAGGTTACTAATGACTTACGATATTTGGAAGATCGTTGCCAGCGTTAAATGGAACCTACACGGTCACACATAGAACAACGTCTAGTCGGGAAGGAAATGCTCTTAAAATGGTTATACATATGATGTATAAATAGGTGAAGGATGTAATCGATCATTGGATGATCGATTTGAATGATTGTGCAAGATTTGCATAGTTCCGTTGCCAACGGAACAGTTCCATTGCCAACAGAACTCAGCCAATATGTCGGCAGCTAAGTTTTTCAGATTGGGAAATCCTATTCCGTTGGCAACGGAATAGGTCCGTTGGGAACGGAATACGCGCTGGAATTAGGTTTTTTAGTTATGGTAACTAAGCAATCCTTTGCCACCCTCTCTAGTATAAATAGAAGGGCAGCCCCCTCTATTAGAATAACTACACAGAGCCTCCAGGCTGCCGTATTACAGAGAGAAAGAGAGAGAGCCTCCTGAAAGTATTTCCGGACTCGTCTAGCCGAATCCGGTTATTCCGACTATTCGAAGTTCGACGTGGATACGAGTAGAGATCTCCTACCTTGGAGATTAGCGAGCGATCAAGTTCTTCGTCCCTAGGAAGAGCAAGAAGATTCTCAAGATCGAGCTTCAGAAGCCAGGAAGGAGAAGGAAGCAAGACGGAAATTCGTTCAGACCTTCATCCGCTTCTCTCTCCCGGATCAGGAAGATCCGAGGTATAAATTTAAATAGCATATTCTCGTACCTTTATTTCCTTTACGATGATCCTAGGGAGGGTTAACCCGTAGGTTCCGCTGCACATGTAACGTACATGGCTACGGGTTTCCCAACAAATAACAAGTCATCTTTCTTTACATAAATGATCCATTACAGAGAAAACGTAATAAATTTTTCATTTTAAAATCATTAGTCCCACTGAATGACTAAAATTATATAAGCACATCACATTTATGTGGCTCTTATTGTAACGAGTCATATTCAAAGTATAAAATGATCCTTTATATTTTCAAACATAATAAAAATTATAAGAGTTTAAAAATGACCAAAATAGTATCAGCCTTTATAAAGAAAAAAGAATGACATTCAATCTTTTTTAATGTTTACTCAATCAAAATGAAAAAAAAAAAACCATGCACTAAATAATATCTTATATAGTTGTATTTTATATGTTAATCAAATAAAAATATTATTAAGAATTAAATTACTAAAAAGAACGAACCAAAACCAATATTAATATATATAAATTTTGTAATTTTAAATTAGGATTTCAAAACTTAAACACACACAATTTAAGAAAGGAAAAACTATAACATAAATCTAAGAATATTGTATACTTACGAAAATAAAACTCTAAAATAAATTTCATGAACAAAAAACTTACAAACTTATTTAAAAAAGTATAGCAAGTTAAAATGTTATATTAGTTAAACTTTGAAATTAAAATTAGTCTGCTAAAGAAATTAAAAGAACAAGTCTCATTCTTTTGACACGTGTACATTTTGTATATTTTTTGTTATCAATTGTCTATGAAACAAGTAAATAAAATGGTATAGTTTGAAATTTACTTGCAATTATCATTTTATTCATTGGACCCCATCCCATCTCTTTCCAAAAAACCGCTCAAATCTTACTAAATATTATGCTGGATGAAAAGGCTAGACTCCTGTGAGCCATCACATTTAGGTATATAGAAAAATCCTCTCAATTAATTTATCAAAGAAGATCTCCATTGATTTTGGGATATTTACAAAGAGGTCCCTATATTATATTAAAATTCAAAACCCTTATATTATTAGAAATTATGAAAAAGCCCTTACTCAATAATTGCAAAAAAAATATTTAAACATTTATTAGGAAATTTGCAAAGGGCCCTTATTTTATCACGATATTACAAAAAGGTCCCTACAGTACATAAAATAAAAATTACAAAAGAGCTCCTGCATTATTTAAAATTATAAAAAAGTCCTTACTTAATATTTAAAGAAATTTATTAAAAGCCCCTATATTATCTCAAACTTACAAAATAGTCCTTGCATTATTGGAAATTTCTCAAAAAAACCTACATTATTGCCAAAAAAATTTATCATTGGTTATGAACAAACAACATTAGTTTTTTACTCTAATAATTAAAAAAAAGAATATTAATTAATCTTTCTTCCCCTTGAAATAATTTTTAAAAAAAATATTGAGTTTATTAAAAAATACTTACAATTTTTAAAAATCTTTAAGTTCAATTAAAAAATTCTTAAATTTCATAAAATTTTATTCCAATAATTCTAACGATTTACTTAATAAAGTATACAAAAATTATTTTAATAAGATTCTTAAAGTTAATTAATATTTCTTAAACTTAATTATAAAATATTAATTTACTTATTTAAGTTTAAGAAAGTTAATTAACTTTAGAAAAAATGTCATGAGAAAGAAAAAAATATTCATTAATATTAAAATATTTTTAAGGTCTACAATTAGTGTGTTTCAAAAAAATTACCTAATTACCTTATTCATTAATTTAGAAAAACTAAAACAAAGATTGATGTGGTAGTAAGTATATATAGTTATGATAGACTATGCATAATTTTTGTTTGCAATTTGTAATTTTTTCAAATAATATCTTTAAACATTACAAAAATTATTTTTATTATCTTTCATAATAATTTTATACCCGCAGTGACGCGCGGGTGTCAACCTAGTTTTTATTATGGTGTTATATTTTTGCTACATTCAACCTATGTATTGAATCATTTATAATGTTAATGTAATTGAAACATGACCCACTATATGAATATATGTAATGATATCATCTTATTTGATTAATTGAGTCCATATTTTGTTCGGATTCTGTATGAAACTTTTTATACAAAAAACTCCTAATGGGTCTATAAATATCTGAATTGACCCACTACACTGAATATTATAGAAAAATAACCATATTACTTTATATGTAATTTGTGGGTCCATTTGTTTTCTTTCTTATTTCTTATGTGTGGCCTTATGAGACGGAATGTAATGGGTTTGAAAATACTTATTTCTTTCTATAATGTTGATTTCTTACATAAGAAATTATACAAAAATGACCACAAAAACTTTGCTAAAAGGACACGTGTCAGTTACTTACAAGAATTGAAGAGCGTGCAGCATGGAGAATAAGATTACAGTTACAAGGATTAAGAAGTTTCTCCTCCTCCTCCGCCTCCTCCTTCTATTATTATAAAAGAAGTTTTCCTCCTTTCTAACCACAACAATAATATACAATACCACACATCTTCTTCTTCTTCTTCCTCCTTAAATATGTTCTTTCATGAAGAGTCGAAGAAATATTACATTTCTTCGACTCTTAATCCTTCCAAGAACAACGCGTGTGTGGGACGTAATCCTATTAAATATATAAAATATTCTCAGGCCAAGCTCGGAGTGGAACTTGAAGTATGGATGTTGTGCGAAACCTCATTTTCGGCGGTATATTCCATAACTTTAGTTTCTGTATCTAGTTTTCCGTTGTATTTTGCCGAAATTTATTTCTTTTTTGGCGAATTTTGGGGTTTCTTTTGTTTTTTCTTTTTGATCTGTAGATTCTGGTGTTAATTTGAAGTAAATTCGATTAGGCAATTTTTGGGGTTTCTTTTGGTTATTTTCTCTTTGATCTGGTGTTAATTTGAAGTAAATTCGATGGAAATAATGTTTGGGGTTTCTTTTGTTTTTTCTCTTTGATCTGTAGATTCTGGTGTTAATTGAAATATTGTAAATTGAAGTACTGTAAGTCAGTATAGTTGTTCAGTTTGCGAATAATACTCGTATAATTCACGAATAATTTTCGTATTGACGTACCCGAACCCAACCTAATCAATAATTCACGTATTAAACATGTATTGAAAATTTGACATATAATACAAATTTTTTCAAAAAACTAAAAAGATATTTATTTAAATAAAAACTTATCTTTCGAACAAAGAATAAGCTAATAAATACAAGCTAACACTGTTAGTTTCAGTATTTACTTAAAAATATTTTTTAAATATTAATTACCCTTTCTTTCATAAAACTAATTTTCTTAATAATTTTTTTATTTTTATTGAGAAAAATATTTTTAGGCATAATGCAGGGTCCTTTTTGCAATTTAGCACGTGGGAAGGTGAGAGAAAGAAAGTGGATAAAAAACAAGAGAGAGGGTAACGGACTCAAAGTGTGTGTTTTTTTTTTCTTCTTTTATGGACAGACGGAAACACTGATTGCGTTTATCTTTATTATTTTTTTTTTAAAGGGACGGAATCCATGAGTCCGTGGTTTACTTTGGGAATATTTTTCAGCAAATGGTTATTTTGAGAATTTCAAATTTTATTTAGGTTATTTCAAGAAATGTTTCATTATTGTATCCATTTTGTATAAAATAAACCTAATTATACACGAATAGCCGAATTATAATGTTGATCGACTTGAAAAACATTTGGTCCGAATTATACACGAACATATTACGCACCGTATTATTCGCGGGTCATGAATGACTAACTATATGAATATATATGTGTTATTTCATGATCTGATTTGCTCCTAATATTCATTTCACATTCCACAAAAAGAACCTATTTTAATTTGCAGATATAACCCTAAATGTTTTTTAAATTAGCTATTATACAATTATTTGATACTGTCACAGTTACGTTCTTCTAAATTTTCTTTTTACTGGATTGAGATACAACAGAGACTACTCTCTTCTAAATGTCCTTTTTATATTTGCTATTCACTGGATCAAATGATTTAGAGTAGGATATGGGTAATGAAAGCAATCTAATAGTATGTTCATTTTTCATAGGTGCTTCAGAGGATGCCAATCCGCGTAATGGCTATAATAAACGGTGGAGCAAAAGTGTTTTGCTAAAGAATTTTAGCAACGGATTTGGGAAAATTCTAAAGGCATGTAGTAGGATGACACCCCTTTACTTCTTGGGCCGTGACGCTGAATTTCATGCCGTGAGCGGCAATGGCGCCGATTCTTCACCATTTAATTCAAATTATGTGCCAAACGTTTCAACCACGGAAATAACTCCTCCTTGGCCCTTGCCAGAAATCTGTCAAGATGGCTTTCCTAGTTCTGAGTTGGCATTACTTACTTGTGATCCTGTAGATGAGCGAGAGCTGCCAAATTTGTTAACTTCTCCAGATCCAGTTGGGCTCATTGATTCTAAACACCAACTTGAGCAGTATGGGCTAGACCAAAATGTAGTTGTTGATTTCCCTATTGTTCGATGCATTAGAGAATATGAAAGGTTGGGTTCTAATTCATCTTATTTGATGGTTGTTGGGGATATTTTCAAGAATCCGCAAAACCGTGAATCATTTCTCAGTATTCAAGATGATGCTAAGCTGTACTGGCTCAAGGAAAAGATAAGCGAAGCTTGTAGGAAGTGAATTTGTTGAGGTTTTGAGTTTACTTTTTGATTTGTGGAAATTTTGTTCTTTGTTTTCCATTTTCTTGTGGGGTAAACTAGTCCAACCTCTGTATGGGTAGGGACTGTTTCGCTGATTATTGGGTGTGTAGGGATTGTTTTGTTGATTATTGGGTGTGTAAGGCTGCTTCATGTGTAAAGTAGACCGTAGTGATGTAAACACTGTAATTGTTTGAGCTTCTATCAATTGAATCACAGGGGTTAATTTGACCCCTGGTTTCCTTCAAAAAGAATTTGTCGAATTTGCAAAAAAAATTTGTTGAAATTTGATTGTTAAAAATTGACCGTATACTTTAAGTAAACCTTTGAATACGTTACATACAAATTGAGCTGGCTTGAATTGGACCGAATTGGATTCAACTAAAAATTGTGCTCAATCAAACTGAACTTGTTGGATTATGTTTGAACCGAACTAAAACATGACTTGGCTCGTTCAAGTTTAGCCTTAGGCCACGATGTGTATGGGGAATTTTTTTTTCCTACTTTTATGAAGACTGAAATCTGTCCATTTTTTTACTTCTCTGTTTCTATTTTCTGCAGTGTTCTAGAAATCGCTAAGTGGTTGCCACGCATTAGGACAGCGACTATCGTCTAGGAATTTTAGGTTCATAATAAGAATTTTCTCATTAATATACGCACATGTACAACAAAGATATGAAATTTAGAAAATTTGGGACAAAAATTTTTGGAATTACGTTGAAAAATAGGAATTAATTAGAAAAATTGTGATCCAAGTGGAAAAATCGATAGCCAGGTAAAAAAAAACCGGCAGTCAGACGGTCAAGAATTAGATGGAATTAATCAACAGTCCCGATTCTCATGTAGTGGAATAAAGACTTGGGTCAAAGACCTCCAATATATGAGGGCCTCCTTTATTTAATTCTTCTTAGCCCAATCATATTTAGAAAAGAGAAATGACAATGGAAAAAAGTAGACTCCCATTAGTTCATTTGTTCATTTCAATATCCTCCAAAAATATGCCACCTCTCTTTTAAAACATACTCAAAAAGGATCACAATTCTTCTATCAGTTACCATGAAGTTTGAAATATCTCTTTATCTTTCATTTCTAAGGATTTATGATTGAGTTTGGTATTTGGGAAAAATGGTTAGAGGAGGTTTATTGTGATAGATAATTGGTAATGAGGATGGTAAAAAAAGGAATAGTCTATGATTAGGATGGTGATTTTTTCAGATGCAAGAGGTGAGAACCACAGTTTTTTCATATAACTGCTTATATTATCTCTCCGACTGAATCCTCAATTGCGCATAAATTGAGTCCAACTTTGGATTAACACTTAGTGGTGGAACTGAATTTTAATTATTTTCCAATTTATGCATTTGTGCCAGAAGTTAAACCAATTTATTCTTAATCAAGGCCCAGTTGTTCAATTATATGAAAAGAAAACTGATCTTTGGTTGAAAAATTAAAGTTTATGTATTTTTTAATTTTAGTCTATATGAAATAAAGTTATTGTAATTATCTTCAACTTATTATATTAGTCTACATTAGTTTCATATTTACAAAAAAGTTGTATTTAATTTGATTAGACATTGTTTTCAAATTTTGAGAATCCATAATAAAAATCGTCAAAAGCCTCCGTAATCATTGGAACGGCCTTGTTAATCAATACGCCAATAAATCAGAAAAATTGCTAATTATTCGGAAAAATGGGAAATTAGACGGTTCTAGATGACAAATCTGATTTTTGAGGCCGATTTGACCGAAATTCCTCGGTGGAGGGGCGATTAGCGCCTAGGCGGACACCTAAGCGCCATTAACACTCGCCTAATTACTTTTTAATGGTGATTTTTATTTTTACAACTTATGATCATAGTGGGCAAGATGTAGTTTTCTTTTAGAGTTTTCTTTTGTAGTTTTTAAACTTACGCTTGTAGAAGCACGAGTTAGAATATATCAAATAAGTTTGCTAAATATATGAATAAGAGAAGGATTGTTGGTTCAAAGGCACACTTTAATAGAGACTGGAAGGGGCTATGGTTTCTAAGATTTTTGAAATTTACTATATATCTATAAACTTTTTCATATATTATGATTTTATTTTACATAAAATAAAATAATGCTTCCTTACAGGTTCGTCTAATTAAAACAATCTTTAAAAAAAAATTGAATATTTGAAAGGTCAGAGGATTTTGTAAAATTAAGAGCATTACAATAAACATATATTTTGGATTAAATTATTTAATTTAGGGCTCGTTTGGCATCATTTCCGTTTTTCTGTTTTTCATTTTTTAAAAACAAAAATCAGTTTTCTGTTTTTCTGTTTTTGTTTTCAAAAAAACTGTTTTTTGTTTTTAAAACCGATAATATTTTTAATGTATATTTATAACATTTTCAGCGGCAATGTATTAAGTTTTCAGCGCCAATATGCCGTTTATAGTATCAACATAATATTTTCAGCGTCAATATACCGTTTTAAATACCAATATATAATTTCCAATATCAATGTACCGTTTATAATGTTGATTTATCATTATTGAGTATTAATATCCTATTTTCATGAATTATTTTTAGAGTTAATATGATGTTTTCAATGCCAATATATTGAGTATTTAGTGTCAATCTACCGTTTACATTATCAATGTATCATTTCCGTGTCAATATACTATTTTCAGTGAAAATATATTGTTTTTAATGTATCAAAATACTGTTTTTTAGTATCAATATAACACTTTCAATGTCAATATATCATTTTAGTATTAAAAATGTTAATATATCATTTTTAATATCGGCATATATTTTTTCTAGTGTCAATATACCAGTTCAGTGTGAATATAAAGATTTCAGTATTAATAAACCTTTTTCGGTATCATTATATTATTTTCAGTGGTAAGTTATTTTATTTTTACTGTAATATAAAGTTTCATGATCAATATTTTTAATTAGTGTCAGCTTACCTTTTTTAGTGGATATAAAGTTTTACGGTCAAAATTCCTTTTTAATATGAAAATACTATTTTTTACGCCAACTTAACTTTTTTAGCGCAATACAATATTTCAAGGTCAATATTCTTTTTTAGTGTTATCATATTATTTTCGTGTGGTTTCGGACATTTATATGTTTGGCAGTGAAAAACAGAAAAGAAGAAACAACTTTTTCTTGTTTCCAAAATCCCATTTATTTTTTGCCATTTGGATAGAAAAAAATGAAAACAGAGATATTTTGCCAAACACGTTTTATTTTTTTTCTGGAGAAAAAAAACGGAAAACAGAAAACGGCAACGATACCAAATGAGGCCTTAGTTATCAAATTAAGTGCTTAATTGTGAATTTGGCTATAGTTGTAGTTGTCCCAAATTAGACAGTGTTTCTTTCTATCGAGTCACTGAATCTTGTTATTTTCATTAAAAAAAAAATGTTGGAATAGATATGGTAGATCATTTTATCTGTTTTATTTTAATAACTTTGTACAAAAGTCGTTTTATTAATTAACTTTGCCATATTCACATGATTGTTAAGTCATGAGATTAGAATCCTAAAGTATGGTTATTTTTATTTATGCCTACTTTTATTGATGGTTTGATAATAGAGCAAAGATTCACGTTTGTGTAAGTGCTCATGTTTCTCAACTCATCAGGATTCTAGCAAAATCTACAAATATATATTTTTATTTGTAATATGACATATTTTGAAGGTTATATATGTAATCCCCTATTCTAGGGAATTAATTAATGTGTTATATGACGTTACAAAATGATCAATGAATATAAATTTTACAAAACATCATCAATATAAATTCAATTTTATGAGTATTCATTTTCGGTTATGCATCTTGGTATAAAGTTTGCAAATTTATTAGAGTGATCATTATATATATATAAAAAAAACATTAATATATTTTTCATTAAAAGGATTTAACTATTTTGTGATCCTACATACATATGAAGTTTGATACATTTCTCGCTTCATATAAATTTATATCAAAACAAATTTTAAGAAATGCATTTCTACAAAGGACTTCACTAATAATTTTGTGATCCTACATTTTAACGTAGATGGTTTCCTAATTTTGGAGCATCATTAATATTTGTAAATAAAATAACGAGATATTTGTTAAAAGCATGTTGAAATGTTAAAATTCAAGTTATTTTTCCATAGAAATCCATCTATTTCGAGTTATTTTTCCACTAAAAGCATGTTAAAATTTGCGCACACATCAAAATTCAAAGTCTAAATCACCTATTCAAAAGCCTCACATCATACAAAAGAGAGAAACTTCAAAAGTAACAAAAATGGTAATCTTACTCATTTGATTTCTGTTACAAAATTTCAATTACATCAAACAAAAACTTGAAAACATCCAATGTTCTTTTATTATAACTTGTAAATGTCTCTACAAGGATTTGTGACAAAAATGTCGCAAAAAGGTTGACAAATGTTAGTAACAAGAAACACAAAATACAAAAAGTTGAACAAAATTAAATGTTGTTCTTATTCGAAGTGTTTCTAGTAAAATTTCAAACAAAATACCGCAAAAACTTGACAAATTTTAGCTACAACAAACAAAAAATTACAAATGTTTATTCTTTCCAAATGTTCCTAATAAACGCCAAACAAAATTTGGTAAAAGTTCAGGGTTCAAATTGCAAAAAGATATCACAACGAAATTCTCGCACATAGCCGCCAATCAGCTCCAGGATGAAATAAAGATCGCTCAAATACCCAAATATCCTTCACAAATACCTATATTAAAAAACCTCAATATAAAAAATTAAATGAGAAATAACTTGTTTACCCATATAAAACATGGAAATTATGTCTCTTACAGTAGTGAGTTTTTTTTATGCTTTTATTTATTATTTTTATCAATACTTATTATTTGTTGACAACTATTTATATTTTGAATTTCTTTTTATTTCTTTTTTGTCAATTAATTTTAAATAAATTTTTTTAACAAAGGAAAAATAAAGTTGCCTCTTTTGTTTTATCTCCAGACACAACAGCGCCTTTCTTATCATATGCCTCAAATCTCTGCACAAATAAAAATAAATTTAAGGCCATAAAAATAATAGTAACAAATCAATGAAAACGTGCAATTTTAACCAAGAAATTGCAACTAATTAATTAATTAATTATATGAATAATTAAATTGGTACCAATTGGAAATAAAAAGAATAAAAAAATATACCTGTTTAGCTAGAAACTCAATGGTGATCTGTACAAAAGCTTTGTCTAAATCATTTTTATCTATACCAATCTGCCAAAACAAATAAATAAATAAAGTTTTTAAAACTAATATAAATATAACAATTGAATAAATAATATTTACCATGCGAGCCCTTAAAGTTTTAACACTAATATCATTTTCAATTAATTCCCAGTGCACGGAACTCCACACGGTTTCTCTTCTCTTGATTTCATTTTTCAAAGTCTAAAAATAATAAAAATAAATAAATAAATAGAATAATGAGAATAAAAGGGGTATTTAATTTAAGAGATAATTTACTTACAGAATACATTTTATCAGTGACTATTTTCCTAAGAGAAGATAAATCTCCATTTGCCATTAGCGTATTTATCTGAAAATTAAATTAATAAGGTTAGAAATATACAAATGTCAAATAATAATAAAACAAAAAATAGTCAAAATGGATTAAATTAAGATTTTAATAATTTGATTGAGGTTTAATTGCGATAAAAAAGAAAGGAATGAAGATGGGTTAATTATTTGGTACAAAACGTGCTACATAATTATCACAACTCTTGGTTGGTTTAGGTTTTTAGGGTAGGGTTTATTAAAAGGAGGAAATAAAAAAAAAATACCTCTTTGTATAGTCTCACAGCCTGATTGTAAAATGATTTTTTTGTATATCCTGTTTTCTTTTTCAGCCTAGTAATTGCATATGCACTTTTCATCTACATAATAAAATATAAAAAAAATAATAAAATAAAAAATAGACTATAAAAAATAGAAATAAATAAATAAAATCACCTCCTGAATAAAATCCTCCTTGGTTCTTTTCCAGCCAGTTGGTGTGAGACATCTAATTCAAAATAATAATTGTTATAGTTTAGTCTAATAAAATTAACTCAACATTTATTAATGTTTTTTTAAGAAATTAATTAATTAAAATACCTTTTCCAAAAAGGAATGGGCTCGCGAGGCTTATAAGGCTCATAAACAATACCTGGACTCAGCATTGTTACTCTCAAACCAACCTATTCATTTTATTAAATAAATAAAAATGATTTATGTAAAAGAATTGATTAAAAATATTAAAAAATAAAATATAAATAAGGCAAAATATACCTTTTGCGCATTAGCTGGCACTTTGGTTGACATTGAATTAGAGGGGCTGTTATATTGAATTACCAAATCAAGCATCTGAATAAATAAAAAGAACATAAGGAATGACAAAGAACAAAAGTTAGTAAAAAGATAGGGAAAATATTTACACAAGACAGTAAATACTGATGTTTTATATTTAACTTACTTGGTTCCTCTTTTTCCCTCTTTTTTAGTTTTTGTACACTAGTTTGATACTCAAATGTTCAATTAAGGAAATATAAAGTGAATTAGTGTCAAATTGAAGCTTAGCTTAGACTCAGTTGCACAATTGAGAGCTGTTTGATATAAAATCTAGATAATTGGAACTTTTAATTGCTTAATCTCAGGTTTAATTCCGCTTCAATTTCACAGTTCAGGTTACCAATACGTACAGCTAGTTGAAATCCTTGCATTAAAAGTACAAAAAACGAAAAATTCTAGCCTTAGCTGAATAAACCCTGGTGGAATTAACCCCATTTGGAGTAAGCAAGCATCGAAGCTTCTGAGCAGAACCCATCATTAGATACCCCTGAAAGGAAACACTACAATTTCAAAAACCCTCAGTAATTCCTCAATGGCGATCAAATCTGGAGAGCTTTGAGAGAAGAGAGAAGAGAAGTGGGGTTTTAGTTTGAGGCTTAGAAGGCTGAAAATCAGCCCATTTCTGTTTTTGAGCTAATTCAGTATTTGTTTTTCTAGTTGGGCTAATTATTTTTCTTTTATAGGTAATTGAATTCAGCCTGTTTAATTTTATTTTTTAGGAAATTAAACTAAGCTGCTTTTGTTTTCTTTTTAGGAAATAAAACTAAGCCCATTTTATTTTCTTTTGTAAGTAATTAAAATATGCCCTTTTGTAACTAATTAAACAGCCCATTTTATTTTCTTAAATTAAGCCCATTTAGTTTCTTAATTAGGTAATTAGATTAAGGCCATTTCGTTTTCTTTTTGACGAAATTAAACTCAGCACATTTCCCATTCTTTTTGTGTGATATTAACTAAGCCCACTCTGTGTTCTTTTATAGGAAATTAATCCAGGCCCATTCCACTTTCTTTTTTAGTACATCAATCAAAGCCATTTCGTTTTCTTTTCTATGAATTAAACAGCCAATTTTGTTTTCACTATTATAATATTAAAAAGCCCATTGCGTTTTCTTTTTATTTGAAAGTAATCGACTTTCTCTTTTAGTAATTAAATTAAGCTTTATGTCGTTTTCTTCTATTTGAAATTAAACTAAGCCTATATCGTTTTCTTTATAGGAAACTAATCCAGGCCCAATTCCGTTTCTTCTTAGGATGCCATATTGAGTTCAAATATAAAGTGTCACCATTTTGGAGCGCCAGCAGCTCCCGATTATAAAAGGTATGATGAAATTACAAAAATATATTTTTGTAAACATAAAAATTATAGTGAAATTACAAAAATGTATACTTTCAAAAATGTATTTTTGTAAACATAAAAGTTATAGTGAAATTACAAAAATGTATACTTTTAAAAATGTATATTTGTAAACACAAAAGGTATATCCAAGTGTAAATATATATGTGTACAGCTAAAACTGTATGTTGGGCGCTTTTGGGCACTCCAAAAACTGAGCACTCTGAATAATTTCTCATATTTTTTTTTGAGGAAATTTGGGAAGGGCTTTAATGTCCCTTGTCAAATGAAACATTTTTTATTATATACTATTTATAATATCTGGATAATATTCTTTAGTATTATTATTACAAATTACGGAGATTAAAAAGTTGATTATGAACTAAAACTGCAATCCAATTTAAATAGTTAAGGATGATACCTGTATCGGTAAAAAGTAAAAGCTATAAAAATTACACAATACAGATAGTATATCTATAATTCATGCGAAAACTATAGTTTCGACTGGATTTGAAGGAAGAACAATATCAGTTTCTTCACTTTCTATCCATAAATCAGGCAATGCTTCTTTTATATTATGAATGCTTTCGAGCGCAAAATCCGCTCCTTCAACCAGCTCTGATTTCCCCACCTGTTTTAATTAAAATTAAATACTAATAATCAACTGATATAGTTCAAAAATTTCAATAAAAATGAAAAATAGAAGGATTAATTATATTTGTAAAAGAATAAAAAAGAATGAAGTTTTTAGTTTTTACAATGACTGTGTTGAGCCCTGTAGCCTTTCCGGCTGAAATGTTTCTTGTACTATCATCGAAAAATATCTGAAATTATTTACAAAGTTATTTAATTACAACATATGTTTATTTATTATTTAGATGGTTTTATACATGATTTTGTCTTGTCTAATTAATCTTACTGTTTTATTCGGATCCACATTTGCAATTTGAATGGCAGCTTTCATCGCTTCGATCGAAGGTTTGCAAAGAATTGGATATTCCGGTTTTTTAAAGCTAAGGGATTTTTGAAATTTTGTTGAATTTGAATCTGAAATATTTCTTTTGGGATTATTGAATTGAAGATTGGTCGGATTTAGGGTTTCAAAACATATGATTCCTTCAAAACAATCTTGGATTTGTAGCCTGTTTAGTACCTCAGCAGCATGATTTTTATCGGCATTTGTGAATATCTATTATAAAATAATAAAATTTAGTTAATTCATGTTAATAAAAATGCAAAAAAAAAAAAAAAAAACCTTCTTTTAATATTTCGGTAGAGAAGATCAATAATATATCATATTTTTTCGAAGTAATATGTACTTGGAAACAGAAATAAATAGTCAAATTTATATCTATAAACAATATATAGGATTCAGAATTTCAGATTTAGGGTCTAAAATTCGCTTAATGTTAGAAAAAAAGAGTATATGAAATATTTCATAAATATTGATTAATAAAAAAATGAGAAACTTCTTACAATTTTTCTCTGTGGCATAGAAAGTAAAAGACTCCTTAGATCTGGATCTGGTTTCAACAAATCATAAGGCAGTTTTCCATGAACATACTCATGATATTCATCATTATCAAATTCAAAACCAAGCGCCTGAATTTTATAAAAAGAATCATTAAATTACCAAGTTAAATACAAAATAACAATTGATTATTATATGCAGTAAAAATAAAATCTCAATCCGCTTTTATAGACTGTTATGCATTAATATTTTTATATATTATTTTCTTTCAATAATATATGATTTATTATTATTATTTCTGTTGTTATTATTATTACATTATACTGTTTATTATACAATAGTACCTTTAGGCCGGCCATTGTAGTACCATATTCCTTGTATAACTCCAAGCACATTTGTGAAACTTGATTTCCTTCTATTTTGAGGTGATTTATCATGTAATCTGTAAATTTAACCAATGTAAAAATTAAAACATAAAAAAATAAAAGATTTTCTTTTACAAAAAAAAGTTTAAAATTTTGGGTACCTTGAATATTTTTGCGGCAAGCTAAGTTGATGCCGATACTGAGAGGGTATAATGTATCGTCCATATCTGAAATAAGTATCTTATTTTTTAGGACAAACATGAATAAATGTAGAGAAAAATATTTATAAATTATATGAAATAAAAGTTTTAAATGGATATTTTACCAAAGAGCAAGCACTCATATTTAGATCCATTAGCAAACTCCATCTCTAAAAAAATAACTAAGAAATTATGTTATTTTTGTTATCTTTTTTTTGGCTACTTTGCTTCGAAGCTGATGCGAAATCGATAAGTCAATTAAAAATTGTGAAAAAAAATGAAAAAAAAAAAATTTAATGTAATGAATACCTTAAAAATTAGAGAGAGTGGTGATAATTCCTGAGAACTTGTGTTGAATAAAAGCTGATGCGAAATGCCTATTTATAGAATACTATATACCAATTATCAAATTAAAATTCAGTTTTTCAGGGGATAAAACAGGCAAAATCGATACGGAATAAGAAGTATTCCATCTTTATTCCGATTCGGTTTAAATATTTCCTCTCACTAGAGAATTATCATATCCCCTCTCGCCAATTTGCACATGAATAGTATACAAGAATAATAATATAATATAAAGACTTCTTGTGGAATCAATTAGTCATTATTCATTTTATCTTTAAAGGAACATAAACTTCAAATATAAAGCAGAAAATAATATATTCTTTTTGAAGAAATAGTACAAGTGTTTCTTTAAAGATATCAAGTTAGTCTCTATATCTTTCTTACTAAGTCATTTATGCTTACATAATATGCAAAAGTAAGACAACTAGTGGCTGTTTATTCTACTAACAAATTCTCCTTCATACACACAACAATTGGACGAATAATGGATTTTTGACAAAAAAATATGTACAAAATTTGCACTTAAATGGTATTCGGATCAAATTTGATATATTCTTATGCCCATTCACTCAATTTGATCCCTTATTATTCCCCCTATTTTTGGAGTTCAAATTTTCTACTTGGTTTAAAGTCATAATGGCTCTTAAATCAGAAACAAAAATACATTTTTATTTTCTAATTTCAGTCTTTAAGTATGTTAAAAACATAATAATCTGTTACAACCACTCAATTGCTTAACATAATTTCAAGTCTGACCTTCCTAAATTAATTTCCAAATATTCATACAACCTACGCTAATTTACAATATTCATTGCCTACAGAACAAAATATTACTCAATAAAATATCTTTTTTTTAAAAGATATTTATTCCGCCAGGGCATATTTCTTCATAGAAGCTTCAATCCTTTCTATTGCCTTTTAAACAAAAATATGTTAAAAAATCTATTAAAAAAAGTAATAGAAATAATATTACACAAATATGAGAAATACAAACCTTAATTACTCGGTCTCGGTTGAAATTATTCTCACACACCAAAAACTCCATTAAACCCTAAAAAGTAAAAAAAAAAAAAAAAAAGAAAAAAGATTATATTAATTACTGGAAATGTCGATTTAAAATGTATTTTTTTCTCATACCTCTTGAACTGGAGATGTCCATTTGAAATCTGGAACTTGAGCGGAAACCTCAGGCTCTTTAAACAAGTTTCTCACCTCTTTGTAAGGCCAATCTTCTGGCACTTTATACCTGTAAATTTACAATTTTGTCCTAAATTTATTGAAAAATTACAAAAAGGCCCTTCAAGTGCCAGCTTTGAAAAAACTATTAAGAAATAATATGTAACAAGATCATTAACAAACCTTTCTTTGCTTATATTTTCCAGTATATTTTCAATTAAACCGTATTTCCTTATAAGTTTTAGTGCTGTTTGCCCCCCAATTCCTGTTATAAAAAATTGATGAGTTTATATATTTAAAATAAATAAATTAATTAATTAAAATAATTTATTTAATTACCTTTAATGCTATCACAATAGTCACAGCCACAAAGAATGCACAAATCAATGAATTGATCCATTGTCAGTTGAAGCTCCTCTAAAACCTAAAAATATAATACAAAAATAATATTATACAAAACTCAAAATCAAATAATAAAAAAGTATATATACTTTCTGAATCACGACAAATAAAAATAATACAAAAGGAAAAAACATTAATTCAAATCAAACTGCAAAGTAAACAACGAGATTCTCTGAAGAGTGTACTTTCTGAATTAAAAAAAAAACCTTTGAAATTTCATATTCCATAATTTGAACTTTTTTGGAGGTTGGTTCCATTAAATGGCGAATAAATTTGGGGGCTCCAAAAGTCAAAGTGTCCATATCTTCTGACGCAACAGCATATACCTAAAAAATATTATTTAACAAAAATATGATAATTAAAATTTTAAAAATAGAAAGAAAGGAAATATCAAATTTGCCCTTGTAAAACTTAAAATATTGATAGGTTAGCCTTCAAATTAAAATACAAATGTACTCTTTCAAAACTCAAAATATATCATTTAAATAATAATATAAATTTATTTGTGTGGAAAAAGGGTAAATTTTGATATTTGAGTTTTTGAAAAGGGTGTATGTGATAGATTTTTGAGGTACAGAAGGGTATATTTGATATTTTGAGTTTTTGGAATGGTATATGTCTAATTTTCCAAAAAAGAATTATTTAAGAAAATACTTTGTTATTCATGGAAAGAGCTGCACATTGTGCTTCTGCTTCACATGGTGCCTGAAATAGAAGAAAAAGTTATTTTGAAATTAAATCTTTTAAAATATGTTAATTATGAAATAAAATAAATACTTTAAAACTTATAATTATTTCCAGTCTTTAAGTGAAAACTTATAAAGCTAAAAGAAAAAGAATATAATTTTTTAATTGAACCTGAAATATAGGGAGACCCATCAAATTTAATAGCTTTTTGCAATCTTCATTCTGCTTTTTTGTGACCTGTTCAAAATTAAAAATTGAAAAACAAGTCAAATTTTTTTGCTAAATTTAAATTTTAGAAAAAAAAATATTATTATATAGAGCATGTAAAAATACTATTATTATATAGAGCATATAAAAATAATACTATTATATAGAGCATGTAAAAATAAGAAAAATACGCTAACAGTCCTTTTGCTGAACTTTTCAATAGCCTCATTATCTCCAGCCTAAAAAATTATAAATCCAAGTAAATGCAAAAATAAATAAATAATAAAAGTACGGGGGAAAATAAGAAAAGTAAAAAAATTATTTACATCTATAGCAATAGACAAATTCTTTGTTGCGTCTTCTCTCAAAGAAACCCTAAAAAGTAAAGATTTCATGATGCATCAAACATTATTAATATTTAAGAGAAAAACAAAATATTACGAAAAAATAATATAAAAATTATGCCTCTTTGCAATCTCTCGTTTCTTCATAAGTGGCGGTTGACCATCAAATACATATCTGCAACAAAAAGCAATAATAACTTAGGTTTGACGTTTTGCATTTAGGTCCAAAAATATTATTTCTAATGTAAATAAATAAAAGCTTACACCGGTTTAATTCCCGCATCGAGCAATCTTACAGTACGATTAAACATACCGACCAAATGACTGCACAATGTTAAAAATGTATAATTTAAAAATTTAGCAAATATGAAGTTTGTAAAAAAAGATCCTATTTATTTATTTGTTTTCACCTCGTTACTTCACCAGCATCATTTGTGAGCATATCTACACCTCTTCTTCCCACAACAATCTACAAAAAAGTATCTTTTAATATTTTGTCGGCGAATACTTACTAAGGCTCAATTAAGCCTCTTAATTTACACACAAGTGTCTCTTATTTAGCATTATTTCGAGGGAAAATTTGCAATAAAAAGAAATAGTGGTAGAAAGAAAGAAAGAAAAAAATCATACGAGGAACTGATAGATGCAGAGGCTGGCATCAACGGCGATGGCTCGTCCGACGTAGCCGTCGAGGTTTCTCCGCACGGCCGCCGCCGGCGCGTGCTCCGCCAGCAGCTTCGTCAAACCCTAGCACACACAACACAACACAGATCAATCAGTTCCTCTTTCTTCAAGTAATACAGAGTTGAGTTCGTGCGTGTGAGTAAGATTTAAGATGCTGAGTGAGCGAGCGAGCTTAACCTTGACTCCCATGGCGAAGATAGAAAGAGTGAGAGCGGTGCAGTGCAGTGGGGATTGTTTTCTCTTTCCCGCCTTAAATCCTGTTTTAGTAGTTTTATTAAGGTTATAAGTTAAATAGAGACGAATCGATGCAAAAAGTGGCTGTAGTTTAGTGGTTAGAATTCTACGTTGTGGCCGTAGAGACCTGGGCTCGAATCCCAGCAGCCACACTTCTTTTGCTGTTTAGTTTTATATTTTTCTTATTTCATTTAATACATTGATTGTATTATTATCTTGTCCCTTCATTTAATACATCGATTATTCTGTCCCAAATGTAGGCTAGTTTGTCATGTAACAAATTGCAGGATTATATAAATAGAAATTGATAAGGTGATTAAAAACGACTGTTTCAGCAAAAAAGAAAGAAAAAATAGATATAACTGGCCTATTGATGAATGGATATATACAGTTGAGTTGTTGTAATAGAATAATATCACATGAAATATAGAATGCTAGATTCAGCGTCTGCGACTTTTTAAATTTATCGTTAATCAAAATTATTCATTATAATATATTTTAAAAATCTAATTATTTAAATATAGAAAATATAATTATGCAATCCTTTAAGTATGTGTTTCTTCTATAATTTCTTTTACATACAACTCACTCGGATAGTCTATCTTTATATACTCAATGAAGAACAATTGGAACCGCGCCAACAAGGACAAAAGAAAGATTTGAAATGAGTTTATATATAATATTTACTATTTAGCATTAAAAAATATAATACTTGATTAAAAATTACTATTAAATATGAAAAATTTTCACATTTTAATAAGTGAACTCTTTTTTTTATAATTGTCTTAACATTTAAACTTAATATTAAATAATAAACTAAGTGGATTCCGTCCAATACGAATTATGGAATGGCATAACATCACATATCGATGACGTGACTTTATAAAATTTCTCAAAAATTGGTGAAAAAAATAAAGACACATAAACCATACAAAGAAATAAAAGAACTAAAAGAAACTAATGATAAATCAATAGTTCAAAATTTACCATATTTCATCATCTAACAATTTAAATAATTTGGTTGATGTAACACAATGAAAATTATAAAAACTAGGTGGAATCCTCGCTCCGCTTCGGAATAAAAATACATAACTTCTAATTTTCAAAGGCACACTTGAAATTCTTACGTTCTGTAAGGGAATAAATGAAATTCCTCGAGATGAATATAAGCTAAGGTTTCATTTTATATTTAGCTATTTAATTTCATATTTTGTTGGATTACAGGAATTTATACTAATTTCCTAATTTTATAGAGGTATATGATTATATCCAGTTTTTTAATATTTTTGAAAGGCTATATACATGAAATTACTCATTTACAAAAGATAGAGAAATAAAGTGATAGTTTTATTTTATTAACATTGTGAAATAATGAAGTTGCTTTCACTGGCAGGATTATACGTTCTAGTTTGAGATTTAATTTTGCTCTTTTAGGGATAACTTTGTTTTTTTAGGGATATATAGAATGATAAAAGGGCTAGTGTTGACAGTTGAAACACGAATGTTGATATTATAAACATGTCCGGTGTAGCCCAACTTTAATCCCAGAAAATTTCTTGTCTTTATTTTGTATGTAAATCCAACTTTAATCATGATTTATAAATTTTATTGTTCTGGAAAGGAAATTCTAATTTTGTAAAATGATGTATAACTTTGTTTTAAAAAGTATATACTAATTATTTTTATATGTTATATTCTAAAATAAATTATTCTCTATAAATATTTTAATTAGAATATATGCTATAAGTGTTTTTTAATATATTAATTATAATTACTTCATATGGTGAAATTCACAATTTTAAATACTTGAAAAAACATTTTTCATCTTTTATACATAGGAAGCCATTTATTGAACTTTAGAAGAGTAATAATTATAAAGTGACTTGAAATTTATATTATTTAACTCATCAATATGACTCACTTCATATTCATATGCGTACTTTACACCATAGAAGATCTATGTAAGGCTCCCTTAAGACATATATTCATGTGTTTTTGTCCCGGTTTATACCATGTTGTATTAATCATTTAATCCCATAACCAATAGTTCAACAAAATAGAAGTCTTTATATGTAGGTATTATTCTATTGGGCTTGTACAACAAATATGATATGGGCTGAGCTATTGGAATGTGATATGGGCTGAGGTGTTGCTTCAAACTCGGGTTATTCATACCGGCCTTTTGATGTGCATTTAAAGTTGAAATTTCAGCTGCCACGTGTCAATCATATGTGAGAGGAATATTTTTTATAGCTATAGTATAATGGGTGAAATATAAATGAGTGAGTTCTGCTGTGGGGTAATGAACAATGAAAGAAAAAATTGTCTATCTAATATACTACCACAACATTATAAATATATGAGAAAATTAGTGAAATAAGAAAGTTCAGAATCTACAAGATCAATTTAAGTTATATACTTATATAAATATATAATGATATATTATGTTCTGAATTATATTGCCATTTGCGAGATTAGGTTGCTAACTCATGCATTTTAGTATTTCACAGGATGTGGTAATTTGAGTAGTCCAATAAGCTTAAACGGGGGAAAAAGTCTAGGAAGTGGCTGTAGTTTAGTGGTTAGAATTCTACGTTGTGGCCGTAGAGACCTGGGCTCGAATCCCAGCAGCCACATATATCATTTTTTCTATTGTACTTTCTATTTTTCCCATTTAATTTTTATTCCCTTAGGAGATCCAAAGTTAAAAGATCTACCAGTACATTTTTCATTTCATTTGAATTCAAACCTTTTTTTTCTTTACTTCTCACCAACTTGTTTCCTAAAGATCACGTCATACTGAGTCAATGGCGGATCCAAAGGGGTGCCAAGGTTGTCAATGGCGGATCCGGAGGGGGCCAACCTTGGCCCCCCTATAAATTTAGAAATTCAATGTTAGTCCTTAGAATTTATATTTTGGTTCTTTTATATGCTATAAATTGAAGTCCAAAATAAATAATGAAGAAAACAAGGTTATAACAATAAAGGAGAGAATGCAGAAAAAACAAAAATTGAGTATGCTACGCCTGCCAAAGACACGGTCTTGATCTTTATACATATATAATTGGAATATATATATATATATATATATATATATATATATATATATATATATATATATAAATTGGAAAGGTAAAAATTCTGTACTTTTAGCTTCTATCGGATTTCTTCTTATTTGGATATGCTATTTTACCCTATAAAATAAAAAATACCCTATATATATAGTGATGAATTTTGATGATACATGATGACAATGATATAATATTCTGATTCTTATGACAATTAATCTACAACATATTCAAAACATATATATTCCATCCGTACGCTTGAAATTTGAATTTTTGATGATACGTGTAATTTTTGGACCGTAAACAAAATTTTCATTTTGCTTACGTATACTATTTAGCATATATATATATATATATATATATATATATATATATATATCTATACATATATATCTATATATCTATACATATATATATATATATATATATATATATATACATATATATATATATACATACATATATATATATATACATATATATATATATATATACATATATATATATATATTACATCCATACGGTTGAAATTTGAATTTTTATTTTTTATAACCACCTTACGGGTATTTTAAAAAAATGTATGTTCGAACATACGTATGTTTTTTAGCATCTCCCTATATATATATATATATATATATATATATATATATATATATATATATAGTGTGGCTTCGAACAAATTGTTTCTTTATTTTAATGGTACAAAGGAGTTGTGTGTAATTTACTTCAAAAACAACTCAATCAGAACTTGTGAAGACAAACTAAAATAATGATTTGTCAAAGTGTTTGGTTAGTTTAGTTATACTTGATATATTAACTTGATAATGTTTTCTAATATATTTATGTAAATATCAACAAAGTGCGCAAAAGTCTTACTTCGTAATTATTTCCAGCTCAGCTATAATAATTGATCATATAGTTTTTAAAAATAGCATCTTTACAAAATCTTTTCCTACCATAACATATATAAGTATATAATAATCTTGCAGGAAATTGTAACAAGTTTAATATCAAACCTATTAGATTGAACCAAATAAAAAAAAATTTATTTATGAAAAAATCTTGTTTTAATATTTTTTGGTAGATTTTTATATGGTCCCCCCCCCCCCCCCCCCCCCAAAAGGACCGGTCCTGACATTTTAGAGGCCTTTGACGACATATAAGATCTAGGAATAATATGCCTTAATAATTCCGGGTCTCTACAACTGTCTCCATTTTGTATTCTTATTTTTCAATCATTTTTGGTGATTATTTTGTCAAAAAAAGCTCCTACATAAAAATAATATCTAAGGTTAAATCACTAGTGGTATAAAACTTAAATTATTCTCATGGCGATATTAGAGTGATCCTTAATTATCTTTTTTTTTTAATGTAGAGTGATCCTTAATTATCAAATGAATGAAAAGATGATATTTTTGTGTCTGATAAAAAATTTCTGAAAAATATGATTAATGAAGTGGTTCTTTGTAATATCAAATAATGAAGGGACATTTTGTAAATTTCCTAGTTTTTCAAGCTTTTGCTGGACTATATAATTATTATATATAAACATGATATTTAGAGGCCTTCAATTTATATGAGGCCTTTGTTACAACAAAATCAGGTATCAGGCACGGTGTATTTTTTTTCAGACATGGTACCGTGTCTGATACTGTGAGAATCAGACACGGATTGTGCCAGAAAGTTCACACCTTCCTAGATTAGCTGACCTTCAGGCACGGTCCGTGATTGATATGTCCACACCATGCCTGAAATTAGGGCATCAGGCACGGACCGTGCCTGATATTAGAGAATCAGGCACGGGCCGTGCCTGATACACAATTATTTATCCCGCCAAATGGAATTTCAGCGAACATTTGAAAATTGGCTCCACATAACCATCAGGCACGGGCCGTGCCTGAAGAATAAATAAAAAATATTTAAGGCCTTCTGGCACGGCCCGTGCCTGATGGACCTGTCTGGCACGGCCCGTGCCTGAAGGTTCGATATATCTTCTCCCCAACATTTGGCCCCTGGCCTCTGACTTAGCCAAAAAAAAAACGAAAAAAAAAACACTCGAAAAAAAAAGGAAAGAAGAAAGGAAGAGCCTCAACGCCGTTCTCCGCATCCACGCCGTCTCCTCCGCCTCCACGCCGTCTCCTCTCCCTGACCTCTGGTCCGTCGTGCCTCTCCCTCCCTCTCCGCTTCTCGCCCTAAACCCTAATCCTCGGCCGCCCTAAACCCTAATCCCCGCCCTAAACCCTAAAGTCCCAGAGCTCCTCCCTCCGGCAGAAGCTCCTCTCCGGTTAGCCGCCCAGCAGGTCCTCCCTCTCCGGTCAGTCACCGCCCAGCAGGTCCTCCCTCTCCGATCAGTCGCCGTCGTCTCTCTCTCTCTCATTCATTAATTTCTTGATTAATTGATTTATGTTCGCTTCAATTAATTGACTTATGTTCGCTTTATTTCGATTGAATGAGTGGTTCTAATTAAATTAGAAGTAAAATTATTTGATAAATTTTGTTATAATTTAAGTAAAATTATTAGGAAGTTAATTAGGGTTAATATTTTTTTTATTAATTTGTAGTAAAAAATTTTGGGCGTTAATGAGGGTTAATATTTAGTTATTATTTTTAGCAAAAATTTATTTTTTTGTTATAATTTAAATAAAATTATTTGGGGGGTTAAGTAAGGTTAATTTTTGTTGTTTGGGGATTCATTAGGGTTAATTTTCAATTACTTCGACATTGAATTGAGCAATATTGAATAAAAAGATTCGAAAGTCCTCTAATTTTGTTTTTCTATTTTTTAAATAAATTCTAGCTAATAATCAAAGAGTTAAAGAGGATTTTTCCTATCCGTCAATCCGTCTCACTCGATCCGTTGTCAAGGTAATCCCTCTTCATATATTTTATTAGAAGACAATTTAAAATTTATTTATTAGTTTTTATTTTTTTTTGAATTTTTCGAATTAGAGTTTTGGAAGGGCTGGCACATGACGATCGTGAAGTTCGGCTTTCAAATAATTAGTTTCTCACACAATCCAGTAAGCTCAAATAATTATAGGGTTATATTTTCATTATATATAGTGGATTTGTATAGCTTATTTTTTGATATGTTGTTTGTAATTTTATTTTATTTTTTGAGTTAGGGTTTAATTAGCGTTGCCGCACGTCGACGAGCGTGAAGTTCGGCTTTTTAAATCAATTTCTCGCATAATCCGGTAATTATTCCATATCAACTTTGTGATTAGGGTTTGTATTAGGTTGATTTTTTTATATTTGTGGCTTGTTTTATTTTTGATTTATGGTTTCTAATTTGATTTTATTTTATGAATTAGGATTTGTATTAGGGTTTGTACTATGGTTTATATTAGGTTTAATTTATATTAGGTTTAATTTTAATTAGGTTTATAATTTTGTGTTAGATTAATTATTGCATATTTCATTATTTTACTTATAATATTAAAATATTTATTTTACATTATAAATATATTTTCTCCTCAATAATTTAGGGTTAATTAAAGTTTGTTGGTTTATTGGTTAGGTTTTAGAATTAAAAGTTTATAATTATTTTTAGAAATATTGTAATTGAATTATAATTGGTTTTTATATTTTTATTTAGAATTAGCTCTCGTAATGCACAAAGGAATGGAGATGGTTCTGGACCCGCCACGAATGCCGACAATGTGACGCAAAGGATATGTTTGTTTGTTGTAGGTTTTAAATGGATATTTGTGCGTTTTTAATAATTAATGGATGTTAGATCTTTGAACTTTTATTTCGTTTAGCAATGTATTTCGGATGCGAATTGGTATGCATGAATATACTATTGTGAATTATGTGTGTTTTGTAAAAAAAAAATATTTTGAATCGGTAGATTTAGAAAAATTAGGATGCTGAAAAAAAATTGTAGATATATCAGGCACTGCCCGTGCCTGATGCCCGAATTATTTAATTATTTATAAAGGTATCAGGCACGGGCCGTGCCTGAAAATACCCTCGCTGACAAGACTTTCAGGCACGGGCCGTGCCAGAAAACCCCTCACTGAAGGCTCTTTCAGGCACCGCCCGTACCAGAAAGGCACAGTGTCTAGCACGGTACAGTCCCGTGCCTAATATAAACAGTGTAATCGTGCCTGAAAAAGAATCAAGCACGGGCCGTGCCTGAAACTGGCATCTGCAATGACACCGTCAGACACAGACTTTCAGGCACGGGGTACCGTACCTGAAAGCTTCATACACGTTTTTTTGGACTTTCAGGCACGGTATACCACCGTGCCTGATACCTATTTTTCCAGTAGTATATATACATTCAATGAGTCATGGCCGGCCCCCCCCTCCCCCCCCCCCCCACACACACACACAAAAAAAAAAACCCAACATACACACACCCCCAATGTTGAATCCTAGCTCCGCCCCTCTACTGAGTTCATATCATGTTGATCTTGGATTAACTCTAGATAAGATCTTATTTCATCATACCCATGCTTTGCTTGTGTCAAAATTAAATTATTCTTAGATCAAATAAGATTGACTGGGTCAATTCTGTGGTCTCACCATATGCTTGAATGCCTAACCTTTTTAATAAATAAAAATGGAAATGACTTACGAAGTCAATTTAGTACATGAAAAATACATTAAATTATTGGACCAAAATTGCACCAATGTGCCATAAATCATAAGATAAGGAAATCTTCTTTTTTATTCTTTTGAGCTAATATTATAATATATAGGCCTTGAATGCCTAACCGCTTGAATATATAAAAATAGAAATGATTTACATCATGAAAAATACATTAAATTTTTTTTTTGAATCTCGAGCAGGCGATTGCCTGATGAGTTTCATTTTCTATTAAAAAATTTGTAAAAGAGTTCAGATACATGGTGATGTTGCACAACAGTGCTTTGACATTCGCGGAACCGTCAGGAGTGTTCTGAAGCCTAAGATAGTAAATAAGATTGTCTCTAGAGCCTATTACAAGAGAATTTTTAAAGAAAAAATCAGAACAAAAATGAAAACCGGGTTCTTCGATGTGTGATAATTTAGTGATTTTCCTCCCATAGCTGTGCCTCCTTTGCCACCAGTCGGCTAGATATTTCCGGTGGAACCCTTTTAGTAGTGAAGATCCTTTGATTGTGTTGCTTCCAGATGGTCCAGCAACCAAAAAAAAATACATTAAATTATTGGACCAAAATTGCACCAATGTGCCATAAATCATAATATAAGGAAATCTTCTTTTTTATTCTTTTGAGCTAAATATTATAATTTATAGGCCTTGAATGCCTAGCCGTTTGAATATATAAAAATAGAAATGATTCATAAAGTTACTAAAAGAAAAATACAAAAATTAGGGGTGTTTATTCCATATCTTTTCCGGCTGAACCAAATTGAGCAACACTAAAATAAATCAAATTAAAATCAAAATGAACCAAATCAAAATGAACCCAAATTTTTAATCGAACTCAATAAATCAATTTTTATGTTTGTTCAGTTAAACAAAGTCAGATAAGAATATAAACAGAGAAATGTGATATCACAACACATTGTAGCACCAAATCACGACGAACTATATATATATATATATATATATATATATATATATATATATATATTATTTTTCAATTTTTCAACATATTATTTTTTTCTATATTTTTTTTCACTGTTTTAAATATATTTTTATTTTTAAGGTATTATTTATTTTTGGAATTTGTATATATTGTTATACCACTTTTTAATATATTATTTGTTTTATATATACTGTTTTCATTATTTTCGTATATACTATTACAAAAAATAAATTATATATATACTGTTTTTTCAATTTTATACACAGTTTATTAGCTATATATTGTCGTCATGATTTGGTATACTATAATATGCCCTGATATATTATGTCCCATATAAATAATAAGAAATCAAAATCAACAAGTTGTAGACTGAATAACACTATAAATAATATGAAATCAAAATTAACAAGTTGTAGACTGAATAAGACTATAAACAAAACACTTTGACAGACCATGTGTTTCTCTGACCATGACCCAAATCAGTCCAAACTTTTTGAACTCGGTAGCTCTTTTAACAGGTTTACTACCAACTGGTCAGATGGGCAAGATAGACTTTGACCTGTCAGCAGTGTTTAACACGTTAGTAGGGTTTGAGTCTTTTAGTTTCTCTAATCTAACTCGTGCCCCCAATCAGCTCATTCTCAAAATTCATTTACATCTCAAAAGTTCATCTCACACCATCACCACTTTGCAAATATTAAGATACAAATCATTCGTAAATTAGTAATACAAAATATGATTCCGTTAACTCAATTTATTCTTTTTTTTTTAAAAAAAAAAAACGTAACTTGGCCTATAAAACTGTCCACAATTTTAAACTGGCTTGTACTGAGTGTGACTGATCCGCCGTCGAAACTGACCGAAACGCCCCAACTCGGTTATGGAATGGAATATAATAAATTGAACCGAACGAAACGCCCCAACTTATTAGCTTTCTTACTTGAGTGTTGACTATAAATTAGGAAATAGGTATCACTGTTTCAATGTCACTATCAATCAATCATATATTTAAATGGTAAGAAAAATAATAATTAACAATTGTTTTTTGAGAATTTCGAGGATTCACACCATCAAAACAACCCTCCAAACTAACCACTATATATATCCCTTAAATCTCACAAAAAATAATGCATCGTCTCAAGCATTCATCATCCTCTTGCTGTAAACCAAAAAGCCCTAGAAAAAATGAAATATTATTCATGGATTTTTTGGGTTTTCTGCATGTTTTCTGTAAGATGGGTTCATGGTGGAATGAATGCAAGCATGGATCCAACAGTGGGGGCACTAACCCTAATTCATTCTGCAGTTGCAAGAGGAGCCGGTATATTTCCATCTTTTCATCTTATTTTTTTTTTTTTTTAGATTCTTCTTTTAATCTTATAATGTTTAATTAATCATTAATCTTCCATTATTTTTCCCTTTTTTGTTTTATAAACGTCTTATACCAGAAAAGTATCAATATCCATTTTTCTCTGTTTCAGTAGAAAATAAAAGTAGAACGAGTTAAGTGTAATGACAGTTCATCAATCTTTTTTTTCTCTATGATATTGTTGACGAACAATTAGTTGAGTATATTAGGCGAAAGAACTAAGAATCAAAAGGACATAAATTTTCTTTTAGTAATGAAAGTACAAATCTCATTTAACAAAAAGGAATTTCCTATATTTATGAAAACATTTGATGCTCATATGATCACCCTATTTTTTTAAATCAACTAAATATTATGTAAATAGAGAGTAGGTGATATATATGGATGGGACTGAATGAAACTAAATGTGAATAGAAAGGACAGGAAACATGCCATGATGCCAATTGCATGATGCATGATTGGTTCATATTTTTTTGCCACTTGAACAAATTGCCAAATTCATTCATTGTGACTAAATTTGAATTTAGGGCAAATGTACAAAATCTCTTGTTTTGATTGTAAGATTTTTTGAGATTTCGGTCCTTCAAAGGGAAGATGACTTTTAGATTTTTTTCCTTAAATATTATATTAATTTGTAACCTTCAAACTTATGATATGATATGTTCTTATGAATAAGATATTTGAATTAATTCTTGAATATTTTTTTTTTCAAGAAAATTCTTAAATAAATTGAAGTCATTAATGAATACAGTATTAAAGAACAAACCAAATTCTTTGTTACATGTTTATTGGCTTATTGCATGATGCTAATTTAATGGTTCATTTCATCCCTTGGTTGCACAAAAGCCTAACAATTATTAATTGCTGACTGTGTTGAAAAATGAAGTGTGTTTGGATGGGAGCCCACCTGGCTATCACCTCCAAAGAGGCCATGGACAGGGTGCAGAGAACTGGCTCGTTGATCTTCAAGTAAGTACTTGCTATAAACTTGGCAGCCTTTCATATTTATATCAAAATATCATATATGTATACAGGGCATACCTCTACAAAATGGAAAACTTTATAGGTAACCCTATGGCTATAGGGATAACTATTGGGTATAACTCTCATGCCAAGAGAATTTGGGCTCATTTTGGGCCTTTATTATTAGTTTTGTAATAATAGGAAAATGGAGGACTAATATGTAAGAAGTGCATAAATGCACTTGGATAAACAGAGGGCTCTCTTGCTTGTTTGTATTTTGTTCTTTACTTCTTTACATATTAAGTGAACCGGGTTATGTTTGTGGTGCTAATTTGATTGTTTGAGTTAATTCTAAAAATCACACATAAGGTATTCGACAAAAGTGCCGAATGAAATTTTTTTCGCGAATAACCTCTATTTTCCCAACAATATCATTATCATGGATATACCTCTTATGCAATATAAGAAAGATCATGCATTCCTTTTTTTTTCTCCTATAAATGAATAAATAAGGAGGGTTAGTTTAGTCATTCTTTGGGAAAAATATAAATGATGAGTATTGATGATATTTTAATGTTTTCTATGGGCATTCATGTATTTCAAAATTTACAGATCTCTCTGTAAATGATATTTTCATACTTTTAAGGGAATATATATTGTAATATTATGCTAATTTATTTAAAACTAAATTAAATCTAAAAATCAAATAAAAATGCAGGGTGGTGCATGGTGCCAGAACACAACAGAATGTGTATCTAGAAGCACATTAGCTCTTGGCTCATCCAAATATATGGAAAGCCAAATATTTTTTACTGGAATTCTTAGTAATAAATCAGAAGAAAATCCTGGTATTTTTTTTATTACAACTATTCAAAATTAATATTTTTCACTGTCAAAAAATATTCTTTTTAACTTATGTAATTTTACTTATACCTTTTTTGGAATTCTGATTAATTCAGATTTTTATAATTGGAATAGAGTAAGAGTCCGTTATTGTGATGGTGCATCATTCGCCGGTGAGGGATATGATAAGGTTTAATTAAATCTTAATTATCTTTTAGTTCTAAAGATTAATTGACTATTTGATCTTTATTTTAATTAATTGATATAAATTATGACAAACTAGGATCAAAACCTTTATTTTAGAGGCCAACGTATTTTTTCTGTTGTAATGGAAGAATTGATGTCAAAAGGAATGCGTTCAGCCAAGCAGGTTTAGTTTTTTGAAATTATATTTTCATTCGCTTTACTTTATTTGATTCATATATTTTCAAACTAGAAATATAATAATTACTTCATAAATTTGATGGATTATTTTTTAGGCTCTTCTCTCTGGTTGTTCCGCTGGCGGTTTAGCATCAATTATACATTGCGATAAATTTCGATCACTTTTTCCTGAAAAAAGTAAAGTCAAGTGTCTTGCTGATGCTGGCTTGTTTCTTGATGCGTATGAAATTATATTGCCGCAAATATTTTAGAAATGAATGATATGTGTTTTCTGGACATTTTTCTAATTTAGTAACAAGTTTTCTTTGTAAATGCTTTTATATATTCAGTGTGGATATAGCTGGTCAACGTGCATTGAGATCTTATTATGATGGAGTAGTAACTCTTCAGGTAATAATTTTTTGATGAATAACACAAAATATCATGTAAAATATAAGACAATAAAAGATATATCAGCTACAAATAAACAATATATAGTATGAAATAAGCTTTAGGAATAATTTGTAATAATATTAATATTAACCACAACAACAATTTTAATATTTTGACAGTAATTTAAATTCACATATTAATGTAGGGAGTGGCTCAAAACTTGCCAAAAAGTTGTACATCCCGCATGAATGCAACCTTGGTAAATTCATTTTCACTAAATCTTTTTTCCCATTAAATGCAAAATAAAATAAAAACCTTTTTTTTCATTTTTTTTTTATATATTTTTTTTATTTTGTAGTGCTTCTTTCCACAAAATTTAGTAAATGACATTAAGACTCCGATTTTTCTCCTAAATGCAGCTTATGATTCATGGCAGGTGAAATTCTAGTCATTACCCAATTTTGTTAGTAATTAAACCAAACAACTTATTTGGATTATCACTGACATTCAATTTGAATTTCAAGATTCATAAGAGTTTAGCCACAAGCAGTGCTGATCCGAAAGGATTGTGGGAACAGTGCACACAGAATCATACAAAATGCGACAAAGCCCAAATCAATTTTTTGCAAGGTACACATATGAAGATCCTATTTCTCGCTTTAGAACGAAAATCTTACACATGATCAAGCAACTTACTTTTATCCATTAGTTAAACCTTTTCCATAAATTCGCAATTTATCTTGTATTGAACCTAATTTTAACTAAATTAACAATAAATTGTGAAAATTATAGCTCACGTGAGAATCAATTTGCTAAAATTAGTCTCAATTTACACTCAATTAATTGACATTTTGTTTTTTTATTTTATTTTACAGGATTTAGAGGCCAGATGAAAAAAATAGTAGAAAACTTTTATGAATCAAAAGATAATAATGGACTGTTTATTAATTCTTGTTTCACTCATTGCCAATCAATAGATCAAAGTACTTGGTATGGAAATAATTCACCTGCTATTGCAAACAAGGTATTAATTTTCTTGTACCTACAACTACATAAATATTTCACAAAACATAAAATTAGCATAACATAATTTTTTTTCAATTGAGGCATTAAAAAATATATGATTTCCATTATTTTGACATTTTAGTTGAGAAAACTAAAAATATATTTTAATTTTAGGGAATTGCAAAATCAGTGGGTGATTGGTATTTTGAACGTGCGCAAGTAAAGGCCATAGACTGTCCATATCCGTGCGACAAGACTTGCCTCAATAGCTTTTAAGCTATGTTACGCGGATACTTCAAAAAAGCAGCCGTACGCGTATCGGACACGGATACGGCACCGATACGTTTCGGACACGCCACGTGGCGTGTCGTATTATTTTAATAATAAAAAAAATGTTTGGACACGGCGGGACACGGCCCGATACGGACGGACACGGCTAGGACACGGAGCGATACGGATTGGACACGGCAGGGCGGCCCATTTTGATTTTTTGATAAATTAGTAACGGTTTTTATTAAAGAACCGTTACAGATTACTACGGTTTTTTAATATTAGTAACGGTTTTTTAAAATTAGTAATGGTTTTTTCAAATCTGTAACGATTTTGGACTATTTAAGTAACTTTGTAACGGTTTTTTTCATACAACCGTTACTAATTACACTTTTAGTAACGATTTTTTTAGAAAAACCGTTACTAATTATACTATTAGTAACGGTTCTTTCATATAAACCGTTACTAATAAAACTTTTAGTAACGGTTCTTTCATAAAAACCGTTACTAATAAAACTTTTAGTAACGGTCTTAGCATAAAAACCGTTACTAATTATACTATTAGTAACGGTTGTCTTATAAAAACCGTTACTAATTACACTATTAGTAACGGTTCTTTTATAAAAACCGTTACTAATTTCACTATTAATAACGGTTCTTTCATAAAAACCGTTACTAATTACACTATTAGTAACAGTTTTTATGGAAGAGCGGTTACAGAATATACATAATATATATACGTCGTATTGTATCCGGAGCTTTTTCGAGATTGCCGTATCGCCGTGTCCGTATCGTATCGGATACGATACCCGTATCCGTATCCGTGCAACATAGCTTTTAAGACTTCTAAAGTACAAATGACAATAGAGTATAAGTGAAATATCTTAAAAAAGAACATGTACATTTCAAATGCAATATCTGAAGTTCCATTTTGTGTTTTTTATTTTTACCTATTTTATTGTAAACTGTTATCAATTTTTTATCATTCATGAATGCAAAGAATAAAAAAATGTAATGATGCTTGTGTATTTTAAATATCTCGAGAAGAAATGGATAAAGAACGAATCCATTTAACAGTTTTCATTTTCTAGGGTAAGTTTAGTATTATTTATCGAAAAAAAGATATGTTTATTGCTCAAAAAGAAGAAGAAGATAAGTTTAGTGTTTGACTTTTGCCAAGGTACATACATGCTAGATCCATTTTATATTTTTTTTTTACCTATTTTAAGATTTTGTAAGGATATATATTTTTAAATTACTTCAAATCTATCCTAAGATTCTTATATTATGATTTCCCGACCTCAGCGGACCAATGGAAGAAAACCAGGAGATTATTATATTTTTTTTTTGAGGTAGCAGGAGATTATTATATTACGATCACCATACGTTTGAAACTGGTTCGGCTTTCGCATTGATAAGTTCGAACTTGAATCTGATTTTGGATCTGTTGTGTTTCAAATTATTTGATTCCTGGTCATCAAATGTCATTTTTGGGGTATATAATTTTTTTTCGGCCACTTTGTATGGTGATAAGTACCTTTTTTAAACAAAAAAACAGAAGCCATATATTTCACTTAGAGATATTCTTTTTGTCTTGCCGTCCAACAATCCACTTCCATATGAAATTATATTCTTTTTTCAATCTCATAAAAGGGAAAAAGTATGCTTTATAATGTCGGAAAGTATATTCATTCAATTGACGTGGCGTGCCTAACCTAGTGATCTAAGTTACTTGATGTGGATTTCCCTCATTTTTCACATGAAATTTGTAGTAATAGTATAGAGTACAATAAATAATATACTAAAACCATTAAAAAGTGTAGAAATATAGAAATAACCGAAGATAAAGATGGAAATAAAGAATGCAATCATTTCTTATTTTAATTATGCATAATCATCTTTGTAAATCAAATTTAAATTTCCAGGGAGTTAATTTAACATTGCACCAAAGAAGATTTTGAATTGTATTCTCACCAAATCTTTATCATCAAAATAATCTGAATCCTTGTTTAATTCAAAAATCTTTTAATCCCGTTTTAATATTTTACTTTTTTTTTTTTTTTTTGAATAAAACTTAATTTTCAACCGAAGTTACTTAAGTGGACCTTTCTCATCACTGTCACCACTCTGCACGATTCTATAGTACAATCTAAATCCCAAAGGAATATTGTTGGTATCATTTTGTCACTTTTCTTAATTCAAAAATCAAGATTTTTTTTTTTAATATAAAGTACAAGTAATTCAAATATCTATCAGTTCTTTTGGTTTGAATTTGAAAAATAAATATACACATTATTACTTTGAATTGCATGAATTATTAGGAAGAAAAATATAACATGTAATCTAATTATAAATAATAATCACCTTTGTGTAAAAGTATAGTTAGATGAAAAAGGTTGGTGGATCCAACCAATAAACAAATGCCAGGTCAACAAATATACATATTAATGAATCTTTTGAATATTTTGTAGAGGTTAATTTAATTTGAAGGATACACATGAAAATGACATTTAAGTTATTGGACCAAACTTGCACCAACATGTCATAAATGATAAATCGCATAATATCCTTTTTATTATTTTTTGTTTTGAGAGGTAAATGCATTTAATGCCTAACTGTTGTACTAAATAGATACGATTAACAAACTTAGCAAAAGCAAAAAATAAAAAAATGAAATGAGGACTACGTACTATCATATTCATATCGCACTCAAATTTCCCCATTGAATAAATCAGAATAATAAAATGGCCATTATGAGTAATAAAAACTTCCTTGTTAAGTAGGGTGTTTATTCCATTTTGGTTCGGGTTGAGCGGAACCTAACCGACCAAGATTAAACAGAGCAAAAATCGAATCAAATTTCAAAGAACCAAATCGAACTGAATAATATTAGAACCGAATTTTGGAGAACCGATTAAACCAAATTTTAACAAATTATAGGCTAAATAACGATTATATATAGATAGTACTGTATACATAATCCAAACACATTTAAGGTTCAAAATATCATAAATTAGCAATACATAATATGATTCAGTTTTTCATAAATGAAGGCTGAACCGCTGAACCGAGCCGATTAAATCGAATAAACCAAAATTTTAAACGGGGCAGAATTGAGTGATCAATCCGCTCAGTTCGTTAAGGAATAAACTGAACGGAATGAAACATTCATCCTTGTTAGCTTTCTAAGTTTAGCATTGCTAGAAATTAGGAAATAGGAATCAGTATCACTATCAATCAAAATCGTATTAAATGGTAAGAAAAATAATAAATAACAAAAAAAGGGAATTTAGAGGATTCACACCATCAAACCAACCTCAAACTAAACACTATATATATCCCTTAAATCTCAGAAAAAATAATGCATCAAGTCTCAAATATTCAACTTCCTCTTGTTGTAACAAAAGCCCTAGAAAAATGAAATATTCACGGATTTTTGGGGTTTTCTGCATGTTTTCTATAAGATGGGTTCATGGCGGAATGAACACAAGCGTGGATCCAACAGTGGGGGAACTAACCCTAATTCATTCTGCAGTTGCAAGAGGAGCCGGTAAATTTCCTTCTTTTAATCTTTTAATCTTATAATGTTTAATTAATCATTAATCTTCCATTATTTTTCCCTTTTTTGTTTTGAATTATCTTTTAGCATTGACCTTGAGTTGTATTTTTCCAGTAAAGTATCAAATTATCATTTTCACTAAAAAATAAGCGTAGAAAGAGTTAAGCTATGTTGCCCGGATACTTCAAAAATCCAGTCGTATTGTAACGGATACTGTATCGGATACTTATACTGTATTGGATACTCGGATATCGTATCGGACACGTCATGTGACGTATCATAATATTTTATTCCAAAATAATACCGGATACTTCACAGATACTTTCCGTATACGTATCAGATACTTCCAACATAAGAATATTTATTCTTAAAATATATGATTATATATATATAATTAATAAAATAAGATTAAGACACTAATTATTTAATTAACTATAACAAACAAATATTCTGCATCAAGATTCTCCTACATCAAAGTCTAATATCTAAATATATATAAAATATAATTAATAAATAATAAAATAATATATAAATTGCCGTATATATATCCTATATTTTTTAAGATTTACCGTATCACCATATCCGTATCCGTACAACATAGGAGTTAAGTAATGATAATTTATTACTCTCTTCTTTTTCTATATTATATATAGTTGAAGAACAATTAGTTGAGTAAAACACGGAAATTTTTATTAGGCCAAAGAACTAAGAATAAAAAGGACATAGTTTTTTTTTTTATTAATGAGAATACAAATCTCAGGAAATTTCTATTTTTATGAAAATATTTGATGCTCACAGGATCACCCTATATTTTTTTTAAATCAACTAAATGTTGTGTGAATAGAGAATATGTGATATATATGGATGGGAATATGAATGAACTTAATTGTGAGTAGACAGGACAGGAAACAAGCCAATTGCATGATATGCATGATTGGTTCATATATTTTGCCACTTGTACAAATTGTCAAATTCATTCATTATGGCTAAAATTGAATTTAGGGCGAATATACACAATCTCCTGTTTTAATTGTAAGATTTTTAGAGCTTTTGGTCCTGCAAAGGAAAAGACTTTTAGATTTTTCTTCTTAAATATTCTATTAATGTCACAAACTTGTGAGATGATATTTTTTTATGAAGAAGACATTTTAATTAATTCGTAAATAAAATTGAAGTCATTGAATATAGTTTTAATGAAGTAAAACAAACCAATTTCTTTGTTACATGTTTGTTGCATGATGATAATTTATTTAATGGTTCATTTCATCCCTTGTTGCACAAAAGCCTAACTATTCATTTTTGTCTATGTTGAAACATGAAGTGTGTCTGGATGGGAGCCCACCTGGCTATCACCTGCAAAGAGGCCATGGACACGGTTCACACAAATGGCTCATTGATCTTGAAGTACTTGCTATAAACTTGGCAGCCCTTCATATGTTTATATCAAAATATCATATATGTATACAGCCATACAGGGCATACCTCTACAGATGGAAAATTTTATAGGTGGTACCCTATAACTATAAGAATATCATGGATGTACCCCTATAAAATATAAGAAATACCATGTATTATTTTTTCTATAAATAAATAAATAAATAGGTTAGTTTAGGCATTCTTTGGAGAAAATATAAGATGAAGAGTATGGATAATATTTTAATGTATTCTATAGACATTCATGATATTTCACATTTTACGGATCTCTCTGTAAATGATATTTTCATACTTTTAAAGGAATATAATTGTAATATTATGCTAATTATATAAAAAAAACTAAATTAAATCTAAAAATCAAATGAATGATGTAGGGTGGTGGATGGTGCCAGAACACAAAAGCATGTGTCTTTAGAAGCACCAGTGCACTTGGTTCATCCAAATATATGGAAAACCAAACATATTTTACTGGAATTCTTAGCAATAAATCAGAAGAAAATCCCGGTAATTTTTATTATTATTATAACTACTCAAAATTAATATTTTTGTAGTGTCATCATAAAATTATCATCTTTAATTTATGTAATTTTACTTAAACTTTTTTTGAATTCTGATTTATTCAGATTTTCATAACTGGAATAGAGTAAGAGTCCGTTATTGCGATGGTGCGTCATTCGCCGGTGAAGGCTATGATAAGGTTTAATTATATCTTAATTATTTTTAATTCTAAAGATTAATAAATAACTTTATTTTAATTAATTGATACAAATTCTGAAAAAATAGGATCAAAACCTTTATTTTAGAGGCCAACGTATTTTTTCTGTTGTAATGGAAGAATTGATGTCAAAAGGAATGCGTTCAGCCAAGCAGGTTTAGTTTTTTGAAATTATATTTTCCCCGCTTTACTTTATTGGCGGATTCATATATATATATATATATATATATATATATATATATATATATATTTTTTTTTTTTTTTTTCTTTTTTTTTGTTGTTGAAGGAATGATTCATATATTTTCAAACTAGAAATATAATAATTACTTCATAAATTTGATGATTATTCTTTAGGCTCTTCTCTCTGGTTGTTCAGCCGGCGGTTTAGCATCAATTTTACATTGCGATAGATTTCGATCACTTTTTCCTGAAAAAATTAAAGTTAAATGTTTTGCTGATGCTGGCTTGTTTCTTGATGCGTATGATTATATTGCTGCGAATATTTTAAAAATTAATATGATATTTTTTCTTGACATTTTTATAGTTTAATAACATGTTTTCTTGTAAATGTTTTTATTTTATTTTATATTTTAGTGTGGATATAGCAGGTCAACATGCATTGAGATCTTATTATGATGGAGTAGTAACTCTTCAGGTATTGTTGTCAAGAACTTGACGCAAAATATGATGTGAAAAAAATGTATATATCTTACACGATAAATAAAATATTAGTACAACAAATAGTATATTATAAAGGAAGCTTTAGAAAATGGAATAATAACAATAATATGCATTTTTCCTTAATTTAAATTTACAATATATTATGTAGGGAGTGGCTAAGAACTTGCCAAAAAGATGTACATCCCGCATGAATGCAGCCCTGGTAAATTCATGTTCACTAGATCTTCATTTTTCCATAAAATTCAAAAAAAAAAAAAACTTCTTTATCATTGCTTATATATTTTATTTTTGTAGTGCTTCTTTCCACAAAATTTAGTAAATGGCATTAAGACTCCGATTTTTCTCCTAAATGCAGCTTATGATACATGGCAGGTAAGATTCTAGTCATTAACCAATTTTGCTAGTAATTAAACCAACCAATTTATTTGGATTTCATTGATATTCAATTTGAATTTCAAGATTCAAGAGAGTTTAGCCCCGATTAGTGCTGATCCGAAAGGAATGTGGAAACAATGCAAATTGAATTATACCAAATGCGACACAGCCCAAATCAAATTTTTGCAAGGTACATATATCAAGTTCATAGTTTTCGATTTAGAATAAAAATCTTACACACGACCAGAAACTCACTTTTATCCATTAGTTAAACCTTTTCAACAAATTTTCAATCAATCTTGTATTGAACCTAATGTTAGCTTAATTAACAATAAATTGTGAAAATTATAGCTCACATAAGCATCAATTTACTTAAATTAGGCTCATTTGCAATCAATTAAATTGACATTTTGCTTTTTTAACAGGATTTAGAGGCCAGATGAAAAAAATAGTAGAAAATTTTTATGAATCAAAAGAGAGTAATGGATTGTATATTAATTCTTGTTTCACTCATTGCCAATCATTATTTCAAGATACTTGGTATGGAAACAAATCCCCTGCTATTGCAAACAAGGTATAAATTTTCTAGTACCTTCACAAAATATATCACATTTTTTTCAATTGAGGGATGAATTAAACATTTACTCAAGAATATATGATTTTTTGTTTTGGATTGTAAATATTTCTTCGTAAGTTACTTTGTACGAACTTTTATTTATTTAATAGAATCTTAGTGAGGCAATTCGCCTCATGAAAATTAAAAAATAAAGAATATATGATTTTTATTGTTTTGCCATTTTAGTTGAAAATAAAACAATATATATTTTAATTTCAGGGAATTGCAAAATCAGTGGGCAATTGGTATTTTGAACGTGCGCAAATAAAGGCGATAGACTGTCCATATCCGTGCGACAAAACTTGTCACAATCTTGTATTCTCAAGTCTTCTAACCTAGGATCATCTAAATTACAAATGTCAGTAGCATCTAAGTGAAATAAAGAACATGTACAATTCAAATGAAATATCTGAAGTTCCATTTTTCGTTTTATTGTTATCTGAAGGTTAAGATAGGAAAATAATATCTTCAAGTTGAATTGAAATGTAATGGCATTGGATATAAATTACGGTTTTACCATTTTGTGTGTTATTTTCTTTTGGATATATATGCACTATTCTATATTTTTTACAAATAGTTTTTTTTAAGCCTATTTTTTCGAAATAGTTAGGAGTGTTAAAAATTGCCACCTCAAAATTTTAAATAGAAAAATTAAAGGGATCGACTATTAATCTCCAGCAAATTGGGACTCTCTAGCTCCCAACCACAATCACGCCACGTGTCATAGAAATAGGAGCCATTAAGAAATCATCGGGGCTCCTGATTAAATGGACTCCGGAGTTCTCATATTTGCTGAAAGGATTATGAACTCCCAAAATGGCTCTCACGAAATTAAATATATAATTTTTTTTTGTACCTCCTTATGACTCTCATTGAATTTCTCATATAAGATATATTATTGGAAATATAAGGTATAATGTTTAAAATCTAAAGTATATTGTTGTGATATAAAAGCATATTGTATCTTTTTGACGGAGAGATTTCTTGATTAGTCTAATCTTCTAGTTCTGGATTGACATCTTATCACACGAAAAAATCCATGATGTGAGATAAAAGGTATATTGTTGTGAATATAAATGTATAATGTTTAGAATGTAAGATATATTACTGGGAATATAAAGGTATAAAATTTAGAATCTAAGATATATTATTGTGAATATAATGGTCTAATAGAAACCAAAATAAAATTATGAAACTTTCGGCTGAAAAATATGGGAGCTCGAGAGACAACAATATGGGCCGATGAAACTTTGGGCTGAAATATATTGGAGCAACTAGGAGCCAGTAGAAAAATATTCAAGTGCATGAGATGGCCCTCAGTTTTGGTTCTCATTCTATTGGGAGTCAATATGAGCTAAACAAGATGGGAGGTCCAAATCTTTTTCCAAAATTAAATTGCCCCCACTTATTCCACGCTTCTATGACAATATGGCAAAATAGACACGGTTTAACAGAAGTAGTACACGAGATATCGTTTATTATATGTCTTTGGTGCATCATTTTCCCTTTCGAGACCTCTGTGTTGAGCTTTAGAGAAAAATGAGAGTAAGAGCTATATAAATAAATCAATTTGACCGATCATTGACAAACAACTGAATATGAAATTTAGTGAATAGTTTTTTCTCTTCCATTTCTAAATAGAGATTGAATAGTATATGACATGAAATAAAATGCAAGCGTCACATCAATCGTTTGTCAATTATCAATCAAATTGATTTATTTGTCTAGCCTTACTAAAAAAACAAGAGAACAAGTGAAGACTGTGAGAGTCGGAAGAAAACCAGGAGATTCAGACTCAAGTTTCAACCAGAAGACATTACTAGTGTAGTAGTATGTATTAATTGTGTCGAGTCAACTCAAGGGTAAAGTAAGTATTAACTGAAATTTATTTGTTTCTATTTCCTTTTGCCTTGAAGAATATTTGTTTCTATTTTTTTCACTTCATACCTTCTTCTTCTTCTTTTTCTTCTTCCTTTTCGTCATCTTCTTTTTCTTATTCTTTATCGGGTTTAGTGGCGATGTATTAAAAAAATAAAGAGACGATGATTGGAATTGTTGAGTGTATAAAGTATCTTTTTTCTTCATGGGAGGAAGAAGAGATTGAGCCTTTACGATCACAAGAAATCATCACCAATTCTTCCAATGCTTACCCCTCTAAAAGGTATATTTTTACAAATTTTCAGATAAAAACCCTTGATTTGGAAAACCAAATCCTTGATTTTGCTTTCCAAATTTTCCACACAGTTAATAAACTCTTTAATTCCTTTCTCTTTTACCGAAATGCGAGGTTGGTCCAACTTGCTGAGAGATATATCAACAGGGCTCGCAGAGCGAATTGTCGGGACCGAAACCCCTCACAAGTTTGCATTGGCATCCAAAGAGTGGCACATAATCGGAACGAAAACTCAATATACTTCTCATTGACCGTAACCGATGCTTATGCTTCCTTACAATGAGAAGATGAAAATTTGCACCTTGGTCAATCTTAAAAACTCCAAAAAAATATTAACTTAATATTACTGAGCTCCATGACCATGACCATTGGATTTGCGGAGCCTCCAACAATTGGCTAGCGACGACTGATCGTAAAATGAATTTTGTGCTTTTTAACCCGCTTAATCGAGCTCATCTACCCCTCCCAAGACTTTACCCCGAGATGTTCGACGTAAAGGTTTTCAAGTGCACAAGTTTATTAGAGATATATATGTGCAAAAAGCCATTATATCGCACAATCCTTTGCTCTCTCCAAATTGTCTTGTTGTCACTATATTTTAATTACCCCCTCATTAATACTCTTATTTAGAAATTTCTATTAGGTGACTGTTACAAAATATTTTCAGGATATAATATAGTAAATATGGGATTGTAACCTTTTGGTATTTAAGTGTCATTATCAATTAATGTTGGCCACCATTAAATGAGATTATAGGTGGATGACGACTACTCATTACTCAAGCCTAATAACATTAAAATGTGCAGGCTTCACAAATACTGAATTATATGATGGCCTGCTCTAACAAATCTGGAAAGATCATTTAAGTTTTTACCTGAAGAGAAAACCAAAACGGTTTTTCTTATTGATGAAAAATGAAAATAAATCCTCATAAATGAATGTATATTATTGGGTGACTAATTTTCCTTTAACTCTTAGAAAGTTGCTTTAATTTGATCTGTATCGAAATAACTAAAATATTTTCATGCGAGATACAACCCAAAATAAAAACATCAATATATTAATTAAATTAAATTAATATGGCTTTACACCAATCCGAAAATATTTGCTAAATGGAATGAAACTAGGCTTAATACATAAGTAAAATATTCGACTAAACTCAAATAATAATATATTACTGAATATGGTCAAGTCAACTTAGGCCTAAAGAAACACTTCAAATAAGTTTTCTATTTTTTTAAATGAAAATCAGATGGCCCGAAGCAATTGACAACAAATTAGTACGAGATGTCATATCTCTGTCTAAATAACTCTTGAAAAGAAAATGAATAATCTATAATGAATCTCTTTCAGTAATGGACTCATGCCCCTTTTGTGATATAAACTAAATTGCATATTTATTGAAATAGCGAGACCAATTAATTAATTGAAATTGTTAGATCCAGATTCTAGATTTCAAAAGATTGATGCTAAGTTGTAAAACAATCTCCCAAATAACTTTATATCATTTTGTCTTTAGATTGTTGGTTATTATTCTAAAAATTAACCAAAAAAATAAAATAATTAAATCATAACATAATGACAAAAAATGAGACAAGCCTGGTGTGTAGCCGTGCGATCGAGCCGCGATTGCCCTAAAGACAGAATGACGCCCTCTTGTGCAGGGTTAACTGTTTATCCGTCTCCAAGGTTCTACACCACGAGGAAGTCTCGTATCCGCTCCGGTAGCACAGTCACGGAGTGGGCCTTCATTTCACAAAGAACTGAAGTCGTGCATCATGATCCTTCAAATCAAGTTTATTTTGTGTATTTGGAAGAATGTATTTTGAGGAGGAGGAAGAAGAAAGAGAGTTGTTGTATTATATTTGTTGTTATTTTTCTGTTATAGAAAAGAGAAAAATTCATTTTATAACAATAGAAAAAGGAGAAGACTTGGTCAAGGAATTAATTCTATTCTAAATTCCCAATTAAATGGTCATTTAAATACAACAAATAAAATTTAAAATTTAATATATTATTTATAAATAAATAATATACAACAAGGAGTGGATAATCGTGCAACAATCGTGCATTCTTGGTCGAGATAAGGTCCTCCCAGTAAAGCAAACACCGTTCTTTCCGGTTCAAACACCCTATCAAACATTCAGAGATGTCATATTATTCGAGGGGAAAATCTATGCACTCAGTAATTAAATGGTGGTGATTAACTATCATGATTCAAATAACTTCACCTTTTACAATGCTGCGGTTCCAACAGATCCAAGTAAGGCAATGAGACGGAGGTATATCATAGAATCATCGGGGCATATGATGTTTGTCGAGAGATTTTCAAAGCCAAAGTTGCATAAGCCCTACAATACATACGACTTTAAGGTTTTCCGATTTGAAAAAGACACAGAATCGTGGACCAGGATATACAGTTTACAAAATCAATCCCTATTCATCAGGCTGAATAAGTCGACGTCCATATCAGCGAAAAAGTTCCCTTGGTGCAAACCGAATTGTATTTATTTCTTAGAAGACTGGTGACAAGATCTATATGCACCAATTGGGTTATCAATGGGACAACGGCATATTTAATTTAGAAATGGAGTTTTGAGACTCTTGATGTTCGACATTAAATAGGGATGTGGAACGCTCCGGCTATATCGTATTTGTAGCATTGATTGAAGAAGCTTCTTAACTAGACCCGTTTATTATGAACTCTCAATTGCTTTGGAAGTAATCTTGAGAATTTTGTGGTTGTTTCTTTATTTGTTTTTATCTTGGTCTTTGAGAAAAAGTTTTCTTTTATTATATTTTTGTTGCATTTGAACACAATAAATTGTAAGGCAACTTGAAACAAGTCAACAATTTTGTTGCTTACAATTTTTTGAGGAAATTGAAGAGGGCTTAATAATCCCCCTTTCAATGTATTTCATTTCTTCTAAGGAATATTTACAAGTGAACCTATTACTTACAAAATAAATAATAAACCCAAAAGCTATCCTTTCTTTATCTGTTAATTTCCTCCCTAGTTTAGTACCAAATAAGCCCAAACAATTAGCTAAAAAATAAAAAAAAGGCCAAAGAGCCCGGTTTTGACAATTAGCTGCCCAAAAGTAATTACTTAGGTCAAGAGTGAGAAGATATTTTGAGGATTTTTTGCTTACAAAATTTTGTTGCTTACAATATTTTGTGAACGTACCAAGATTATAGCTATCAATTATTTCAAAAAAAAAAAAAAGATTATAGCTATCAATTAAATTCAAAAAAAGATTAAAGTTATCAATTTACCTCAATTGAGTTCGGATCAAAGACCGGTTAGTATCGGCCCTGCTCGGTCGAGTTAGGCCCGTTTTGTCACAAGGCATTTATATACATGATTGGACCACTAATGTAGGCCGTAGCTCAGTATTCATTCAATCAACCTGTTGAGACTTGAGAGCCTAATCAAGATATTATTATAAAGCTAAAAATACTATCAAGTCCATATAGTAATGTAGCAAACACTAACTCACAAAAGATCACCAATATAATCATCTACATCTAAGTATTATTGTTCTATCAAAACTCCCATTTTGCTCTTCAACTATTAAATTAGTTTATTTTTAGCCGCTTAATTTTTTAGGAATTGATATTGAAAGGTAAATATTTTACAAGGATAGGCTTATAAATATTGAATGACATCTTTACCATTCCTTTAAATATATTAATTACTCTCCAAGTTTGTAAAGATTCAATTAACACTTAATACGGACGTTTATTTGGAAAGTTTATTTTGACAAGAACGAATAACTTGTTATCTGGTAAGATTCAAAATCGAGTCTAGTCAAATTTTATGCTAATACTTATTTTATTTAATTTCATGTTGATAAATGGTTCTTTACTTTTTTTAATGACTAGAATAAAGATTTGATATAAATGAAATAAATAAATAATATAATTCATAAGCGGTAAAAAAAATGAACAAATAAATTCTAAACATTAAAGTAGTACGAAGAAAAAGTATATACAATTATTTCATATATATATTAAAAATTGTAAGATATTTGAACAAAATTAAAAATATTATTTTTTTTCATTTATTAACATGTACAGATTTATATGTCAAAAACATATTCAAATTGTAACATTTATTTTAAAATATAGTCCCATATCATTACTCAAATGTAGTGCCAGCCCCGACATTTTGGTTGCCCTAGCCCAAGATAATAGGTCATGAGATGTTGCCTCGAGACATTACCCCACAAAAAAGTGCAAGGAAATAATAATAATAATTATTATTATTATCTTATTATAAACTTTTTGGACATCTATTGTAGCCAATGTTCTAAAATGCGGTCCAGGCGGCCGCCTGGGTGCCGCCCAGTAAAAAACTCGGCTAGATTTTATGTAAAGAATGATGGGAAATACTAAATTATTGGAATGCAAAGCAAAATTTGTATTTATTTTAAAATATTTCTCCGCAATCTTTGCTTGCACCTAAAACTCAAGTTTCGTGCATTTGTTTGCTCGTTTCATTCAAAAAAAACACGGATAGATTTTTCGTAAAGAATGATGGTAAATACTAAATTATTCAAACGCAAACCAAAATTTGTATTCATTTTAAAATATTTCTCCGCAATCTTTGTGTGCCCCTAAAACTGATGTTTGATGCGTTTGTTCGCTCGTTTCATGCTAAAATACTCGGCTAGATCTTTGTTTACTCCTAAAACTCAGCGCATTCTGTAACATTGATTGTAGCAGAAGGCAAAAAAAAGCAACATAGTTTGAGTTTAAAATTCAAAGAAACATAATTTTGTTTCTCAGTAACAAAAAAACCTGAAATTTTATTAGAACCTGAAATTTTCAATTTACGCTTTCTTTGTTTTATTATCCAATTATAAAACTTGAAATTTTATTTACGAAATTGTTTTTTCATTCATCATTATATTTATAGTATTCGTTTCTCTTTGAAAATTCATCAAACAATTTATGTACAATAAAAGAGAGAACTAATTTAAATGAAAGATAAAAAAATGTTTCCATTAGATTCTTAATTGTTAATTCTCAAAAGATTGAATGGAGAATGTAATTGTGAATTTGTTACCAATTATATTAGAGCTATGAAAGATTAATTAAGAGCTCCACCCTTTTCATGCTTCTCATTTTCTATTCTTTTTTCTGGTGAAAAATTGAAACATAGATGCAATCAAACAGCATTCATTATTTTTGCTTATAGATCTCTAAACTTCTCTTCTCTTGTTGAGGAGAGATATATCTCATTTATTATGGAAAGAATGGAGAGAAGGAATGGGGCATATATCTGAGATGAGCATCGGTTCAAGGGAGGAACAATGCAAAAAATTAAAAAATAGAAAATTAAAAACGGACAGCAGCTGGTGGGAATCGAACTCAAGAAGTTGAAATGCAAAACCCCTGCTCTCTGCCGTGTGCGCTATAAATAAATAAATTATAAGTTGTTGCCTTTGGCCCAATGATTGCTCTTGTCCACAACTTAGTGGGTTTGCCGTCGGGCTGAGCCTGCTCAAATGCCATACTAGGATTCATTAGAGTCAGACATTAAACTAAAACATTCTTAGGCTAATAACTTACAGAGATTTCAAACATCACAGACTAAACATTAAACTTAGTAAGCCCTAACTAGAACTAAAAACCCTAAATTAAACATTGTTTTAACTTCGACCCTTTCTTAACCCTCTTTCCAGCTTGAGTTGATTCATTAAACATGATTGATCAGACGTGTCACCTTCAAAAGACAAAAAAGAACAGAAAAGAAAGTTATTTCTAAAACTTCCAAAAATAGAGACTTTTAAGCAAAATTGTTTATAGAGAGAGAAAATTACCTTTGTCCCTCCTTCATCTTCATCCTCCTCTTCATTATCTACCACAATACTGATGATGGTTTTTCTTCCAAAATATCGCCGTCCTCATTTCTTCTAACCCATTTCGTAATCTTTGCCGGTAAACTGTCGTGACCGCCGATATTTTTCAAATGACCGGACATAGCGCCTTTTGATCCAAACTCTGCAAAACATAGCGGACACTGGTATTTACTCTTTGGCCTATTCGGGTATTCGTTAGGGTTGGAGAAATGGCCTTCAGCGACGATTTTGGACGTGACGAAGCATTCATGCTTGGTAAAAAAATATGATACTGTAACAACATAGAGTGACCATTGTTGAGAAGCTTTGGAGGTTTTTTTATTGAATGGGAAGCTTTGAAACGTTAAGAACGTAAAGAGAATTTAGAGTGTCAATGATAGTTTACTGTAAAAAATGATGTCTTATAGAGGGCTCTGATACTATATTTGTGTTTGTGTGGTTTCTTCTTTTTCAAATTTTTTATTTTCATTTCCCTTTTTAGGGATGTAGTTAATCACAATAATGAAATAAGATTTTTTTTTTCTTCTAGATCCCATTTTTATTTTGAATTTGAAAATGGAGATTTTAGTAAAAATGAAGTAATGATCAGTTTGCATTCATGCAAAATGTACAGCTGTAAGTAATGAACCACTTCCTACATTAATAAATGAATTATGTAAAATAATAATAATAATAATAATAATTATAATAACAAATTATTATTATTATTATTATTATTATTATTATTATTATTATTATTATTATTATTATTATTATTATTATTATTATTATTATTATTATTATTATTATTATTATTATTATTCATGATTTGCAGCTATTGACATTGTAAGAGCTTTATGTTAATATTTAGAAAATAATTATGACATAAGGGTTATTGCAATAAATTCTAAGAAAAAATCAACGTCAACCAAAATAATTATTTTTATTCACTTTCAAGTTACAAGCAAAACAATCATAATTATAAAAATAAAAAGGAAAATTTTCAAATCAAAAACTACCTTTTTTGAATAGTGTAGTCAGGATTTACTGAGTTCGGTGGGTGTTGTGTTGAATGTTATCTGTCGTTAGTAATTGTTTATTGAATGTTGTTTTAGTATGTTTGAGTTTTAGTTTTCATCTCAATGTGCCTTAAAATGATACTTGAGTAATGTAATGGTATTTGACATGTGAAATTATCAATTATTTTTAGGAACCGGCTAATTACCTCTTACAATTTGTGGCTCCACGGCTCCTGTACTCTAAGAATAAGCCACCACATGTCTAAAAATTTGGAGTCAATTGAAATATTTCGAAGCTACCGATTTTATGCACTCCCGAACTCTCATATTTTGCTGACAATATTAGAAATTCCAAAATAACTCCCACGAAATTTAACTTCTAATTGTTTTGTTTAGTAACTCCTTATGTCCCCTAGTAAATTTCTCATGTAAAGTATATTATTGGTAAAATAAAAGTATAATGTTTAGAATATATGCTATATTGTTATGATATAAAGGTATATATTGTCTCTTTAGACGGAGATATATTTTTATTAGTCTCATCCTCTATATCAGTATGATGAGACTTCTGTTACACCCTGAACCCGAATGTAACCGCAACACGACCTATTAGTCGTGCTAAGCGACATACACCAAATTCAAGTCGTTCAAAACGAATCTAAGCTCACAAATCGCCCCTCCATTCCGTCAAATACCTACGCCGATAAGAAAAGCAAAACAAGTAGAAATCATTAGCTAATAAATTTAGCTAAGTAACTGGTTTTGTTACGACGCAGTTTCTATATGACCATTATTTTGTAAAAAATATAGTTTCAATTATATAAAATATAATAATATAATAATATAAGTATTAAAAATATTCTTATTAAGCGGTCGTGGTTTCGCAATCTCACGTGCGGCTATATTTTTATTATCAAGTGCCCATGATTTCGCTATCCCATTTGCGGCTATGTGGCCACGGTTTCGCAATTCCGTGTACGGCTATTTTACGACTCATAAATTTTAAATATATTTCATAATCATAATAAAAATAATTTAGTACATATAGAATTTCAGTTACCTTGATGATAGTAGAAGAATTAACCCGTGAATTATATTATCTAACAAAACCTACTTAAGTAGAAGCTAACTTCACCTCTAAAGACATGAAAATGGAGATGACATGGAAGGAGAATCTGATTCGAGTGAAGTATACAAAAGCTCACATGAAAGAATATAAAAATGAGAATTTCACTGGGTTTCGGATAGACAGATGGTGATGGATCAATAAGATGGAAGTAGAATCTGATTCCACTGAAGCATACAGAATCTCACATCGAAGAATATAAAAATGAGAATTTTACTATGTTTCGGATAGACAGATGGTGATGGATCAAGTGAATATTGAAGCTATTAAATAGACCTTCCAAATGTGAAACTTCTTGTATGGCTTTAATTTTATTTTAATGAGAAATGAACAAGGCAAAATAAAACGGATGGAGAATTAAGAGATACATGCAACATGACTCTCATCTAATTTTTCTTAACAAAATATTAAATGAATAAACAACCGTTTAATTGAGGTCTCTCACCTCTCACTGACTAATGAATGTTAAATGAGATCAACTTGCACAAGACCCCTATATTTTTATAGTTGCAATTTAGTCCTTCTTTTTGTGAGGTATAACATACTCCTTCCTTGTTTAGAAATTTCGTCCCCAAAATTTAGAGAAACTAGACAGAAGCAAAAAGAAAACTACAAACCAAATAATAGAAAATAAAAACATAGCAGATTATCCGAAAATTCGATCGCTCTGATACTATTTTGTTACACCTTGAACTCGGATGTAACCGCGATACGACCTATTAGTCGTGCTAAGCGACATACACTAAATTCAAGTCGTTCAAAACGAATCTAGACTCACAAATCGCCCGTCCATTCTGTCAAATACCTACGCCGATAAGAAAAACAAAACAAGTAGAAATCATTGGGCCAAGATATATCTAGCGCACACGGCAGAGAGCAGGGGTTTTGCATTTCAACTTCTTGAGTTCGATTCCCACCAGCTGCTGTCCGTTTTTAATTTTCTATTTTTTAATTTTTTGCATTGTTCCTCCCTTGAACCGATGCTCATCTCAGATATATGCCCCATTCCTTCTCTCCATTCTTTCCATAATAAATGAGATATATCTCTCCTCAACAAGAGAAGAGAAGTTTAGAGATCTATAAGCAAAAATAATGAATGCTGTTTGATTGCATCTATGTTTCAATTTTTCACCAGAAAAAAGAATAGAAAATGAGAAGCATGAAAAGGGTGGAGCTCTTAATTAATCTTTCATAGCTCTAATATAATTGGTAACAAATTAACAATTACATTCTCCATTCAATCTTTTGAGAATTTTTTTTTTGAGGGCAGCAAGCCAGATGCTTGCTGCATTTTCATTAAATAAAGAAACTATTACAATCATAAAAAAAAAAAAATATGAAAAAAAACAGAACATACACAAAAAAAAAAAAAAGATATAGGGTTTCGGCTTGAGCAGCTCCGAAGCACCAAGATTCATTGGCGACAATGTCTAAGCTGCCATAACCGGCCTGAGAATAGACTGGAGTTGCCGCCATAGGAAGGGGCGTTGTCACCAAAGAGAAAAGTGCCTAGAGAAAATCACCAAGAGAGCAGCCGGCCACATCTGTCAAAGGAAGAATCTGATGATTACAATCTTTTGAGAATTAACAATTAAGAATCTGATGGAAACATTTTTTTATCTTTCATTTAAATTAGTTCTATCTTTTATTGTACATAAATTGTTTGATGAATTTTCAAAGAGAAACGAATACTATAAATATAATGATGAATGAAAGAACAATTTCGTATTGGATAATAAAACAAAGAAAGCGTAAATTGAAAATTTCAGGTTCTAATAAAATTTCAGGTTTTTTTGTTACTGAGAAACAAAATTATGTTCGCTTGTTCGCTCGTTTCAGTCAAAAAAAAAATCGGATAGATTGTTCATAAAGAATGATAGTAAATAATTAATTATTCAAATGCAAACCAAAATTTGTATTCAATTTAAAATATTTCTCCACAATCTTTGTTTGCACCTAAAACTCATGTTTTGTGCGTTTGTTTGGTCGTTTTATCCAAAAAAAACTCGAATAGATTTTTCGTAAAGAACGATATTAAATACTAAATTATTCAAATGAAAACCAAAATTTTTATTCAATTTAAAATATTTCTCCGCAAACTTTGCTTGCACCTAAAACTCAAGTTTCGTGCATTTTTTTGCTCGTTTCATTCAAAAAAAACATGGATAGATTTTTCGTGAAGAATGATGGTAAATACTAAATTATTCAAACGCAAACCAAAATTTGTATTCATTTTAAAATATTTCTCCACAATCTTTGTGTACCCCTAAAATTCATGTTTCATGCGTTTGTTCGCTCTTTTCATGCTAAAAACTCGGTTAGATTTTATGTAAAGAATGATGGGAAATACTAAATTATTGGAATGCAAAGCAAAATCTGTATTTATTTTAAAATATTTCTCCAGAATGCCCCTAAAACTGATGTTTGATGCGTTTGTTCGCTCGTTTCATGCTAAAATACTCGGCTAGATCTTTGTTTACTCCTAAAACTCATGTTTCGCGTGCTTGTTCGCTCGTTTCAATCAAAAAAAAATCGGATAGATTGTTCGTAAAGAATGATAGTAAATAATTAATTATTCAAATGCAAACCAAAATTTGTATTCAATTTAAAATATTTCTCCACAATCTTTGTTTGCACCTAAAACTCATGTTTTGTGCATTTGTTTGGTCGTTTTATCCAAAAAAGACTCGAATAGATTTTTCGTAAAGAATGATAATAAATACTAAATTATTCAAATGCAAACCAAAATTTGTATTCAATTTAAAATATTTCTCCGCAATCTTTGCTTGCACCTAAAACTCAAGTTTCGTGCATTTGTTTGCTCGTTTCATTCAAAAAAAACATGGATAGATTTTTCGTAAAGAATGATGGTAAATACAAAATTATTCAAACGCAAACCAAAATTTGTATTCATTTTAAAATATTTCTCCACAATCTTTGTGTGCCCCTAAAATTCATGTTTCATGCGTTTGTTCGCTCTTTTCACGCTAAAAAACTCGGCTAGATTTTATGTAAAGAATGATGGGAAATACTAAATTATTGGAATGCAAAGCAAAATTTGTATTTATTTTAAAATATTTCTCCGCAATCTCTGCTTGCACCTAAAACTCAAGTTTCGTGCATTTGTTTGCTCGTTTCATTCAAAAAAAACACGGATAGATTTTTCGTAAAGAATGATGGTAAATACTAAATTATTCAAACGCAAACCAAAATTTGTATTCATTTTAAAATATTTCTCCGCAATCTTTGTGTGCCCCTAAAATTCATGTTTCATGCGTTTGTTCGCTCTTTTCATGCTAAAAAACTCGGCTAGATTTTATGTAAAGAATGATGGGAAATACTAAATTATTGGAATGCAAAGCAAAATTTGTATTTATTTTAAAATATTTCTCCACAATCTTATTTTGCACCTAAAACTGATGTCTTATGCGTTTGTTCGCTCCTTTCATGCTAAAAAACTCGGCTAGATTTTATGTAAAGAATGATGGTAAATACTAAATTATTCAAATGGAAACCAAAATTTGTATTCAATTTAAAATATTTCTCCACAATCTTTGTGTTCCCCTAAAACTCATGTTTCAAGCGTTTGTTCGCTCGTTTCATGCTAAAATACTCGGCTAGATCTTTGTTTACTCCTAAAACTCATGCTTCGCGTGCTTGTTCGCTCGTTTCAATCAAAAAAAAAATCGGATAGATTGTTCGTAAAGAATGATAGTAAATAATTAATTATTCAAATGCAAACCAAAATTTGTATTCAATTTAAAATATTTCTCTACAATCTTTGTTTGCACCTAAAACTCATGTTTTGTGCGTTTGTTTGGTCGTTTTGTCCAAAAAAAACTCGAATAGATTTTTCGTAAAGAATGATTGTAAATACTAAATTATTCAAATGCAAACCAAAATTTTTATTCAATTTAAAATATTTCTCCGCAATCTTTGCTTGCACCTAAAACTCAAGTTTCGTGCATTTGTTTGCTCGTTTCATTCAAAAAAATCGGATAGATTGTTCGTAAAGAATGATAGTAAATAATTAATAATTCAAATGCAAACCAATATTTGTATTCAATTTAAAATATTTCTCCACAATCTTTGTTTGCACCTAAAACTCATGTTTGGTGCGTTTGTTTGGTCGTTTTATCCAAAAAAAACTCGAATAGATTTTTCGTAAAGAATGATAGTAAATACTAAATTATTCAAATGCAAACCAAAATTTTTATTCAATTTAAAATATTTCTCCGCAATCTTTGCTTGCACCTAAAACTCAAGTTTCGTGCATTTGTTTGCTCGTTTCATTCAAAAAAAACATGGATAGATTTTTCGTAAAGAATGATGGTAAATACTAAATTATTCGAACGCAAACCAAAATTTGTATTCATTTTAAAATATTTCTCAACAATCTTTGTGTGCCCCTAAAATTCATGTTTCATGCGTTTGTTCGCTCCTTTCATGCTAAAAAACTCGGCTAGATTTTATGTAAAGAATGATGGTAAATACTAAATTATTCAAATGGAAACCAAAATTTGTATTCAATTTAAAATATTTCTCCACAATCTTTGTGTTCCCCTAAAACTCATGTTTCATGCGTTTGTTCGCTCGTTTCATGTTAAAATACTCGGCTAGATCTTTGTTTACTCCTAAAACTCATGCTTCGCATGCTTGTTCGCTCGTTTCAATCAAAAAAAAATCGGATAGATTGTTTAAACTCAAACTATGTTGCTTTTTTTTGCCTTCTGCTACAATAGATGTCCAAAAAGTTTATTATCTAACAAAACCTACCTAACTAGAAGCTAACTTCACCTCTAAAGACATGAAAATGGAGATGAGATGGAAGGAGAATCTGATTCGAGTGAAGTATACAAAAGCTCACGTGAAAGAATATAAAAATGAGAATTTCACTGGGTTTCGGATAGACAGATGGTGATGGATAATGAGAATTTTACTATGTTTCGGATAGACAGATAGTGATGGATCAAGTGAATATTGAAGCTATTAAATAGACATTCCAAATGTGAAACTTCTTGCATGGCTTTAATTTTATTTTAATGAGAAATGAACAAGGCAAAATAAAACGGATGGAGAATTACGAGATACATGCACCATGACTCTCATCTAATTTTTCTTAACAAAATATTAAATGAATAAACAACCGTTTAATTGAGGTCTCTCACCTCTCACTGACTAATGAATGTTAAATGAGATCAACTTGCACAAGACCCCTATATTTTTATATTTGCAATTTAGTCCTTTTTTTGTCAGGTATAACATACTCCTCCCTTGTTTAGAAATTTCGTCCCAAAATTTAGAGAAACTAGACAGAAGCAAAAAGAAAACTACAAACCAAATAATAGAAAATGAAAACATAGCAGATTATCCGAGGATTCGATCGTTCTGATACTATTTTGTTACACCCTGAATCCAGATGTAACCGCGATACGACCTATTAGTCGTGCTAAGCGACATACACCAAATTCAAGTCGTTCAAAACGAATCTAGAATCGTCCGTCCATTCCGTCAAATACCTACGCCGATAAAAAAAGCAAAACAAGTAGAAATCATTAGCTAATAAATCTTGTTAAGTAACCAGTTTTGTTGCAACGCAGCTTCTATATGATTATTATTTTCCCTCTATTAATTCTTGGTTTTCGGAAAAATAACTTTCCTAAAACGGCTCTTTCATTTTTTAAGGAAAATCGGAAAACGCAACGGCACGTCCATAACGTGATGATATACTATTTTTTCCGATTTTCAATATACTTTTCATTTTCTATATTTCATTTTCTTTATTTTACGTAAATATTATTTATTGTCTCTAAAAAAAATGAATCATATATACTGTTTTGTTTATCGCCTTCATATATTATTTTTTCGCGTTGTTGCACGACGAAAAATATGTTAAAATAAATGAAGAAATGTTAAAAAGTATATCATGTTAACTCCCCTATATTATCTAAAATATAATAATATAAGTATTAAAAATATTCTTATCAAGCGGCTGTGTATCCCACGTGCGGGTATATTTTTATTATCAAGTAGTCATACTTTCGCTATCCCATGTGCGGCTATGCGGTCACGGTATCACAATCCCGTATGCGGCTAAGCAGCCACGGTTTCGTAATCCCCTATGTGGCTAAATTGAAAAAACTAATTATATATAACATTTCATTATAAAAAAAATAACGTTAGTAGATATAGAAGTCCAGTTACCTTCTTGATGATAGTAGAAGAATTGACCGTGAATTGTATTATCTGACAAAAACTAGAAGCTAACTTCACCTCTAAAGACATGAAAATGGAGATGAGATGGAAGGAGAATCTGATTCGAGTGAAGTATACAAAAGCTCACATGGAAGACTATAAAAATGAGAATTTCACTAGGTTTCGGGTAGACAGATGGTGATGGATCAATGAGATGGAAGGAGAATCTGATTCGAGTGAAGCATACAGAAGCTCAAATCGAAGAATATAAAAATGAGAATTTTACTAGGTTTCCGATAGACAGATGGTGATGGATCAAGTGAATATTGAAGCTATTAAATAGACCTTCCAAATGTGAAACTTCTTGCATGACTTTAATTTTATTTTAATGAGAAATGAACATGATAAAATAAAACGGATGGAGAATTAAGAGATACATGATTCATGACTCTCACCTAATGTTTCTTAATAAAATATTAAATGAATAAACAACCGTTTAATTGAGGTCTCTCACCTCTCACTGACTAATGAATGTTAAATGAAGTCACAGTTGTTTCTTATTTACTGATTTATTATTTTAAATTAATTATGAAAAAATAAATAATGAGAAATAGTTTGTTCCAAAAGTAAATTAATTGATTGAGTTGATGACTCATTTTATATAACATTGTACAATATAGATCATAAAAAATCTTGTTGGAAGACACATGTCAAAAATCTAGGCTAAATTAAACTTTGTATATCGTAATAAAATAATAATAATAATAATAATAATAATAATAATAATAATAATAATAATAATAATAATAATAATAATAATAATAATAATAATATTAGATAAGTATATTATTATGTCACTAGCCACATCAAAAAAATGATGCCTTCTTGAATGGATAAAGATCAAAAGGGGACATACATTATTTGTGGTCAATGAGTTTTGAGTTCTGATCAATCTTAAGACTCATTCAAATAAAGTCCTTGCAGAAAAATATTTTTCTTATAAAAGTTAATTTGCACTAGACAATACCTCGCTTCGCTTCAGATGAAACCTTTTTTACCATAAAAATGAAAATAAGAGCTATATATTTCTTAAAAATTTAGGGGTGTATGATATTTCCCACATTTATGGCCATAAATGATATTTTGAGACTTTTAGGGGCACATTGAAAAATACTTCATTTTACTCTAATAAGATTTGCCATTTTATATGGGTTGTACAAAATATTTTGAAATTCTACGAGAGTAGAAATGAAATATTTATTGCATCCATGAATTGTATTTATATTCGTATGATACAAATACATTGTATAGACATCACATCTTTTTGAGACTCAAACCACTATTAGATTTTTTTTAAAACATGTGCTCATGTGCATTGAGTTAAAAAGGGGCCATCTTTCAGGAAAAATAAAAGAAAAATAAAAAAATGAAAGAGAAGTAAAAAGATCAATTATATTTTTAACAAAATGAAGAAGGTTTATTAAAAAAAAAGTTTTAAGGTTTACACATTTAGGTCTATTTTATTGCCAAATCTTTTGTCTTGTAATATTTCATGCATGATAAAGTTAGTTAGAACTTAGAAGGCAATGTAATAAACTCTATATGTTCAATTTAAGCACGTTTTTAGCATTTTGAATAAAGCCTACTTGACCCATCTCAATTTGAGTTGATAAACACAAAATATTTCGAAAATGAAATGAGAATTATTCAAATTAAAATACTTCAACACTAGATCTGGCTCGAAATCAATCCACTCCGAATACTCATTTGAATGAGAATTATTCAAATTGAAATACTTCAACACTAGATCTGGCTCGAAATCAATCCACTCCGAATACTCATTTAATCTGAAACTCGAATCCAACTTAGACAAATTTTACAACCACTAGGATAAAATAATGCTTATGGTACTAGCTCTATTTTTCATAAATAAGAAAATATGATCTCGCATTTAACAGAATTTTAGAGAGATTTTTAAAAGAATTTTCAGATAGAATTTTATATGGCCTTTCAGTATGTGTATGTGTGTGTGTTGTGTATGTTTACGGGCTATTGTCAAAAAAAAAAAATAGACAAATTTTATTTAATCAAGCTTTATTGGATAAAAAGTTGATAAAAATCTACATGTTACTGATAGAAAACCTGACTGACCTAAATTCATATCACAATATAAAAAAAGAAAACCTGAAAATTAACTCTATCCGATAATTGATCGGATTGGATCAAGCCAAAATAGATCCGATCGTTTGCAACCTCTAGTTTCTCTTTCTCATGGCTCTATCCAACAAAAGAGGATGAATGAAGACGTCTTGAGCTTGTTCTATTCTAAACCACAATATTATGCTTGAAATTGTGCCAATATATTATAACCAATAATCATACATACAATATTTGCCTCATGGGCCATGAACTAATCATACATAAAATACTTACCTCATGGCTCATGCAGGATTTTGTCAAGACAAATTTAACCTAGCACCACCACGGATTAAAGCTATATAATATGACTCGTGGCTCAAAAGTCAAAAGTAGAAGCATGAATCATGCGATTTATATTTACTAAATTAAATTAAATGTTCGAGGTGTAAACTTTAACAATACATCATGTGATTCATGTGCATGTGCATAGTAGTTTCCTTCCTCTCGTTCTTTCTTCCTTCATTTGTTTTCTAACTATCAAAAACATTTGTGCACATCTTTTTCGTCGGTCCAAGAATCTTCTTCATTCGCTTGTTCCACATCATTCATATTTCACAATCATCATCTTTGCTCTATCTCTTTACTATATAATCAATCCAGTCTTTATTATATACTTCCAACTCCAACCAACCTCCTCCATTTCCTAATCACTACTTGCTTCCTCTCTATCTTTCACGTCTCTCTTTCTCACTTTTCCCTTTTGAGCAGCGGTCGAGATCTCATCTCACGAGGAATCTCTCTCTCTCTCTCTGACAATAATGGAGGAGGCCCAAGGTATCCTTCTGATCGAATCTCTTGGTTTCCTTTGAATCTCGGATCTCGGATTTGAGCTTTTTGTTATTTGATTGAATTGGGATTCTGGGTACCTTTTATTTTTTTATTAGCTGGGCGGATTTTTGGTCGTTTTGAGTGAATTTGGTTCTTGGTCCTGTTCAGTTTAGTTCAATTTTGTTTCTGTCAACCGAATTTCTTGGTTTGTTTTGAATTTCAGTGCACATCTCGAATTGGGGTCTTCTTTCTGTTACAATCGATTGCATTGGAATTTTGTTTTATTTTTCTCCTGTTTATGATGTAGTTTGAGAGATTTAGGGCAAAGATTGTTCTTTCTTTGCCTTCTAGCTGGAACTCAATTCATTGGAAGTGGATTTATTTACTTAATTTGTAGTCTAAAAACTTTTTTTGTTTGATTCTTAACAGAGTTGCGAATTTTAATACTTTAGAGTCAGAAATTTAATTCCGAGTTTGAATTGAATTTCATTGGATTTTGGGTAAATTAAAATCTGTGTCTTTTGTGCTCTCTGATTGAAATCGTTCAATTCTGAATCATTGATATTCAGTTAAAGACCTAATATTGAATCATTTATTCATTTATTGAATAATCCTTGTTTTGATTCAATTTCAGTCGTGGAATCAAGTAATGGGACAATCTCAGTTGCATCTGCTTTTGCTGGTCACCAAGAAGGTCTGTACAATTTACAATCATATTGATTTATTTCATGCAATTTATAAATTAGTCCCCGAACCAACATCTAACTAACAGCCACTTGAACATGATAAAATAGTATTGATGATTATGATGGATTGTGATTTGTGTGGAGCAGCTGTGATTGACCTATACCACAATCCATCACAATCATCCTATTTTTAAGCCTTTCTGTACCTGTTATTTCATTTTTTTAAGCTATTTTGTACCCATTAATACCTTTTTCTACACATAAAAATTGGCACATGGAACATTATACTAACAATCATAACAAATTATCTTGAACAACCTTGAAGGACAGAGCCCACAAGTTTTTTTCATCAAAAGCAGTCGAACTATCATTCCTTTCAAGACATTTTGTGCCTGTTAACCCTTCTCCACACACCAAACTACTATATTGGGCCACACAATAATATATTTTACTATAAAACAGTATATCACCAATCGTAACAATTTATCTTTTTTCCCAGCTGTGAAGGACAGGGACCACAAGTTTTTATCAAAGGCGGTGGAAGAGGCGTACAAAGGAGTGGACAACGGCGACGGGGGCCCGTTCGGAGCCGTCGTGGTGCGCAACGATGAGGTCGTCGCCAGCTGTCACAACATGGTTCTTAACTGCACCGACCCGACTGCTCACGCTGAGGTCACCGCCATCCGTGAGGTATGTAAATGTTAAATTATTTATCAGAATATTGTGAAAAAGCGTTGTGTTGTGAGTAAATTGTGCAAACGGGCGAAAGAGCATGGTTTTGAAATGCAGGGATGTTTCGTGTGGTTTTTGATAGTGGAGAGGATTCTTTGCAATTTAGTTAGAATTCAGTTTTTTTTTTTTTTTTAATTTCGCAGTATATATGTATAGTATGCTCTTCTTTCTAGAAATGGTTCTTGGTAAGGGTTGGTCTGTGAGTGTAAAATTTTACGTGCTAGTCCTTCTCGCCAATTTTTCAAAACAATTGTTGCATTTACAATTTGCTTAAAATCAATATATAAAAAAATTGTTCTTGTAGTGAATTATTTTGCTTCAATTACAAGCCACTCTTTTTTCTTATTAAATAGGTTAGAATTAGAACTAAATACTAAACCGTATTTATATAGATACATGGTGTGCACATTTAGTACAAAATATATTAGAGATTTTGTCAATAGAGAATATTCTTGAAAATCCTTTTCAATAATACATCTTTTCAATGATTATAGATACTTTAAGATCTGACCAACTAACTTTATATTAATTTATTGAGTTTAATGTTCCAACAAACCAATCATGTTCAACAATTGTAGGAACTTAATTTTGATCTTAATATTGTTTTTAATTTCAGGCTTGCAAAAAGCTTGGGAAAATTGAACTTTCAGACTGTGAAATTTACGCTTCATGCGAGCCATGCCCAATGTGCTTTGGTGCTATCCATTTATCCCGCATCAAGGTTCATTTTTTAATTTAATTGTCCTAATTTAATCTATTTTGTTTTATTTTTCTCACTCTTTTTCCACTTTGTTGTTTAATTACGTAAATTGAGGATATTCAGTGCTCATTAATGCCACAACATCAAAAGTAAAAAAAATTATATTAATAAAAAAAAAATTGAAATGCTTTACAAAATTGGAAATATAAAATTATTATTATTAAAATAATAAATTGATAAATATATTATACCCTTGATTGTTTGAGAATTGCCGTATAATATCAGACGATACTATGATATTGATATGTTTGTAAATATTTACAGAGGTTGGTGTATGGAGCGAAAGCAGAAGCGGCGATAGCCATCGGCTTCGACGACTTCATAGCGGACGCGTTGAGGGGCACCGGCATTTACCAAAAAGCCCACCTCGAAATTAAACAGGCCGATGGAAACGGCGCGATTCTTGCCGAGGAAATCTTTGAGAAGACCAAGAAGAAGTTTCAAATGTATTGAAATTGTTTGGAAACGATTTCTATTTGTAAAGAAAGAAAATTTGGAGGGGATTTGTCAAAGTGAATGAACAAATCGGTTTAGTTCCGTTCTGAAATTCTAATAAGATTTGTATCTGAAGACTTTTGTTGTTTATTGTGGTACTTTTGTTAATCTGAATCTTATTCATAATTTATGTTGGTGTTTTGCCTCAAAACTTTTCATGTTCAAATGTCAAAGCATGGATTTATGACTCACTCTTGTTTTGGGATCGAATCAGTTTCAAGTTGGTTGAGTTTGAGTTAGATCTGATTTAGGGTTTGTGTCACGTCAGGTTTAGGCCAGTTTAGGGCAGATTTTGCCCTCTGATTTGGACATTTCAAACTTTGACAGTAACACCTATTTGTCAACTCTAATGTTGTCGTTGAAATAATGACTAATTCTTTATTATTCAATGGTTTTCTAGTCAATGAAATGCATTGCACTAATAATAAAAATGTCAAAGCAATATCAGGAGCTGTTCACGTCGTTGTGCTCTCATCCTCTAACCTAGAATCTAAACTCAATCACGCACAAATTTAATCTATTTTGCCTTATTAATAATTGATACGATTTTCGCTTGTAAGCTGCTCATTGGTTTCAACTAAAATTAATAATCGACATACTTTTATTTATAAATATAGAATTGAAATTTCCCACAATAGTGAAGCGCGCTTTTCAATTATTTGCTCAAAAATAACTTTGAACGTGATAAACCAATATTTTTGGGGGCCAAATATAATTTTCCTTTTTTTAAATTATAATATTGTCTTCAGAAAAATATTTCAGCTGTATAGTTGACAATCCCATCTATCCATCAAAGAGAAAAAAGAGGAAATAATGTCTAGATCCACTAAAGGGATGAACAATTTTATTCAAGAGGTTAAATACATCCATTTGCTTCATCCTAAAATTCCAATTCTTTCGTGTCAACACTCTACGTGAATCTATTCAAATCACATACTTAGCTATATATATATATATATATATATATATTTAGTTCATTTTTGAGCCAAGGATTAGTGAAGCTTGATACTGGTCTACAATGGTGTTCACTTTCAGGTAAACTCGAGTAAGAAATTATATTTTTTTTGTATCTCAATTTCGAGCAATTGATCCTTTTCAAAACCCAATTGAAGTTGGAAAAATTGATTTGTGATTAAGATTAAAGGAAAAAACTTGAATTGTACATTTTCATGATTATTTTTTTCATGTGTGCATCTTTTTTCAAAGTTTAGGTACATGACCTGTGATCTTGCAAAGTGAGAGAAGCACAATTAGATATATGGTTCACTAGATATAATCTATATTGTTTCTTAGATTCTAAATGGTATTATTGTTTCAACCTTGGAGAAACCATAATATGTGATATTTTCAATTTCGACCCAAAAAATCATATGCCCTAAAACATGCTTTGCACACAATATGGCCCCTTAGTTCTATTTGGCTACCTTCTATTTCTTACCTTCTTTGGAACCTTAATCACCGGCAACGCCATGGACGGTGAATTTACCTTCAATGGATTCACAAACACAAACTTAAACCTAAATGAACTCGCTCAAATCACATCTAATGGACTCTTGGTTCTAACAAACTATACTAAGCAAGCATTAGGCCATGCATTTTATCCAACTCCTATCAATTTCAAGAACTCTTCTAATAATAAATCTGTATCCTTCTCCACATATTTTGTATTTTCTATAATTCCTCAATATCCGGATGTGAGCGGTCACGGCCTCGCGTTTGCAATCTCTCCTTCTAAAGACATACCGAATGCGATGCCAAGTCAGTACTTGGGGTTGTTAAATAGTTTCGACAATGGCAACTCGAGCAATCATTTGATTGCGGTTGAGCTAGACACAGTAAAAACCATAGAGTTCAACGATATTGACGACAATCATGTCGGAATAAATGTGAACAATTTGATATCGTCAAATTCAACTCCGGCTGGGTATTATAACAAAACAGGTAGTTTGGTAGATTTGAAGCTAATAAGTGGAGACTTGATGCAAGTTTGGATCAATTACTATGGCGAGGATATGAGGCTTGAAGTCCGAATTGCACCAGGTAAAATACCAAGACCCGCATTTCCCATTGTGTCAAGTATAGTAAATTTTTCAGATGTTGTTTTTGATGAAATGTATGTGGGTTTTTCTGCATCAACCGGTGCGGGTTCAGGATTGCATTGTGTGTTAGGGTGGAGCTTTAGCCTTAATGGAAATGCCCCAACCCTAAATCTCTCAAGCCTCCCCTCAATTCCACGGAAGAGTTCTCAAAACCCAAATTGTAGATCATCGGTGGTTCCAATTGTGACTTTATCTCTGATTGGAGTGATCCTCGTACTCATTGTGGTTCCAGCTTTCTTATTTTATCTTAGACGGAGGAAGAAATTTGCCGAGATAAAAGAAGAATGGGAGCTAGAGTACGGTCCCCATAGAATACCCTATAGAGAGCTTTACAACGCGACCAAAGGATTCAACGAATCAAATCTAATTGGGTCCGGTGGGTTCGGCCGGGTTTATAAGGGCGCATTGTCACGAACAAAAAGCGAGGTTGCGGTGAAGAGAATTTCATATTACTCGAAACAAGGATTGAGAGAGTTTGTCTCGGAGATTGTGAGTTTGAGTCAGTTAAGGCACCGAAATCTAATTCAACTGATTGGCTACTGCCGACGCCAGGAGGAGCTTCTTTTGGTCTATGATTTCATGGAGAATGGTAGCCTTGACAAGTTTCTTTTTAAGAAAAATAAACCATCACTAGGTTGGAATGAGAGGTTTAAGGTCATTAATGACGTGGCGACTGGACTTCTCTATTTGCATGAAGGGTGGGACCAGGTCGTCATACATAGAGACATCAAGGCGAGTAATGTTCTACTTGATAGCAATCACAATGCGAAACTATGTGATTTCGGTCTCGCAAAATTGTATGGCCATGGGGAAAATCTGCAAACCACGCATATTGTCGGCACTTTAGGTTTGTATTGAACAAATTTAATTACATATTTACTGAATTGCACCTCATTAAATTCATATGATAATTGATCATAATTTGTCATGTTGTTGATTATGTAGGTTACATCGCACCAGAGATTAGCCGAACGGGTAAACCGACAACATGTAGTGATGTATTTGCTTTCGGAATCTTCCTTCTAGAGGTTTTTATCATTTTCTTTTGGTTGACAAAGGTCCCCTAAAGGACTGTTTTCATTGAAACAAAAATTACCTGATTTTTACAATAAAATTCAAACTTAATGATTTAGGTTACTTGCGCTCGAAGGCCCATGGATTTCACAACGGAGGACGTACCGGGATTGATCGAGTCGGTCATGGAATGTTGGAAGAAATCAAGTATCATCAAGGTTGTTGATCCGAAATTGGAGGGCAGTTTTGAGAAAAAAGAGGCTGCTTTGGTGCTTAAACTTGGTTTGTTATGCTCTCAACCTGAACCGACTACTCGGCCGAGCATGAGACAAGTTGTGCAGATATTGGTGGGAAGTGAGCAGTTGCCTGATCTCTCATCACTAAGTTTTGGAGGTGTCGCAAGCTATGATCAAGCTTTCGATGAAATTGTCGGTTCTAATGATGATGAGCTTATGTCTCAAGTCGAGCTTGTATCGGATGAAACTTCTTGGAAGTATTCTTATAGCTAGCTTTTCACTCTATTTTTTGTGGAAAAGGTCTCTAAATTGGATTTTTGTTTGCTTTAGTCGATCAATAGTTATTTTTTCTAAAGCACATTATATGATTTTTGTTTGCTTTAGTGGATCAAAATTTTTTTGCAGAGTAAAATGTATGATTTTGTTTGCTTCGATTAATAGTTAGCCTTTTGAAAAGTAAATGACGTAATTTTTGTTTGCTATATAATCAATAAATCAATTGATAGGTAGCTTTTGTAATTAAATTTTGTGATTTTTCAATTCTTGTCTCTTATTGTTTCAAAGAAAAATTACATATATACTACAAACTAAATAAAAATAATACAGCAATCAATTTCCTCAAACTATATACAAACTCACACAAGTGAAATAAAGTACTTATAAAACACTTATGATGACTTCTCAAAAAAAAAAAATACTTATGATGGGCATCCACACCTTCAATCCTTTAAAAACTATCTGGCCGGTGAAACTACCCCTTAGATAGCATTTGTTGAAGAGGAGGGGATGGATGCTCACAAGCATGTGTGTATTATGTAGACAAAATGAGGAGTATATGGCACATCTAGCTTCACATTGTCAGTTCGCGCAAGAAGCTTGGGTTTTTTTGGCTTCAAAGAGGATTGCCGGACGAAAGGATAACCTACGAGACAACGCCATCGAGTCGAAGGTTTAAAGGAAAATCGATATACCTCCTTTTTGAAATTTGGAAGGAACGTTGCAATCGGTTGTTTCGAGACGAACAAAAATCGCCTCGGGTGGTTACAGAGAAGGCAATGGCTGAACTAAGATCATGGGAGAGTAGGTTCCAGGAGGGTTAAAGGATTAGAGTTTTTTTTCATTCTAGTTGTTGTTTCTTTCTTTTTTTCTTTTTTTTTCTAGCTGTAACTTTTAGGTTTCGTTTTCTTTTTTCTTCTTTTATTGTTTTCTAATTTCTTGAGAATGAGTTAAAAATAGACAACTCACTCATTCTGATGCTCGATTATGTTTATTGTATGTGAACTTTTTATTGAAAAATTGAATGAATGATCTAAGAGTGTGGGTTCACTCACCTCAGGCACAATCTTTCGGAAAAAAAAGACAACTTGATCAAAAGAAGTCTCTTTTTAGTCAACATATGCTATCTCTACTACAGAGACCTTGAATCAGTGAACCATTTAACCGGAGGTTGTGAGTTTGCGGAGTATCATTGGGACATATTGAAGGCTAATCGAACTGATCTGGTTCACTCTAGCTCTTTCCATGGAGCGTTTAGATCCGTCAGTGAGGGAGGTGGAGTAGCTCAGCTCAGACAGCTCTCAATGCTCCTCCTTTTCTGTATTTGGAGAGAACGATGTTAAAGAGCTTTCACAGGGCATAAAGTGAGTGGATCTGAGCTGATAGAGGTTATTGAGAGAGACCTAAAGCTCATACATGATGTTGAAAGAAATAAGAAAGAGAGAGAAGAATGGTCCGAATGACCTAGAGAGAAACTGGATTTAGAATCTTAGAGAGAGTATTTATAGAGCTTTAAAATTTAGGTTATAAATTCTTGGAATTCAATTCCAGGATTTTATATTAGAAGGGAATTTGTCTTTAGGCCTGTTTAGGCCCGCCAAGCTTTTTATTTTATTTTCCTTTATTTTCCAGATTTTTACTTTCTTTTATGTATGGAAATTAGATTTCAGGTTTGTAAATACTTTAATATATATAAAAAATCATTTGGAAGAAGGATTTAAAGTCCTCTCCAAATTTCTCAAAAAACACTCACACAAGTGAAATGACAAGAATGAAACATACACTAGATAAATCAACGCACTAAAAAAAGCACAATCACATCACATTAAGCTGTTACATCCTGATGAATCTAAGCTCACGAATCGTCCGTCCATTCCGTCAAGCACCTACGCCAATAAGAAAACAAAACAAAGTAGAAATCATTAGCTAATATATTTAGCTAAGTAACTGGTTATGTCACGACGCAGCTTCTATATTACCATCATTTTATAAAAAATATAGGTTTAATTACGTAAAATATAACAATATAAGTATTAAAAATATTTTTATCAAGAGGCCGTGGTTTTTGTTATATCCCGAAATTTTGAAAAAAATTGGGTGTAGGGGTATTCTCGGTATTTTACTATTTTTACAAATATATATATATATATATATATATATATATATATATATATATATATATATATATATATATATATATATATATATATATATATGTGTGTGTGTGTGAACGGTATTTTGGTAATTTTACTTATATTTTTTGTTATATTAAATTCTGAGCTTTCGTTTAGTATATTTCATAAAAATATTATCATATAGTTTTATAAAAAAAAAATAATGACTTTAAGTACTGTGATGATTTTGTAGGGATATAATCACTATTTTCTAATGTTACATACTTGATTAATTTGTCCAATTGGTTGACCGGATCAAAGCAATGAATATTAGCTCATTAATATAGTAAATGTGAGTTTTATTTTAACCATGCGATTCATAAGCCACCATTTGGGTCTTGTTCTGACCGAAAGGACGGGTCAAACGTTTCATGTTTTATCTTGATCTCTAGCGTTTTTACAAAACAATAACTCTCCACTATCTCATTTATTGCATATTTTGCAACCGAAATAAACTCATGAAGTTTCTAACCTTCACAAGGTCAAGTTTATGCTCCTAGAAATATTTATCTCAGTCATTTCATTTCTTCTAGAGGCCAATCCTCTTCTTATCAATAATTATCATAAAACTTTGCATTATCAAATAGAAGCTATTTATACATAATATTTGTAAGTTGAGGAAAGACTCGTTGGATTTCGTGAAGCATTCTAGTTTTGTCACATATTTCTTATAAGGTAAGGAATTTTGCTCTCAAATACGTTTATAATTTTTAAATTATTTTGATACTAATAAATATCTATGATATGAATTATATTTTTATTTGAGCTTATATTGCTCATACCGAATATTTTATTATTTATCAAAATAGAATATTATATAATAACAATAATATATTTTTGAGAGATAATTATTTTATGGGATAAAGATGTGATGATGAGAAAAGTGAAATAATTAAGGTCAATTCAGCCGTACTTGGTAGGTGGAAGCCAAGGCCGCTGATTATGATCAAGGTTATAGGCCGTACTTAGTAGGTGGAAGCTAGGGCCGCCTAATCACCCAATAACGAGCTCGGAAAGACTTGTATCTGCGCGCATACTCGATGCTGCGGAGCATGATCTAATGTGTGTGCGTGAAAGTGGAATGAGGAAGTCGATATCCCAACATAAAAGAATATATATATATATATATATATATTTATTATAATTTATTCAAATATTTATTTACTAAAATTTAATATTATTTTTACGTATGCGAAACATATCCTTACTGAGTTATATACTCACCCCCCTTTTTCCCTCCATTCAGGTTTCAGGTTCAATTATCCGGGGCATCGGGTTGAGCGTCGTCAAACATCAAGATAAAATAAATAGAAAATAAATGTAAAAATAAATATAGATACCTGATTTTTTTTATTATTCCTTGTATTTTTCCGCTGTAATACGATTTTTAGTGCCGTATATCCTGGGGGATATACGACCGTTACATCTCAGGTCGAAATTGGAGTCGGGGTGTAACAGTTTTGCTATCCACGTGCGGCTATGCTTTTATTATCAAGCGGTCAGGATTTCGCTATCCCATGTGCGGCTATGCGGCCACTGTTTCACAATCCTGTGTGCGGTTATTTTACGACTCACAAATTTTATAAATATTTCATAATCATAATAAAAAAATAATTTAGTACATATAAAAGTCCAGTTACCTCAAAGTGCACAGACGATTAGAGACACGGATGATACGATCCTACTAGAGATAATCAAACTTCGGACCACTTCGGACCGAAATGACAACATCACAATAAGTAAATTGAAATACAAAATATCTTATAAGAGAGATTGGAAGAAAATGTATAGCATAGAGGAGAAGAGAAGTCTCATTTTTATATAGAAAACTAGATGGTAATTCAGGTGAAGAGTTTCTATACGGCAGGATTAATGAAGAGTTAATTAGCATTTAGGCAGAAAAGCCCCTCAAAGTTGAACTTCAATCAAAATTGTATTATTTTACAAGATTACACATGGCAAATCAATAGAAATGGGCCGTACACAAAGATGGAAATATTAAAGGAGAAATGAAACAGATCAGCATGGATAATTAAGAGGTGCTATGACAATTAATTGAGCTATTTACGTTTCTATTAATATTGAATGGAAGTGGAATGGTTCAAATGAAAAATGGATCGTGACAGAATGAAGAAATTAAATGAGACAACCTTGTAAAAAGACCTTCAAATTTTTATATTTATTATTAAGTCCTTTTTATATATATATATATATATATATATATATATATATATATATATATATATATATATATATATATATATATATATATATATATATATATATTTTAGAAAAATACAGGATATAACAAAGCTAAAGGGAAGACAAATTGAGGAAAGGACTAAGCAATCAACTCGGACGAAACGTTTGTGGATTTTGCTCCAGAATCTCACCGTCATAGCAATTACCCTTCGCTTGATCCAGCACTTGATTCAACGCGTTACAATTAATTGGGCTTCTTATTGAGGCAACTATTTTGTTACTCAATTAATAGTAAACTATCAAAATCATACATCAGAAAACTTGAAGAAAATAAATAAAAAGTAAAAATTTCCCACCAAAACTTGCTAACTTAAGCGGTGAGTACCCCTTGAACTTTTGATAACCTAAGTTCAAATCTCAGCAAACACACGGTAGTACAATTAATAATTAAGAAATCTTTCAACACAATAATAGTAGGTTTGAGGTAAAAAATTGCTCCAAAAAGAAATAAAAACTAAAACTATTATTGATAAAATAATAAAATAATATAACTTAAAATACAAAATAAAATAATTAATATAACCATTTCATGATTTTTTTAGAACTGTTGTTGTATTGTACCATCCTTATTATCTCAGATATGATACTTTTATTTGTATCCATACAACGTAGGCCGATATGGTTGTAAAATATACAGAGGTTGAAGTATATATGGTGAGAAAGTAGAAGCGGCGATACAGCGATCAGATTTGATGATTTCATAGTGGACGCGTCGAGAGGCACCACTTTTTACCAAAAGGCGCATCTCGAAATCAAATGCGCCGACGGAAACAACGTGATTATTGCTGAACAACTCTTCGAGAAGACCAAGGAAAAGTTTCAAATGTACTAAAGTTGGAAATTTCAATTTGTAAAGAAAGAAAATGGAATTGGGGGTTATGAGATTTGTCGAATGATAAGGTTTCATTTTTAGACATCTTGTTTATTGTGATACTTACAAGTTAAAACTAATGTGAATTTTATTTGAACTTTATGTTAGTGGTTCGCCTTAATATTCCTATATTCAGATTTGAAAGCAAGGATTTATGACACAATTTTGTTTTTCCGATTGAAAGTTGGATTCGAGTGAGATCTGATTTAGGGCTTGTGTTCAAGTTTAGGGCAGATGTTTCCTTCTATTTGGACATTTCAGCCGGATTTTTTACAACAGTATAGTCAACTCTAATTCTGTGGGGATAAATATGACTAATGTTGCTTCTTTATTATTCTATTGTTTTCAAGTCAATGAGACATGCATTACATTAAAAATAAAATGTTAATACAATATCAGGAGCTGTTCACATGGTTGTGCTCTCATCGTGATTCAAAATCTTGAATCTAGACTTGATCCAGCCTAAATGCAATCTATTTTGCCCTATTAATAAATAATAATCGATATGATTTTCGTTTTCTAAGCTGCTATTGGTTTCAATTAAAATAATAATCGATATAATTTCGTATAGTGAACTGCAATCATTTTACTGGCTTAGCACGTTCAATAAGTACTTATTTATTTACTTAGCTATTGTGGGAAATTTTCCAACTGTATAGTTTATCAAATTATGATCTTATCTTAAGGAAAATTAGTAGCTGTATGTTGACAATCTTGGCCATTCATCAAAGAGAAAATAAGAAGGATAAAATGTCTAGATCCATTGAACCGTTGAATAATTTAATTCAAGTTTTTAAAAGGATTGTTTCACACTAGATGCTCAATTTCTTTCATGACATCACTCTCCATGCATTCATTCGACGATTATATTTAGCTATATATATATTTGGTTCATTTATGGAGCCAAGGATAATTGAAGTTGATACTGGTCTACAATGGTGTTTCAACTAAATTCGAGTAAGAAATTACATTTTTTTGTATCTTAGTTTTACGAAATGGATTCTTTTCAAAACCCAATTGAAGTTGGAAAAGTCGAACTGTAATTATTACTAAAGGAGACAACTCGAACTGTACTTTTTATGAGATTTTCATTCTCATGTGTGTACTCTTTTTTCAAAGTTTAGGTACATGTCCTGTGATCTTGGAAAGTGAGAAGCACAATTAGATGGTTCACTAGATATAATCTATGTTGTCCTTAGATTCTAAGTTGTCAACCTTAGAGAAACCCTAATATGTGATATTTCACATTTTTTTTCCCATTTTGACCCAAAAATTTGCATGCCCTAAATCATGCTTTGCACGAAATATGGCCCCTTAGTTATACTCAGCTACCTTATATTTCTTACCTTCTTTGAAACCCGAACCATCGGCAGCACGACAGCCAATGAGTTTACCTTCAATGGATTCACAAACACAAACTTAAACCTAAATGAACTCGCTCAAATCAGCTCTAATGGCCTCTTGGTTCTAACAAACTATACTAAGGAAGCATTAGGCCATGCATTCTATCCAACCCCTATCAATTTCAAAAACTCTTCTAGTAACAAATCTCTATCCTTCTCCACAAACTTTGTATTTGCTATAATTCCTCAATATCCAGATGTGAGCGGTCACGGCCTCGCATTTGCAATCTCTCCTTCGAAAGATATACCAAACACGATGCCAAGTCAGCACTTGGGGTTGTTAAATAGTTTCGATAATGGCAACTTGAGCAACCATTTGATAGCCGTCGAGCTAGACACGGTAAAAACAATAGAGTTCAATGATGTTGATGATAATCATGTTGGAATAGATGTGAACAACTTGATATCATCAAATTCAACTCCGGCCGGGTATTATAACAAAACAGGCAGTTTTGTAGACTTGAAGTTGATAAGCGGTGACTTGATGCAAGTTTGGATCAATTATTATGGCGGCGAAATGAGGCTTGAAGTCCGAATTGCACCGGTTAAAATGCCGAAACCCGCATTTCCCATTGTGTCAAGCATAGTGAATTTTTCGGATGTTGTTCTTGATGAAATGTATGTGGGTTTCTCAGCATCGACCGGTGCAGGTTCTGGGTTGCATTGTGTATTAGGGTGGAGCTTTAGTCTCAATGGAAATGCCCCATCCCTAAATCTCTCAAGCCTCCCCTCAATTCCACAAAAGAATTCTCAAAACCCAAATGGTAAATCATCGGTGGTCCCGATTGTGACATTGTCTCTGATCGGAGTGATCCTGGTACTCATCGCCATTCCGAGTTATTTATTTTATCTCAGACGGAGGAAGAAATTTGCTGAGATAAAAGAAGAATGGGAGCTAGAATATGGTCCTCATAGAATACCCTATAGAGATCTTTATAACGCGACCAAAGGATTCAATGAGTCAAATCTAATTGGGTCTGGTGGGTTTGGCCGGGTTTACAAGGGCACATTGTCACGAACAAAAACCGAGGTTGCCGTGAAGAGAATTTCATATTACTCGAAACAAGGATTGAGAGAGTTTGTCTCAGAGATTGTGAGTTTGAGTCGGTTAAGGCACCGAAACCTGGTGCAGCTGCTTGGCTATTGCCGGCGCCAGGAGGAGCTTCTTTTGGTCTATGATTTCATGGAGAATGGTAGCCTTGAGAGGTTTCTTTTTAAGAAAAATAAACCATCACTAGGTTGGAATGAGAGGTTTAAGGTCATTAAAGATGTGGCGACCGGACTTCTCTATTTGCATGAAGGGTGGGACCAAGTCGTCATACATAGAGACATAAAGGCAAGTAATGTTCTACTAGATAGCAATCACAATGCGAAATTAAGTGATTTCGGTCTCGCAAAATTGTACGACCATGGGGAAAATCCGCAAACCACGCATATTGTAGGCACTCTAGGTTTGTATTTAATGAATTTATTTGCACATGTTCTAAATTTCACCTCAAAAGATTCATATGATAATTGTTCATAATTCATTAATTTGTCATTTTGTTGTATATGTAGGTTACATCGCACCAGAGATTAGCCGAACGGGTAAACCGACAACATGTAGTGATGTATTCGCTTTCGGAATCTTCCTTCTAGAGGTTTTTATCATTTTCTTTTGGTTGACAAAGGTCCAATAATGGTCCATTTCATTGAAACAAAAATATCAACTGATTTTTACAACAAAATTCACACTTATTGATTAAGGTTACTTGCGCTCGAAGGCCCATGGATTTCACAACGGAGGATGTACCGGGATTAATCGAATCGGTCTTGGATTGTTGGAAGAAATCAAGTATCATCAAGGTTGTTGATCCGAAATTGGAGGGTAGTTTTGATGAAAAAGAGGCTGCTTTGGTGCTTAAACTCGGTTTATTATGCTCGCATCCTGAACCGACTACTCGGCCGAGCATAAGACAAGTTGTGCAGATATTGGTCGGAAATGAGCAGATGCCTGATCTCTCATCACTGATTTTTGGAGGAGTCACAAGCTATGATCAAGCATTCGATGAAATTGTCGGTTCTTATGATGATGAGCTTATGTCTCAAGACGAGCTTGTATCGGATGAAACTTCTTTGAAGCATTCTTATAGCTAGCGTTTCACATTTTTCTGGAAAATTTCTTTAAATTGGATTTTTATTTGCTTTAGTCGATACTCGATATGGTTAGTTTCTTGTGAAGTACACTGTATGATTTTTGTTCGCTTTAGTCGACCAGCCGATCCATAGTTAGTTTTTTGTAATATAAACTGTATGTTTTTTGGTTTTCCTTTAGTTGATCAATACTTAGTTTTTTGTAAATAAATTCTATGATTTTTATTTGCTTTAGTCAGTCAATAGTAAAAATTTGTGATTTTCAATTCTCTTCTCTTATTTATTTCAAAGAAAAATTACATATATATACTACAAACTAAATAAACATAATACAACAATCAATTTCCTCAAGTTATGTACAAACTCACACAAAGTGAATAAAATAACAAGAATGAAACTCGCACTACACAAATAAACACATTAAAAAGGCACAACCACACTAAACTAAAGCGCATACAAATTGAGGAAAGGACTAAGCAATCGACTCGCACGAGACGTTTGCGGATTTCCCTCCAAAATCTCATCGTCATAGCAATTACCCTTCGCTTGATCCGGCACTTGATTCAACGCGTTACACAACTCGGGCGAAACCAAATTGCTATAGCCCTCAATATACGAACAATTCCAAGGCGGATTTGACTTCACACTCCCAAACGAAACATTCACCAAACAAATGTTACTAAAATTGTCCCCTTGAATCCCCTCCAACAACCCCGCCGTACCAATATTCACCCCGACCACATCCTTTATCGTTATCCTAGTTATAACTGGTAGAGCATTCTTATCATAATTATCATCCGGATGATCCCCGTAATTCCCGGCAATCCTAATCGCGATTTGCACGTTATCCATCGTGACATCCGAAATGTGCAAATCACGAACGTAGCCTCCCCGCCCGGGGGAGGTCTTAACTCTGATGCCATGTAGAGAATTCGTGAAATGCAGATTTTCAGCGTGGATTCGCGAGACTCCGCCGGACATCTCGCTGCCGACTGCGATTCCGGCGCCTCTGCCGGCCTGCCCGATGATGCGTTTTATGCTTATGTTTGAGCTTGGATGGGCGAATGAAATTCCGTATTCGTCCCACCCACTTTTTATGACGATCACGTCGTCCCCGGTGGAGATGTAGCAATCTTCTATGCACACGTTTGTTGATGAGTCTATGTATTTTTGAATCATAGTTAGCATATGAGTGATAATTGCGTATATATAACCCTAAAAAACATCAACGTATGAAAAGTGAAAATATCATGTGGTCCTCTATAAAGCATTACAAAAGTATATCAATATCATTTTTTCTGTAAGTACGTAAACTACATACTTTCTCCCTTATTCATGTATGATATATAAAAATTAAAAACAAATTAAAAGAAGGGGTATACATGATATTTCCCAATTTGTAGGGGTGTATATGCAATTTTGAGACTTTGAGGGTTATAAGTACATAACATACCAAGAAAATATACCTGGATCAATGGCATCAGTATTTGGGGAGTCGAGTGGCGCTAAAACCGTAAGATATTGTATAAGTACTTGGCTATTCATTATACAAAATAAAGAAAAAATTAATAAAATTATAATATTTCAGTAAAAAAGAAGGCTTGAAAAAAGAAAGGGAATATTATTAAACCTGCAATAAACGGGATGGATGGCCCAAAAAGGCGAATTTATGAAAGTTAGGTTTGAAATTACAACTTCAGTTGAATACATTAATTCAACTAAATGCGGCCGTGTAAAATCAAGCGTTTTATTTTTGAATCGGTCCCACCAAATTTCTCCTTGCCCATCTATTGTACCATTTCCCCCTTCAATTAAAAAATATATTAAAATCATTAAAAAAATAAAGTTAATTTCATTTAACCCAATTCTGCCTCAATTGTAATGGATAAAGTAAGATTTAATTTTAAAATAATTTGCTAACCAGTAATTATGACATCAGTTAAGTTGGATCCGAAAATTAGGGCTTTATGTCTGCCACCTGGCAACTCTCTACCTCTCCCATATGAAGGAAGCGGGTCAATAATTGGCCACCTATCAGAATTCTAAAGAGCAACAAAAAATCTTTATTGTTAAAATTCCATTTTTTTTTACTAATTATTTCATTTTTTTAACTTACAGTGGATCCAATTATCACTGCATCTTGATCCAAAGACAGAGTCAAATGACTAATCAAATTAAAACTCCCAGTCAGCCATTTACCAGCTGGCACGAACAGCTCAGCCCCGCCTTTATCGGCAAAAGAATTGAGGTAAAAAATCGCGTTTTCAAACGCTTTTGTGTTGAGCGTTTTTCCGTCTCCAACCGCTCCAAATTCGGTTATTTTCACACTGTGCGGTCTGTATTTTGCCGGATCCATCTTTTTGCAGTACGAAATGGAGGCTCCAGTTTGGTTGAAGTTGAGTAGAAATGTTGAGAGGAGAAGGAGAAGGCTTTTGAAGAACTGGATTGAAAAGTTGAGAGGTTTTTTTGTTAGTTTTTGTTGGGCAATGGGATTGGGTTTTAGATATTATTTACTCTGTTTTTGTTGGAATTTTTGTGTTTACAAGAGATTTTAGGAAGAAAATGAGGAATAATTGTTGGAAATTTTTGTATTGACAATATAAAATACACAATAAGTACCTACCACTAACAGTACTGGTACAGTACCAGCTACAAATATGGACTGTACCGGTATGTACAGAATCAGCATAATGCAAAAAAAATACTTGAAATTAGTCAAAAATAAATGGAAAGAAGAAGGATTGAAGAAAACCACTTACAGTCGTAGATCTCTTCATTCTTCTAAAGATAGGATCTCACTTAAAAATAAACCAAAAAATCTATCAAAAGGGGCAGAATAATTGAAGTACTGAAGAACCCTTTTTGGACTCAAGACTCTCTTCCAATCTCCATTGCCATTACAATCAATTGAAGTTAATTAACGAACAAATGGGTCTCTTTCGTTTTATGCATCTCGCACAGTCACTCACTCACGAATGGGGAACTATAAATCATGACAGTGACTATTGATGTCCGAAAAAAGAAGAGAACAAAATGGACAATGGCACCTCCTTTTGTCTCTTTGCTCATGGCAGCTCATTGCCCATTTGGGTCTTTTGGGTCTGTACTGAAAGAGATTCAGAGCAATGGAAACGCCCCGATTTGTTGAGATTTGATCGAAGGAGAGAGAGGGGAAGAGGAGAGCAGAGCAGAGGGTTTGATTGGAGAGAGGAGAAAGAAGAGAGAGTCATCAGTTACAGTTGGAAAGGAAGTAAAAAGTAACTGTTTCTTTTTGCAAACCAGTCCCTACATTCTGCTGTCTTTACAGTATAAAATAATAGTTCTTTTGATGAACTTGAACTCCACATGATATTTTACAAAAAAAATTGTACATATTATTATATACACAGGACTGTACTTACATAAAACTATTCATAAAATTATACTATTATAATAATTAAAGTTAATTAGTTGTTGTAAATCCTTCTCTGTAAAGGAGCATTAGAAAAATGAGAAGGTGTGAAATATAAATATGAAAATACTTATGGGGCAGGATGAGAGAAGAGAAGACATAAAGAGAGGAGGCATTGAAGTGAAGGGGCAGTTGCAGAAATGTGAGGGAATCTGAAGCATCATTTGTGGGCTTTGGATTCCCACCAAAGTAGTACCAGTAAAGGCAGGGCAGTGGTATTTACATGGACGTTTTTGACAGGGACAGAAACCGAATTTTTTAAAGGAAATTAATTTAGGAGTTAGCACATGAACGTTCACCCAGTATAGAAGAAATCCTCAATTGGTTAAGAAATACAAAATATCTTGTTCATTCTGAAATCAAATTTGAGCTGAGTGGAATCGAAGTTGGATTAAATTGGCCCAAAACACATCAAATCCAGCTTGATTGATGAAATGTCCAACTTACTGTTTACCCCCCATTGAGATTGATATGATCAAAATTTGATTTGACCAGGCTCAGCATTAAAAAAATGTTCCAAATTTTTTTTTTTTTTTTGTAATATTGATAATGTAGGGCATTTTCTAATTTATGCATAATAATGGGGCTTTGCAGAAACTTCTATTTTGAGCGGTTCTGTCCCAACTAATTGGTGTGATGTGAATAGGAACGCCCAAGTATTTGGGGAAGCTCGTAAGAGAACCAATTACCAATAGGGCAATAGTGTCTCTTTTGTCTCCCACTGTTTTTGTGTGACCTCCAACACAGGGGACCAAAATTGTTGCTCTTAAGTAGTAACAAATATCTTTACAATTTTCCAAGTAAAATGACCCAATATGAATAATATTTTTGAGGAACTTACAAATAAGAGCTAATTATATCTTTCTTTCATTTTATGTAATAATTTTAGACATCTCATGTGAAAGGATCTGTGAAACAAGGCCATATAAAGAATATTTTTATTTTAAATTTTAAATTAGTATCTCAGTATTCAAATATCTACAACTACAAAAAAAATGTTAAAATGTTATTCTATAATCATTTACTTGTTAGGAAAAACTCCGATAAGAAACAATAACAAACAACTTTCATATTATAGAAATTTATACAACGACCAAGTATAAAAGCTACCTTAAATATCAAATTTTTTCATCAAAAAACTACCTTAAATAAGAATTTTTCATGTTTTATTGGTCTGACTTAAAGGAAGAAATATTGTTGATTTTGAATAATGAAGCCCGCACTTCGACGGGACTTGGAAAGTTCAATGAATTTTTTATTGCGTTAATTCCCTAGAAGGAAATGTTTGCCACCCGAAGGACTTCAGGCCAATAAACTTAATTAGCAGCCTTCAAAATATATTCTCAAAAGTAATGGCCAACAGACTAAAGAGATATATAGATGATTTAATTTGAAGGAATCAATCCGGTTTTATTGAAGGGAGGAACATTGCCGATTGCTTTATGTTCGCGAGGGAAATATTACATAAATCTCACGCACAGAAAATCCATATGTTAATATTTAAAACTGATATTTATAAGGCTTTTGATACATTTAGTTGGGATTTTATTGATGTCATTCTCCAAGTAAGAGGATTTAGTAATAAATAGAGGACTTGGATGCGGAATGTCATTTTACAAGTTTCAACAAGAATTATATTAAATAGAGTTTTCGGAAAAAATGTACACATAAAAAGAGGAGTTAGACAAGGAGATTCTTTATCACCAAGCAATGGATACTTTAGCGAAAATAATAGAGAAATTAGCAAATAGAAGCTTCTTTATTAGGCCGGTCCCGGATATTTATATCGGGCAATTCTGTCCCGACGATTCCATATTCTTTATCTCGCCGGAGGTTGACCAGATCAGGAGGTTTAAATCAATCTTGAAAATGTTTGGGAAAGTTTCAGGTTTAAAAATGAATTTTGATAAGTCCGCAATGACTGCAATTCATGTCGATGATAATGAATTGAGTTGTCTAGTAGAGAATTTGGGATGCTCTGCGACGAATTTGCCTATGAGATATTTAGGCTTACCATTACATTATAAAAGACCAACTAAACAGGAGTTTTTTTTGAAAATAGAGAAGATTGCTAAGAGACTTCAGGGGTGATAAAAAATTCTCTTGATATGGGGGAGATTGGTACTTATTAACTCAGTGCTGACTACTATTCCTGTCTATTATCTCTCAGTTTTCTCTTTTCCAAAATGGGTGATAAAAGAAATTGATAAAATAAGAAGAAATTTCCTGTGGAAAGGAAATAAAGAATCGGGTTATAATCTACTTTCCTGGAAAAAAGCTTGTAGACGGAAGGAAGTAGGAGGTTTGGGCATAATTGATCTAGAATTATTTAATAAAGCGCTTACGTCCAAATGGTTATGGAATTATTTTCAAGAAAATAGATCTATTTGTCAAAAGCTAGTAAGTCCGATAAAGTTTGCAAATCCGGATGAAAAGAGAAATTCAGCCTAAGATTCCTTCTTCTGGAATGATGTCTGTAAACTATTGAATTTCTTCTTCGCCAGCACAGAATTCGCTATTGGTGACGGACGAAGTATCAATTTCTGGGACTCAAATTGGAGTGAAGACTTAAATTTGCACTACCTTCCCTATATTCTTTCTCCCAACAAAGAAATGGTACACTGGCTGGATTTTATAAGTGTGTTCAAGAGACAAATCTTACAAGAGCTTTGCACGTAAGAAATCCATTATCAAATAAGGCAATGCAAGAGTTATCAGAACTGCAAATTAAAATCAATTCCACGAATCTCGTAGCGGAGGGGATTCAATTAAATGGAAATGGGATCAGACATGACGTTTTACTACTAGAAACGCTTACAAAGTGCTAGTTAGAGGTGTTCATTCTGGTAATTCATTGAAGTATATTTGGAAAATAAGAGCACCACTGAGAATACAAATATTTATTTGGTTAACACAACAAAATAAATTCTCATGATTGATAATCTATTAAAAAGAGATTGGAGCATAGTTAATCGATATACACTTTGTAAAAGGGAAAGTGAATCGGTGGATCATTTGTTTAATCTTTGTCTTTTTACAGCCTGAGTATGAGAAATTGTAGCACATCTATTGAATCAGGAGTTGAACCTATCACATAATTATGTGGTATTCTTATATCAAATTTTCGAAGGAAAAGAAACAATGAAGCTAAAACAACTATTAATATTCTTCTTCTTTAGAATTTGGAGAGAGAGATGAAATAGAACGCTCACAGAAAATTACTTCCACCATTGGAAGCTAGCGACGCTGATTCTACAGACTCGAAGAGAGTTTATTGAAACTTCTTCCTAATTTTCTTTCTTCGTTTCTCTTCTTTTATTTCCTTTTGTTTTTGTTTTTTTTTTGTAGTTTTTTGGTGATTTTGTATAGTTTTCTTTTCTTCTTTTTGTAAATGATTTGTAAATAATTTTATTTTAACAAAAAATTGGACGCAGGACTTATGAGTCTGCTCCAAATATTAAAAAAAAATATATAAAACATATTTTGAGAAATTTATAACTAAATAGTTTATTATTTCATAATCCTTGTTGTATGTATTGAATGCTACGAAATATTCAACAAACTCTCTGTAGACCAAATTCTTTAATTCTATAATATTCCACAAACTTACATATGTGTCAACGTCTTCCTTTTGAGTTTTGTGCTATGTTGATCATGCCACATTAGACCAAAGTCTTGTTCATAGTTTTTCAATCGGAGATTTGGAGACATGAGTCAATTCAGGAGATTTGGGGGTAAAAAGTGTCTTCTACCTTTCTACTTTTACAGATACATATGAGTTGAGACGACAGTGGAGAGCAAATTTACAGTTTAGCCCTAACATTTTAAGTTCTCAATCAGAAAAAAAAAAGTAACAAAATACCAATTTTTTTTTTTTGAAATGAACAAAATACCAAAATTATTATTTGAGAAATCCGATTTCCCCCTAATAGCGATGGCACATAGTTTTATGTTTAATTTATATTATATATACTAGTTTTTAAAAATGGCGTATACAAAACAAAAAGTAGTATTTTTTATGTTGTTTTCTATCAGACTTAAATATAAAACTTTGCTTTTCCTTCAGAAAATAACTACAAATTCTTGCAGAAGCCGAAGACTTTGGTATAAGTGTATGCAATTAATTACCACATTTTTAGGAGATGCACAAAATATATTTTTGACTACAAGATTTCATTTTCCTTGAAGCAAAAGGCTTCTTGGATTAGGACTTTGTCTTCCTTTTGAGTCTATCCTAAATTTATAAGCCACTGCAAGTTACAATTATCTCATTTTTGTTTTTTAATTAAACACAAAAAAGAAAAACAGTGAGTATAATTTCTCCTTCTTTCTCTCAATTTTTTCTTTTTTTGGTTTTATAGTTAAGGAAAATCACTATTTTGGAAGATATCTTCACTTTATGAAGGGTTAATTATGAAGAATATTTGATGTATTTGTTATATAGAAGTATTTTTCATTTGAGAAAAACTGTCAAAAAGATTTTGTACTCAAATTTATAAGTACAAATAGCATAATGCTGGTGGAGAAAAAAATGTTTGCTTCCAAATAAATTGTCAACAAATCAATGATTTTTCTTATGTTTCAAATTTTATTTTTCTTAGACTAATATCTCTCTTTTTAAACGTGCACTAGTGAAATTAGATATATTTACAGGTAATGAAGATATATCAACACTCAGAAAAAAAAATGCACTGAAACCTTAGAAGAGATTTTTACATGAAAATGTGCATGCATATCGGTGAAGAAAATATATTTATAAATAAATAAAACTTAATATTGCGACAATATAAAAGATTTATCATTAAAGTAACAAAGATGTACTAGTACTACTATAAGGTAAAGATGCTTAAATATATGTTTAAAAAGCTTTAATCAATTTGACCAGTCAACATTTATATTGGCCAGTCAAATAACCAAATTCTTAACACAGTAGGTGATGGTAGTACTTATTAATTTATTATAATTTCTCTATATAACTACGATATTTTTAATTAAAGATTTAAGAGACAAAATATGTAATGTCACACATTCATAAATATATTTTCATTTTCATTTTAAAATTGCATCTTTAGCTAAATGATATTTTGAGTTCTACATACTAAATTCTGATTAATTAGCACGATATGGGCAGGGCACCCCACATGGACCAAACTTTGGAAACAATGCACATGGAGATATCAGTTTGCTTATTGAATGCAGAGGCAAAAGAGTATATTATAATAGACAAACTAAAATTTTGTAAAGTATGTCAATACACTAAAAAAGAAAAAGAAAAAACATGAACGTTCAAACAAAATATATTACACAACTAACAGTCCACTGCAGGAGAAATCACACCTTTGTTGCAAATATAGACCCTTCATTCATTTGAAAATTAAATTTAGTCAAGATTGGGATTTTGGGCCTGTGCATATATTTGATAATTGGGTGATGTGATATAGTTTTTGTTATTAGGCTTAGGATTTTTTTTGTAAGATTTAAGCATATTTGATTGGGGAACTAAATCAGATTTTTGAGCTCATTCAATTTGGCAAATTAAAAATAAAATTTGAAGTATTTTGAAAATGACCATGAACAAAGAAAGAAGAGCTTTTACAAGGAAAAAAATTTCAAAATTAAATGGTTCATTCACAATGTCTGAATGGTCCCTTTGGTGATAAATACATGAAGCATGAATGACTATTCTTTCACAAAAATTTAATGATCCCTTCATTATATATGAGTAAAATGCCTCCACAAATCCATGTTTCATCTTTTCACCATCCATTGTGTTAGAAGGGACAAATGCAAAACAATATCTGCCCAATTAATTTTTTTTCCACATGAAATCAAATTAAAGATAGAAGAGTTAGACCAATATCTATGATATTTCGGAAAATATAATAGTTCTTGAGAGTTTGGAGGAAAAATTGATGTGACAGGACGAGCACATAGCTAAGTGACATTCAAAAAGCAAATTCTAATTAGTCTTTTAACTCACAATGTAAATGAGATGACACTCTCATATTTTTTAGTTAGGAGATTAATTAGTAGAATTTGTCATTTTAGACATTTTATTTCTTTCTTGTTGATTTATTTTTGTCATTGTATCACCAAATTATTGTTATAGTACTTGCTTAAGATACAAAAAGAAATTGTTCAAATTTTATTGACATTGATTATATGAATAAAATAGGAGTGCGTTGTTCTCTTACTACAAAAAAAAATTCACTTAATAAAGTTTAAAAAATTTCTTGAAGGAAATTTAATGAAAAGAAATGCCAATGTATGAAAATCAATGCATAGGAAGATTCTTTGTTATCCGAATAATAACAAAATTATTTATCTTTAACAATAATGAAATTATAGTCTTATAGACCAATATATATGATATTTGTACTTCTTAATTATTTATCTTTATATATATATGAAATTTGTGAAAATATGGTGCTTCTTAAGATTCTGGAAGAACTCGGTAATAAAATGAATTTTTAGAAAATACTTAATATTTACAATAATTCTCCACCTCTTAGTTTGGCAATAGCACAAATGGCCCTGTTATCTTTTTTCTCGAACTGTCGAATTAAGAAATGTGGCTCAGTGACCTTCAAAAAAGAAATGTGGCTCAGTGTGATAGAATAGAGAATATAATTGTCACACTTCATTATTTTGGTGTTAATTAATCTTGAACTCATGACCAATAGCTTATTGTGCTTTGTACTCAATGACTAGATCAAGAGTCCATTGGCATTTTTTAAAAGTTGTGGTCATGTGTTATGATTTATGTAGAGTTGTTGCATTTGATGATATGATTGCCGATTGGTGTATTTGGTTTATATTATTCTATTTTAAAAACTCAGTAAGATATGTCAAATAAGATAAATTTTATCTACAACATTATTAGTATTATTACAAAGATGAGTAGAACTAGAAAGTTATTGCGCAAAGTATAATTTTCCTAGAATATATATAATATTTACTCTTTCTATAATTATCTTGTTATCACATGATCTATTGGATCCACTACAACTGCGGTCTATACATCTAAGTGATATTAACAAAGCCCCATAATTTTATTTATTTTTTAAATTAAACAACAAGAAATTATCCAGCCATAATATATTGATTAACTATCTATTGAAGTTCTTAGTAATAGTTTCTAGCTCATTATTGATAAATTTATCTTTTAATGAAAGCAAAATTATCCTTTACATAGAACCACACAACAAAATTCAAAATCATGTCGGCCCACTCTAAAAGCCCAAATATAACGTTCTTCAAAGCCCAAAAACACGACGAAAGCCCGGCACATGTACTTATCGACTTTTTTTTTTTGATACCATTATTTCCCAAAATAAATCAATATTTACCACTGTTTTGAAAATAATGTGGTAACTACCATTTCCGCCACTATTAGTGGCGGAACAGATGTTGTTCCGCCACTAATAGTGGCGGAATATGTGGATTTTATAATTTTTCAAAAACGGGATTAATTAGTGAACAAAACGTGTTCCGCCACTGCCACTGGCGGAATAGGGGAAAAATTTACCTGTTCCGCCACTTTCACCGGCGGAACAGAAAAAAAATTAATTTTTTCTCAAAAAAAAAAAAAAAAAATGTTTCCTGTTCCACCACTACCAGTGGCGGAACACTGTTCATTTGCACTAATTAATCATATTTAGTCAGTCAAATGAGAAATTTTTGAAAAAACTGAAAATTCACATGTTCCGCCACTAGTAGCGGCGGAACAGATGTGTTCCGCCACTGGTAGTGGCGGAAATGGTAGATACCACATTATTTTGAAAGGGATGGTATTTACTGGTTTATTTTGGGAAATAATGGTATCAAAAAAAAAAAGTCGTACTTATCATCCCTAAAATACGTCCTACTCCTGAAAAAGGAAGTGTATCATTCGTTTTTTTTTTTTTTAATTCAACCCATATTTGATTGATGACTTGAGAGACTATGTTAAATATGTGATATATAAGATTGTATTTATTGAGATTTGAATCTATGATTTCTTACAATAAATTCATTACGCTCTACCAATTAGACTATAAGATATTTGCAAATAAATAGACTCAAAAGATAATAATCTAAAAAATTATAATGTGTGACTTGTGATTGTGAAGAATTGGCTCAAAAGATACTAATCAAAAGATTGATTAGACTCCAAAAATCTAAATTTGCTGAAGATTGGGATTTTGAGCATGTGAATATGTTGTCAAAATAGGTGAAAACTCTCATATGCATTTAGACTTTCTGTTTTTAGGCATTTATGATTTTTTGGTTGTTGTGAGGATTATCTTTTTTGTAAGATTTAAGCGTTTGTAGTTTTATTATTTGTCAAAACTTATGATTATGGAAGCTAATAAATTAAGTCAGAAGAAATAATTGTAGTGTTAAGTTAATAGTACATATATTATTTGAAAAAATATAGTCAAAATTATGCAGTATTTTTAAAATGGGCTTTAGCCGGACGATAAGTCGGCTCATGAAACCCAATTATTTGATAAAGGAAACTAGTTCAGTTGTTAGGCCCATTGACCTTATCAATTTGGCAATCTCAAAATAAAATTTGAATTGTTCTAAAAATGATGACAAAGGCAAAAAGAAAGTTCACAAGAAAAACTATTTTTATTTTTATGTTGAATGGTTCATTCAAAATGTCTGAATAGTCCTTTTAGTGAAAAATTCATAAAGCATGAATAAGTTATTCCTTCACGAATGTGTTGTGATTTTTTCATTATATATACATAAATTGCCTTCACAAATCCTTATCTTTTATCTTTCTACAACCCACAATACTCAATTGAAATTTGTGTACATACTAGTCCTTTTTAAGATTTTGGAGGAAACTAATAATAAAATGCTGACTTGTTTTGTAAGAAAAAGGAACATAATAACAAATGCTTATGAGAACACTTTTCATTCCTAGTTGATAGCCCATCCAAATATTATTCTTCTCTTCAAGAACGTGAACTTCTCACTAGTGTTCCACTTTAAATTTCAGAATTTTTGATACAACTCATAACAATAAAATGAGTTGGGCTAATTTTCACGCCACATATAATTCAGCCTCGCACCAGTTCAATGGCCTGGCCCATCAATGTCACACAATGCATGTATGCATATACTGATACCATGTATAATACTAGAAGAGTTCCTGAGGGCAAGAGAAGAGGTTCTTCTTGGACTATATGTGGAAGCTGATACACCAGAAGGAAATAATAACTGAGGTTCTTCTTGGACTATATGTGGAAGCTGATACACCAGAAGGAAATAATAACTATTCGTGAGGCCACATTGAGTTTTTCATCATGAATGTTCGTTTAGAAATGAGGAAAAATTATTCACGCTTTCAAATTTTTGTTCGTAAAACCAAACTCACAAACAAACTTAGCCAAAATATTTACTCTTTTTACGAACAAAAATTTGATAGCATGAATATGATACATTTTAAATTTTGGAAGGATAAATTTGATTTTTGAACTTTTAAAATGATAAATAAGAGATAGAGATATTATTCTCATTTAGAAAGATAAATTTGAAATTTGCACTTTAAAGTAGTAAATATGATATATTATAGATTTATAGAAGGGTAAATTTTATATTTTAACACATGTACAACAATTCAATGGACTAAAAGTGCTCATTTTTTCATCTACAGGTTGATAAGAAAAAAAGCCTATGTGGCACTTTGTAGGGGCTTGAAATAGCTTGAAATTTTGTAGCTTTATATATATTTATTTATAATTAATTATATCCTTAAAGTCATTTAAATTATCTCAATTTTGTACGGTATAATTAATATTCCAAACACAATAGTTCTCGTTGTTTATGGCATTTTTTATTTCATGCGGGCATATTTGATATTTAAAATCAAACAAAAAACATGCATTGTGTAACGAAAGATCTCATATTTTACATTAAATGTAAAAATTTTAATTTGTACAGGTGTTATGTATTAAGTATATAATATAATGAAATTTCTAAGATATAAAAATTGTTAATTTAATCCAAAATCATATCAACTTTTTCATGCATACTGAATTTTTTTTAATTATTTTTCTTAAATTGGTTCTACTTCTCACTTGAATTCTAATTGTTTGGATTGTTGCTGGCTCTTGATCCTGATTATGTTGGACAAAAAATATGCATTGCATAAAGAAAGATCTCATCTTTACATTACACGTAATAATTTAAGACTGCACGGAACATGTTATGTATTAAGTATATAATATAAATGAAATTTCTATGATATAAGAATTATTTCTTTTTTCCAAAATCATATCAACCTTTGCATGCGTACAAAAAATTGTTTTTATTCTTTTGAATTGTTGGTATTTAAATGTGTTTATTGTTCTTTTGCATTCTTGATAATTGGATCATTTTTTTCTTGATCTTGATTTTCTTATATAAATTCAAGAAGCCATGCAAAAAAATTATATTCCAAAATAATATGCTATCACGGAGAATCGAACTCGGGATCAATGGATTCCCGCCCACCCATTGAGACCATCAAGGCACACGATCTCTCGCATCAATGTGTAATATATAATTTATTTAAAGGCTTCTCTTTAGACATTCACAAAAAAATACTGAAAAACTAAATTGCTCTTTCATAGGATCGAGCTTCGGTCATTAGATTCCTACACAAACGCTCAGACCATTGAGCCACGCGCTCTTTTCCGCACATGTAACATATATCTTATTTATCGACGTTTTTCTTTTTTGCACACACAAAAAATGCTGAAAAATTAAATTGCTCCGAGGGAATCGAACTCGGGTCGTAGGCTTCCTGCACGCACGGACAAACCATTGAGCCACGGGCTCTTTTGTTTAAATTTAGAACATATATTGTATTTATTATCTTATTCCGAATGACGTGTCAACATCAAATTCAACTTGAATTTCCTTGTAATCGAGAGAAATGAGGGTATATATGTTAGAACTTTTGCTTGAAAATACCAATTGGATTAAGAGTTTTTATAAAATTAAACATGGTAAATAAAATATTATATTTAAAATAATATTTTTTGATAGAAAATAATAAAAGTAATAATTAAAACGTTTTTACCCGAGCGAGTGAACTATGTCCTGAGATGTATTTCCCTCACGTGCGAGATATGAAAATCACCTCAACATACTACGGGTAGCGTCTCTTCTTAGAGTCACGTCCATGGAAGAGACTGATAAAAGCCTCCTTCAATACCTAACTTGATGTATAAAATATTTATATATAAAATAGAATATCAGGAGTATATGTATGGAATTATTAGGAATATATATTATGTGATATCTTTTCTCTCTACTTCTCTCCCAGGCAAGGTCAAGGGTACTCATATTTATATCGGTGTATGGATGTAGGTTTTCATATTAGTAGTAAATGTCTTAATTATTCTTTTGACAGGTTGTAGGTTACAAAACAATTAAAAGGTTCATGCGTGTAGTAAACTAAAGTATTAAAATCATATGTTACAAATGTATTAAGGTGCAACCTAACCATCAAGGCTTAATTCTAAATAATTAATTTTGACTTTGCATTATTTGCTCCAACAATATAAACTTCAAAATTTTATCAAGAAGGCATCAGGTGGGACTAAACTGACTTAATAAAACCGGAACATAATAGTAGCATACACAAGATATGTTTTGCATAAACCTATTTCATGTACACCAAATTTTGAAAAAGCTATGGTTCACATGAACTGATTCTATACAGAAATAAATTGTGTTGATTTTCATGTTTTCAGTTATTGCTGTGAATAAAAACGGATACCATAAGTTAGAGAATAAAATTCACAAAAGATCAAACGCTTACTTTATTTGTAATGATACAAAATGAAGATCTCCGATTATATCATGTATTTTCTCTCTCCTCATCAAGAACCGCTCTTCAGTCCATAAGTATCTTTGCAGTTTTTAAAAAATACCCTCATAAAATCGAGAATATCATGTTTACTTTACAAAACTGAAAAATATAATAAACTGTTGAACTTTATAGTTATCAATTGCATTATGGTTCATGTTTCATGTTTGCATCTCATAATTTGAGCTAATACTAATGTATTATCGTATATGTCCACACAAAATATGATAATTCCACATATATATATATTTTGTTATTACATTTCTCCAGCTCGAGTTGCAAATATCATCCGAATCTTTTATTTTACAAGCCGTCCGAAGCGGAGCGAGAGTAACTCTAGTATACATTAGTTTTACAACCCTAACTGGAATTCTTAGCTCGGTGAATGAGTTCTTATGGTATTTTTAAGTTATTTAATTGACACCAAAATATATACATTAAATTTCAAAAATAGTCTAAAAAATTGATGTCCACTAGAAGAGAGATTGTGCAAATCCAATTAATAGAAGAACTGAATCACTAGGTTCCTTCACCTCTCCTAATCGGTTTTCTTGGACTTGCGAATAAAAATCACACCGTCTTTCTGTTTCTCTTTATCTTTTGTTTTTCTTGAATTCATGTTTATTTTGTTCCTTTTTATATTTGTAACCATAATTTGTTATCTAATGTCTTAGCAGTCAGTTTCCTTGTTGTGACTTTAAAATATATATTAATAAATGTGTATGCATAGTTGCATACACCTATGGTATATCTCACACAGGTATCAAACATACCACATAATTTAATTTCTTTGATTGCATTTACAAAATTTGCCACATAAATTTACTTTTCCTAGTTGGATTTACAAAAATTTGTCTCATTGCCACATGCATTTCTAGAAATTAGGTTTTGGACCTAGCATTATTGACAAAAATGATTTATCATTTAATAAGATCGAAATTCTCAATCCCTAAAGAAAATTTTCATATATACTCTTACAAAAACTAAAAAATATCAATCACCCTTTTAAAATTGCCAATATCATATTTACTCTTCCAATTTTCAAAAATACCAAATCTCTCTTAAATGTTATCGGCCCAGTCCAAACAACAAACAGCCCACAAAAAGCCCAAACAAACCCAAAACAACCAAAACCACTTCTTCAAACTCTCAATTAGGGTTTTAGCCATTGTATTGCACAACAGAGAAACAACTGAGAAAGAAAGATGGGGAAAGTGGCGTACAAGAGGCTGAAGGGAAGCCGCCACCTGAGGCAGCGTCTCGTCCTCGCAACCCTCGCCGGAGCGGCGGTGGTGGTGGAGGAGATTCGCTCCGACGAGACCTCCCCGGGGCTCCGGCCGTACGAGGTCTCCTTCCTCCGCCTCCTCGAAACCATTTCCGATGATTGCCTCGTAGAAATCAACGAAACTGGTAAGTTAAGTTGTTTATACAAATTTGTTGTTTTTTTGTTTTTTGAAATTGGGTTTGTTGTTTTTTTTTGTTTGGCCAGTTTATTAAAGGGGAAATGTTAAATTGTATCTTATTCTGTGGGTAAAAATGGTTTCTTAATGAGATTGATATTGAAGAAAAAATATGATTTGTTCTTTTTAGGAACGAAATTGAGGTACAAACCTGGAGTTTTGATCGGCGGAAAGAACATAGTTCATGATTGCGGTCTGAGCCGCTCGATCGGTTATTTTCTCGAGCCGTTGATTCTTCTCGGTTTATTCGGCAAGAAACCTCTTTCGATTCGACTCAGAGGTACTCGAAACAATATTTAAACCCTAAACCCTAATTTCTTGTCTATTTTTCACCAAATTTATCTCAAATTATCAAAATTAATGATCTTTATTTTTGTAGGAATTACGAATGATGCGAAAGATCCATCAGTCGATACATTTAGAATGACGACTTTACATATGTTCAAAAGATTTGGAGTTCCTTTAGAAGGATTAGATTTGAAAATTGAAAGCAGAGGAGCTCCACCTCTTGGCGGCGGTGAAATCATTTTGAAAGTCCCAATTATCCTCAATTCCTTATCGGTAAGCACTTTTCTTTTTATTAGAGCTTAAAAATAACGCTAATTTCAAATAAACCCAAATCCTCTACTGTTTAAAAAGGTTATATTTGATAATTAGGAATGGTATATATGGAATTACTCCTCAAATTTAGCGACTTTGTTGTTATCTCATGAAATTTGATGTTCTTGACGGCTAGTTGCATTGATGGAGTGTAAATATAACTCTAATTTCAAATTTACCCAAAACTATTTTTAGTTAAAAAGGGTGAATTTGATAATTTGGAAAGGTATATGTGAAATTACTCCCCCAAAAATTTAATGGTTTGATCTTTTTTTTGTCTAGGCGGCTAATTGGATTGAAGAAGGAATGGTGAAAAGGATAAGAGGTGTGGCTTTTTCAACTAGGGTTTCGCCCCAATTCACAAATAGAATGATTTATGCGGCTCGCGGGATTTTTAATCGATTTATTCCGGATGTGCATATTTTCACCGATCATAGGATTGGTACAGCTGGTGGAAGGTACTTTCAATTGGACTATTTTAGAACACTTTGGTCTTGATCTATTTTGGTTTTAATATTTCCAGCTTGGTCTTAATATTCTATTTTAGGTTATAATACCTTATTTTATTCTGATGTATTTCATTTTAGGCCAAAATACTGTCTTTTTACGACAATGATTTTATTCTTTCCTTTGACTGGTCAAATATCCTATTTTAGCCTGCCTGAATACGCAAAAATACCTCATTTCAGTCCAGAATATTCTATTTTAGGTCAAAATATTCTACTTTTTCACCTGGATATGAGACATCCCTATTTTAGGTCATAATAGATACCTTGTATTTAATCCAGAATATCCTATTCTAGCGCAAAGTACTCATATCTTCTACTACAATCCTAGCACACATCCATTTAATTTCGTGCTCAATATTCTATTTCCGGTCAAAACACTCAATAATATTCTATTCTTGGTGATTGTATAGTCAGAGTGTTTTTTTGGTCACAATACATACCTTATTTTAACCAATAATATTCTATACTTTATTTTAGTCCTAAATATTCTCTTTTGATGACAATCCTTACATCCATTCATCTCGCTCATCAAACTCTCTATTTATTCCAGGTCGCCTGGATACGGAATCTCGCTGGTGGCGGAGACCACAGCCGGCTGCCTAATCTCGGCGGACTCGACGGTGAGCCATCCGAAGGCGGACGAAATGGAGGAGGAGATGGACGAGAAGCCGGAGCTGATGTCGCCGGAGGATCTGGGCGTGAGGGCCGCCTCGATGCTGCTCGAGGAGGTCGAGCAGGGCGGCGTTGTCGACTCAAGTCATCAGGTATGTCTGTTTGTGTACTGTTTGTTTGTTTGTTCGGTATTTGTTTTTATTAGAACATTTGATCTAAATTTAAAATATTATTTTGCAGGGTTTGTTATTCATTTTATGTGCTTTGTGCCCGCCCGATATATCTAAAATACGAGTTGGTAAGCTCACGCCTTACGGAATAGAAACGCTTAGAAATATAAGAGACTTTTTAGGTGTGAAATTTGATATAAAACCTGATCCAAATTCAAGCACTGTCACTCTCAAATGTGTCGGATCTGGTATTAGAAATCTCTCTAGAAAGTTATCGTAAAATCATATTAAGAAATTAAATATTGTTTTGAATTTTGATTTGGAGGAAGAGTTTTGTTTGTAATTTATATGCAAACTTGATGTATTTTTATGTAGAAGAGCAATTTTGACTATTTATTTAGATGAGAATTCATTCCCTGCTCAATTAAGCTGAGCCCGTGTAGAATTGATTAGTGATTTGTGATGTTTTTATTTATTAATTAGTTATGAGATGTTTTTGGTGTATGTATTGTTTTATATTTTATCTGGGTTTTTTGTTGTTGGATACATACTAATTTATGTTCTTGAATAAAACTGAGTTTATCATTTTATTGGTCATATAAGCATATTCAGAGTATATTTTGAGCAAATAATACAAGCTGAGTGGGATATGATTTATATCTGGTCATGTAAGTTAACCACTGAATAGGGAAAAGGAAAAGGAGTAAAGGTATATGAAATTTGGCAAATCCTAAATTGTGGTGATAAAGCAAGATTTGGTTCATTCTCCCAAAATGTCAATAAAACTGGAAAGAAGTGGCTACATGAAATTTAATTTTAGTAGTCCTTTTTTTATCCAAATCAAACCTTATCTCAGTACCAGTCCTTTAAGCTCCTTTTGTTTGTAGGGTCCCAAATTGTGCTAAATCACAGTATTAATTACTATATATATATATATATATATATTTTTTTTTGAGTGGCAGTATTAATTACTAGGGATAATTTCATATATGCCATTACAAAAACTCAAAATATCATATTTGCCATTATAAAAACTTAAATATCATATTTGCCATTGTAAAAACTTAAAAATATCATATATGCCATTACAGAATCTTAAATATCATATTTGCCATCACAAAAACTTAATATATCATATTTGCCATCAAATTTACTCAAAACTTAAAATCATCCATTTTTTCCGTTAAAATTAACGGTCCAATCTTATAATTATCATTATACCCCTAAATTTAGTTAATGAATTAGATTTCATATTAAAAATTCATTTGATGATCTCTCTCTCTATCTCTTTCTTCATGATTGAAATTCATATATATAAACAAAAATAACCTTCACTTCAATTTGTTAGTCAAAATAATTTGACACGAGAGAAAAAATTATTCAAAAAAATAATCAATTCATTTCTTTCATATCAAATTTTTTTGACTTCAAATTAAAAGAAAGAATTTTTTTTGCTTATATATGAATCTAAATCATGAAGAGAGAGAGAGAGAGAGAGAGAGAGAGATGTTTAATATGAATCTAATTCATGAAATGAATTTAGGGATATAATAGTAATTATAAGATTGGATTGTTAATTTTAACGGAAAAAATAGATGGTGTTAAGTTTTGAGTAAATTTAATGGCAAATTTGATATATTAAGTTTTTGTAATGGCAAATATAATATTTAAGATTTTGTAATGGCATATATGATATTTTTAAGTTTTTACAATGGCAAATATGATATTTAAGTTTTTATAATGGTAAATATGATATTTCTAGTTTTTGTACTGGCATATATGAAATTATCCCTAATTACTATAATGAGTCCTAAAAACTAATCTTAGTCTCACAAATTGGGGTAGTGATATTGACCTAAAATGACTTTTTTACCCCTATTAAATAAATACATATATTATGGAAAGAATCTCAAAAATATTGCAATAAATTAGAAAGATTTGTATCTTCTCACAAGACAAAATTGGAAAGATATTTTAGTCATATCAACTTTTAGAAAATTACACCAGCTTGAATTATTTTTCCTCCTCAACCTTCAAAAAAAGAGTTCTTGTTCCTCCTCTCCATCTTTTTTTGTCAATTGAATTTCTTAAATAAATCTTGAATTCTTTTTCCTCCTCTTAAAAAGAATATTATCTAAGATGTATGAGTCCAAACAAGTTTATAAGCTAGCAAGATCAGATAGATTAACAAAGAGATGAATATATAATCTACAATTCTAACCACTCATGTTGCTAATGATATTTTCACTTTCATTGATTTAGTCATTGCTATCTCGATTTTATTTTTTTATGTAACAATAATGAGTTTTTTATTATGTTTTTCTAATTATCAAGTTATTTAGTCATATAGTTGATGGTACAACTTACAACTTATGCCATTTGTGTTTTAAAGAATGTTATTTACTTATTTTTTGAATCAAGAAATATTATTAATCTTAATATTTTTTTATCTTATTTTATTATTTTAGAAAGCTTGATTAAAATGCAAGTTGAGTTGGAGGCTTTTGTAAAAACATTAAAACCCATTTTTCCGTGAAAGAATGCTCACTGATTATTTAATAGCACTAAAAGGGAATGTCAATTATTGCACACCGATGGAAATTAAATACAAAATTATACTAATGGATTTGAAGACAACTTAGATTCTACTTTCCATAATACATGGTTCTATTTAATAGGGATAAAAATGTCATTTTAAATCGATTTTTCATGTAGCAAGTAATATTTGTTCCTGTCGATAGCACTAACCCACAAATTGACCTAGATATATATAGTATATAGGTGAAATGCAATGCATGATTTAAACTTTAAATTGAGTTCTAGTTGAATGCCATGAGTAACAAAATCTTGAATCACCCTTCAACCTAAATTTCTAAATCCATTTCTGTAGCTAAAATCTCATTGGTGCCACAAAAATAAAGAAAGACTCTTGAGCCGATTCAGTCATCAAGAGAGAGAAAATAGCAAAAAGTGTTTTTTGTAAAGAGGAGAAATTACTTTACTAGACTAAAATGGTTAACATTGTTATGTTTGCAAGGAGAAATTACATTGCATGACAATACCAAAATGTTTAACAAATATACACACAAAAGAAATACGTCGCCATAGTGAAATGGTTAAACATTGTTATTTTTGTAAGGAGAAATTACATTACATGACCATACCAAAATGTTAGATAAATATCCACACAAATGTACAAACGAAAGTACAAGAACAGTTTCTAAGCTCACCGACTAGTCATCTTTTTCCTCTACCATGTGAACATAACTAACCTTCCATTCCATATACACATCATCAGTTCAACATTTTGCCATGGAGAATTCCAATAATGCCCCCGAACTTTTCAGTTTTGCTCATTTACCCCTATTTTTTATTTTGCTTACTTCACACCCTAAACTATTATTTTTTTTCTCTCCAATTAGCGCAACTTATCGAGTAAAAGTTAAAGTAAGGGTGATTATTAAAAAATAAAGATTTCATAGATGCCTATTGAACAAAACTTAAAGGTCTAGACCAATTTGGACTCCCCATTCTTCTTCCTCTTCTCATTTCCATCCCTTTTTTACACACATTGTTCTTTTTCACATAGAAACACAACTATACAACTCTTCTAATGAAAATATAGGAGAACACGAATAGGAGAGAGAACCAAAACCAACTCATAGAGAGAGAAACCGAACCACTTGTCGTACTTGTTGGGCCATCAGTTCCAAATACCGAGTTATTGGATCCGGAGTTTAAAACCGTTGGACCCAAACCGGTACCTGTTGTGGAACCAGGTGCTATACCGGTTCCAAATCCAGTACCTGTACCGGTACCGTAAAGGGGAGTAGGGGTTGTTGATGAAGTTGTCGTTGTTGGACTGCCAAGACCCGAACTAAAAATAAATAAATACATAAATAAATTATAGCATTGTATTTATTATTACTATTATTATTAATATTATCATCATTAGTAATATTATTAATAATATTATTACTATTATTATTAATATTATCACCATTAGTATTATTATTAATATTACTATTATTGTTATTACTATTATGTTAGTATTATTTTTATCATTTTTTTATTATTATAATTAATGTTATTTTATTATTTATAAATATAAAACTTATTTGGGAAATTCAATATATACAAAAAGAAATTTGTGATAAAATAATATTTTACCTTGATGATGGAAACGTACAAGACCCAACACCTGAAAAATTACAAATTTCATAATTAGGAATTCAAAATCTAGAACAATTCATACTAATATAAAAAATGTACAAACAAATAATTCAAAATTTTCAAAATAAACCCTAATCTTACTTGGATTTACGTTCGTAAGCATGCCTGCCCCACCAAAATCACAGCTCGTAGGCGAAGGATTCTTCTGATAATAACTATTAAAAGCATAAGAAGCATGAGCCTGAATTGAATTAGGGTTATAACAGCTCCCCATTGGCTGAATGCCCGTACAGTCAGCACCTCCAATCCCACACGCGTAATCCAGCGCCAGCTGTAATGCCGAGTCGCTCGTACCGGTCTTGGCCACGCACCAAGTCTGGCCGCTTGAGACCGGTATGGTGCTGGGTACCGGTACGGTGCTGGGTACCGGTACGGTGCTGGGTACCGGTACGGTACTGGGTACTGGTACGGTACTAGGTACCGAGACAGGACTCGGTACCGAAACGGGAGGGAGATATGTGGGGGTGGGAGTGGTGCCGGTACTGGGTTGAGGGTAAGGATTATTAGGATACGTTGTGACTGGATTTGTGACAGGTGTCGTTACGGGATTGGTTACTGGAGTTGTTGGATTTGTGAGGGGAGTTGGGTAGGGGTTTAAGGGAAGGATTGTGCCAGGTGGCATCATGGGATTGGTTGGAGAGACGGTTACGATAGGTGGGGCGGGATTTGTGGACGGTACGGTTATTGGTGTGGCGTAAGTAGGGTTCGGTACCGGATCGTAATTGTACGTGTCATGTTTTGTGGATTTGGGTTTGGAAGATTCTAGAAGGGATCTTTGAGAGGAGTGGTGAGAGATTGGAGTTTTGCTGTCGAAAAAGATTGCGGAAACTTGGAGTTTCGAGAGAGGAGGTTTGGATTTTAAAATTTCAATTTTGGGGGGAAGTTTCTGCCCTTTTATGTGGAGGATTAGAGGGATTTTTAGATTTTGCATAGGAGTGATTATGTTATTGATCAAATTGGCTTGTTTCATAGTTGTTTCTGCTATTAAAAACGACTCAGTTTTCTTCAGAAATTGCATGATTCTATCGTAATTCAAGTTTTTGGTTTTGTGCATGGTTTGAAGGGTGGAGAGAGAGAATGATACAGAGATTTTAATACGCTGATTGAGATTTAGGGTTTTGAGAGAAGAATGGATGGATTTCAAACTTGAGAGAGATTTTGAAAGGGATTTTTCGGTACCGGTTATTACAATGGTAGTAATGCTCAAGGATTTGAGAGTTGGTACCAGTTTTGTGTTGATCTGTTTGGTACCTTCAAATGGGTTTAGAAAAAGAAAGACCGGTACCGGTACAGAGGAGCTTGATACCGGATTAAGAACACTGGTTGTGAAGAAAACCATGTTACGGGTTTTGACATTTTTGGTGGTTTGAAGCAAAGTTGGCGCCGTTTTTGATGCATCATATGAAAAATCCACAATATTTCCTGAAAAATGAAAATGGATAAAAATCAGAATGAGAAATAAATAGTTTTAGGGTATAGAATGAATGAGAGAGAGAGAGAGAGACCTGAAGAGGTGGGAGAGAGAAGAGAGAGGAAAAGAAAGAAGAGGAGGCAATGAGTTACAAAGCTTGCAGCCATTAGAGAGAGAAATTTTGAGAGGGTCTCAATTTTAGTTTTTCCTTTTTCTTTTAAAGAGGCTGTTGTGTGTGTGTGTGTGTGTGTGTGTCAGTATGTGTTATGTGTGTGTGTGAAAGAAAGAGAAAAGATGGGCATGGCAGAGAGAAAAAGATGGGATATAAAAGTAAAAAAGAAGTGGATAAATATATTAAGCTAGAAATAAGGCACCAAAAGAAAGCAAACAATTTGAATCTTTTGTACTTGAAAATTTTCTTATATGGTTGAAAAAATAATAATTTTGGAGTTCATGATGGATAAATTTTGTTCTCTAAAGATAATTTTTGGAGTCCATTTTAATAAAATATAATCAGAATGTACATTTAATGAAAAAAAATCAATAAACTTTTTTTTTTATTCAAACCCGTAGGTAATCAATAAAAAGTTTTGAAAAATAAGAATAACCAGAATAAAAAAATGTACTTCCAAAAATGAGAAGTCACCACCTTATGACAGGCTACAAGCCCAACAGAGAATTTGTTCCCTTATGTGAAAAAGGAGCACATTTTACTGTCAAGGTATCTTTTCCATATGAAATATAGAACCATAAAATATTGATAAAATTGAAATACTTCAGAATTTTTTTTCAAAAAAGAAGAATTCAAGTTAGTTAGGTTGCACCTATTTAGAAGGTTTTTTTTAGAAAGTATCTTGTGCATGCCTCTTTTATGGTCTCAACCACAATGTATGAAATTAAGGCATTTCTTTTTGACAGTTAAATTGAGTATGTTTCGAATTTTTTATTTAATCAAAAATTAAATATACAGGCTCAAATTTAATCTTTTATCTCTTTGTTTTAATACATATATCCAAATAATTTGGTTGTTTTGTAAGACTTAAATTATCTGAACGATTGAAATTTGCGTAGTCTGAAATATTTGAGTATGAATTTGCTTTTAGCTCGTGCTATCCATATATGCCGGGTGCTCATTTTTTGAAGAAGAATTAAAAACATCCACATTTAACAAAATAAACGTTGGTTAAATGGATAAAAATGGTAGTTAAGTGGCCTTTTTGTTCAGCCGAAATAATTCCTCAAAAGAGGAGAAAGGGCCCATTTATTTTGATGGATCATAATCCATACAATGATAAAAATAAGTAATAAACATTTAATAATGACTCGGGAACGCATTAATTCAGGTGATGACGATCTAGATATCCTCCCGATCACTGCTTTATGTGTAGGATTGATAATATGTATTCTTAGTCAAAATTTGCCAATCTTCTTTTAATTTTTCTTATTCTGGGGAAATTACTGAATAATTTGACTTCATGGTCTTCTTGATTTTCAAAATACCAAAGATTCTATATATTATGAGTAAGTATTTCATAATTGTATGTAAGTTCTCCCAACCATTTTTTTATTTGTCTTCAAAATCATGTTCTTCAAGTTTCATTAGAGTTGTTTATGTAAACTATATACCATGTATATATTGCTTAATGATTAAGGTTTTTTGAAAAGCAAAACTTGAAAAGGGGTGGTTTAGAAGTATCTTTTTGACCACCCATGAGAATATCATCCACCATACAACCCTAACTATTGCACTTAAAAGTGATTCAAGGGGATAGAAAGTGATATGCCCATGCAAATGCAAATGCAAATTGAGATGGAATTAGACTATGTTATACATAAAGATAATAAATAAAGGCCAAAAGAGTTCATTAGATACATAAGATAAGGGCAAGAGGATGTGTAAAGAAGAGTTGTGCCCCTTGTGCCTTCCACTAGAATTGAAAGCGGGACCCTTATATATGTTTTTCCTTGAAAGAAGGATCAAAATGTATTTGAAAAAACGAAACAAAAATTTAGATAGTTTATATTGTTAGAATCATATGTGAGAATGATTTACAATTCTTAATTAAATATTTAATGTCTTATATTTAGAACTTATTATCCATCGGATATACATTAATATTCATGTTATATAATAAACAAGGCATTTTATTTGTCTCTGAATTATATGAAAACCATTATTTTATTAAATAGCACGGTTCTTGAAACCGTATTAATAGATGATAAATTCTAAATATGAGATTCAATTACTTATTAACTATTCTAACAATTCTCGTGATTTATTATTATTATTATTTTTTTTTTTGAAGTTCCTCAAATGAGGAATTATTTCAAAAAAGAAAGAAAATTGTTTATATTTTTCTCATTATCAATGCATATAAGGTTTGAGTCTACAACATCTTAATATCTCAACAATACTAAGCTATGAGACCATCAGCCTTATGATTTATCATAAAAAAACATAAATATTTTGTGATTTATTGAATTTGTATGGTGGAATTATAATAATAGATTATCAAAAAAAATAATAGATTAATAGAAACCTCCCTGAAAACAAGGCTCAATGGTGAACTGGTGATGCTTCAAGGCATGAAAAGAAGTTAATAATGAATTAATAATGAGTTTTTGTGCATATATCACTTAAAAAAGTATGTATAATGGCAAAACGTCAGATTGGATTTTAAAAACGATTAAAAGATAAATGTCATTAGACTCATTACATCAGCTCAACCTTAGATCCAATGGCAGTAATGATTTTGTAAGTGATAATTATAAAAAAAAAAAAAAGTCTCACGACCAAAAAGAGTTTTTGGTTTTATTTTATTTTTTGAGAAAATGAGGGGACCCAAAAGAGTCGAACATATATATCCTCATGGAGAAGGCACATTCTTAGGATTTGATACATCACATAGTCTAGAATAGAGTATGATAAAGAAACATATAAAAATAAGAATCAATGCGTTATATATAGTAAATATTGTATTGTTTCAAACAAAATCTAGAATGAACGGAAGAGAACTTGATAGATCGTATATATAACCAAAAAAATCTACACGAACTTTTAAGGGAATTTTTTTCTGAATAAATATTTGATTGCAATCATTTTTTTTTTCAAAATTTAGTGGGCTGATAATTTTTGATGGGCTAATAGCTCCTCATATTTAGTTACATACTGTAAGCTTGAGATTTTATGTTGTTTTGGGCCAAATATTCATGATCATCCATATCCCCTCTTTTATTTCACCAAAAATAGTCTTTTCAAAGGTACAAAGAAAAGAACAAACTTTAACTTGTTACTCCTACTGTAATTAATTTTCTAACTTCTTTAATTTACTTTACTTTCAATTTGTACTAGCAAATTGTACTAAATAAAGATTTTGAGACCACAGCATTTATTCTCCTAGTCATAGTGAGGCCATATTAAGATCCGGCATGAAAAAGCAACCTTATCATGAGTTGTTTTGTTAATTAACCTTGTAAGAAAAAGATTTTGCAAAATTATGTGTTTTCGAAGGTTCTTACTGTTATACCCCAAAATTTTCGAAAAAAATATAAAAGGGTATTTTTGTAATTTTGCTAAATCTGAATTTTCACAAATATTAAACATAAATATTTTTATCAAATTATGTATCTTAAAATAAAAATGCAGCAACTAACACTGTCAAGATTTGATTTATATTTGACTTTTCATTCTATAACGCATAGTTTTGTAACTTCTAAATAAGGGTCATTTCATATATTTATAAAATCAATTTTCTTTTATACTGTTTTACGCTATGTTGCGCGGATACTTCAAAAATTAGGAAGTATTCTGAGACACTTGTATCCGATACGGATACGGCTGCGATACGGCTCCGATACGTATCGGATACGCCACGTGGCGTATCTGATTATTTTAATAATAAAAAAATTCGGATACGTTTAGGATACGGCTGGGATACTTCTGGGATACGGCTGAGACACTTCTGTCAGGATACTTCTGGGATATTTTCACTATATATTTGGTCCACTATACTTTTTTTAACTATTTTTTTTTTCCATAAATCAAATTTTAACCCACATTCAAACCAATAAAAGATTTATTTGCATTTTGTTCTTTTTTTTTGTCTACAACTCACACAATTAAAAAAAATAAAAAAATCAATTTCCAAGAAAGTCAGAAATAATTGACTTTCTTTTAAATCAAATCTTGAATTTTATAAATATTAAGTATCGAGTATCTATTTAATTTCATTCACATATTTTGGTATTAAATTTGAAATGTTAATTATTTTATTAATTAATTAATTTATTATTATTATATTATATAAATATAATTAAAAAAAGATATATATATATATATATATATATATATATATATATATATATAGCCGTATCTTTATCCTAAATTTTTTGAGATTTGTCATATCTCCGTATCCGTATCGTATCGGATACGATACCCATATCTGTATCCGTGCAATATAGGTTTTACGGTACTAAGGGCATGAGTCAAAAGTATATAGTTCCATGATTTTGGATTTGTAACTCTTTCTCCAGAAGGTTTTCTTTCTTATCAGTTTCTTGACTGGGTCAAAACGGTGGGTCTTGATTGTCATTACTTGGTATAAATTAAACGGGCCATGCAGGGTTATAGGTTTGCATTCTCTCATTTATTGTTTTGTTAACCGAAATTAAATGTACCAATTTCATGGCCATTAAGATCATGAGAAACTCTCACATTTTCTAACTTGGCATACAAGTTTCTTCACTCCATAAATATCCATATATCTAATTCAATCGGATTCATGCTCTCATTACTGGTCACGCATCCTCATATCAATCAAGCTCTAATGTTATTTTGTCAATAAAATATCCTTCATTTTATATCCAAATTGGGTCTTGATGGATTGGATAATTCCAAGCATCATTTAGTCAAGTCAAAAGTCGTCATTCAAGTAAGGAATTTTGCTCTCAAATACGTTTTCAATTTTTAAATTATTTTGATATTAATAATATGAATTATATTTTTATTTGAACTTATATTGCTCATACCGAATTACTTATTTTTTATGAAAATAAAATATTTTGTAATAATAATAGTAAATTTTTAAGCGATAAATATTTTTATGGGATACGATGTGATATGTGGAAAGAAAGTGAAAATAAAGTTAAAACGGGATACAGCCGTACTTGATACGTAGAAACCAGGATGGCTGATTCGCTAGGTGTGAGGTCATATTTAGTAGATGGAAGATAGAGCCACCGATCATCCAATAACGAGTTCGGAAAGACTTGCATTTATGTGCGTACTCGATGCCACGGAACATGATTTAAATGTGTGTGCATGAAGTGGAATGAGAAAGTCGATATCCCAATATAAAATAATTTTAAATATATTTATATTTATTACGATTTATTCAAATGTTTATTTACTAAACTTAATTTATTTTTAATGTATCCGAAGCATACATTTACTGAGTTCGTACTCACTCCCCTTTTTTCCTTCACTCATATTTCAAGTTCAATTATTAAGCGGGTGCATTTGGATTGAGCGTCGTCAAACATCGAGACCAATTAATGTAAAATAAAAATAAAAAATGTAATAAATATATTTAGATACTTGATTTTATATATTTCTTGTATATATTTATGCTGCTGTAATATGATTTTAGTATCGTATATCCTAAGTATATACGATCGTTATACCTCGGATCAAAAATGGGTCCGGGGTGTAATACTTACAATGCACTAAAAGTAAAAAATTATATAGCAACAACATTAAGGTTCAATATTTAGGTCTTATTTTTTCTTCAAACTCCTTCGATAAAGATGCCAAATTCTATGATTAGTGTTGATTTAAAATTAAAAATCTCATGTGACTGCAATAAATAAATTATTATGTTTCTGTCTGAATATAAAGTGATATCCAAAGATGCAAACATTAAAAGGTACTAATTTGGTGAACCATCTTAGGCAAGTCTAAGAAATTAATGACTTGGCCTGGATTTTTTGTGGAACAGATTAAACGACTGTCCTTATAGCTATATATTTACTGATAAAAGAAAATTCAAAGTTCTAATTTCATTATTTGTTGTCAATAATTATTGACTGGATTATGACTAATATATAAGATTTCTTTATCTTAAAATATTATCAGTTAGTATTTATTTTGTGTCTAGCAAAATATAAATTATGACATGGCATTCATATTTGGAGTTGATCAGCATATTTATTCGATTTTTAAGCTATACTACTTTTGAAAGTTGGATGAATCAAACATTCATTTTTGATAAAATATAATCCAAAAATAATAACATATATTATCTAAGAAGTTATCAAACAAAACTCAAATTCCTAAATCAAAATGCTCCAAGAAAATCCCAAAAATGAATCCTTAAGTTTAATTTTTGGTAAAAAGTACAAAGTGGTGATTGAATCCACCTTCTTCTGTCTCAAACTTATTGTGCTACGATGGAAAAAGAAAACATGAAAATGTGAAATACAATAGGTACGAAAAAAAAAGAAAGGGACTAGTTGTGCCCCCACATCTTCCAGAAAAAAAGAAGTTGGTCCAAGATGCTCTTCACACCTTTGTCAAGTACTGAAGAATGTTCATTTTAGCCCCTTAACCTTTTTAATTTTGGAAAATCAGAAAATGGTATGGGGTTGAGCACGCTCAAACGTGACGATATACTGTTTTTATAGCTCTCAATATATTTTTTGCTTTTCATATACTGTTTTCATTATTTTACAAATATATAGCTTATTGTCTCTAAAAAATAAATCATATCTATTATTCGTTTAATTTTATATTTTGTTTACTATATATTATTTTTTCGCGTCGTGATAAATGATGAAAAATTTATCGTGCATTATCAGATCCCTTTTATTTTGACTGAAAATTCATAAAGCTTTTTTTATTTTGTTTGAAGCTTGAACCTTTTTGAATTTGTCTCTCAATGATTAACATAAGCTTATTCTTTTTGCTTCTCAATTATTTTGGGATGATGTGGCAACTTGTTTTTTATTTTTGCAAAGGAGATAGAAAAATGAAGTGAAATAAAGAAAGAAAAGAAAATCTTGTATTATAAAGGCAGTTGAAACCTTGAAAATGTAAGTCATGCCACTGATTATTTATGTTTTAGAAAATTCAATTACTTGCTCAAGTTATCTCACACGTAACATTTAACAGATATTAGAAGAGATGTGTATAAACAATTTTTTTTTTTTTTGAAAAATAAGGTATGTTCACAATTTATGGATCAAATTCAGATTTTCTCTCGGAAAAAAATTGTACGGTATCGTCTCAAGAACTCTTTGGATTCTTAAGTATGTTTAAAATGATGTATTACCTAGCAATGATTTAATCCCTGAAATAGTTATTTTTTGTCTTTTACTAAAACAATTCTATTTTAATTATTTATTATACTAAAATTGTAACATTAAATAAGAAGCTAGAGATCTTAGAACACATTCAATTTTTAAACTTCTTTTGCCCGACAAACTATTTTTGTAATAAGTTTTGCACATGATAAGGAGAATAATTAAATCAATGTCACTACTCCAATCTCAAGAAAAATATTTCAATAAAGAAATCTCAAGAAAAAAAATTTGTTTTATTTTTAAGGTTATGCATACATTTTAATATTTATTATTGAGCATATTCATTCGTATGAATGCTTTCAATATTTATTTTGAAGTTCTTAACTCAAGAATATTTTGCAAGAAAGAAAGAAAAAAAAATGCACTCTTAATGATGCATATAAAATTGGAAGTCCCATTCTTATATCTCAAATAAGATTATCAATTACTAGACTTGGGAACCATTTGCATATGCTTTTAAATATAGCTTAAGCTAGAAAACAACATGAGAATATTCATTGGTTATTTGGTTTAATTGTTTAAGGAAGAAGAATAACAGATATATTTGCTAAACATACTCTATATCTATTCCTACTATGGGAAATTATAAGTCAAATTTTATGATACTCTTGCAAAAAGTGAAAGTATCTATAACTTCGTGAACATGTCATCTATACGACTATACCCCATCCCCTATAAATTTTTTTTTTTTTCTCATTCATATACAGGTAAAGAATAATGATATGATGATAACTTGCTAATCATATAAAGTAAACAAGAAAGGAGCAAACAATGTGATATTTGTTATGTTATATACCTACATGTAACATGCATGATTGTTTCTATGAGTGTATGCGATAGTTTGAGATTTTGCAGGGGTAATACTTGAAAAATTCCTAATTGTTAAATTTTTCTTTCCAAAATTGGTAAATGGTTTCAACCTTCAATGTCCACACGTCTAAAAATACATAATGAAATGTTGAAATACTTATTTGGTGTAGTTATTATATATGATCATGTCAATTTGTTTTCAAGTCTTTGTTGTTGCCATTGTTGGTCAATGTCATGTACTTGGTATTTTTGTAATTAGGTCATTCAACAAAATTTTTGGTCAATTTTGGTATTTAGAAGTTCACTTTTTCTTTCATTTTTACATTAATTAAAAAAACATTTCTCAGTGAGAAAGGTATAAATAATATTGTAATATTTTTCAAGGGCATGGAAAAGAAAGGTAAACCCTCTTTTACTAGTTCACTCGAGTAAATAAGTTCACGCTTACACGCACCGGAAAAATGACACGAAGAACGTACGGAGTGGTTCGGTCCCCACTTCCAATTTCCAAATGCGTTTCGTGTACGTTTTTGTGTGCTCTTAACAAACTCCCCCAGAAAAATCCCTTTCTTTTTAGGAGCGTTTCCTAAAAGCCCCATTTTTTGTTCTTTTTTCCTCTTCGGTCCTTCTCTCCTCTCTCTCTGTTCGTCTCTGTGCACGGAGAAAATCAGTGGATTATTCTGAGTTTGGCTGATTTGGGTCGGATTCAGCTCGGCTGGATTGGCTAAGGGGAGTTTTGTTTTTGTGAATTTTGTGGGTTTTTTGGTGGTGATTTTGGAGCTGGGAGTGGGAATCCGCTTGAGAGGGCGGATCTTTGGCGCTTGGTTGCTGAAATCTGAAGTTTGGAAGCTGAGTTTCATTGTGGGCAAGCTCAAGGAATTTCAGTTTGTGAATTTAATCAGTTTTTTTGTGGTTGGAGAATTAGTATTTAAGGGTTAATTTGACTGGGCATGTGGGTTTCGCTCGTCTGGATTCATGGGTCCGTTGGCGTGATGTTCATGGATTTCTGGGGCGAGAAGCTGATTAGAATAAGATTCAGCTTAATTCGGGCTTCTTAATTTGTCCAATTAATCACTGTGTTGAGAGGGTTTTCTCTTCTATTGCTTTTATAACTACTAAATTCGGTATTTTTTTTCTGCGAAATGAACCCGATTTAGCTGAAATTGGGTTAAAAACTTTCTGACTCCTCTACAATCTGAACAAGATTCAAAGTCTCAATAGTTTCAATCCATGGAGGCTCGAATTGGGGCTGAAAGACCCCACTTTTATGCCGCTGGAGGCGATTTAGAGCTGAATTTGGGGAAGAGAGGCATCGAGTGGGACTCAAACCACTGGAATTGGAATCCCGACTTATTCCTCGCAAATCCAGGAAACCAAATCCACATCCCAAACCGACTCCCGATTCCCTCCAACAGCTCTTCTTCCTGCTCAGAAGAAACCCTTCTCGCTCCAACCACTCAATCTGAAGCCGAAAAGAGAAAGAGAGCTGCAGAATTTCAAAACAATGAGATCGGTTCTCTGAGTCTGAGGATTGGAAATGGGGGAGGAGAGGAGAGAGAAGGGAAGAAGGGGAAGGTGGCGGTTCAGACGGGTCGACCCGTTTGCCAGGTGGAAGGCTGTGGGGCCGATTTGATGGGATGTAAAGATTATCATAGAAGACATAAGGTTTGTGAGACTCATGCTAAGGCGAGCACAGCTGTCGTTGGGAATTCCGTTCAGAGGTTCTGTCAGCAGTGCAGCAGGTAGGAAAAAAGGTTTTTAGTTTTTATTATTTTTTAAATTCTGTTTTGGTTTGATATTTGTGATTAGATTTAGGTGTTTGTTTAGTTAGGAGAATGAATTTGGTCAAATCTTCTAGAGTTAAGACTGTGTGGAAAATCTATTAGTGTTGAGTTTGAGAATAAAAACTGTTTGTTTTATTTTATTATTATTTTTTTAATATTCATTTGATGATTAGCTTTACGTCTAATCAATCTTTTGGAGTTAGGCTGTGTAATTATTGGAAATCCTTTTTATTAACACATGTTTGAGTTAGGCTACTTTTGGATAGAGACATCAAACTAGCAGCTTTGATATATTTGATATTTCCCATGCAAGATTCTTCTAGTTTTATAGGGGTATAAACGATAGTCCTTGTTTTACAGGGATACACATGAAATTATTCCATTCATTTTTATTATTTTCTTAACCTAATGTTTTCATTTCATACATTTTACAGGTTTCATTTGTTGGAGGAATTCGACGAGGGGAAGAGGAGCTGCAGGAGACGTTTAGCAGGGCACAACAAGCGCAGACGCAAGGCTCAATCGGACGCCGCCACGTCAGCGCTGGGCGGGGTCCAAGGCCTGGACGATAAGACCACCGGCTGTTTGATCATCAGCCTTCTCAAGATCCTCGGTAACTTGCACTGTAAGTTTAGTATAATATACTCTTTTTGTTTTTTTGTGTGTGTGTGTGGGGGGGGGGGGGGGGGGTAATTTTCGTATGTGACCCTGCCAAGTCACGAAATGTTGAGTATGCCCCTGTAAGATGGGAAATATCATGCAAAATATTAACTGTCGTTGCCGTTTTGTGAAGATAATTTTTTTATATTTGAAATTTTATGAACTTAATTTTTTTTTACATTTTAAATTTCATATATAAACTTAATTTTTTTTTATATTTTAAGTTTTATATATGAAACTTAATTTTTAATTTTTGTTTTTTAGTGAATTGATGAATGGAATAGTATGTACGAAAACAGGATATTTCCCATCTCTTGTGGGGTTATAACTTATAATATACATGATATTTCTCACTTTTGCAGGGTCACACACGCACATTTTAATATTTAATTTTAATTTCTATTTCTACAGCGAATAATACTGAGCAGTCAAACAACGGTCAACAAGACCTAGGAATTCACGTGTTGAAAAACCTCGCGAATCTGGCCAGCTCGATCGACATCAGAAGCCTCTCGGGCCTGCTACAACAGAACGGATCCCACAGCCCGGAGACAAACGCGGGCCCCGCCTCTGACGCACGCCAGCCTGTCGCTTTGAAATCCGCGCCGGTTGTGAATCAAGAGGCTGCTGTGTTGCATGTGAACGGGAATGGGAATGGGAATTTGGTGTCTGTTGGTGTGAATGGAAATAATAATATTCCAGGTGAGATTTTTTGAGTTTTTTAAATTATGAAATAATTTCTAAGTATTATTTTTTGGGAGAGTTTGCCCCTATATTCTGTCAATTTTATAAAAAGCCCCTAACTTTTGACTTAATTTTTACGAAAGACCCCTAACTTTTACAAATTTTGCAAAGTATATAAACACATTTTGCAAATTATTTTTCTATTATTTCAAATAAAGTTGACGGATTTACAAAATATGTTTCACAAAGGATAGGGCGGTTTTCATAAATACCATAAAAGCATGAAAAAAATTCCCCTTATTTTATTTTTAATCCACAGAAGGAAACGGGTACGGTAACACCAACAAAGCAAAAGTAAGAGACTTCGATCTGAACGACGCGTTCAACGAGACGGAAGAAACCGAAAATGAAAACGGTACGGAAACGGTGGTTAACGGTACGGGTTCCGGTACGGGCTCGCCCAGCTACCCGCCCTGGCTGGCGCGGAATCCGATGCAGCAGAACGGGAGCCCGCCTCAGCAGATCAGCGGGAACTCGGAGAGTTTGTCTGCTCAGTCCTTGTCCAGTTCCAACGGCGACGGTCAGGTATTTGGATTATTTGTTTATTTATTTGTTTGTTTGTTTGTTTGTTTGTTTGTGTATTGTGAGATTTGTGTGAGGTATTTGGATTATTTGTTTATTTATTTGTTTGTTTGTTTGTTTGTTTGTTTGTGTATTGTGAGATTTGTGTGAGGATTTTGTATGTGATTTTTAATTAATGAAATTTTGTTGGGTATTCTATGTTTCTCTTGTGTTTTTGGAATCTAAAAGTTAAAATGACTTGTTAGTTTTAACTCGTCTGAGTAACGAAATGGTCTGTCAAAATTGAAAATTTAATAATGTGCTGATGATTTTGCATTATCACCTATTATCATGTGTCCGTATATTACAATTGATATTTTTTCTAATTTTATTTATTTTAATTGATATTCAGTGCCGGACAGATAGAATTGTCTTCAAGCTATTCGGTAAAGACCCTCACGATCTCCCTCTTGATATACGCGCCCAGGTTTTTATTCATTTGTTCATTTTAATTCCTTTATTTTAAATAAATGCAAAAAATACTTTTTTTTTTCTAAATTCTTTTGAATTTTTTTAAATGCAGATATTTGATTGGCTGAACAGCACTCCAACTGATGTGGAGAGCTATATAAAACCAGGATGCGTTATTCTAACAATATATCTCAGACTGCCTGAGTCTAAATGGACAGATGTATATTTAAATTTTCCTAAATTAAAATATATTTTTCTGTTTCATAATTTATATGATTGTACTTTTTTGTCGTTCAGTTATGTGAAGATTTGAGCTATGAAATGGAGAGTCTGTTGAATAACTGCACCGATGACTTTTGGCAATGCGGCTGGATTTACGCTACGGTTCAAAATGAAATAGTCTTCATTTATAACGGTATTATAATTCAAAGATTAAGATATTATTATTGTTATTTTGAATATATATTTGTATTTAAGTTTGAATTTTATATTTCAGGGCGAGTGGTAGTAAATGGATCCGTGCCTTCAAATGATTACAACAATATTTTGAGTGTGAAACCAATTGCAGTCCCGCATTCTACCGCCATAGAATTCTCAGTCGAAGGTTTCAACCTTGCTAATGAGTCGACGAGGTGCGCAATTTCCCTGCAATATTTACCCTACAATTCAGATTTCATAAAATAGATATGGTCAGTCCTAATTGTTTTTTTGTGAATATTTCAGGATCTTTTGTGCGTTCGAAGGGAAGCAATTGTTCCAAGAAAAAACAAAATCTTTAATTGTTGAAAGAAATGGACCAAATAATGAGCATTTAATGTTGAATTTCACTTGTTCTATACCCAATTCAAGAGGAAGAGGATTCATTGAGGTAAAAACAAATTGATACTTTCAGTTTTGTAAGGTTAAATTTGATATTTCCAATTTTTTGAAGGTATGTATGTAATTCTTTTTTTTAATTTAGGTTGAAGAAAATGGATTTAGCAATAACTTTATCCCATTCATAGTCGCCGAAAAGGAAGTCTGCTCCGAAATCCGTGCGCTAGAAATAGAAAACTCAACGGACACAAACCCTAATAACGAAGAATCCCTAAAGTTCCTAAACGAGCTAGGCTGGCTCTTGAAAAAATCCCAAGTAATTTCAAAATACGAGATTCCAAAATCCGAGAAACCGAAACCCACTTTTGACCTCACCAGATTCATATGGCTCGTGAATTTCGCGATGAGTCACGATTGGTGCAACGTGATTAAGTTATTTTTAGATATTTTATTTATAGGAGTGGTAAATTTGAATGGTAAATCCCCAAAAGAGGTGGCTTTATCTTTGGATTTGTTGTTAAACGCGATTAAGAGGAAATGTAAGGGCATGGTTGAAATTTTGCTGAGATATTCAGCGAGTGGTGAAGGGTTTATTTTTAGGCCGGATCAGTCTGACGAGTCAAAGTCAAAGTTGACTCCGCTTCATATAGCGGCTTCTATTAGTGGGATGGATGATGTCATCGATGCTCTTACCAATGATCCTAATATGGTATATTTTCCCCCAGTAATTAATATATATATTTATTTATTTTTGGATTACTTTTTTGGTTTCCTTGCTGGATTTTAATTGAGTTTTGGTGAAAATATAGCGGCTTCATATCGAAAAGATTATATTTTTTTAAATTATATTGAACCGTCATATTTTTATGATTATGTTGAATTTATTTTCTAATTATATATATCAAAATATATTCTGTTGCATTCTATTATGTTTAAATTTTTGCTGAATTATTAATATCAGATTGGAATAAATGCATGGAAAACCGTGCGAGATGACGTAGGCCAAACTCCAGAGGATTACGCGCGGAAATTAGGGCACGATTCGTACCTCCAACTCGTACAGAACAAAATCAACCAACAACAAAAATCCCACGTAGTCATCGGAATCCCGGAATCCATTTCCGGGATTCTGAAATCCGGGAACTCAACCTTCGAGATCTCAGGAAAGAGTGTCGTTCCACCCCCAAGACAGTACTGTAATTCCTGCACGAGACAGGTGGCGCGGCGTGGCGGAGCTTCTAGAACTTTCTTGTACCGGCCGGCTTTGCTTAGCATGGTTGGAATCGCGGCCGTTTGTGTTTGTGTTGGGATTTTGCTTCACACTTTGCCGAAAGTGAGATATGTTGTGCCCTCGTTTAGGTGGGAGTTGGTAGATTTTGGAGCTATTTAAGGTTATTGTTATTGTTATTATGAGGGGGGGTTATATAAGATGTTATATTTAGGGGTTTTATTGTGATGTTGTACAAGTTATTGACTGTGTGAGTGTGGGAACTTTTACTCATGGTGATTTGGTAAACAAATGTGTAGTAGTGCCGTTCCCCTTTTATTGTATGTTATAACTTAGGGCCATATTTGTTTTCGTGTTTGTTTTGATATTTTTTTCTTAACATTTTTTTTATTTGTGTTTTAGATTTCGGAGCTTGTAGCTCGATGGGTTGTCTGAATTTATTTTATGATGATTTCTCACTAAATATTTTTTAGGTTTAAGTTAACTTTAGCTTACAAAATAATATTGTATTATGAATAATTACTCTTTACAATGACATCATTAGTCTTAGTTGCCCCCACCCCTTTATTTTTCAATTCATTTTGAGTATTCTCACGTTACCTCAATTAATTGTTTCACCTATCAGATGAAATAAGGTATAAACAAATTTTAGCAATTGTCACACTTTTTTATATTAAGAATTTATTAAAAATTAAACAGACCATAAGCTATTTTATTTATTTATTTACAAAATATTACTCAAGGACTAAAAAACAATTTATGTATATATTACTATATTTTATTCCATATTGACATATTGTACTAAGTAGTAGGTACTAACATATAATTTTGGGAGAGGTTTCTAAATTCGAGTCCCGATAGACACAATCTTATTTAACATATATTTACTATTTAGCAAAATCTATCGACTCACAAATTGTGAGTTCGATCTAAAAGAAAAACTAGTCAAATGATATCCCTTAGTTTGTCATCCCTTTATTATATTCTATCCTATTATTTTCCTCAAGACGATAATGAGATGGCTAGTGGCTCAATCTCATCGGTGGAGGTGCTGATCTCCTGAAATGTTGCGGCTTATGTTTGTTATACATTTTTATTATCAATATATATAATTTTTTCAACGGGAATATACATATTTATTTATCTATTCCTTTTTATATTTATATTAATTATACCTTTTCTTTAAGTACGTTGGCGGTATAAATCTTATTATTAGCTACACCAGATAACACCGTGTCTTGTCATCTCATATGTGGTGGTATTAGGCCAAAAAAAATCTATTATAAGAAGTTATTTACGAAGGATTTTCAAAATATTTTGTGATTTTGGTTTATCACAAAATATCATCAATGGTTTGCTGTACTCATTTACGGGTTTAGATATGAAGTTTGATACTTAGTATTTATTCCTACAATTTTTAATTTGTAGCAGATTTTTGCCTCTCATAAATATTTACTATTTCCAATTACATAGCCTGATGAATCAATCTTCATATTTCAAGTCATATAAACTTACCATTTTAAAGCTTACTGAATACTATTTAAATTTCACAAATCATATTCATACTATGGTCTCGCTTAAACTCAAAATATATTCTTTCATTTCTTCACAAATCATATTATATTATTTAAACTTTTCTACTATGCTAATTTCTATTATTCCCTATTTCCGTAGTTATATTAAGAAATGTTTCCTCTTTCAAATCATATTACTATGCTTATTTTTATTTCCGTAATTATATTAAGAAATGTTTCCTTTCACAAATCATATTATATTATTTAAACTTATATTTCTATTATTCCCTATTTCCGCAATTATATTAAGAAATATTTCCTTTCTTAATTAATAACTGAATTAGAAAGTAAGATTATTTATTTCCTTCTATGATTAGCCATTAGGTTGTAAGTAAAATATAATTTGTGTCCTGCCTTATTTATAATTATAAATAGTCTAGTAGTATTGTATCATAATTCCATGAATGGAGTAATAACCATATTAGTGTTTTAGTATATTTTCTCTCTTTATATTCCTCTTATTCTTTCTCAGTAGTTGTACTCAATTATCGTTGTTCTTGGCATTATCGTGACACTTCCACAAATAAATAAAATGTCAGACGGTCAGGAAACCGACAAGAACATAGAGATATGGAAGATAAAAAAGCTCATAAAGGTGCTCGAATCGGCACGTGGAAACGGCACAACCATGATATCTCTAATAATATGGCCTCGAGACCAAATCTTAAGAATCGCCAAAATGCTGGGAGATGAGTACGAAACCGCCTCGAACATTAAGTCACTAGTTAACCGTCAAGCTGTCCTTGCCGCCATCACGTCCGCTCAACAACGCCTCAAACTCTACAACGAGGTTTCAACTTTTTGCTATGTTGAATATTGTTCGAAAAGTCTGACATTGTTGCATGGAAAAAACCGATTAAATATACAATCTCTAATTTGATTAAATTGCATATTGAATGTACCGCCAAACGGTATAGTACTCTACACCAGTACAATAGCCACAGAAGATGGCAAGGACAAAAAAGTAACCATCGAGTTTGAGCCGTTCAAACCGATTATGTACTCTCTTTATACCTGCGATAATGAATTCCACACCGAGGCGTTAAATGAATTGCTCGATGGTTTCAACCCTGATATTGATTTAATGAGGTGTGCGATTTCCGTGCAATCCTTACCCTGCTATTCTTACTCTAACATATAAACTGAAAAAAAAACAGGAAATAAAAAATTTATTCGGTAAACAATATATATTTTAAAAGATGAAAACAGTATATAAAAAAAATATAAAATGAAAAAAAAAGTATATAAAAAATTCATTCGGTAAACAATATATATTTTAAAAATTGAAAACAGTATATAATGTATATAGAAACGCGTGAAAATAATATATAATTTCAATCCGTCGCTACAGTGTCACTACAGTACTCCTGTCATGATTTCTCATTTCCCCAAATTTATATGGTCAGACCTGATTGTTTTATTTTTTTCATTTGTGTTTCAGGATTTTCTGTGCGTTTGAAGGAGAACAATTCTTTCAAGAATAAACAGAGTCTTTAATTATGCAGAAGAAGGAAATTAATAATGTTGTGCCCTCGTTTATGTGGGAATCGGTAGATTTTGGAGCTATTTAAGGTTATTGTTGTTGTTATTACGAGGGGACTTTATATGATTATGTTATATTTAGGGGTTTATTGTAATGTTGTTGACTCCGTGTGTGGGAACTGTTATTAATTTGGTAAGCAAATGTTTAGTGTTGTTTCCTTTAATTGTATGGCATAACTTGGAGCCATGTTGTTTTTGTGTGTGTGTGTGTATATTTTTTTGTTAGTATCTTTTTTATTATGCTTTAGATTTCTACGCTAAGATGTGTACCTCAATATGTTGTCTTGAATTGTTGTAAATGGTTTTGTAATTGGCTATTTTTATATTTGAACTGTGGCATACTTATTCTCTAAAGTCTAAATCTTAGATGAAATTACGATTCGGAATTCCAAACATGATATAAGCTGAAATTCATCATGATTTTGAGTCTTGACACCTTCAATGAAAAGTCAGAAATCCGAAAATTTTGACAGGAGTAAAAATGATCTGATGTTATAATTAATCCAAATTCAACATAATCTTATCTCATTATATCACCTTGACCTGACTTGAACTTTCTTTGATTTAGCAAGACAGAAATAAAAGACAAATGTAATTTCAAAAGAAATTAACTATCTCGTACAATATTTTTTTTTGGAAATCGGCATTTTTAATGAAATTCTATAGAATAAAAGAAAATTAAAAGTAAAAATAAAAAAGAGAAAATACAAAAATATTATCTGACTGCTGTAATCCGAGCCCATTCTCTACTGACACAACAACCTACTCTTATTTTAGTTCAATTTATTGGGCTATAAGCCCAATAAATTAAAATTTTTGACATTTTATCCATTTTTTAGGGGTCTTGAGATTTTGCAAGGTCCACATGCAACTAAAATCATGATGAACTAGATAGTACCCTCGCTCCGCTTCGAAAAAAATTATAATTTTATGTTTTATACATTTATAATTTTATGTTTTATACATTTTTTTTGCGTAGTATTTTTTTACAGAGATTATAATAACTTTATTAATTTTCTAATGAAATAGAGAATATTTTAATATTTTTGGATCATTCGACTTTTTTATATTTTGTAGGGATATAAATGAATTAATATATTAACAAATACGTCCGAAATATGGATACCTATGCACATTCTTGGCACTTTAATTTGATGATACCATTATTACTATCTTTTATATTATATTTTGTGATGTATTAATTTCTTTACCATTTATATTGCTTAAAAAATTCTTTTATTTTATAAAAATATTATTTTATCTTATGTAAAGTATTATTTTCTCTTATATATTTTTTTATAATTTTCTTTTTTAGTTTAAAATCTTTTATTTATAAAATATCTATTTTTGTAGAGACAAAAAAGAGAATCTAAATAATTAATGGGAAGTATTTTATTCCAAAAAGAACATGAAATGTTATAGATAACTCAAGTGGTTAGTTAAACAAATTATCTAATATTATACAAAAAAAAGAGAATAAAAAATTATATTTTGTTTATTAAAACTAAAATATTCACAAAATTTAGGAGATACTAAAAAAATCCTTATATATACCGTTGGTCCTATAAAAAAATGACAGCTTGAAATATTTCACTCAAGCAATGCACAATTTTATTTTGCCGAAAGCTTATTACCGGCAATGAGGTAAATGCATATATATCCCTAAATTTTTGAATATTTAGAATTTCAAGGGACATATATTCTTTTATATTCACTTCCATTATATTTAACATTTAAAAATTATAAATAATTTATTTATGGAATTCTTTTATAATATCACTCTAATTTTATAACTCTTTTATTCATAGAACAATAAATATTTCTTTAAACAACTAAATCTTCCAAGTTTCAATTTCTTTATTATATATATATATATTGAAAACAACAATTTAAGATAGATAAGTAAAAATATATTGTGTCAACTTTACAAAATAGTGTAAAATTCATTATAATTATATTGCCATCAATATTATTTCTTTGTGGTTCGAGAATATTAACAAATTAAGAGTAAAAACTAAAATTATTTCTACATACTAAATAAATTAAAATTAAAACAAATATATTAACATATAATTTATAAAATATAATATTTAGAACTCAATTAAATATAATTTCTAAATATCAAAACAAAATAGAAGTAAAATATTAAATATATAACATTTTCAAACGTTAAAGGATGTATTTGAAAATTCCTTGAAAAAAATTTCCTGGCAGGGGACCTGTCACTTTCTCTTTTTTCTTTTTTTTTTTTATGATTTTTTATGGAGTTTTTGATACAAAAAAGTCATAACGGGTTCATAAAAAGCTAAATTGACCTGTTACACTGAATACTATATACATCAAACCATATCATCTTTCTTAATAATTTTTTTTGTGTGATTTTGTATGGCCTTTATGAAGAAAAAATATGTTAGATTTATGTAAAGCTTATCTTACCACATATTGACTCGCTATATGGAACAATGACCATAATTTGTTTCCAAAACTACACGTGTCAGTCAGTTATGAAAATAAGAAAATTGTATATAGGCTGAATTATACAGCACATCCACGAAATTATTAGGCCAAATTTTTGTGTACCCCTGAAAATCATCATAATTTCACATATGTCCTTTCCAATTCTCCTACAAAATCATTTATATATCATGAATTAACATATATACTTTTCAGAAACAACCGAAAAACTTACCTTTCAGTATAATGATTTCAAAACTGCCTATCCAAAAACTGCAATCATCAATTTTATCCCTTACTTTACTTGAAGGATAAAATTTTTACTTCAAAAATTTGGAATCCACTCTTTTAAAAGCTTCTTTCCCTCTTTTCCTTTTTCTTTCAAAAAAAAAAAAAAATCAAAATTTGGCCTAATAATTTTGCAAAATACATGTATAGTAAAAGAACATGAGTTCAAATTTCACCAAATATTATTATACAACACATATCTAGCAAAGTCTCACAACTTAATCAGTTGAAACTCAAAACAAAAAAAAATAGTGTGGTTGATGAGGTTTTAAATAATAACATTAATAGTTTTCAATCTGATGGATGTGCAGTTTACATAAAGCACATTTAGTGTGCTAGATCGAGGGTGTGCATTTTACATGAAACACGTGGTAGTGTGGTTGACCGAGGTTTTAAATGAACAATGGTGCTCTAATATATTAAAGGGTTTATATACATAATCCCCGATTTCTCCACCGAGTTTATGATCAACATTATCAACCTCTCATAAAATGGCAATTTGTATTATTTTTTTTTGTCTTTAATAACCATATAATATTTTAAAATAACCACATATAATTAAAATTTCAATAACCATTAATTTATAATAATCACTTTTACTTATTTAGATGACCACTTCTAATTTTTTTTTTAGATTCAACCCATATTTAATGAATTGAGAGACATGTTAAATGTATGTTCTACATAAGATTGCGTTTGCCGATATTTTAACCCATGACTTCTTACTAAACATGCAAATGCTATAACTACTTCTCTTTAAAAAAATAAGGAAAAAAATTTAGACATTTCATCTTACTTAGCTCATATTGACTTCTAATAAAATGGGAGCTCAAATTGTAAGCCACATACACTGGTATATTTTTTTTATTAGCTCATACGGGCTTCAATATATTTTAGCCCAAAATTTTAACCAACACATGTTGTTGGCTCTCGGACTCCCATATCTTTCAGCCTAAAGTTTCATAGTTTTATTTTGACTTCTATTTATATATTTATATTCACAACAATATATCTTAGATTCTAAATATTATACATTTATATTCCCAATAATACCTTACATTTTAAACATTATATCTTTATATTCATCATAATATATCTTACATTCTAAACAAAAAATAAATAAATAGCCGGGAGCCACATATTAAGGGAGCTAATTAGCCGGTTCCAAAAAATAAATAGCAATATCCTATTTTTTATGGAGAAACTAGAAGTTACTTATATTTTCTCTATATTAAATGGTGCACAGTCATTGATCTCTCATGCGATATGTTGTCTCTTAAGTTATTGAATAATGGTGCACGGTCATCGATGCACAAAATGATCTCTCATGCGATAAGTTGTCTCTTAAGTTATTGAATAATGATCTCAACCGATATGTTGTCTTAAATTATTGAATATAATGATTTCTCATGCAATTTGTTTTCTTAAATTACTCTCCCTTGACTGTTGTTTAGATTTCAGTTATGGCATATAATGTGAATATCTCTTGTTACAAACTATTACTCAATTACACAATGACAACATTAGCCTTAGTAACAGAAGTAAAACAATAACAGTGAAACAATAACAATGCCTGCAATACCAATTATTTTTCGAACTATTGGATAAACTATCATAGCGATTTGATTAACAGAATTAACGGCGAGATTACCGCCATCAACAACCAAATTATGTCCGCTAATCATCGCTGATTCATCAGATGCCAAGAAGAGCGCCGCATCTGCCACGTGGCGAGGCTTAAGCGCCTTACCCTTCAAATTGCACAAAGCGCCATTTACCTTATCGATCAGGCCTGGCGTCATCATCTTACCAGTGAGTCTAATGCTGAGTCCGGTGGCCATTCCTGAGGGCGACACACAGTTCACCCTGATACGATACTGCCCAAGATCCCTGGCAGCTGCTCTGACTAGGCCGAGAACTGCGTGTTTTGATGCGATGTAGGAAGCCGGACCATTTCCACCCTGACTGGCTCCAACACTGGCTGTGCAAATGATGGAACCTTGGATGCCCGCATCCCTCATTGCCCTACCTGCGTGCTTCAACGCTAAAGCCATGCCTTTTACGTTTACAGACATGATCTGTGAATGAGATTGATATATTTTTTCGCTTATATTGAGTAATATTAGGTGTTTTTTAGACTAACATATTATGATATTCAGAACAAAATTTCAGATGTAACCGACCTTTTCAAGATTATTGAAGTCTAATTCAAGGATAGATGTGATGAGGGTCAGTATTCCCGCATTGCTATACATGATATCGAGACGACCATAGGTAGTCACAGCGTACTTCACCATGCTCTCCACCTGTGTCTCGTCAGTCACATCACAGTGTATGTAGCTACATTTATCTCGGCCGATTGAGGCGGCAACAGCTTCCCCTAGATCGTCCTGAATATCTGCAATAACGACAATCGCACCGTTGGATGCAAATAATCTGGCGGAAGCTTCGCCAACGCCACTTGACCCGCCGGTGATTATTGCCACCTTTCCTTCTAACCTAAAAAGGAAGAAAAAAAAAGAAAGAAACACATGCTTAAAAAGGCAGGAGGAAAGAGTAAAAAAAAGTGGATGCAAAGAAGAGCAAAGGCTAACCTTGCTTTGGACATGGCATCGACATTTTTAGAGGCATGAGGGGCTAAAACGAGAGAAGGTAAGGAAGAATCAAGAGCTAAGCTTTCTTTGGACATTTTAGTTTGACTTAATGAGAAATGTTATGTGATGAAGTGCTGATGAAAGTCTATATGTATATAAGTTCGAAGATCTTGGAGGTTTATTTATGAAATCAAAAGAGATAGCTTGCTATGTAGGTGAATAATGATAAATAAAATCTAAAAGAGAAATGTGAAATCACGACGGCCTGGATTACGTTTAAATCATGACTGAATTTGTATATTTAATTTTTCCGCTTTTTAATATACTTTTTATCTATATATTGTTTCTATTGTTTTATACATTTTTTTTGTGCATTATTTACTCTCTGGAATTTGTATATACCGTTTTTCCGCTTTTTAATATACTATTTTTTTTTCTATATACTGTTTACGTACATACTATTTAATAAAATATATTATATAGATTGTTTTTCAATTTTATGCACTGTTTATTACATATATATTATCGTCGTGTTGCACGATGAAAAATCCCATCGTGATATATCAGGTTCCAATATAAAAAGTCTATCTGCTTAGCTTAATTAGTTGGCCACTTGTCTTAACTAAGATGTAATCATAAGGAATTAGATGAGAGATCTCCATATTGGCATCAGCTAAAAAATAGGAAAGTCTTTGAAGTTTTAATTTGTTCAATCAAGCTTTTTAACTCCTAAAATTTTGGGAATCAACTACAAACATATCATTGTTGGCAATATAACAATCAGGGAATTCGGGTTTAGATGCACCTGTACAGCTAATACGGGTTTAGATGCATCGGGATATAACATGACTAGCTAGCTTTGACTCATATAGCTTGCTACTATCTTTCTTTGTAAAATATCTATATTTTTTTTTTGAGAAATTATTCGGAATGTCCAGAAGCGTCCACCATACAGTTTTAACTGTACATATATATATTTGCACTTGAATATATCTTTTGTATTTACAAATATACTTTTTTGTAATTTCATTATACCTTTTGTGTTTACAAAATTAAATTTTTGTAATTTCATCATAAATTTTGTAATCGGACGTTACTAGACGCTCCGAAATGCTGACACTTTATATCTGAACTCTTTCTTTTTTTCTTTTTTAATTTTTAAATAAAAATTGTAGGCCTTTCTTCTACCAGCTGAAAAAAAAATATACAACAAAACGAGGTCGGGCTTCTTCATGTTTCAATATTTAGTGGATTTGGCTTGTATACATTTCTGATTCAAAACACAATATAGGACTGTATTTTTCAGTTTTAAGTTTTAATACAAAATAAACTTCACAGGTAATCTTGTGTTATTCCTTCAAAAAAAAAAAATCAAATTTTGTATAATAGTCATATTCTACCTGTTACGAATAATTTAAGATGTTGACTATATCATTAAATGATGATGTGAGTAGCTTGCAAATATGATCTTTAATTAATGAATCGCGAATCGCGTGTGAACAGTGTTCTAATTAAATGATGCACAATCATATGAAGCATGTGTTATAAAGATGTCAGTATAAAATGAAATCTAATTTTTTATACTCTTTCTTTTTTTTCATAACAAATTTGGTATATAAAGTAGACAGCTGTGTTACACGAGTTCTTTTGTATTATGCAACAATTATTCGGCTCACGTGAAATATGATGAAATAGAGAAAAAAAAAATATTCCAGCCAAACAAAAATGAAATATCTCGGATTAAAAATATGAAAAAACGAAATTTCTCTATTCCAAGATAAAGATGCAATTTGCTTTAATCCATGAAATAGAATATAATTTAGAAAATATATGTTTTTCTTTATTTCAAATATCATCCTAAGTAGCAGTCAAATTTTCTCGTTTGCTATTATATGTGGTCATAAGTCATTATTATATTATTTAAACAAATCTTTTAATTTATGTATCTAGCCGAACGCTATTGAAATAAAACAGAATGATCGGTTATTTTATATTTCACTATTCTTCTATTCCATGCTTTGCCGAACGGGACCTAACTGTCTATTTCAAACAAAATTGGGTGAGAATTATGATGAAGATCATATAGTAACCATGTGAATATATGATAACTCAGGCGGTGGTGGAGTTTGACTGCAAATACTAGGCAGCCAAGAAAAATTCTCTCTATTGATTAATATTGCACAAAAATTTGAAGAAGCCAAATACATAAGAACACATATATTTCTAAAAAATTTCACTAACGCACTATTATTATATACTACTCTGTCGGCCTCATGTCCCTATAAAAGCAAACTAACTGAGATAGAGGTAAGATATAAAATCAGAAAATTAGAAAAGAAATCCAACTCTTCAATATTTAATTTTCATACAGACTTGATATATATTATTGTAGAAGTCTGTATATCAAATACCACAGTCCGATTAACTTCTAGGTGTTTGAGCTAGTTTGGTTTGTGCAAACGCATGTATCCGAAAGGTTATTTGCTTATTGACTTTTAGTTTTTTTAGGAATCTAATATATCGCAATGTACTGTAACACGTCTAAATTACGATGATAGTATATATAGCTAATAAATAGCGTATAAAATTAAAAAACTGCATATATAATTTATTTTTTGTAACAATATATATATAAACAGTGCAAAATAATATATATCAAACAAAATAGTATATTAAAAAACGGTAAAACACTATATATTGAAAATCGGAAAAATAATATATATATATATATATATATATATATATATATATATATATATATATATATATATATATTAGTCCGTCATGATTTGAACTTTGTTTTGTGCATCATTTTAGTACAGGAACTATCTAAAAGAAAATTGTAAAAAGCAACCATAGAAGATAATATACTTATGTATAACCAAACTTTTAAAATATATTATAATAATTTAATAAATGAATCAAGATTCATTCAAATTCATATTATTCATGCAACAAAATAACTAAGAAAACCAAAAATTCTAACCTCAAACTACATTAAAAAATTTCATCTCCATACAACCCATCACACAACATACCACTCAAAATTCAATTACTCAATAAATAGTTCTTCTTTCGAACAAACAAATAAACCTAAAAAGACTAATCATAATTGTTATAAAAAAGAAATTTTAAATTTAATTTTTATTATGATAGTAGGGGTATTTTCATAATTTTAAAAATATTTTGGTATGTTGAGAAATAATAAATTTTAGTTCAATAAATTCTGCACATTAATTAAAGAATTTAGAAATTTGAATCATCAAATTCTGAGGTGTATAGTGAAAGATGTGATTATTTTAAGTTGGAGGGTCTAAAGTACAATTTCGGCAGCAGTACGTGGCTGTTCAGTTTCTTCTTTTGTAAGTTCAGAGAATCTCATGGGGAAGGCTGAATTTTCAGATTTGCAGTTAGTAGGTAATTATGGTCTTTAATGAGAATAATTTGCATTTAATCAGAAGATACGGTGTATCTTTTCCTTCTATTTTGGTTCAAATATCCTCTATTGAAGCAAAACGGGATCCCTTTCCTTCCTTCCCTGTCTTTTTCTCCCGATTGATCTGACCCGCGAAGCTCTCTCTCTCTCTCTCTCCTTTTTCCCTGTCACACGTGACCCCAACACTCCTCCTCCTCTCCATTTCTTCCCTCTCCCTCTCCCTGCCTTTCCTTCTCTTCTCCCTTTCGCGCTGCAGAACCGGACGGGTCCAATGGTGAGGAATTGGAGAGCTGAGTGGAGCTTCTTTCACTGTAGCACGCACCTGGCACTGTAGCACGCGGTTTCTCATTTTTTAGCTTCCGTGAAACCGGTCCACGTAGACCGAAGGTAGAAGGCAATTTCGGCTCGTGAACACCGGGTTTATCCAGACTTCAACCCCAATTTTATTCTCTGCAATCTTCTGGAATTCTGTGAGTTTGCAATTTCTTATTTAGTTAATTAGTAATTAGTGTTAATTAGTATTATTAGGCCATGTTGCATGTGTATATAAATAAAATAAATATTTTTGTGGTTATGGATCTATTGTTTAATTAATATAACTATATTTTTCAAAACTAAATTGGGGAAGGATAAATATTTTTATAAGAAAATTATTATATTAAACGGTCAAATATGTTGGAAAAGAGAATTTTGATGTTATTTTATTATATCATATGGGCTATATTCTAAATAACGATAATCATTGGTATAGGATATAACTAAATAAATGTTATAATTTTTAAGTAAAACGATTGTGGAATATGATAATATGATATTAATATTTTCCTATAATTTATATTATGAGTAAATAATATTACTAAATATCTGATTTTATTAAATCTGAAAATGGGGTATTTTCTGAACTGGAACTGGGTTCTGGATTTTCGGACAGATTCAAGAGTCTGGATTTTAAAAGTTGGAATTTCGAAATACTGTTTTTAAGAGAATCTGGAATTTATAGAACTGGGATTTTGGAAATACTGTTTTGAGAAAATCTGGAATTTCGTGTACTTTTTAAAAGCTAGAATTTCAAATCCGATTTATTAAGGAAATTTGTTTTAATTATATCTTTCTAATCATAACTCCAATTTTCACAAATAAATAGTCGATCTGTATGTTTTTGGGCATTCCGGGATCATTGGTAAGGTTAGTTTCTGCATTTAAGGTCCAGAAAATATTTTTCGGGAGTAATCAGATTTAAGTCGGTACGAATTTCGAGATCGAATAGTAATTAGTATTAATTAAATAATTAGATTCGCGTGAGAAGGAATTCGTATTAGAAGAAAACCAAGAAGTTGAAAGAGTTGCGAAGGAAGCTCTAGAGTTTGTGGAAGCCGGAGATTTCGCGTGAGAGTTGCTAGTTGTTGCATTTATTCAAGTAAGATTTTGCCCGCATATACTTTTCCTTTTGGCTATATTTGTTCTTCCGTATAAATAGTATTTATATTATAAGTATTTATAATGATAATACCGAATATTGAATATATAACTTTTATTTATGAAATAGAGCTTACATGGCTCAAATTAATATTTTAGTAATAAAAGAAATTAAAGATAATATTTAAAGATATTTTAAGATACGGGGTATAGTGAGATGTGTGAAAAAGCAGAGGTAATACAGCCGTACTTGGTAGAGCGAAACCAGGGCCGCTGATTCACCTAGGTGAGAAGCCGTACTTAGTAGAGCGAAACTAGGGCCGCTGATCACCCAATAACGAGCTCGGAAAGACTTGTATCTATGCGCGTACTCGATGCCACGGAGCATGATCTAGTGTGTGTTGTGTGTAGAAAGTGAAATGAGTTAATATCCCGAAATGAAAACAATTCTTATAACTACTATATTATTACTATTATAAATTATGCAATCGACTCTTCGTTACTTTATTTTTTTTTATATAAACTATATTTATATACATCATATTTTTGTGTATGCGGCTGGGCCTCTTTTCTTACCTTACTGAGTCAGTACTCACACTTACTTTTATGTTGTGCCCAGGTTTTGATCTTTAGCTTGGGAATTTCGGGTGGAGTGACGTCTTAAGCAAATTAAATTTAGTTTAATAATTACTTTAAATAAATGAGAACTTTATAGTCTCAATTTTAGGATTTTAGGATGTTGTTAATTTAATAATTATAATTTAGAGATTATGTGGATGCTTGTTTAATTGTCTTTTGGCGGTTGTTACATTTTAGTCATTTACTTGGATCAGGGGTGTAACAATAATCATTCCTCGATTTTTCCAATTAAAACATGATTTTCAGGCGAAACGCTTTTCAAGACATAATTAACAATTTTTGCATCAAATCCTTTTAATTTCAGAAATAAAAACCGCCTTGTGTCTATTAATTCTTTGCACATAAAATCGATTAATTCCTTTTCTTTTGAAGGCATATATCGAATTATTTTCTCAATTCCACCCTCGCAATCTTGTTCTTTCATTTTACTGTGCACAACGTAAAAGAATTAGTAAAATGCACCATTTCACTACAAATTATGAAAAAAATCATTTATGCCCCCTCATTTTTTTTTTCTCGAAAAATCCCGCTTTTCTCCCATATTCATTTATAAATAATTTTTGTTTTGAAGCAAATGGAAAAAAATGATATGAATAAAATTTATTTATATTTTGCAATGTATAAGTGATATTTCATATATTTTGCATGGTTATCCATTTGATTTCTCACTTTGTAGGGATTTAAATGATACTAGGATATTTCCCGCAGTCCGTTGCGGTATCAAAATTTTAATAATAAACTATTTAAAGTCCCTCCATTTTGCTATTAATATTTTAGTTTAATATTGATTTTTTTTTATTGTTGTTAAAAGAATATAATACACATCTTCAATTCATCACTCATTCAAGCTTTCAAAGCTATACATGCAAATTTTTATAGAGACATGGTAGCGAATGTACAAAGTAAAATCCAGTTCAATCATGTTCTCTCAAACTTATTTTTCTCTTTTATTGTTATACCCAGTGCAATAAATATTACGATGTTGAACCAACAAATTTCTACTTAAAGTTACATAAATTATATGTTCCTGTCGAGTGTTTAAACAATCTAACTTCGTATAGCAAATAACCCAAAAATAATAGGAAAAACATGTAGAATAACATGCGGATTATTTCAAAAAAAAAAGAAAAAAGAATAACATGCGGAATCAATGTAGTTAAAACTTTCAGCGGGCATAATTCCGAAATTGAGGATATTTGGATAATAAATCCTTCAACAATTGATTCCAATAGAGCAATTGGGTGTTACTTTAAGGCTTAACTAAGAATTGAATATAAAAGGGAAGAGGTGCAAACTTATGATTTAACTCTTGATTTTTTTTTTAAATTAGTAGAGAAAGATTTACCTTTTGTCATTTATGCGATGAAAATCACTATTGTTCTTGCCATTACAAAAATCAAAAAATATCAAATATTACAATCTCAACCCAAAGTACAACAATTTATTGAAATACCTCCAAAAAATGAATAATTATTTGCTGCAGTTAAACCATTTTTTAACAATAATTAGAATTTTTTTTGTTATTCATCCAATTTGAAGTTATTATTTGCATGTATGCATGTAATGTTATTATTAATTCTTAATTACACACACGTACCAGGAGTTATGCAAAATATAATATTGCCAAGTGAATTTATCAAAAATTCGAGATGTAATTCTTTTTCACAATAACAGATACATTTTGTAAATTTTATTAAGCTCATAAAAAAAATTGCAAACCATAAGATAAAACTCACTCATTATACAAAATAGTGATAAATATAAGATTATTTCTTGAATTGATGTTTCACACTAAATCACAAATAGAATAAGAAACACCAAATTAAAATATTTCATCTCCATACAACCCATCACACAAAATACCACGCAAAATTCAATAACTCAATAAATAATTCTTATTTCAAACAAACCTACAAAGACTAACCATAATTATTCCTCAATTTTTCCAATTAAAAGATGATTTTCAGGCGAAACGTTTTTGGAGACGTAATTAACAATTTTTGCATCAAATCCTTTTAATTTCAGAAATAAAAGCCGGCCTGTGTCTATTATTTCTTTGCACATGAAACCAATTAATTCCCTTTCTTTTGAAGGCATATTTTTGATTATTTTCTCAATTCCATCCTCACAATCTTGATCTTTCATTTCACTACGCACAAAGTAAAAGAATTAGTAAAATGCATAATTGGACTACCATTTATGCCCCTCTGTTTTTTTTCCATAAAATGATTAAACTACCTGCTTTAGTTTTCTCCCATATTCATGTATAAATGACAAGTTTTGAAGCAAATGGAAAAAACTATATATGCAAATGAAATTTCTTCTGTTGTGTAGGATATATGTGATAGTTTCATATGTTTTGCAGGGTTACAAATGTAACTTATCATTTTGTAGGGGTATTAACATAATATTTTGCAATTTTACGGATAACAATAGAAAAATAGATAAATAAAAAACATACAATGTTTCTAGAAGATTTTCTTCATTTTCTAAATTATTTTCCTTATGATCACCATCAATAGCCCAACTGCTAAACCAAGTAATCGCATGAAATTCCTCCTTTTTCACCCCCAAATCAGACAAAAATTCCTTATCTGCCAAATAAAAAAAAGGATAAATATAAACTATCCTTGATTTTTCTGTAATTTTAAAAAGGTTGAGTGGCCTACTTGCGTAATGTTTCCACTGGCAAAGATGGTGACAGCAAGTTGCTATTGCGAGTCCTTTTAATTGTCCTTTTTTCTCTTTTTTGTTCTTTTCATTTATGCAACAATTTATAGTAAGATCTGTAGAGGAATTAAAATTAGTTAGAATATTTTGTCAAAAAGCCCTTGAATTTTTTTGTATTTGCGTAAATGTACTTACAAGGCTACAAGTTCATCTCATTTTTACTATAGAATTCACATTTATGTACAATAGCAAGCATTAGGTTTGTATTAGAATGACTTTGTATTTAGTTTTTCTTTGAATATATTAATGTATGTAAAAAATATTACTTTTTTTTTAATTTTTACCTGTTGCGGGCCCACATAAATGTTTTCCTGTGGCTAAGTATGAAACGCCATTCAAAGAATCAACACCACTCAAGTCCAAATCCTCAACTAAAAGTAGTAAAAAATATTATAAGTAAATTATTATATCAAATAACCATATTTTAAAAAAGTAAAAAAAAATAGAGGAAAATAAGTCTTACTATCAATTCTTAGTCGCTCTAAATTTACACTTTCGTTTTGTCTCAAACTCCTATCCGCCTAAAACACATAAAAAATAAAATAAAATATATATAAATAATCCAAAATTATTTAAATAAATAAATTATGTAAGGAAAAATATGGTTAAATTACAATTCTGACCTTTAATCTATAAGATTTTCTTTCGACAAGAAAAACTTTATTAATTCCATAACAATCGGTAAGCAATTGAGTCAAATATCCTCGCCCCGCCCCAAATTCCACAACTGCCACGTCAGCATTATCACTTTCTCTCTCTACCCCCAATTTTTCCTCTGTTTTGTTTTCCTTTTTCGCCTTTTTGTTTTGATTTTGTAAAATTCCGAATAATTCCATGTTACCTAAAATTGACGCTTGTTGTACCACATGTTTTTCCTGGTACGGAATTTTCCTTCAAAAAAATAAAATCATTTTTACAACTTAAGTTTATTTTATATAAATTAAAACCCAATATTTTGTTTGAATTTTTAAAAAAGTTAAATAACCTATCGATTTGTCCGTTGAGCAAATTCTCGCAAGATTCAGGGACCAAGAATGAATCATTAAACTTTAAAACCACAGAAGAATGAATATTTTTAATTATACTAATCAAATTAATAAAATCTGAAATTTGAAGCGATAAAACTGATTTTCGTTTCTCAGCTGAGTTTACAGTCGGTTCGTCAGAATCGCCTGAATTAATCGATTTTGAATAATATGGCTGCGCATTTAATGCGTCTATTTGTTTCCTTAAAGGGCATTTCTTTATGTGTGAATCCAAACTATCTTGAAACACAGAGCTGAAATGAGAAACAATAAAAATTATCATTGATTCAATTAGCGCTTAAATGCTAAATATTGAAATATAAATTAAGAAATTAGGGGTTTAGGGTTTAAGAAGATTTACTGTGAGGAGTCAATTGGGCAGGGCACGCGATTAATTGTAGAAGATGGATTGTGATTCCCACAAAATCTGTCCAAAAACAAAACAGAAATCATAAAATTGAGAAAGAAGGGAACCAATTTCGAGTATTTTTATTCCATTTCAGTAAATAATTTTACCATTATAACATTGTCTACTGAAATTTGAGAGAAAGAGAGAGTACTGGGAAGAAGGGCGAGGAGGGTTGGCGCAGTAACGGCGTTTGTTTGGGAGCCAGAACTGGCATTTGTTCGCCGATTCAGGCAGAGGCGGCGGCGCCAGTTCGCCGGACATCGATGAGAGTATAATGCAGGACGGGCTCTCTGTTTGTGAAACGAAATGGAGGTTTCGTTTTGAGCTGTTTTACAAACAGTGTGTAAATCCTGGGTTTTACGATTCCGGAAAGGTAATTCCGGTTTTGTAAAACCTTGAATTTTGAATTTTAAACAATACTATGTTATGTTTTATTTAGTGATTCATGATTTAGTTTACATTCCATAGACAATAGAGTATATTTTTCTCACTAAATATATGATTTGCTAGTCATATTACATCTCAGTATATGTGATTTCTATGTAGGCGGTAGCGGACGTTAATAGAGACTAGGAAGAAGTCGTCTCTCCTAGATTTTGAAGAAATATTATATATATAGTTAAATTATTGTATTTTGTGATAAATTTAGAAGCTATGTATATCGTCTTCCTCTAGATTTTTTTTATATATTTTCTATTATAGCTTTTTTAATAATTTTGATTAAGATTCATCACGGCATGTAATCTTATTCAATTATTTATGAATATTTAATTTTTGTACAACTGCTAACTAAAAAGCTTACACTACATTTAATTTATATACAATATTTTTTAATTTATATATAGTATTATAGCTTTTTCAATAATTTTGATTAAGATTCATCACTGTATGTAATCTTATTCAATTATTTATGAATATTTAATTTTTGTACAACTGCTAACTAAAAAGCTTACACTACATTTAATTTATATACAATATTTTTTAATTTATATACAGTATTATAGCTTTTTCAATAATTTTGATTAAGATTCATCATTGTATGTAATCTTATTCAATTATTTATGAATATTTAATTTTTGTACAACTGCTAACTAAAAAGCTTACACTACATTTAATTTATATACAATATTTTTTAATTTATATACAGTATTATAGCTTTTTCAATAATTTTGATTAAGATTCATCACTGTATGTAATCTTATTCAATTATTTATGAATATTTAATTTTTGTACAACTGCTAACTAAAAAGCTTACACTACATTTAATTTATATACAATATTTTTTAATTTATATATAGTATTATAGCTTTTTCAATAATTTTGATTAAGATTCATCACTGTATGTAATCTTATTCAATTATTTATGAATATTTAATTTTTGTACAACTGCTGACTAAAAAGCTTACACTACATTTAATTTATATACAATATTTTTTAATTTATATACAGTATTATAGCTTTTTTAATAATTTTGATTAAGATTCATCACGGCATGTAATCTTATTCAATTATTTATGAATATTTAATTTTTGTACAACTGCTAACTAAAAAGCTTACACTACATTTAATTTATATACAATATTTTTTAATTTATATACAGTATTATAGCTTTTTCAATAATTTTGATTAAGATTCATCACTGTATATAATCTTATTCAATTATTTATGAATATTTAATTTTTGTACAACTGCTAACTAAAAAGCTTACACTACATTTAATTTATATACAATATTTTTTAATTTATATACAGTATTATAGCTTTTTCAATAATTTTGATTAAGATTCATCACTGTATGTAATCTTATTCAATTATTTATGAATATTTAATTTTTGTACAACTGCTAACTAAAAAGCTTACACTACATTTAATTTATATACAATATTTTTTAATTTATATACAGTATTATAGCTTTTTCAATAATTTTGATTAAGATTCATCACTGTATGTAATTTTATTCAATTATTTATGAATATTTAATTTTTTGCTAACTAAAAAGCTTACACTATATTTAATTTATATACAATATTTTTAATGTGCAGTAGGCCAGCCATATGTATGGGCGTGTAAATTGTGCTAATGGTGTCATTTATTGCTACAACAATCCTACAACAATGTGTATATGATTTGGTCTGTTTCTTCATGATCTCGTGCTTTTATTAATGTGATTGGCTTGTTTGTACTTAATATTGTTCTAAATAAATACCAATATACTGTGGATGTTATTTCTGCAGAAGACCCACTGTGACTTCTCTCTTAGACCTTGGCGACACCCGTTTCTTGTTTATGGCATGCTCATTCTTTTGTCAAGGAACTGTCAAGATGTCCTTCATTAAGTTCCGAAACTATACATTCAGAAAAAACAATCTTCAAGTTAGCAAAATGTTACGCTAAAGAATGGTGTATGTTGTCACCAACTATCGCGGCAAAAAGACCAGTCACCCACTTTGGGAAAATAAATATAGAGATTTAGAACATGAGGTTTCTTTTTAATTATTTTTTCTCTAAATTTAAGTTTTAAATTGCATCCATGAACGGAAATAGGAGGAGGCTAGCAGTGGCCCAAGCCCCCTATGCTCAATAGATTTTCTTAGGAGTCATGAGTTAATCATCAACGTCTGGTGTATGCTAATTATTTTATTCCTTACATGATAGTGACAAAATAACAATGCTATTTTGCTCTAGTGTATACGTATGCTAATTATTTTATTCCTTACATGATAGTGACAAAATAACAATGTTATTTTGCTCTAGTGTATATATAAGTAAATTATGCTCCAAATGCACAAACCTTTGTACTGAAGGCATCAATCATACGTTATAGAAATTTCTTTGGAATAATATCATACAATGAGTTAATAATATCTCAAATAATTACTTACTACACAAAATTATTCATATATTAAGCAAAAGTAAATCAATAATGTTGCCACACAAAAATCATTAATAATTTTCTTGTCTTGAAAAATGATACATTACATACGTGTATAAAAAAAATCTTAGGAGTTAACTATATTATAATTTTTGCATTAAACATTTAACTTCCCAATAGTGTATATAAATATTACTTATATTTTAGATACGTTAGTTCGTAAATATACAATGGTACATTATTTCGTAAATTTACAATGTTCAATGTTGTGCTAAAATATTAATTTTATAATATGGATGAATTTTTTTTTGGGTCAAGCTAGATTTCATTTGACATAATATTTTTTATTTGTAGGCGAGCGTAATTTTTTTGAAATAATTGATTTCTATTTATACTCGATATCATTTGTTTATCAGAATTATCTTTGACTTAAATATAATAAACAGGTTTGAAAAAATAGATACAAGCTCTCTCTATGAATCATTTGGACCAATTAAGAACTTTCATTACAAAAAAAGATTAGTTATATTTCTTTTTGTCTCTAATTGTATCGAATGTAATGTAATAAGAAGTATGTAACTGTTTATTATTAATAATGAAAGTATTCACTCTCATCTATTATTTCAAAAAAAAAAAAAAAATTAAATGTTGCACAGTGAATATGTACGATGGTTCTGTTGAATGTGATGCAAGCATTATTGTTGTTGCTGCACAATTGTGCTAATGTTGTCATTTATTGCTACGACAATTTGTATATCATTTCGTCTGTTTCTTCATGATCCGCGTGCTTTTGGTAATGTGATTGGCTTATTTGTACTTAGTATGGTTTCTTAAACTAAAATAAATACCATTAATATAAGGCAAAGGTTACTTGCTCAGTAGATATCATTTGAACTTTGGGAGATATTTCAAATTCGAGTCACGACAAGTATTTAATACACAACTGATTAAAGTATTTATATATATAGTAAAAAATCATGAGTTTAATTTCCAACAAACATAATATAGTATATATTTAGCAAAGTTTCTCAATCTAATGAGTTGAACATCAAAAATAAAAATAAAAATACACAACTCATATTTAACAAGTATGTCATATCTCAACTCACTGACATGAGTTCGTCTAAAAAAGATAATTGGAATTTTTTGTTCATTTCGATTGATAAAAGAAATTCTTTTATGTTTTTAAAACCCAATTTTTATATGTATGTTAATGTTAAAACCCATGTTGCTCTAATTTAGAATTTTAAAGAGAATTTGAAGTTCAATTTAAGAGATTAATAGAACTTAGTCGCTATCATGAACCATAAGGTCATACTGGAATCTTATCAGATCTATACTGCTATACCGTTGAAAGTGAAAGGATGCAAAACTAAACCAAATTGAAACTTAATCATAGGATTTTATTTCTTTATAATTAATTTAATACATTGAATAGAAAAAAATGCATTATTCTTAAATAATAAATACTAAGTTTAAACCTAGTTCATCTATTTGGATTTTTGACGTGTGTTGGGACAAATGTCAATACGGTAATCATGATGGAGAGAAATTGAACCGATTCAAAATAATCCAAATAATTTTATATATTCTTTGTTTTTTTGAGAAATTTTGGAGAGGAATTTAAATATCCCCCTTCCAAATTAACTTTTTATATATATTTCAAAATTTTCTATAAGATTACAAGTAATCATTTCTTCCTTTTCCTATAAAAAACAAAAAAAAGGAAAATAAATTCGGGCTTTATAATTCAGCTCCTTTTACAGAATTTAGAAATTAAAACCTAAATTCTAAAACCCTAACCCAGATTCAGAATCCGTGGATTCCTATTCCATCTTTTTCCACTGCCTATGTATCCTTCATCAGACAGCTTTCACAGCTGTCTTTCTTCCTCGATATCTTCGATATCTTGTTCCTCTTCTCCTCGAGTGTGACGATTCTCTCTTTCTCTCTCAAAATTACGCCTCTTTTCACCCTTAATGTAGCGTCGCTCTTCCAAGACCTCTTCAATCAGCTTAGTATCCGATTTCTAGGACTCGGTAAACACACGCCTGCATCTTTCTCTCCAAATTATAAACTGAAATAAAGCCGCTAATTGCTTGAAAGATTTACTACCGCCCGTGGAAATTATACAATCAGACATGTGCCGAACTGTATATTGAGGGTTCAATTGCAGATCAAGAGCATTTTTGAGTAAATTCTAGTGTTTTTGTACAAAGCTACACTCTTCTGTAATGTGCTCGACAGTTTTTTCTTCTCTTCTACAAAGCTAACATTGATTAGCTAAATCAAAACCCCTTTTTCTCAGATTGTCTTGAGTTAAGATTCTGTTTTGCTTGCTTTGCCACAAGTGTATTCGCATTCTTAGAGCCACAGCGATTTTCCAAATACTTGAGAGATTGCTTTGAGGTTCATCTGCTGTTACGATTTTCCTGTAAGTATTATTCACTGTGAATTTACCTTTAGAATTATCTTGCCACTTCACTTTATCTACAACCGGGGTAATCTGAACTGAATTCCGTATAAGCTGCAGTTGCCTGAGTTGCTCTTGTGGTATGCCCTAATCTCTTTAAAAGCCTCATGAAGAACGGGCAGAGCTATGAGTTCAGCTACTGTGCCAGATTCATTTTCGGCAAAAGAAAATAATTCCTGAAATCTCTGACTTAACACCCCTTCACCCCAATTGCTAAACCAAAAATTAGTTCGAGATCCATCTCCTACTTCAAATAAGGTTTCACTGAAGAAAAATGGAAGGTTTTTCTTAACTTCCCTCCAAAAGTACGAATCCCTAACAGTGATCTCATTCAAGCTATAAGATTCAATTGATGAAATAAGGTGATCCCAATTTAGTCATATATATTCTCAATTATGTTAAGAATAATAATAATATAACAATCGAGTTGAGCATTATATACCCTGAATCATAAACCCTGATCACATAAAACCCTAAAACCTTACACCTCAAAAAAAAAAAAAAAACCTCAAACCTGATCATAAATTGGTTCACTATCATTTTTGTAATGTTAGATATTTGGCCTCTATTATACTGCCTGAATACAGTCAAAGTCAAACTAATAATGTCTAAGTTCTAACTTTGTATTCAAAGTCAAACTAATAATGTCTAAGTTCTAACTTTCATTATTATAATTTTAGAATTTTTAAATTGATTGAGAAATTTGAGACCTTATCTTAAGTAGACATTGCACGTTCTGGGCCGTTTCTGCAAGGGCCAGCAGATTAATTGACTTTACTTTCATTATAAGATAAGAACAAAGTTTAAAGGATATGATAGAGCACAACGGGGAGAGCACGATGAAATCACGATCGCTGACGTTGGTTGACGTCAGCAAATTTTAATCACGCCGGCTCACCAGCCTCATCGTGCAGTACTTCCGTCATGACCATAACATTATATATATCATTATTCAAACAATATTATAATATAATAACAACAATATATAGATATGATATAACAATATATAATTCAGACAAAATAGTACATATATAAATATATAATTCACACATATAACAGTATATATATCAATACACAGATATGATATAACAGTATATACACGTGATAAATAGATATGGTATAACAGTATATAGATATGATATAACAATATATAATTCAGACAAAATAATATATATACACGTGATAAATAAATATGGTATAACAGTATATAGATATGATATAACAGTATATAATTCAGACAAAACAGCATATATATAACACTATACAATTCACATAGATATATATATATATATATATATATATATATATATATATATATATATATATATATCAATACACATGTATGATATAACAATATATACATGTGATAAATAGATATGGTATAACGGTATATAATTCATCAAAATAATATATATATCAGCCAATAACAGTATAGAGCCGTCGTGCTGGAGAAGACTGCACGACGGAAAGAAAAAAGAGAGTGGCTGATGGTCGTGCTGGCACCACGTTCTGGCCAGTTTCTGCAAGGGCGAGCAGATTAATTGACTTTACTTTGATTATAATATAAGAACAAAGTTTAAATTATTAAAGTATTTTACTATCAAAAAGTGTTTATATTGTTAAATAAGTTTTTAAGTAATTATACTGGATCGGTATGAACTATGTCAGGTTAAAACAGTTAAAAAAACAATATTTAGTCAAATAAAATCTAGTAAGAAGGACATACATTGGCGTTCCAACTATTAAATCCTCATAAAAAAAAATACTTGATAAAAAAAATAACAATCACAAAAGCAATATTAGCTAACATTTATTAATAAAGAATCACAAACTATCAATATTTTAAAAAAATGAAAGATTCTAGTTTTGCCAAAAGAATTATTTCTGTGGCTAGAGTTGAAGGGTGAGAGGCCTTTTAGAATTGCCCAAAGGTGAGTGAAAATATAAGAGTAGAGTTGTAACTTAATCTTTAGAGATCAAACTTGTTGAAAGTTCTACATCGCATGTTGTATCAAAAAATATTTCTCCAAATTATCAGAACTTATTTTCTTCCAAACATATACTTATATATCTCACAAAAGAACTAAAACCTATGACTCATACAAATTCTCATATTGTTTTTTTTTTTGAATTGAGAGTTCACACTAAATTGGAAAACAGAACAAGAAACACCGAATAAACCACTCAAATATAGCCACATCATTAGCTAACATATAAAGAATCACAAGCTATCAATATTTTTAAAAAAAAAAAATGAAAGGCAAGAATTATTTCTATGGCGAGAGTTGAAGGGTGAGGTGGCCTTTTAGAATTTGCCCAAAGGTGAGTGAAAATATTATAAGAATAGAGTTGTAACTTAATCTTTAGATATCAAAACATGTTGAAAGTTCTACATGGCATGTCATATCAAATTTTTCTTCTCCAAATTACCACAACTTATTTTCTTCCAAACATATACTTATATATCTCACACAAGAACTAAAACCTATGACTCAAACAAATTCTCATATTGTTTTTTATAATTGAGAATTCACACTAAATTGAAAAACAGAACAAAAAACACCGAATAAACCACTCAAATATTGCCACATCATTAGCTAACATACAAAGAACCACAAATTATCAATATTTCAAAAAAAAAAAAAATGAAAGATTCTAGTTTTGTCACAAGAATTATTTCTATGGCTAGACTTGAAGGGTGAGCTGGCCTTTTAGAATTGTCCAAAGGTGAGTGAAAATATAAGGGGGGGTTAATTTTATTTTCGGTATCTAATCATCACTACCCTTTGAATAGTTTGTCTTTTGATTTCATAAATTAATCAATCCTCTCTTCCTTCATTCTATGTATTGGTTTTCAAGTTTCAAACCCTTCATTACTTTTAATCATATTTCTCTCCAAGTTCCAACATGTCAAAGCCAAGGTAAGCCCTTTTTCCAGTTAAGAGTTTTCTCATTCCAACAATGTCAAAGCCAAGGTAAGCCCTTTTTCAGTTTAGGGTTTCTCATTCCAACAATGTCAAAGCCAAGGTAAGCCCTTTTCACTTTAGGATTTTCTCAAGTTTTTTGCACCGCTAACTACATTTTTTTTCTTTTCTTAATTTAGATTAGAGGGTAAAGTGGCAATAATCACCGGCGCGGCAAGCGGCATCGGTGAGGCAGCTGCCAGACTGTTTGCATCCAACGGTGCGATTGTCGTCATTGCAGATATCCAGGACGATTTGGGCAAAGATGTTGCCGTCTCCATCGGTTTGGAGAGATGCAGCTATGTTCACTGTGACGTGAGTGATGAAACACAAGTCGAGAATATTGTGAAATACACCGTGACTACATACGGTCATCTTGATATAATGTACAACAATGCAGGAATTTTGATTAATAGCCCGTCGATCCTTGATTTGGACTTGAATGATTTTGTAAAGGTCAAGTTCTTTTTTTGAGTTAGAAAAAGGTCAAATTATGGTAGTATATCCCTTTGATTTTTCATTAAATAGTACCATTACTTTAATATAATAATTCAGATTCAATCAATAACCCGAATTAAATCCTTAATATATGAGCCAAGTTGTGTTGACGATAGACTATTTCAGTAACAAAATTTCAGTACTCAAAACGAGACTCACATCTACAGGTTATGTCCGTAAACGTAAAAGGCATAGCAGCCGGGATAAAACACGCAGGACGAGCAATGAAGGAAGCAGGTATTGAGGGTTCCATAATCTGCACTGCGAGCATTGCAGCATCGCAAGGCGGATTCGGTCCGGCATCCTATGCGGCATCAAAACACGCAGTTCTTGGACTTGTCAGAGCAGCTACGAGCGATCTTGGTCGTTACGGAATCAGGGTGAACTGTGTGTCGCCGTCCGGAGTGGCCACACCGCTCAGTTGCGCAGTTTTAGGTTTGAAGCCGGACGAATTGGAGAAATTGGCAAGTTCCGTGTGTAACTTGAAGGATAAAGTGCTCAAAGCTCGCCATGTGGCGGAGGCGGCTTTGTTCTTGGCGTCTGATGAGTCGGCAATGGTTAGTGGACTAAATTTGGTTGTTGATGGTGGCAATTTGGCTGTCAATAATAGTGCTATGCTCTTGGATCGGATGTAGAATCTGAAATTTGAAATTTGAAATTTGAATTTGGTATTTGAGTTTTTTATTCGGTGTTTCTTGTTCTGTTTTCTAATTTAGTGTGAACTCTCAATTAAAAAAAAAACGATATGAGAATTTATATATGTCATAGGTTTTAGTTCCTTTGTGAGATATATAAGTATATGTTTGGAAGAAAATAAGTTGTGGTAATTTGGAGAAGAAAATTTTGATATGACATGCCATGTAGAACTTTCAACATGTTTTAATCTCTAAATATTAAGTTACAAGTCTATCCTTATAATATTTTCACTCACCTTTGGGCAAATTCTGAAAGGCCACCCTCACTCTGCAACTCTAGCCATAGAAATAATTCTTGTGGAAAAGCTAGTACCTTTCCAATTTAGTGCGAACTCTCAATTCAAAAAAAAAAAATAATATGAGAATTTATATGAGTCATAGGTTTTAGTTCTTTTGTGAGATATATAAGTATATGTTTGAAAGAAAATAAGTTATGGTAATTTGGAGATTTTTTTTTTTGATATAACATGCGATGTAGAACTTTCAACATGTTTTGATATCTAAAGATTAAGTTACAACTCTACTCTTATATTTTCACTCACCTTTGGGCAAATTCTGAAAGGCGACCTCACCCTTCAACTCTAGCCATAGAAATAATTCTTGTGGTAAAACTAGAACCTTTCATTTTTTTAAAATATTGATAGTGTGTGGTTCTTTATATATTATTGTTAGCTAATGATGTGGGTATATTTGAGTGGTTTATTCGATGTTTCTTGTTCTATTTTCCAATTTAGTGTGAGCTCTCAATTAAAAAAAATAATATGAGAATTTGTATGAGATAGGTTTTAGTTCTTTTGTGAGATATATAAGTATATGTTTGGGAGAAAATAAGTTGTGGTAATTTGGAGAAGAAAAATTTGATATGACATGCCATGTAGAACTTTCAACGTGTTTTGATCTCTAAAGATTATGTTACAACTCTATTTAAGTACATATATTAATAACACATTTATCCAAAACAAATATAGTGATTGTTGTGTTAAAGATTTTGTCATTAGTTTTCCTACATATTGATCTATATCTGTTTACAAATGACAAAAAATATATATATGTCATAATTCTTTTTTGTTTCATTTAATATATTTGATGTATTGTGATATGCAATAATATTTTTTTGTATCTCTTATAATTGTATATATTTCGGCAACTGTATTGTTCTTTTAATATGTCTTTTTATTCTATTCTTTTTACTTGTTTTTTTTATTTTTGATAATTAGTGATTATGTTGGTAGCAAAAAAAATATCGATTAAATCGCAACGAAGCGTGGAATTTCCCCTAGCAATACTGAATTTCAAATTATGATAATGACAAAATTGAAAGTATATTGTGTGGGCATTAGTCTAGCAATACTGAATTTCAAATTATGATAATGACAAAATTGAAAGTATATTGTGTGGGCATTAGTCTAGGTACAATGTTTGACAATACTGAATTTCAAATATTGATTAAATCGCAGCGAAGAGCAGAATTTCTCCTAGCAATACTGATTTTCAAATTATGATAATGACAAAATTGAAAGCATATTGTGTGGGCATTAGTCTAGGTACAATGTTTGTTCCATGAGGATTTGAAATAATTGTACCCAAATCTAAAAAGGAGAATGTGAGAATTTTGGTAATATTTATTTAGAATCTTAATGTTTAGATATTTCATTTATTTAAACAAAATTATATATGATGTTCTTAGTAGAAGAAATACAATATTTGATCAAGAATTGCTAATTTTTTTAAAAACAAAAGAAAAAAATATGTGTGTTTTGATGGATGAACTCTTTATTTTCTCTTTGAATTAAAATTCATAATAAGTTCAGGCTTGATTTTCTACTTCACTTGTCAAGAGGAAAATAAGAATGTGCGCTAAGTGAACTAACAAAATCTTAAAAACAATCTAGTTCGTTGAATTCGCAATCAATGGTCGTAATATAAATAGAATGATGACGTGTCATCTTGTGCAGGCTTAAAATGAGGTATAAAATAACTAATACATAAATAGTTACAAAAATATATAAAATTCATGAAATCAAGACATGAATCAACGATTGAGATGTAAATATTTCTTATTCAACGATTTAGATTATTTGGATAATGTGGTCTTTTGAGAATGTTCAAAAATAGATGAAAAATATGGGATTGGAATTAATTATCTGTAAATATACATAGTTTTATATACTCTCAATTATGTTAAGAATAATATAGCAATCGAGTTGAGCATTCTATATCCTAAAATCATATCATAAACCCTGATCACATAAAACCCTAAATCCTGATTACAAATAGGTTCACTATCATTTTTGTAATGTTGGATTTTTGGCCTATATTGTACTGTCCGAATACAGTCAAAGTCAAACAAATAATGTTCTAGGTTCTAACTTCTTTTTTCAATATTATTATAACTTTAAACTGTTTTTAATTGATTGAGAAATTTGAGACGTTATCTTAAGCAGACATTGCACGTTCTGGCCAATTAATGAAAGTTGAAACTGTCAGCAAATTAACTATTTCCAAAATGAATTCAATTTAATTTAATATTATCAGTAATTTGTGGTGTAGAAATGGGCAGCATTTATGTTATATATTCATATTAGTTTAAATTGACTAATTAACTTTTTATTATAAGATAAAAGTATAGTTCATATTGTTCTTTTTTTTTGTAGTTTATATTGTTCTTCAGATCGAACTCATAATTTTGTGAGTTGGTTGATTTTGTTAAATATGTGATACATAATGTTGTGTTTGGTAGGACTTACAATTAGAATCAATACTAAAATTCTAAGGTAGTTTATCTCTTTAACTTGGTTTTAGCTAGCAAGGTTTTGAACTTGGGAGTTGAACTTGTTAAAGTACCATCAAACAAGTATTTATATTGTTAATTGAGTTCTTTTAGTAATTTCACGTCAGATCAATTAAAAAATAATATTTAGTCAAATAAAATCTGGTAAGAAGGACATACATTGGGGTTCCAACTATTAATCCTCGTAAAAAAAACAACATCATAATAACAAAAAACTCATCCAAGTTCAAATTTCAAATTCTACATCCGATTCATGAGCATAGTACTATTATTGACAGCCAAATTGCCGCCATCAACAACCAAATTTAGTCCACTAACCATTGCCGACTCATCAGACGCCAAGAACAAAGCCGCCTCCGCAACATGGCGAGCTTTAAGCACCTTATCCTTCAAGTTACACATGCCGCTAGTCAATTTCTCCAATTCGTCCGGCTTCAAGCCGGAAACTGCACAACTGAGCGGTGTGGCCACTCCGGACGGTGACACACAGTTCACCCTGATCCCATAACGTCCAAGATCGCTTGTGGCTGCTCTGACCAGTCCGAGAACTGCGTGTTTTGATGCCGCGTAGGATGCCGGACCGAATCCGCCCTGCGATGCTGCAATGCTGGCAGTGCAGACTATGGTACCCTCAATACCTCCTTCCTTCATTGCTCGTCCTGCGTGTTTTATCACGGCTGCTGTGCCCTTTACATTTACGGACATAATCTGTAGATGCGAGTCTCGTTTTGAGTACTTAAGTTTGTTGCTGAAATAGTCTATTACCAGCATAACTTGGCCCATATATATATTAAGGATTTAATTCGGGTTATTGATTGAATCTGAATAATTATATTAAAGTAATGGTAATTAAGGATTTAATTCGGGTTATTGATTGAATATGAATAATTATATTATATAACTTAACATTTTCAAAATCTTTCTCCCTCAAAAAAAAAAAATAAACCTTTTCAAAATCTTTCAAGTCCAAATCAAGGATCGACGGGCTATTGATCAGAATCCCTGCATTGTTGTACATCACGTCAAGACGACCGTATGTAGTCACGGTGTATTTCACGATATTCTCAACTTGTGTTTCATCACTCACATCACAGTGAACATAGCTGCATTTCTCCAAACCGATGGAGGAGGCAACAGCTTTGCCTAAATCATCTTGAATATCTGCAATGATAACAATCGCACCGTTGGATGCAAACAGTCTGGCAGCAGCTTCACCGATGCCGCTTGCCGCGCCGGTGATTATTGCCACTTTGCCCTCCAACCTTAAAGAAAAAAGAGGGAAAAATGTAGTTAGGAGGTATAAAAAACGAGAAAACCCTAAACTGAAGAAGGGTTTACCTTGGCTTTGACATTGTTGGAACTTGGAGAGAAATGTGAGTAAAGTAATGAAGGGTCGAAACTTGGAGAGGATTGATTAATTTATGAAAGTCAAAAGTCAAGCTATTCAAAGGGTAGTATTGATTAGATACCGAAAATAATATAATACTGAATTTCAAAGTAAAATAATGACAAAATTGAAAGTATACTGTATTGGCTACAGTCTAGGTACAATGTGCATGTTCCATGAGGATTTGAAAAAATTGTACCCCAAATCTAAAAAGGAGAATGTGAGAATTTTGATAATGTTTTTTTTTGAATGGGGATAATGTTTATTTATTTAGTCTTAATGTTTATATATTTCTGTAAGAATAATGTATATAGGAGTTCATATATACCTCCTACGCGAACTCCACATTCTTCAAAAGGAAGTCTCAATCCTATGGTGCGATAATATTGGTGCAACATATCTCGCTATCAATCCAATGTTTCATGCTCGCACAAAACACATCGAGATTGATTATCATTTTGTACGCAAATTAATCGAACTCAAAACGTTTCAAGTCCGTTTTATTAGCACCAAAGATCAGATTGCGGATATCCTTACGAAGGGACTCACAGCTCCTCGCTTTACTCGATTACGTGACAAGCTTACCGTGTTTAGACCCGGCTAGTCTTGCGGGGGGGTGTAAGAATAATGTATATAGCAGTTCATATATACCTTGTATAGGATTGTATAGGCTTGTAGAGGATGGATTGTAGGGTGTATAGATTCATTGTAGAGTAAGATTAGATAGGTATTCAACTCTATAAATAGAGTGCTCATGTATATCTTAACATCTCAATTAAATCTAATCAATCATTATTTCACAATAATCATCTCTCTCTCACTTCTATCAATTTCATTTACCATTTACCTAGAATATGATAAGTTTGAAATTATTTATTTAATTATATTTATACTAAAGCTTGCTAGCGGTAAGCCACTTTTGAACGTTTGAAGAGATCCCAAGTTCTAATTCCAACAAACACACTTATTGCTATTTAGCATTCTATCGACCAATTGAAAGTGAGTTTGAATTGAAAAAATATTGACCACATTTGAAGAAAAACTCATAAAATAGACAGTCAATAAACACATGAATGATGCTTTATTAATGAAATGGCTATGGAAATTTCGTAACCTAGGTTTCAATAATTGGAAAGAATTAGTGGTCCATTCGACATCAGCAAATCATATAATAAATGATGAAAACTTCAATGCTAAAGCATCCACCCTTTGGAAATAGTGTACTCCTCTCCTCCAATCTTTCCTAACTTCGACTAACAAACAAGTCAAAAGTGGAAATAACTTCAGCTTCTGGCAAGCAAATTGGGCAAACCAGATCCTTCAGTTGAGTTATCCTAATCTTTACTCCTCCTGTCTAAACCAACTTGGATCCATAAAAGAATTTTATCATCAAAGATCATGGCATATTCCAACAAGACCGAATCTTTCGGCCATTGCAGGAAAATGAACTTCGTGATCTGTTACTACACATTGACAACATTTCACTCACGGATGAGAATGACCAAGTCACCTGAAAATGGACAAACCATGGTTCTTTCACTGTAAAATCAGCTTACAAATTTCTAGCACGGGGAGTTTTCGATACGTCTAAACTGCAGAGAATATAGAAGATCAAGGCACCTCTTAGAATACGAACATTTGCGTGGCTGCTTTTCAAAAATAAGATTACCACGATAGATAATCTTACCCGAAGAGGTTGGATGCTACCAAACATATGCCACCTTTGCCATGCAGACGCCGAATCCATAAATCACCTATTCAAGTCCTGTACTTTCTCGTCACTAACATGGAATTTCATCCAATTACAATATCCGGCAATGATAAACATCACGATACAAAAAGTACTCTTTACACTCATGGCGCCAAAGAAAAAGGATCTAAATTGTCTAGTTGCCCTTGCCTTCTGCTTTCACATTTGGAAAGAGCGATGCAATCGAATATCCAGGGAGAGATCGTTACAGTCGATTAATTTTTTTACGTTGATAATAGAAGAAATAAATCTCTGGAAAAAAGTGTTATAGTTTTTTTTTTCTTTTTTCTGGAAATTACTACTGATAACTTCTCTCCTGTAATTGAAAACTTTTAAATCAATAAAATTGGACGTAGGACTTGGAGCCTACTCCATATCATCAAAGAAAAAAAATAGACAGTCAATAAATAAACTTGACTCCCAAATTAATGCTCGTATGTACAAGTATAGTAAAAGATATATAGTTATAATATTTACAAATTTTAAATTTTAACTATACCGTTTGTATTACATTGTATTTAGAAAAATATAACATGAATAAATTGGTCTATATATGCAATTATGCAGTAGTCTGACAGATCTTTTATTTATTTATTATTATTATATTTTTTTTGACAATAGCCCGGACAGCTCTTTTATTGAAAGATTTAAATAGAGAAAAACAAAAAAATTCTTTTTACAAATGTGGATTGCCCTAAAGCCCAAAAGCCTCTCTGTTTTTTTTTCAAGGAGATATACAGGATTTGCCATGTCCTAATTGAGGAAGGACCAAGTTCTTTCTAAATCCTCAAAATTTTTATCAAAGAATGAACAACAAAATACTAATTGGACCATAATGAAGAATCTGAATATATTAGTTCTAAATTCAGATCTCAACTGGTAGATACTAGATACCCGGCCTTAAAAAATCACGGCCAACCAAAAATTATAGTCAGATTAGATACTCACCGGACATTAAAAATCATGGCCAATAGGGAGGAGAGAAGAGAGAGAAAATGACCTAGATCTAATCATATAGTAAGGTGAAGTGGAGCTCCAATATGACAGAAAAAAATGATTAAAATTATACTGTATCAGTATTCAGGGCATATGAACTATCCAATTATTAATCCTCCATCACAAAAAAAAATAATGACAAAAAACAATTCATCCAAATTCAAGTTTCAAATTTACATCTGATTCGCGAGCATAATGGCAGTATTAATAGCCAGATTGCCCCCATCAACAACCAAATTATGCCCACTAATCATTGCTGACTCATCAGACGCAAAGAACAATGCCGCCTCTGCCACATGACAAGTTTTCAGAACCTTACCCTTCAAGTTACACATACCATCGGTAAATTGCTCCACCTGGTCTGGTGTGGCCAGTCCAGACGGCGACACGCAGTTCACCCTAATTCCATACCGTCCAAGGTCGCTTGTAGCCGCCCTAATAAGTCCGAGAGCTGCGTGTTTTGATGCCACGTAGGATGCGGGTCCGTTTTCGGCCTGAGAGGCTGCAACGCTGGCAGTGCAGATTATGGAACCCTGGATACCTGCTTCTTTCATTGCCTGTCCTGTGTGCTTTATTGCGGCTGCTGTGCCGTTCACGTTTACGGACATAACCTGTGGATGTATGAACTACGTGTCATCTTGAATTTCTAACTGCTAGTATATCTTTGGTAATTGAATTTCTAACTGCTAGTATATCTTTGGTTATACTTTAAGGATTTGATTTGGGTTGCTGATTAAGCCTGAATAATTGTGTTAAACTCAATATGCTTATTGGTTCAATAACTATGGTATTAATATTTAATAAAAAAATCAAAGTATTCCCTATTGTAACTTAACCTTTTCAAAATCATTCAAGTCCAAATCAAGAATCGACGGGCTATTGATCATAATCCCTGCATTGCTATACATCACATCAAGACGGCCAAATGTGATCATGGCATATTTCACAGTGTTCTCAACTTGTGCCTCATCTGTCACATCACAATGGACGTAGCTACATTTCTCTATACCGATGGAGGCTGCAACATCTTTGCCCAAATCATCCTGAATATCAGCAATAATGACAATCGCACCGTTAGATGCGAATAGTCGAGCAGCTGCTTCACCAATGCCGCTTGCAGCACCGGTGATTATTGCCACTTTGCCCTGTAACCTATGAAGAGAAAGAAATAAAAGGAAATGTACTTAGAGGTATAAAAACATGAGAAAAGCATAACTTGAGGAATCCTAAAATGGAAGGGGGCTAACCTTCCTTTAGAACTTGGAGAGAAATGTGATGAAGTAATGAAGTGTTGAAACCCAATATATGTAATGAAGGTTATGTATGAACTATGAAGGGTTAATTTATGAAAGTCAAAGAGAATCGATCTGGGAGTTATTTAACAATTAGATACGGAAATGATAGGATATCCATTTTCAAATTACAATAATAACAAAATAAATAAAAGTACACTATTGGCATTAGTTTAGGTATATGTGCATAATGCATATCCTCCACGAGGATTTAAAAAAAATTACCCATGTTCTAAAAAGGAGGATGCGGCAATATGAAGATACAATTTATTATTTGGAATCTTAGAGTTTGATTTAAAAGTTTGAAATATTTTATATATCTATTTATTTACTACATTTTAAGAAAAGTTACATGTTTGGATTCACTTTCAAGAGCAATAAAGAAAAAATCCCGTTATTCTTTTTCTTCTTTTAGGCCCAGAAACAATTAAAAGAAAAGAAAAATATAATGACTCTCATTCTTTTATTTTGGGCTGCCCTAAGCCCTAAAGCCTTTTTCTTTTTACCCTTTTTATTCCTTCCCTTTTATTTTAAAAAAGAGAGATATGATGATAAATCAGTACATATATTTCGGCCCATCATTTGATGTTATATGTATTTTAGATAATATATAAATTATGTATGAACAAAATAACAAAATAATATCCCTATTAAACAACAAATAAACCTATTACCCAAATTTTATGCCAATTTTTTTTTGTTCCGTAATGATAATTCCCTTATCCTGTGACTTGTATTGTTCATGTTGTCACATAAAATAGATCATAATGATAATCCATTATCTAGTGGCTTGTATAATTCCTCGCTCTCCCTATTATCGTACCCAAAATAATTTATATATATGTTCATGTCGTCACATTCTTAAAAGAATACAGCGAAGGTAACTTTTACTCTCCGTCTGACACGTCATTTTTCGGATTTTCTGTGGCATTCTGTTACTCAAAACTATGATGCGGGTCAAATCAAAGTCCAGAGAGTACTCACTGCACATTTGTCTATATCAAATACCATTTTTACTAAGTATCAATAATATCAACAACTAAGATTTTCTGTGACAAACCTCCTATTCATTCATATGAAGTGGATCATATGAAAATAAATTTAATACCCACTACACAATGTTTCATATGATATTCTATTTTTCTGTGGCCATATCTTCTTATTTCATACTCAAAAATTTCATTGTTATTACCACATCTCTTTGAATACTTTAAACTGCATGAATGGCATTGTTGTAATTTTACTAACGTTGAAGACTTTTCTTTGACTCATTGGTGTGGGCCTCATTATTAATTTAATGGAGACAAGAACTCTCTACGGAGAGAGAGAGAGAGAGAGAGAGAGGCATCCAATAAATAGAAGGCAATTTTATAAAAGAGCCCTTATATTATATCGAAATTGCATAGAAGCATCTGCATTATTAATAATTATAAAAAAGCCCCTATCGTTAGTTTTGATAAGTTTTAAAACTTAATTAATTAAAAAATATGTATTAGATACTATTAGTTCATATTTTTTCCCTAATAAGATTTTATAAAGATTAACTTTTTAAAATTTAATTAAAAAATTAAGTTAACTTAATTAAGTTAGTTAATAATATATCTTATTAATTTTGAAGAAGTTAATTAATTTAAAAAATCTTAATTATTATTTCCAAATAATCTCTAACATATATCTCTCAAAAAGTTTAAAATGTCCAAATTTATCATTAGTAAAAAAATATATCCCCGAAGCGAAGCGAGGGTTTGCACTAGTAAAATAAATCTCCAGATAATTCCATTATCTGGAAATGTCCAGTTTTAGACAAACGAAAAAAAACACATGACGTTGGAAACTCATCAACTTTATTTATTACTGTAGAGCTCGACGGAGACGCCACATGCGTCGCACCCGCATTCCTCTACCTATTAAAAAAACCAACATCTGAGATCCATCCACGCGTAAGTTCAACGGTCGTCACTTCACCCTATACATATTTCTCTGCGGGTGTATACAGGGGCGATGTCGATTTGGTCGTTGTCTATTTTTTGACTGCACTCGCATCGACTACTCATTCATCAGTCTTCCTTCACACCCAATTCCACACGCCGCTCTGAAGCTGTGTTACGCGAAGACAGGTGTGTCATCGGATGAGCTTCGGTTTTGTCAGAGATTGAAAAGACGTTTGACACCTCATTGTTTAGTGGGTTATTCGTGAAGATGTTGAGTGAGTGAACTGTTTCTTTTTGATTTATTGCGACGGAGATGAATAAATAATGAAATAATTATGGTGTTTTTACACATGAATCCTCGGTCTTTTGTGATTTATATTTGTGATCTTTTTATAATTTTAAATATTATAAAATTTAATGGAAAAAACGTTTTACCTTAATTTCTTATGTAATGATTTATCAAGACAATCATATTTTATCGCATAGAATAAACATGTTAACGACATTGTATAATATAGTATATATTTAGATTTTGGTGAGAAAGCTAAATTAATATTACAGTACTTTTGTATTTAATATTTTGTAATTATTACTCTAACTACATTATTTTTTATTTAATATTTTGTAATGATGAGTCTAACTAAACAAACCTAGAATTTAAATATTCAGTTGAAATATAATATCATTATCTTGTCTCCGTCGTAATCTTACCTACGGCCTGCACAATGAATAGCCGTTGAATGAATATTTAAATACTCGTCTGAAGAGGGGCTCATATGCAAAACTCCTCGAAACTCAAATCATGATGACTTGGTAGTTTATTACAACCAAGAAAAATAAACAATTCAGCAACGAAAATAAGAAAGAAAGAAAGAAAGAAAGAGATAGTAAAGTAAAACTAAAACAAAACAAAACAGAGTCCCACCTCTCTCTCTCTCTCTTCTCTCTGTTCAAACCCTAGCTGATTATTGATCAATCAATCCAGGAGATGATGATGGAAGTCCTGTGAAAGAGGTGAGGATCTGATAGCAATTTGGTATTTGTTTGATCTTGTAGTGGTTGTTTGGTAGTTTGAGCTCTGGATCTACCTTGACTGACCCTTTTTTAACATACTAACGCCTAATTGGTTTTTTTAGTTCATGGTTGGATTTTATTGAGCTAGTTTGAGCTGAGTAGTTTACGAAGATAAGATTGAAGTAGAGCACTGCTCTTTTTCATAAATAGTTCATCTTTTTTTTTTTTGGCAAATTATTATTTTCCTTTTGTTGAAGGAATTTGATTAGTTTAGAAGAACTCTATAAATTCTTCGTTTTAGTGTTTGATCTTAATTACTATTATTGCGATTCGCAGCAAATCTTGGATTTATTTGCGAAAATCTCATAAAGTAGTCTCCTTTTCTCCTTTTTTCTGCATTTTCAGTAGGAAACAGTGTTTCTTTTGAAAGTAATTTGACCTTTCGATTCTTGTTTCACTGTTTGACAGGTCAACTAAACAAGCGATTTGCGGCTGATTTGGGTTATTCAGATGTTGATTAGGGCTTGAATTTCTTCAAGATCCTAAATTAATCAGCCTGAAATGGCTTCAGTAAGTATGGCGCCTACATCAGCCCTAAAAAATGCCAACACGAGCAGCATTTCCATTTCCAATTCCATCGATAAACTTCCTGAAGAAATGAACGAAATGAAAATCCGAGATGACAAGGTCTCTCTCTCTCTCTCTCTCTCTCTCTCTCTAAAAATGAAATATTTGTTGAGCATAGATTTAAATAATTAAATTAATAATAATATAATATTAATTGTGGTATTAAATTCAATTATTAAATAATTGACAGGATTTGGAGGCGACGGTTGTAGATGGAAACGGTACGGAAACTGGCCACATAATTGTCACTACAATCGGCGGTAGAAACGGCCAGCCTAAACAGGTAAATAATAATAAAAATATTAATATTATTATTATTTTCTCTGATTAATTATTTACATGCGAAATTAATTATTTAGATAAATTAATGTTGGATATTGTTTTTTAATTACAGACGATAAGCTACATGGCTGAACGAGTTATTGGTCACGGATCATTCGGTATAGTATTTCAGGTCAGTTTACTTACTGTCGAAAATTTGCAATAGAACCCGTACATTATCAGCAATTACAAAAAAAAGCCCCTTCATTCTTCAAAAATTCAAAACTACCATTTATCTCTGATTGCGTAAGATCAACACAATTAAACCCATAGATAAACACAATTATAATTTAAAGTAAAATTTGCAAAAAGCCCCTGCATTATGTCTAAATTGCGAAAAAATCCCTACATTTTTAAAAAATTGCAAAAAAAACCCTCTATTTTTACACAAATCGCAAAAAACCCTGCCTTTCCATTTAAACTAACACCATTATACAATCCAATCACACTTCCCATACCAAATCTACTCCCCAATCACTCCTCACTCCTATCCCTTTCACTTTCCTTAAATCCATAGGTTTCATTACTTCATTTCCAATTCTCAACACCACAGGGCCTTTCTCACAAACTCTTACTCATAACTGCTTCTTCTTTTTCCTCATCCAGGCGAGATGCTTAGAAACAGGGGAAACAGTCGCCATCAAAAAAGTCCTTCAGGACAAACGCTACAAGAACAGGGAACTCCAAATCATGCGGCTGCTCGACCACCCGAACGTCGTCACTTTAAAACACTGCTTTTTTTCTACTACTGAAAAGGAGGATTTGTATTTGAATTTGGTTTTGGAGTATGTTCCTGAAACGATGCATAGGGTTATCAAGCATTACAATAAGATGAATCAGAGGATGCCGCTGATCTATGTCAAGTTGTACATGTATCAGGTAATTAAACAAAAAGGATGGATGCAGTGTTGGTCCTTGTACTTTAATTGGATCGCAATTTAGTCCCTGTACTGTTGATTTGATCCTTTTGGTCCCTGCACTTTACGGAAACATGCACGAAGCATGATTCTATAATTCGCAAAAAAAAAAAAAAAAAAAAAAACCCCCGCAATAAATGCATTAAGCCAAAATCGCAAAAAGTCCTTGCATTAAGTGGAGTGTTAGTTCCTCTACTTTAATTGGATTGCAATTTGGTCCCTGTACTACTGATTTGGACCTTGTGGTCCTTGCAATCTGTAGAACTGTGCATGATTAGTCCCTGAGTCAGGGGGACTGAGGACTAATTGTGCACAATTCTATAGAGTACAGGGACCAAAAAGTTCAAATCAATAATGCAAAGACTAAATTGTGAATAAGGTTCCTTTTGGGGGGATTGCAATTTAGTCCCTGTACTTTAAAAGGATTGCAATTTAGTCCCTGTACTGTTGATTTCAACATTTTTATTCATGTGCTTTATGAAAGCATGCATGGTAGTCCTTGAGTTAGGGACTAAAATGATTGAATGTTGATATGATTTTCTTTTTGTTTTGAGGCAGATTTGTAGAGCGCTGTCTTACATTCACAACTGTATCGGAGTTTGTCACAGAGACATCAAACCCCAAAACCTTTTGGTAATTTTTTATATTTATTAATTAATACAATTTTTCTTCTTGTTTTTTTCTAATATTTGTTAAGAATGAATGAACTTTTAATTAATTAACACAATCATATTATTACAGGTAAACCCACACACGCACCAGCTCAAACTAATCGATTTTGGAAGCGCCAAAGTCTTGGTACGTATTTATTTATCACTTCTCAAAAGTCAAACCCTCATTTCTTATTACTTTCTTAATTTTATACTTAATATTTCATTTTTTTTTATTAATTAGGTGAAAGGAGAACCAAATATATCGTATATCTGCTCGAGATACTACAGAGCGCCTGAACTGATTTTCGGTGCGACTGAATATACAACCGCTATTGATATTTGGTCGGCTGGTTGCGTTTTAGCTGAACTTTTATTAGGACAGGTAAATTTAGGGAATTTCTCATTTATACCCTTATAAAAATTCATAATCTTAAATTAACCCTTCCGAAAACTCAAAAATTTCAATTTTTTTTTTCTTTTTCTAGACTTGGATAAATTATGTATATTTTTATTTTAGTTGATATATTTGAGTTTTGGAAGGGCAAATTTGATTTTTACAGTTGTGTACTTCATATGTAGAATTTGTGAGGAAAATAATTTCAGTGCAATAATTAAATTTTTTTTACAGCCGTTATTTCCTGGCGAGAGCGGAGTGGATCAGCTCGTTGAGATAATTAAGGTGATTTTAATTTTCTTAAAATTTAAATTCTGATTTTCTTTTTTTTTTCTTTTTTTTTGTTGATTATGTGGCAAAATTAATTAATATCTAATTAAAAATGTAGATTTTGGGAACTCCAACTAGAGAGGAAATAAAATGCATGAACCCTAATTACACCGAGTTCAAATTCCCCCAAATCAAAGCTCATCCCTGGCACAAGGTATATCATCATTTAATCTATAATTTACAATTTGAGAAATTTACGAAAATACCCCCATCCTTTCTCATATTTTCAGAAAAGTAATCAAAACTAAAACCTCCAGAATACATAAAATCGATATGTCTAACGATAAAGAGCAATCATATATTTAGATGCCATCATTATATGTAATTAATCTCTTAGAATCTTTTTTATATGAATGTTAAAAATGAAATATTCTTTTTTTGGGGTATTTTAGGTATTTCACAAAAGAATGCCACCAGAAGCGGTCGATCTCGTCTCCAGGCTTCTCCAATACTCCCCTAATCTTCGTTGCAGCGCCGTAAGTATAATTCATTTTTATTTTCCTTTTATTATTTTTGTAAATTTATTTTTTATATTTTAACAATTTAATTATTATAATTGCAGTTGGATGCGTTGATCCATCCGTTCTTTGACGAGTTGCGGGACCCGAATTCCCGCCTTCCCAACGGCCGTTTTCTCCCTCCGCTTTTCAACTTTAAACCCCATGGTATGTTCTATTTACAAACTTTGCAAAAAGAACCCTCTTTTTTCTAAATTTTACTAAATGGTCCCTGGAAATCTACTTAACCTGTATAAGTAATTAAGTATAATGTACATATGAAACAAATCTTGCATGTAAATCTTTTTCCGAACTGGATAAATTTTCCCATGGTTTTATGCATATTTCCTTCTTTTTTTTTGTTTATTTACATTTTTTTAATTTACAAATTTTATAGTAATGTCTGTATTTTCGAAAATTTGCAAAAATGGGCCAGAAAATCTGTTTATACTTGTGAAACATTTGGATTCGTTTGAAAACCTATTTTATATGGGAAGAACTTTTTTCGAAATTTAAGAAATTTCCCAAGGGTTTTATGCATATTTACTCATTTCATTAATTAATTAATATATTAATTATTTTATTTTATTTATTTTGAGCAGAGTTGAAGGGCGTACCAATGGATGTTGTGGCGAAATTGGTACCGGACCACGCGAGGAAGCAATGCCCATTTTTAGGGCTTTAAAAAACTATTTATGTTATTATGAATTGTGTAATATTAGGATTTGGTAGGGGTATTTGTTCCCCTTGTGTAGCGATGTATGTGTATGTAGGTGTTTAATTAGGAGAATTATTATATTATTATCACATGAATTTGGTATGATGACTTCATTATCTACTATGTATCTACTATGTATTTCGAGAGATTTTCGATGTGGGACTTGGACTTACTGTGAATTGTGAAGGATTTTATGTTGATTGAACTCTTTGGAGTTGTATTTCACTATACTATTGCGGAGTTGTTTTGTGTTCTTTTTTCTGTTGATTTGTTCGAATGTTGTGCTTTTGTTTTATGGTATTTTGAATGTATTGTTCGACTAGATGTAATAGTCACTTATAAGGTTTATTAATGTGGAGTTAAATTAGAGATACTGTGTTAAAGGTATTTTGACTTAATAATTTAGCTAGTTGCATATGCGATTCTTAAAGAGAACTCACGAGAAGCTTTTACTAAAACGTGGTATTGATGGACTTCTATTAAGACAGGTGAACTACTTTTATCAATTTGAGTTTTAATTATTTGTTTACATCATATACAATTTTTAAGTTTTAATATACATTTTGTTCAAGTAAGAAATATATTATTTTTCTTAATATCAATGTTTTTCTGTAAAAATTATTACCTAGTAGCAATAATACATGTTATTTTCTATGCCACACCTACTAGTCACTAAATTATATGAAATGGACATTTAGAGGATTTAGTATTCTTCTATAGAAGGTGTAAAGTGAAGTTCTAGAGGAAACAAAATAACACCAAATAATAGAAAATGCTATAATAAAACCGCGCCATAATCAAATCAAAAGTGCAAATAACATAATAAGCATTTCTCATGATGAGAATGCAACAATGAATCTCAAACCTACAAGAAAACAACCAACAAACCATCTATTAGAAACAGCTACAAGATCTAAAAACTCTCCTAAAAAACCTCAATGTCCTACCTCCTCTCGCCGGCACCGGCCTACGAGGACTCATCGCCATGTGCTCGCGTAGAGTCACACGATATCTGCGACGTGCTGCTCCTGCTCTATACAAAGAATGATCAGGACTCATCGGAGCGTCTGACACCTCGACTCCAGCGTAAGCTGTCTCGATGAAATAATCCGTGGCTACTGACGAACCTCCACCACCAACTAGTGAACCCTCGTAATTTGCTCGAGAGTCAAAACGATCGCTAGGTCCAACCGTAGTCTCGTCTGCTCCTGACTATTACATTATTTTCAACTATAAAATATATAAATTTCATTACAGATTTTTTAGGAGCGATGAAATTTTTGTTCTTTTAAATTATTGAATAGGCATTTATGGGATTGATGGTGCAAAGTAAACTCGCATTGTGGAGGAAAAAATAATAAAACCAAATAATCAAAATAATACTAAAACACAAATAATACCAAAATCAAAACAAGCATTTCTCATGACGAGAATGCAACAGTGAATCTAAAATACACCATAAAAACTACCTAAAAACAACTACACGACCTGAAAACTCTCCTAAAAAACCTCACGGTCCTACAACCCCCTCTCGCCGGCGCAGGCCTATGAGGGCTCATCTCAGTCATCTGTATGTGCTCGCGTAAAGTCACTCTATATCTGCGACGCGCCACTCCTGCTCTATACAGCGAAGGGTCAGGACTGATCGGAGCCGGCACCTCAACTCCAGCATAAGCCATCTCGATGAAATAATCGGTGGCTATCGATGAGCCACCACCTCGAATCAACGAACTGCCGTCATCTCCAACCGCCAAACCGTCATCTCCTCCCGAGTCTGAATGACCATCAGGTCCTACCATCAGAGTCTCGTCTGCTCCTGACTGTCATGTTATTTTGTAAAAAGAATATAATCAGATTTAGAACTTGATATATGTTAAAATGCATAAGGTCACGAGAACCAAATCCAACCATTCATTAGACACAAACTATTACTTATTTAATTATTTGATATTTCGAAGAAATATTACCTGGACTGCTGCCAAAGCCCGATCATCTGCTCCTGAGTCCAGATGAGTGTCTGATGCTGGCTCGTCGGCTGCAACCCTTGCATCGTCAGCATCATCCTCCAAGGCGGATGAAGGTGATGTGTGGATGATCTGTGGCCACACCGTGCGTAAATCGACCATGTCGTCGAGCATGTGCCCGCCAATGAGGCGGCAATAAAGGCGGAAGAAGCGAACAAACGAGCTGATCATGGTCTGCATATGTAAAATAAGATAAAAAGTTTATTAGAATTTTTTTAGTTTAATTTTGAAGTGATTGATTCTATTTTAATTATAAATACTAACTTTTATAATATTCCTTTCGCAAAAAAACTTTTGGAATATTAAAAAATTCCATACTTTTAACATGTCATTCTTCAAAAACAAAAATTAGACGTCTCAAAAAACTCTCAGCTCATAACATATTGTGCATTAAAGCTCCCATTTTGTTACAGTATATTGGACTAATGAAATATTGGGATATTTCAACAAATACTATATTTTCTCAAATTTATCAAAAACCCTCTAACTTTTGAAATAGTCAAATAACCCTCTACTTTTAACTTTTCATTTATCACCCCAACTTTTAAAGGTCTTAAAATGTCTTTAACGTTGGCATTTGATAAATAATATTTCCTTCAATAAAAAAAACAAAATTCAATAATTCATGTATTTCTATTGACGTCAATGGAGAGAAAAACGAAAAAACAATCAACAATAAATCCAAGAATCAATTAAAAAAAGCGAAAAAATAACAGGAATCATAAGTAACATTTTTTTTTGAGATCCATAAGTAACATTAATTTGGTGAAGAACTTAATACATATGTTTTACTTCTTAATTACAGCAACAATATTTTGTATAATCTTATCTCCTTCAATCAATAAAATGAACCATTCAATATTTCATGGTTTGTATTGACATGATAAAAAAAGGATCAAACTAAAAATTCTATCATAAGGAATTCAAAAATCAATAAGAAAAAGTTGAAAAGCAACACAATTTAAAAAACAACCAATGGAGAAGAATCTGACCTGCATGTTCTTTTGCCTCTTGTTATTAGTTCTACTATTTCCAAACTTGGTTTTGGAAGACTTGAGAAATTAAGAGAGAGAACTAAAATTCACCTAGTTTTGGTGAGACTGATCAGAGAGTATTTATAATATCAAAAAGAAAAGTAAAATTTAGACTAACAGAATCTTAATTGCCTAAATATAGATCAATGATCACATGCATGGAACAAGAAAAACTTTTGCTATTCTTAGCATTTTTTTTTCAATCTCCTATTCTTAGTCTTTCAAACGTGTGCAATTTCGAAATATATATACTTTTAATAATATCTTAAAAAAATTTGTACATCATATTGGTATGGAGCTTTCAGTATTGTTTCTGCCAGAACTTATTCCTCTTGCAAGAAATTCGAATATTGGAGATTAAAACATCATACAACCATATATGAACATTCTATTATCACATTACATATTGTGTACGTTCCATGTGTCAAGAAGGCAAAGTTATCAAAGAAGGTAAAGTTATCACGGTGTGTGTGTTGATTATATCATTATGAATTATTATGCACATTCTGTGTTGATTTTGATTATATCTTTATTAAACCATTAATCTTGAACAAAATTACATTCTTTCTTTTCCCTTTTCATTAAACATGCAGATTATAACATTCTATTTTAATCATTTAACGTATTGTTATTTTAGTGGATTTCATAATTAAGATTATACTTTTTTCCAGCACTCTTAAACTAAATATTCTACAATCATAACTCATAAGTAACATAGCAAGTCTTGCTATCAAAATTCGAAATCAGACGGTTTTGAAGGAAGGACCTGTCCAATATACGGAGTTGGGCCGGATCACTTTCTCTCTTCATATCAACGGAAAAATCCAGTTTGCACAAGATCCCACTTTCTCTCTTCTTCTCAACGGAAACATCCAGTTTGGTCTACTGGAGAGGATCACTTCTCTCCATTGAAACGGAAGTATCCAGTTTGGTCGTACTGCAATTATTAATCAGGCTTTAACAATTTTTGTAAGCTTTTGGGCTGTGCGTTGCACTTCCTTCCAGCCCAACAAATACAGCTCACAAGGTCCAATAACTCTCTTAAAAGCTTCAAGATTGAATGATATTTTGAAGTTCTAGAAGGGTAAATAAGAAATACATTCTCCCCTTTGAACCGGGTTTTGAGGTCCAAAGGGGAAAAAGACCCGATTTTAATTTTTTGAAAAAAAAAAAAAAAGGCACCACCTAATCTGTACAGAATAGAAGAATAAATCGGCTATTCTAAGTTATTCCATCCGAACAGTATTGGAATATGTCGGATTAGAGGTATAGAATAGTGAAATTTTTAATTTCATGGTTGAGATGGAATTGGCTCTTCCATGGATTAAGCATAAATTTAAAACAAAAATGTCCTTCTCTATTCTAAAGTATGTCCTACGTGACATAACTACTTTCTCTCTCTTCTAAACACTATAACCGTCTCCGTGCTAGTTTCGCCGTCATTTTTCAAGTAATTCACCAATGAAATAATCAATCAAACAACTATACACAAATATACTATTTTTTTCTCTCTTTAATAAGATCCATATTATCCGTCCATTTATCATTGCTTATTTTTTTGCTTTGAACGACTATTAAAAATTGTTATCTTGATTCTAGAATTATCTATTAAAATATCTTTGTTCTAGATATGTTTGTCTCTAGAAAATTCTTCAAAAATATCTTGGGTCTAGATGACTCCATCTTCTAGTATAAAGAGGAGTCACATTCTCACCATTTGGATCAAGCCACAAAACAAATTCCTCTCTCTAATAAAGAGTGTTGTGAGAGTTCTAGTGGTTTAGTTGGAGGTCTTATAATATAGAAGTAGTAGGGTTGTAATTTTGGAGGTTTAGTAATTCACTAGTGAAGTGTATTGTAATATTATTGAGAGAATAATAAAGAAGTTTTATTCAAATTTCGTCTCTCTACTCTACAAACTGGTATCAGAGCGAGGTAGACGAGTCGGTGCTGTCGGAATAGACAGTGAGGGTCAGAGTTAAGTGCCGAGAGTTTGCGAGTAGTCCAGTAGTCCAAGTAGCCGTGTGTCGGCATTCTGTCGGAGGAGTTGCCGGAAGAGAGAAGGTTTAGTTGAAGCCAATAGACTAAGTCGCATTCATGAATTTTGGAGGTTCAACTGCCGGGTTGAAGAAGTTGAACGGCAACAACTACATCTACTGGAAGGCCTGCATAGAATCCTACCTGCAAGGACAAGATCTTTGGGAGGTGGTAGATGGATATGAGACGACTCCGCCAGAGGTCGCTACTGAAAAAGCGACAGTATCCGAAACTATCGGTGACCCAAAACTAACCGAGGAGAAGGAGACCCCATCCGCGGAGAATAAGGCTCTGCGAAAATGGCGTATCAAGGCCGGAAAGGCGATGTATGTACTCAGGACCTCAGTTGAAGAGGAGCTACTTGAGTACATTCGAGAAGCGGTAACGCCGAAAGCCGCTTGGGATATTCTCGCGACACTATTCTCCAAGAAGAATGACGCCCGCCTCCAACTACTCGAGAAGGAACTCATGACGCTCTCACAAGGGAGTATGACAATCAGTCAATATTTCACGAAGGTGAAGTCCATCTGTAGCGAGATCGCGCAGATCGCCCCTGAAGAGAAAATAAGCGAGCAACGGATGAGGAGGATAATAATCAACGGTTTGAAACCCGACTATAGCGGGTTTATGGCAGCAGTCCAGGGTTGGTCGATTCTACCAACACTACTAGAGCTAGAGAATATGCTCGCTAACCAAGAGGCTCTGACCAGGAGGGTCGAAGTCTCAACGAGACAAGACGACGAGGCGCTATTCTGCAGCCGAAGGAAGGGTCGGCCTGAACAAAGGCCGAGATCGAAACCCGAAAGTAGGCCTGGATAACATAGGAGGCCGAAGGAGGAGACTAATGCTTCAGGAGGATCTCATAGGCAAAGAGACGGCAAAGCTCGAGGTGATGAGTGCTACAACTGTGGCAAGAGGGGACACTATGCACGAGACTGTTGGTCTAAGAAGAAGGGACAGGGAAATGCAGCAACCCTAAGAGACCACCAAGGTGTCAAGAGTCAGGAGATTGACTGTAGTGAAGAAGAATGAGATATTGATGCCGCATTCGCAAATGCGGTCACCATGATTGAAGAGAAGGAGGAGAAGGAAGAGGTTGCACTGACGGCAGTAATCAAATCAGGGAGAATCGACTATGAGAGTGACTGGATCGTTGACTCCAGTTGCTCAAATCACATGACCGGCGATATCAAGAAGCTAGAACGCTTACATGAGTATAAGGGAAACCAAGTGATTGTGACAGCTAACAACTCCAAGCTGCCAATCAGCTACGTCGGTAGAACGGTAATCTCTCCTCACATCGGTCCGAAGGAATTCCAGCTGCAAGGAGTCTATCATGTTCCAGGCATGAAGAAGAATCTATTGTCAGTATCGCAACTGACAGCACAAGGGAATTACGTAGTCTTCGGGCCACAGGAGGTGAAGGTGTACCGCAACCTCAAAGCTTTGGGCACACCAATAATGGAGGGCCGAAAAATGGAGTCAATCTACGTAATATCAGCACAATCAGCTTACGTAGACAAAACTCGGAGGAATGATACGGCGGATCTGTGGCATGCACGATTGGGGCACGTGAGCTACCACAAGCTTAAGTTGATAGTCGAGAGGTCGATGGTCAAAGGTCTTCCTGGAGTGGAGATGCGGACCGACACAGTATGTGCCGGTTGCCAATTCGGTAAAGCTCATCAGCTTCCTTTCCAGCAATCCAAGTACAAAGCTAAGGAACCTTTGGAGCTGATATACTCAGATATCTTCGGTCCGATTAAGCAAGCTTCAATAAGTGGTTCAAAGTATATGGTGACCTTCATTGATGATTTCTCGAGATATGTGTGGGTGTTTTTCATGAAAGAAAAATCGGAGGCGTTATCCAAGTTCAAGGAGTTTAAGGAGAAGGCGGAAAGTGAACTCATCAAGAAAGTTCAGTGTCTCTGTACGGATAATGGAAGAGAATACGTAAACCGAGAATTCGATGCCTACCTGAAGGAGCATAAGATCCGAAGGCAGTTAACCTGCCCCAATACCCCACAACAGAATGGAATAGCCGAGAGGAAGAACCGGCATATTGCAGAGACTTGCCGGAGCATGTTGCATGCTAAAAATGTGCCAGCAAGATTTTGGGCCGAGTGCATGAAGACAGCCGCACACATCATCAACCGACTTCCACAAGAGAAGATGGGTTATGTCTCGCCATTCCAGAAACTCTGGAAACTTAAACCCCAAATTAGCTACTTCAAGGTGTTCGGATGTGTATGCTACGTGTTTGTGCCTGATCATCTTCGGACCAAATTTGACAAAAAGGCGATTCGATGTATCGACGTCCACAATGGAAAAGGGACAAAGTCCAAACGCCACAAAAACCAAGAACCCATGGAAAACCGGAGTACTCAAAGATGGTGAAGGTATGACTCCAGACCTACAAGAAGAGGTGGAAGAAATGCCCCCGCCAATAAGAAAGTCATCAAGAGCAAGACGTCCAAACCCAAAGTACGCAAACGCAGCGGTCGGTGAGGAGAACTCGGTTGAAGAACCAACAACTTATGAAGAAGCAGCAAAGAACAATAAGTGGACAGAGGCAATGGAGGAGGAGATGATGGCTCTAAGGCAAAACCAGACGTGGGAGTTAGTGCCACAACCGAATGGAGTAAAACCAATTTCGTGCAAATGGGTGTACAAAGTGAAGACCAAAGCAGATGGATCAATCGAAAGATACAAGGCCCGACTAGTTGCACGAGGGTTCTCACAACAGTACGGGCTGGACTATGATGAGACGTTCAGTCCGGTGGCGAAGATGACAACGGTACGTGTTCTCCTAGTACTTGCGGCAAGTAAAGGATGGAAGATATGGCAGATGGACGTGAAGAACGCCTTCCTGCACGGTGAGCTTGATCGAGAAATATACATGGATCAACCACAAGGATATGTGAGTAAAATTCATCCAGAATATGTGTGCAAGCTCAAGAAGGCATTGTACGGGCTAAAACAGGCCCCAAGAGCGTCGTACGGGAAAATAGCAGAGTTTCTCGTACAAAGTGGATATACAGTGGTGACAGCAGACTCGAGCCTATTCACCAAGAACATTGGAGGCAAACTCTCTATTATCTTGGTGTACGTAGATGACCTCATCTTAACCGGTGATCTCGTAGAAGAGATTCGGCAAACGAAGGAGAACCTGTCTATCCGGTTTCAGATGAAGGAACTCGGAGAATTAAAGCATTTCCTGGGTCTTGAGTTTGAGAAGACGAGTAAAGTTGTATTTCTTTGCCAACAAAAATATGCAAAGGATCTTCTAGAGGCTTATGGAATGTTGGAGAGCAAGCCGTTGTTTACACCGATGGAACCAAATGCAAAGCTTTGCACTGGAAAAGGGAAAGATCTACAAGACACTCGAATGTATCGACAACTGGTGGGTAAGTCTCATCTATTTGACTCTTACCAGACCCGATATAGGCTTCGCTGTTGGAGTAGTAAGCCGTCATATGCAGAACCCAAAGAAGCCACATTTGGAGGCAGTTAGGCGGATACTTCGATACGTGAAGGGTACATTAGGCTACGGTATTATGTACTGTAGAGGCGAAGAATGGGAACTAGTCGGTTATTGTGATGCTGACTATGCTGGAGATTGTGATACAAGGAGATCAACAACCGGCTATGTGTTCAGTTTGGGATTAGGAGCAGTGTCTTGGTGTAGCAAAAGACAACCTACCGTATCCCTATCCACGATAGAAGCAGAGTATAGAGCAGCAGCTACTGCTGCACAAGAAAGTACGTGGCTGGTTCGTTTACTAAGGGAGCTTCACCAGCCAATCGACAAAGTAAGGCTCCACTGTGACAACAGGTCGGCAGTGTGCTTAGCAGAGAATCCGGTGTTTCACGCAAGAACCAAACATATTGAAGTGCACTACCACTTCTTACGAGAAAAGGTACTACAAGGAGAGATCCAAATGAAGCTGACACCGACGGAAGAGCAAGTCGCTGACATTTTCACGAAGGGTCTCAACACAAAGAAGTTTGAGGAGATGCGCGCTCAACTTGGTGCTCAGTCGATCAGCGATTTAGAGGACATAATGTTGAGGGGGAGTGTTAAATATGCAACACTAAGCCCAATCCAAATTTAGCCATAAATATGAAAAAATCTAGAAGCAAGTCAAGGCTAGTAAAATATCTTGATTCTAGAATTATCTATTAAAATATCTTTGTTCTAGATATGTTTGTCTCTAGAAAATTCTTCAAAAATATCTTGGGTCTAGATGACTCCATCTTCTAGTATAAATAGGAGTCACATTCTCACCATTTGGATCAAGCCACAAAACAAATTCCTCTCTCTAATAAAGAGTGTTGTGAGAGTTGTAGTGGTTTAGTTGGAGGTCTTATAATATAGAAGTAGTAGGGTTGTAATTTTGGAGGTTTAGTAATTCACTAGTGAAGTGTATTGTAATATTATTGAGAGAATAATAAAAAAGTTTTATTCAAATTTCGTCTCTCTACTCTACAAAAATGCGTTGGGAAGATATGTAACGTCATAACAATAATTGAAGAGCGTTAAGAGATTAATTAAATGAAGACTTATTTGAATTTGTGCTTCAATTTATCTTCTATTATTGTATTTTTATTGAATATTTATTTTATTACGATGCTACTTTTTAAATTAATTTATTTCATTTTTATCTTCTTATAATTTGAGTAGACTTTTCATTAATATAATTTGTATAAATTCAAATTATGGAACAAGAACATTTTAGTCATAAGCTCTTTTTTATATGTTTAAATCAAAAATTTCATATAACTATCTTGTCAAACGTGCATGGAATAAAGTGAATTAGTCGTCTTTTTTCAATTCTGTTATTTTTCTATTCCATGTATCGCCGAACGGGCCCACAAGATTTATTTTGTGATTAAATGTTATTATCAATAAATTATCACAAAAAATATTCTCTAATTATAATTATAATTTGTACATAAACTAAATTTTAATTGAATATAACTATATTTAATAACAATATTATGATAATTATAAAATATTTTTTAGTTAGATGTAATTATAATTAAAATTAAGATCATTTAATTATATTTATTTCATATGTATTTACAATATATATGAGAATGTAACATTTCCATATGATTTGGTGAAATCATTTTCTCATGATTCATGTGAATGTAATTCGATTAGAATGTTGGATTATCGTAACATAAAAGTCTCATATTTACCAAACTTGGGAATAACATTCTCATCCTTCAACATTAATCCCACATTTGATGGATTTGTTGCAAAGATTGTTAGATTTGGTGGTTTTTGAGTAAATTTGTACATAAAGAAATTTCCTTTTTTTTGTTATGTTGTACACCATTTCACCATGTACGTGAAACTTTTTTCTTGTGCAATATATTTTTTAATCCTTTATAGTATAGTTTTTGTTGAATATGGCTATATGAGTATTCTTCTTACTCTACAAAAATATGTCTTTTTTAGTAGTGTACATTTATAATTTTGTAAAAATAATATAAAGGTTTGTTTGAGTTAGCAGTATCTTGGGAACACATTCGACCAGGAGGTTCATTTGGGTGATACTGATGATTAGAAAAAAAAAATTGATGTTCACCCATTTGATTGATAGATTTTGTTAAATATATATTAGATAATTGTGTGCCGGGAATTGAATCTATGATTTCTTGCAATACATTAAAATCCTTAACTAACAAGACTATGAGCCATTTGCGAGGATTAGATAAATAATTTGCCAAGTGTCAATTTTCTATCGGTCATGTGGTAATAACAGTGTTTCTTCTGACCGCCACTGTCAGTCTTCTTTGCTGTAATTTCTGAATGTATGGTAAAATTAGCATGAGATACCTAGTCGAAATATTACGATATGATACAAAGCATGGAAGCAGTGTCAGTTGAGACATCAAATTAGTATGGAGTGGTGGTGTATAAATATTTGGATGGTATGGCTAAAGTAGATTAAAGAAGTTTGTCTTTTTTTTTTGATGCTCTAGGAGGCGATCTGCCTCTCTGAGTTTTTCATTAGTTAACACCGATCTCTTACAAGAGTCTTTTTTGAAAAAATAAAGAAAGAGCAAAGAAAAAAAATAAAATTATTTACAGACAATGTAACAAAAGTTTCGAGCCCTATACTAATTCCTCGCCTTTCATTTGTTAGCAAAGTTCGAGCCAATTCTTCGTTTGCCGAGCGATCTCCAATTAAAGGAGTTTATGTCAAACAGAAATAAAAATATCAGAAAACTAGTGAGAAATCGGATGAAACCAAAAAGGAAAAAGACCAACACAATTTTTCTAGATTGGTATAGTTTAAATATGGGTAACAAATTAACAATTATAATTTTTTGTTATGTTTTGGTGGAATTAAATTTGAGATACAAGAGTAGTGAATGAATTTAATTGCTGATGAAATATTCATGTACATGATGTGATGCACATTAATGTGATGATATAAATAAATATCAATTTATTAAAGTCATGTTTGTATGATGATATACGAATGAATAATGTGACGATATAGATTAATATCAACTAACAAATGTGATGATATAAACTAATCTCAATTTAACAAAGTCATATCTATATTCTATATACATGATGATACAAAAATGCACAAGTGTTTCTTGCATTACTGCACTAAATCTAGTTTTATAACTTTTTGGTTTTTCATTTCGTGTATCTTTCAATTTAAATAACGAATTGACCTAGCAGTTATTTGTTGTATAAACCGATCCGAAACAATGTGAAATATGTTGCTTCAGTTCTAAAAACCATGTTAAAAATCTTCAATCATGAAAAACTAATCCTGGTTTTATTGATTAAAATGTGTATAAATAAAGGAAATAGTTGCATCAGAATTCAGGTTTAGAGATGGACCCTTGCATTATCTAGTTAGGCTGAAAATTCAGTTTAACAGATAAACCTTCCAAAACTTCAATTGTATGAACATTCAAAACCAAGTTATGTCTCATCTCCGGTTGTCACAAATCATCCAAAATAATAAAAGAAAATTTACAAAAAAGCTCCTTCATTATGCCTAAATTACAAAAATGCTCCTATATTGTTGGAAATTGCAAAAAAACCCTGCATTATTGCTAAAATTGCAAAAACCCTACCGTTACCGTTAGCTTGAAGCTAAATTTTTGTAATTTAATTACATGAAAAATATTTTCTAAATATTAATTAACATTTTTTGTTTAAGAAAAATCTTTTCTTAAAAAATATATTTAAAAGCTATTTTTAAGGAATTTTTTGTGACGTTTTTGCAATTATAGCAACAATGCAGAGGCTTTTTTGCAATTTTAGGCATAATGTGGAGGCTTCTTTGCAAATTTCCCATAACAAAAAGACTACATGCCCTAAATTATGGAAAAATGGACATATCTAGTTAGTCTGAAAATTCAGTTGAACAGATAAAACCTTCCAAAACTTCAATTTCAATTGTAAACCTACAAAACTAACATGTGCCCACAGGTACATCATCTCCAGTTAATTCACACCCCCAAATAAAAAAACAAAAAGAGGCATACAAATAACTGGAGATGATGTAGTGAGACAGTTGACACGTCAGTACTTGTCCCTATCCTCTCTCTTTGCTCAGTCACAGCCAATTTATAATCTCGTCTTTTCTCTCATATTGCGATTACGAGCTTCAGTCAGTTTTTCCAGAAATTACACTCGATTACAGACGGAGAGAAGAATAAACTTGCTTTCGACTCTTCCAATGGCGTTTGAGGAGGCGGTGATCCCGGTGTACGACGCGCTGGAGCCGGTCTACGGCGAGGGAGCCCCGCTGGAGGAGGCGCGGCACCGTTTCGACCGAGTCAGGTCCAAGTTTGTTGAGTTGTACGGCCAGCAGCCTGAATTGTTCGCTCGATCACCTGGTACGAATTTTGATTTCTAGTTTTAACTGTGAATTTAGTTTAGTTTTCCGGAAATGAATAAAAGTATGTATCTTTTGTGAAGATCTGACTTTTTCGTTTTTGGAAGTGGTTTTAGTGGCAAATTCAACAAAAAAGTGTTACATTTTTTTGCAAATTATTGAAAAATTTGTTCCGCGAGTAGTTTTATCAAGTAAAATTAAGTGATAATTACACACAATTAACAACTGAATTAGGCATAAATAAGCCTCGATTAGCACATAATCATGCAATTAGTTCTTTACGTTTCAAATAATATTCAAATTATTTACATTTAAATTTTATATTTGAAGGGCGAGTGAATTTAATTGGAGAGCATATAGATTATGAGGGCTACTCGGTTTTGCCAATGGCGATTCGTCAGGACATGATTGTCGCGATAAGAAAAAATCCGAACGGAAATGAGCTTCGAATTGCAAATGTGAATGATAAATATCCTGTTTGTACTTATCCTGCCGATCCTGACCAGGTATTGGATTTTTAGTTTTATCTTAATTAAATTTTTAATTTGGTATTTTAATTTTAGGATAAGTTAAAGTACAAGTTTAGTTCCCATACTAAATGGAAGAAAATTATATTTTTTGTTTTAAGATGTTTAAATAATCAATTTGGTCCCTGATTAGGTATTTTTCTTTTTATTATTGTTTGGGCCCAAAGATGTGATTTATAGCTCTTTTAAATGAACTCATGAACTTTTCATGAATTGTTTGAAGAGAGTTGGTTTCCAATTTACTTTCTTAATTTTTGGGCCCAAGCCCAATTACATATTTTGTGTCTATTTTTACATGAAATTATAGCTATTCATGAATTCACAAGTTGATTTTTTATTTTATTTTATTAATTAATTTTGGGCCAATTACATGTTTTGTCCCTATATTACAACAAAACCGAGCTAATTTTGAAATATTTATTTTTTGCAGGAAGTTGATTTGAAGAATCACAAGTGGGGCCACTATTTCTTATGCGGGTAAGTCCTCAAAATTTTCATTTATCGAGTTTAACATTTCGTTTCGAATTTCAATTTTGAAACATTAAGTTTCTTCAGAGCGTTTTTTCCTAGATTAATTTTCTTTCTAGGTTTCAATCCTTGTGAATTGATGGATTTCTTTTTTAATTTTCAATTTTAGATGAAATTCCTAATTAAAATAAATATCTATTGTGTAGATACAAAGGCATTTATGAGTACGCAAGATCTAAAGGAGTCGATGTGGGACACGTCTCTCTTGATGTAGTTGTTGATGGAACCGTACCAACAGGTACAAATCATACTATTTCCTAATTACTTGTAAATATATCACAAATTAGAATAATAATTTAGTATTTTGCATAACTTTTTTTTATACAATTCAGGGTCTGGGCTGTCGAGCTCTGCTGCGTTTGTTTGTTCCGCCTCAATTTCCATCATGGCGGTTCTTGGACAGAATTTCCCTAAGGTACTTTTACATAATAAAATATTTTTATTATTATATATCTTTAAATAATAATTATTTTTTTGATGAATTCGGTTTTGAATTTGTTTGGTTGATAATATTACAGAAAGAAGTTGCTCAGTTCACTTGCGAGTGCGAACGCCACATCGGTACTCAATCTGGTGGTATGGACCAGGTATAAATAAAATAATAAATAAATAAATAAGAACAAAAACAACAGCAAGAATAATAATAATAATAATAATAATAATAATAATAATAATAATAATAATAATAATAATAATAATAATAAATTATCACTATTGTTGTCAATATTTAATAATAATAAATGAATAACAAAATAAGCACAAAAATAACAGTAACGACAATAAATCATCATGTATGTCGATATTATTATTATTATTATTATTATTATTATTATTATTATTATTATTATTATTATTATTATTATTATTATTATTATTATTATTATTATTATTATTATTATTATTATTATTATTATTATTATTATTATTATTATTATTATTATTATTATTATTATTATTATTATTATTATTATTATTATTATTATTATTATTATTATTATTATTATTATTATTATTATTATTATTATTATTATTATTATTATTATTATTATTATTATTATTATTATTATTATTATTATTATTATTATTATTATTATTATTATTATTATTATTATTATTATTATTATTATTATTATTATTATTATTATTATTATTATTATTATTATTATTATTATTATTATTATTATTATTATTATTATTATTATTATTATTATTATTATTATTATTATTATTATTATTATTTCTGGCAGGCGATATCGGTGATGGCGAAGAGGGGGTTCGCGGAGCTGATCGACTTCAACCCGATCGGTTCAACCGACGTGCAGCTCCCCGCCGGCGGGTCCTTCGTGATTGCGCACTCTCTCGCCGAGTCTCAGAAGGCCGTTACAGCCGCAACCAACTACAACAACCGCGTCGTCGAGTGCCGCCTCGCCTCCGTAAGTCCTACGCCACCTGGCGGTTCATGATTGCTTGACTGACACAGTTTTGTTAGGGACGGGCGGTTAATGATTGGTTGACTGACAGAGTTTTGTTTTTGTTTTTGTGGTGCAGATTGTGCTGGCGATAAAGTTGGGAATGGATGTAAAAGAGGCGGTGTCGAGCGTGAAAACTTTGTCAGATGTGGAGGGTTTGTGCACTGATTTTGCTGCCAAGCACAACTCTTCAGATCCTGGATTGGCCGTCAAGGTTAGTTTTCTCTCTCTCTTTTTTAGTGAGAAATTTTCATTTATACCCTTGTAAATTTTCAAAATGTCATATATACTTACAAACCACAGAGAGATATAAGTATGTCTTGAAAAATATAGTCTTGAATAAATTATGGGGGAAAAAGGGGAAATAAATCTTAGGGAGTAGGGGTATTTATAATATTTCATATTTTCTACAAGGGTATATATGAGATATTACACATTTGATGGATTGAAATTATGTGTAAATATTTTAATTACTTTAATATTATTTTAGGAGCTTCTGCACGAGGAGCCGTACACGGCTGAAGAAATTCAAGAAATTACGAAAGAGAATTTGAAGTCCATTTTTGGAAACTCGCCGACTTCGTTGGACGTTTTAAAGGCTGCCAAGCATTTCAAGCTATTTCAGGTTTAAAAATATTAAATAAATTATCAATTTAAAAAAGTTTTGGGTTTTATTATTTATTTATGTATTATTGTTATTCTTATATTTTTAGCGTGCTACTCATGTCTATTCTGAAGCGAGGCGGGTTTATGCATTTAGAGACACTGTCTCATCAAACCTCAGGTTTTTATTCTCTCTCTCTCTAGGGTTTATTTCTCTCTCTTTCTCTAGGGTTTATGGTAATGAAATCTTTGTCAACGTGAGAATTAGCCAACAAACAAACAGTTGTTGACATGTCGAGTAATTTTCACTTCATTTTCTGATTCAAAAGCACATTAATAACATGCCAATTCTTAACCAAACACAGTGAAGAAGAAATGCTGAAGAAACTCGGAGACCTCATGAACGAAAGCCACCACAGCTGTAGCGAACTATACGAGTGCAGGTAAAATTACCAAAATACCCCTCTCAAATTCGACTTCTATTTTCCCACCAACTTAATGCCCTCAAAGACTTGAGTCAAAAAGTAAATGTCAAATTTTCAAAATCAATCTCTTCTCTGTCAATTGTTGACTTTTTTTTTGAACCGGCCAAAAAAAGAAATTAATTAAGAAAATGGCCATTTCGCCCAGCCACCGGGCGAAACTAACCTAGTTTATCCAATTTCTCATTTTTCCCACTAAATTAAGCTAAAAAACACTGTTTCGTCCTGTGGAAACAGACATTTTTTTTTATTTTTTTACCACTGAATTAGGCTGAAAACACACTGGCAAAAAAAAAAATTTTTTTTTTTTGCTCTAATATAGTGGAAAAAATGAAAAAAATATCTGTTTCGCCTAGCCATCATGGGGTGAAACAGTGCGAAACAGCGTTTTTTAGCTTAATTCGGTGGGAAAAATGAAAAATTGGCTGTTTCGCACAGCCACTAGGCGAAATGGCCATTTTCGCAAATAATCTTCTTTTTTTTGGCCAGTTAAAAAAAGTCTCAATTGTTAGTAGTACATCAGTATCTTTATTTCATATGACAATTACTATTTAACATTAAAAGAAATATATTTTATTTTATATTATGATTTTGTAACTGATATGATTGATAAAGGAAGTCTTTCAGGATCAATCCTCTCTGTCAATTCCTTCATATGACAATTACTATTTAACATTAAGAGATTAATATTTTATATTATTATTATTATTATTATTATTATTATTATTATTATTATTTTTTGACTGACAGCTGTCCAGAACTGGAAGAGCTGGTAAAAGTGAGCAGAGTGAATGGAGCACTGGGAGCGAGACTGACAGGTGCCGGTTGGGGCGGCTGTACTGTCTCTCTTGTCAAAGAGTATATTGTACCTCAATTTATTCTCAATTTAAAGGCAAGCCAATCTGCTTTTATTTATTTTTTTCTTCTTTCGTGTATTTACATGCATACCCTGAAAAATGTTAAAATGTCAATTATACCCCTATAAACATAAGAAAGTATCACTTATATGGTTATACACTATAAACATAAGAAATATCAAATATTCTCTTGTCAAAGAAAATATTCGTACCTCAATTTATCATCAATTTAAAGGCAAGTCGATATTCTTTTTATTTTGATTCGTGTAATTACATTTATTATACCCGTACAAATGTGAAAATGTCATATATGTCCTTAAATGACTCTGATTAAGTAATAAGATTGCTAATTCAATGCTGATGGTACTAGTGTGATATAACTAGCGTGATATGATTAAGAAATAAAATATTATGAGATAATGAATAATGAAATAATAGAATGAATAATGGAAAGTTGATTTGGTGAAACTTTGGTGACTGAGCTGGTATTGGCTGGAGGGTCTGTTGGTCATGCAAATTTCACTTTCTATTTGTTTATTATTGTTATATTGTGTTTTCACATTTAATGTGTCTAATCTGTTATTTTTATTGATTGTCGTTTTCATTTACTTTTTAGTTATAATTATATTAAGCATGAGTTAAGTTAGACCAGTTACGATTATATCAAGTTAGTTGTGCAATAAATTAGGTTTATAAATCACAATTAAGTAAAAATAGACTATAAGATAAGTCCTGCCAGAATGATTATGTACTTGAAATTGTTTTCATTTTAATTTTCTTTTACTTTCTTAATTGTTTCAGGAATCTTTTTACAAGTCGAGAATTGAGAAGGGCGTAATAAGCAAAGGTGACCTTGGACTTTATGTATTTGCATCCAAGCCCTCGAGTGGTGCAGCTATATTGAAACTTTAATTTTTTATTTATTTGTTGGGGATATATTTATATTGTTGAACCTTATTTGCGAATAATTTGTGCGGAGTACAATTATATGACGGACTGAATTTTATGTGAAGTAATAAATCTGTCAATTCATTATGTTAATTCATTGGTTTGTACTATATTTATGTATTTATGAATGTTTATATTATGCAATATATGTAGGTAATGCTGTGAATTTCTCCTCTAGCTTAGTAATATTTAATATGCCATTTTTGTGTGTTATATAGCATTTCAATATGGTTTGTCAATAGACAGATTATTCTGCAAAGAAGAGTTGAACTTTTTTACTGAACAAAGAAATATTCAAAGATTAACACCCTTCACACATTTCACAATTTAACACTGCTTCTTTATTACAAGAATCCCAACAAAATTTTCAAACACCTCTCTCTCTCCCTCTCTCGAAATGAAAAATCCATGGCCATTCCAAATCAGCTTTCTTATTCTAACTCTCAGTTCTTTTCTTTTTATTCAAACACAACAGCCATACGAGGGACTCGGTACCACCGACTGTACTATCAGTTCAAGCGAATCCAACTCCACCTCTCTTTTAGGTTATTTTTGCAACGGCGATTCAAATTCTTGTAATTCGTATCTGACTTTTCATCCAATCGCTCCTTATGACACATCCGCCTCCATTTTTTCCCTTCTCAATGTCAACTCTTCTCTGATTCCTCAATCTGGTTTGAATTCAAATTCTGAGATGTTGATTCCTGTTGAGGAAAAAAAAAGAAGATTTAGCGACAAATTTAGAAGATACAAGTAATTAGGTGGTCGTATATATGCATGTGTGTACAGTGTACTTCAAATCAATGGTACAGTTTGTAAAGAAATCAAAATCACCTGTACAACTGTATACCTTATAGTAGTCAACAAACTATGTTGAGTTGGTCACAGAACACCGTTTTTGAATATTGTAATGGCATTTCTTTTAAATGCACCATTTTGGATGACCACAATACTAATTTTTTTTGTTAACTTAGAAGAAATAATATTATATATGAGGGTCATTTTGAAAAAAATTAAAATAATAGTGTGTTGTGGCTTGTGGTATATGCTTTTAAAGTATTAGGGAAATGTGCAAACACGACGTACTGTAGCACGACGCACTATAGATATACTGTTATTTTTTGTTTTATATACTGTTTTCTCATTTTATATACTGTTTTGTCATTTAATATATTGTTATTTATTCTTTGTGTATTTCTTATTTTTTTAGTTTTATATACTGTTTTCCCATTTTATATAATGTTTTCCCATTTTTATATGCTGTTTTCACTTTTTATATATATACTATTAATAAAATAAATTATATATATTGTTATGTATATATTGTTATTAGAAAATAAATTATATATACTATTATTGGATCTCCTCGTGAACAGTCGTGCTATAGTACGTCGTACTCTAGCAGGTCCCTACTAAATATTAAATAAGCATATAAAAGATTATTACAAAATAGATAATGCCGCCAGAACTGAACAGTAGCCGTCTATGTAGCATACTGTACGGAGAGAGACAATGTAACGGATTCAGGCTTTATCTCAAATGAAAAGATTAATTTATATGAAGGTAGATTCTTGTATTTTTCATGAGGAAATTTCATATCTCACCTACCAATTCAATTTAATATATGTCAAACCAGTCACTCATAAAAAAAATAATAATAATAAATAATTAAAAGAAAATCTATTCTTCTTCTGGTTCTTATTATTTTATTGGGACCTAATATTCATCACCGATTTATTTGTCATCTAATATCGCTGAAATTTCAGAAAGATGCACTAAAATTACAAAAAATTATATTGGTATACAAAAAGATATAATAAGCATATTAAAAGATATATTAATATACAAAAAATATAAATTTTCAATTAATCTATACAAAAGTATAATATTTAAGTGAGTGATCTGAATATTTTCTTAATTTTTTTATTTTATATTTTTGTATAAGGTCCCATCATACTACCCTATCGTATCAAGTTGCAGAGTTGATATGCACAGGTACTAGTACCAACTCGACAGTTGCTCAGCCATTAATGGGTGAAAATTATTTTTGACTATAATAATACTTAGGGCCTCGTGCAATTAAATCCTAACAAAGACAAAACAACCCAAATTGTTGAATCTATCCAAAAAAAAAAGAAAAGAAAAGAAAAAATATAAATATTTCCCGGTAAACTTCCCCAGTCCGCATTTAATAAAAAAAAAAGTGGGTCCCATTCACCAGTGACAAACCGCGGATTAGGAGAGAGGTTATTAGAGAATATGTATATAAACCCAAAAGAAAAGGAAAAAAACTGAGCCCTACTCATTTTAATATTGTTCATTTCAATACTGTATGCTAAAAATAATATAACGAAAACAACAACCATTTATTGTGTACGTTCATAATCATGGAGCAGTAGTGAAACCCAAAAAAACAAAAAGAAAACTGCTTGGTGGGTCAAATTGAACAGGCAATTGAGACTTAAGTCATTAAAGATAAAGAAGCTTTATCACTATCACCAACAAAATATTACTTAGAAAATTCATACCTCTTAAAGCAAAACAAGAAGCCAATAATTTTGTTTAGTTATGACCAGTAAGGTCCAGTTAAATGATATTAAAAAAAATATAGTATCTAAATGATAAATTTAATTTTAATAAATTTTAATATTAGAATGTCTGTCAATATCACTCTTACAACTCCTACCTATCTTCAACATTTCTATCTCTTATGAATTGGGTAATGAAGAATCCATCAATTTTTGGAATGATATTTGGATATTTAAGGGGTCGCTCAGGTGCTTCTTTCCCCTTACTTACCATATCATTTCTACCCTAACAGTGGCTCAAGTATTAAGTGGAGCAATAAACTTTCAAAATATTCTCAACTCTCAAGATGTTCGAATAAGGTCCGAGGCACAGGAAATCTTCCTCACCTTAGCACTCATCAACCCCACTCCCCTAAGAGACAAGGTAAGATGGAGATGGAATGTATTGGCTGAATTCACCACTAAATCCGCATACAAAGTTCTCCATCTAGCAAACTCCTCCTCCGTTGAGAACAAAAGACTACGGAAAATCAAGTGCCCGAAAAAGGTTAGATTTTTCGGTTGGCTTATGTTGTTGGACCGGTTGCTAACTCAAGCAAATCTCCAAAAATGTGGTTGGCCTAATCAAGAAGAATGTGTGATGTGCTCACAGAAGGGGGTCGAAGCAAGTCTAATGTTGGGAGAAAGCGATGGGACGTAGAATGGCTAAGTACTTGCTGGAGTATTTGGAAGGCACGTAACCAAATGACTTTTCGACAACGAAGGCCTACCCGAGTTAACGTCACGTCAGAAATTATCCTACAATCGAAAAATTGGTTGGAGCACTACTAACCTTTGGGAGCAGAAGAGCAATGGGTCTGCTCTCAAGCTCCAGATGGATCGATTTTTCTTTTTTTATTCTCTCTTGTTTTTATTCAATCTTTTACTTGGTCTGTAAATATTTGTTTTCCTAAAACTCTTGTACGAAACTCTATTTACTGAATGAAAATCTTAGAAAGGTAATTCGCCTTCTGAAGCTTCAAAAAAAAAAAAAAAAGAACCTTCTGATCTTTCTTGAATATTTTAAAAAGAGACATGAGATATATCACGACGCTATGTAACGCGTTCAAATCATAACTAATAAAAAGTGTATAAAATAGAAAAAATAATATATATATATATATATATATATATATATATATATATATATATATATATATATATATATATATAAGGGGTAATATCACGTATACCCTTCCAAAAATCTAAAATATCAAATTTACCCCTCCAAAACTCAAAATATCAAATTTCCTTTTATATCAAATTTGCCTTATATTTAACTTCCCCGTTCAAATAAACATGAAAAAAAAAATTGAAATTATGGATTGCCCCTTCCTTCTTCTCTAACACCTCTTTCATGTTCTTCAAGTCTTTGCATTCCTATTTGCACTTCTATTTTAAAGCTTAACAACCCCATGGATGAACTAACTATTGAATAAAAGAAGAACAAAGAACTATTGAATAAAATCTATAAAACCTCTTTTTCATTGACATAAAATCATTTTTACAAACTCATAATATCAAATCAGTAGAAAAAAACTTAACCTTACTTTAGTGGTAAGAGAACTTGAAGGAATATGTGAGAGAGAGAGAGAGAGAGAGAGAGAGAGAGAGAGAACTGATGCAATTAAAATGAATGGGGAAGAAAAGAAATAGAATGAGGTGTTGGAGAAGAAGGAAGGGTAGAAAGGTAACTTTATATATTTTTTTTCTATGTTGGTTTGAACGGTGCAGTTAAGTGTGGGCAAATTTGATATAAAACAAAGTTTTTTTTTTTTTTTTTTGAATAATTACGAAGAGCTTGACTGTCTCTCGTGTATATCAAATCCAATTTATACAAACCATCATTGATAATAGAATCAAGTTTTTTAGAAATAGTAAGAATAAAAGAAAAAATCAAGGTGGTGTTTTCTCAAAGTTCACACCTCAAAAGAATAAATATAGACTTAGAATAATTGAGAAATTATTTCGGTTTCGACAGAGTGAGATAGCTCGTTTTTTGGAGTCACGGCACAAGGCGTGGCTGATTTGTCCTTTTCCTCTTGTTGTGTGCGCAGCTCTCCTCTTCTATGTTTTCATCCTGCCCTTGTCGGTTACGTCTCGCTATGGTTGCACTTCTGCCAGCTCGTGAACTCGTCCGTTGTAGTACGTAGAATCGTCTGAGTGTTGTGATTTTCGTCTCTAAAGGTTCTGTTACATCTTTCGCGCCAGATGGCAAAGTTTATAAATAATTGAAAGGTGGTTCTTGTCGAGTGCGGTTCATGTCGGATATAAAACAAAGTTTGGGAGGAGAAATTTGATAATTTTAGTTTTGGAGGGGTAATTTGATATTTTGGGTTTTTGGAAGGGTATACGTGATATTACCCCTATATATAATTCATTTTTGTAACAATATATATGCAAACAGTGAGAACAGTACATAGAAAATAAAAATGTATGTTAAAAAATGATAAAATAATATATACAAATTTCAAAAGTAAATAATATGTAAAAAAAATGTCAACAGTGAAAACAATATATAGAAAAGAAAAGTACATTGAAAAGTGAAAATATATATATATATATATATATATATATATATATATATATATATATATATATATATAGTCCGTCGTGATTTGGACATGCTACAGTGTGTCATGATATCAAATTTTCCTTTTGAAAACCTCCTATAATTTGAGATATTTTACCTACTATAAAGTATTATATCAGAAAATATTATGTCATAAAATATTGACTTTCTCCTGTTTATAAGCTTTGATTTCTTTATTTATTATTTTAAATTGAACAAATAAAAATATGAAAATAAAAAAACTTAGATGAGTTGTATTTCTTGGTTCAAATAGAATTTATTAAATTATACGTTAAAGTTAACTCTATAAGGAGTCAAGAATATCAGTTAACTGTATAAGGTGTGAAAAATAGTATATAATATTTAGAAAGTATAGGTGTTTTTTCAAAATATGTAAGAAAAATAAGGGATTTCTTAAAAAATTCTGAAATATAATATTAAGGTCGTTTTCAAATTCTTTCAACAGTTTAGTTAAGTGCAGCTTTCAGGAGAACTAATTGCATGTTACCTCAACCTCCTTCTGTTGGAAATCGAATTTCATTTCCCTTCCATGTAGACCTATAAAAATGACATATTCTTAATGTGCAATGTGCATAAAATATAATATAACATAACATAATAATATATGTAATACAATATTTCGTTGCTATTTTAATTTTTGGGTGTAGTACATAAGTAGATATATTGATGCATAAACTAATTATTGGTTCGAAGAGGGTGTTATATATGTTCCAAATGATGCAATGTTCAAAAATGTTATTTGACATGTTTCTCTAGTCTTTGAAATAAAAACCGCTATTTGATCAAGTCCTTTCATTATCACTTTGTTTTGTAAAGAAAAAACATAACGGCAAATTAAATATCATCATAAAATCAACACTTAATTACGTGTAGCTTTCATAAGAACCAACCACATATGTTTATTCAAGTTAAATTACCTGATGCTTGGGGAAATAAATCTCCTTTTTTGAAATTTGACGGAGTCAAGTAAAAACACAACAATTTGTCTATGGGCGCAGCTATTCTGAGCGATATTTTTCTTATATTGAGCGGGAGAGAGAAAAATTTATTAAAATATACCCATTTTAACCTTGTGATTATCATAATTAAAATAATCATTAAATATGAGATTTATTTCTTATTATAAATAAACACAATCTTTTAGAATAGCATTCAAGCTGTGTGAAGCAAAAAAAAAAAAGATTAATGCCAAATTTTTTAATTAAATGTCCTTAAATATGCACATAATGATTCCTGTCATGTTTGATATGCATGTTCATTTTTCATTTCTAAAACCCTCAACTTAAGAATATACATGACTATAGATAATTTTGTAGTTCATAGAATAAAATACATGTAGCAAAAATTGAATGCACCTGTCATGTGTATGGCACAAAAAAAGAAATTAATAATTAACACAAGAAAAATTAAATTAAATGTATTAATATGTAGTTGGATATGTACATAAGATGGATATGAAATGTTATTTGCTTGTAATAAAAATATACAGAAGCATTTTAATGTCAAATGCTTAGCATGCAAATGCAAATATAGGTCATATGCATCACAGTACATAAATTAATGTTTGACCTTTTTTTAATTAAATTAGTCCTTATATACTTCATATACGCTTCTTACCATGCATGTACATGAGCATTCGTGCCAAGTAATTATTGTTTTTAATTTCATCAAAGTTTGCAAAGAATGAAAGAAATATTAATAAGTAATAACATCATATATCTTAAATCAATGAAATAAATTATAACGTCGTAATTGGTTGTATTATTTTGTTATTTAATTTTTTGTACTCTTTTTTTTGAATTTTTTTAATACGGTGGCTCATACGTCCCCACTTATTTTTTTTAGAAAAAACCCCGGCAAGCCGGGCTCGAAGTCGGAATCTCTCCCTTACTCGAGTTTTTTTGTGTGTGGCCAACTGCACTAGCAGTCTTTCACAATTTTTTTACTCTTTTGATATGCAATAGTTTTACATGAATTGTTATGTCCATATCTAGGCATTAATTAGTTTCTTTTCTTTTTTGTTTTACACATGACTTGAATGTTATTCTAAAAGATGATTATTTATAGCAGAAATAAATTTCTTATTCAATGCTTATTTTAAGTATGACAATTACAAGGGCAAAATTGGTATAATTTAATAAAATTTTCTCTCTCCGCTCAATCTAGAAAAAATATTGCTCAGAATAGCTGCAACCTTTGTCTATAGGGAAAGTTTTCAAAGGATCGAGGAGAGTCCAATTTCTGTTGGAGGATGCTTTAACCAACACACTAATCAACGTTTGATCAAACACCGATAAGGCTCTTCAATGTTTGACCATACGGTGATTAGTGTGCTGGTTAAAGCATCCTCGAACAGAAGTTGGATCTATGTTAGTCGAACCGCCCAATTTATTAGTAGGCGTCGACTAAATCATCTACAGTCTTTTTATCTATTTGTTGTATCTTGTCTTGGCTGGTGGCAATTATCTGTCTTTTCCATTTTATGCTCCTTGTATGGGCATGTTTGATTTGGTGTATTTTAGTGGATTGTATTCATAAATATAGGATTTTATTCAACATCCTTTGTTTGATTGAGGGTATTCTATTGAATCCATGGATTTGAGAGCTTAAATCCGGAGTTTTTGTACTACGGTCAAAAATTGAGGATTACAAAATACACCAACTTATATTATATTATTTATTTATTTATTTTTATATTATATTATATTCTTTATTTTTATTTTATATTATATTATATATTTATTTTATGTTATATTATTTATCTTCATATTATTTTATTTATTTATTTATTTTCATATTATATTATATTATTATATTATGTTATATTATTATATTATATTATTTATTTTAATATTATATTATTTATTTATTTTAATATTATATTATATTATATTATACTATATTATTTATTTATTTATTTTTATATTATATTATTATTTTTATTTTATATTATATTATATTATTTATTTATTTTTATATTATTTATTTTCATATTATATTATTTATTTATTTTTATATCATATTTCATATTTTATTTTTATTATTTATTATTTTTTAAGATTATTTATTATCTTTATATACACAACTGATATATCCATATTCTTGTTTGCTGTTGTTAAATAATGTATATAATAAAATTTATATATCATTATAACTACTCAACAATTATCTTTTAATAAACTTAAATTAAATATTCAAATCCTCAATCATCAAATCCACGTAATCAAACAACTCACATGGATCATCAAATTCATGGATCATTGGATCCATGTATTTGCAATATCCGTGTATCATGGAATATCTCAAATCATGCCCTATATGTACGAACTTTTTACTTATTTTTATTGATAGAATCTCAAAGAGGCATTTCACCTCTTAGAGCATTGAAAAATAGAAATATGAAAAGAAAATTAATAAGGGGTACTTTGGTAAAAGAAAATCAGAAAGTTGAAAGAAATGTTAAAGTTCACTTTAATAAGAAATAAAAAAATATTGAACTTTACAGAGACTAAAAAGAGAAAAATATATTAGGCAATTAATTACCTTACACTACCTCATGCTAATTGGGGGTTGGCAGTTGAGAAATGAATCTCCTTTTGATAGGTAACCGAGTTAAAACAAAAAAAGGATAGCTTGTTTATATCAACATGTACTCTTTTTTTTGAGGAAATTTAGAGAGGGCTGTCACATCCCCCTTCTAAATGCTTATCAACATGTACTTGTTAGTTGTAATTAGTGGATTAATTACCTTGGTAATAAGTCGTTATAAGAAAGAGATATTTTTGTTGGTCTTGTTATTTCTGACAAATCAGCTCCAGAGAATAAAGTTAATAATGCTTTCACTAAATTTGAAGTTCTCATTTAGGGGGTAAAAAATAGAAAGCAACAAAAAAGTAAAACAAACATGTATAAAATTCTAAAGAAGCATATATAAAAGTATGAGTATTTAAAAGAACGCATAAAGTTAAATAGAGTACACAATCTTATAGGTTTAATTGTTTGTAAGTTTTGTTGATTTTATAGAAATCAATCCAAAGATGTAATAGAATAGGTCTTGTAAACATTGTAATTAATTAATAGAGAGGCATATTTGGGTGGGAGATTTTAAACTCCCTCCAAATTTTCTCAAAAAAAAAAAAAGAATAGAGTACACAATTTGTACATAAAATAGGCCGAACTGGATTAATCAAATCAATCAGTCAACATTTTGTGTTATAACCCAGAAATAAGATAATAATAATTTCCTTGTTAAGTGATATTTTGATAATTTCATATCAATTTTTAAAATTCTAAAGTTTCAGAAAGGTATTACTTTAGTATTTTCAAAATATCTAAATTTATTTATGTAATCATTTATTTTCTAAAGAGGTCTAAGATTAGTCTTTTTATGAGTCAGCCGTTCATTTCATATCAAGTTTGCATGTATATAAAAAAAAATAAGTTTTAATTCATGCTTTAATGGTCGGCTGTAGCTCTTCCAACCAAACCATGCATCAAATATCATTAATTATAATTCATACAATTGAATTCTATCTTTTTGTTCTAATTCCTAGCAACCGAAAATATAATCAATTTGCCCAAACTTAAGATGCACAAGTGTTTATGTATATATAAACGATACACACCAAATATCAAGGGACGCTACCCCAATCTGATTCTTCCAATAATCACTATTACACGTGTATTTTTCTTTTGGGTCAATACAAAAGTAAAATGTTAAAATTTGATGTAATACTTGACTAATCAAAGTTTCAAAGAGTGTCACATTTCTCGAGGTAAGGATTTTTATTCTCATAAATTATATTACATTTTGATATGTGATTTACGGTTGAAAGTGAATCGAGTATATTTTAATATATAATAATTTATATGTTATTTGGGGGACGTGAGAAAAGTAATAGTTGCACACGGGATGACGAAATCGTGACCGCTTAGCTGCACATGAGATTGCGAAAACATGACCACTTAATATTGAAAGTAAAGCCACACACGGGATTGTGAAACCGTGACTGCTTAACCACACATGTGATTGCGAAACCATGGTCGCTTGATATTGAAAATAAAGCCGCACACGGGATTGCGAAACCGTGACCGTTTAGCCGCATATGGGATTACAAAATCATGACCGCTTGATATTGAAAGTAAAGCCACACACGGGATTGCGAAATCATGGCCGCTTAGCCGCATATGGAATTGCGAAACCATGACCGCCTGATATTGAAAGTAAGTCGCACACAGGATTGCGAAACCGTGGCCTGAGATAGGAAAATCATGGCCGCTTGATTTCTAAAAGATAATAAAAATCCCCAAATAAAAAAAATGAGTTATTGTGATATATTGTGATATACTATTTTAACTGTTGTACTCTAAACCCGATAAATAAATTTGGGGTGTAACAATTTGAGCCAATAGAAATATCAGAGGCTGATTTGTCACATCTTTGACTCTTGATTAAGACATAATCCGACAAGTAAACAAAGCTTAAATAAATATACAAAACAGCGCCTTCAAAAAAAAAAAAATAATACAAAACAGAAATTCATAAAAAGGTAAACATCATGAACACTCACGTCTTGCTAAATTCGTGAAACAACAAAATTTGGATTAATCCCTTTAATCTCTAACCCATTTCTAGTCCTCATTTTTTCTACTAGCGACTTTTGCGATGCTGATAATATTGTTACAATATAAAGATGCATTTGTATGTTATGAAAGCAGCCAACAAATTAGGAAAGATGTTTCTTGGAAATAAGATTTTTTGACAAGGAAGTTTGGTATTATCATGAATTAGATTTCTTGACAAGGAGGTTTAGTATTTCCATGTATATGCATTAATTGGGGAAGTAATTCTTTGAGTTATTTCTTTATATTAGATATGACTATCCTATAAATAAAGGGGTAGGGGTAGAGTTTTATTCATTCCAACAACAACACTATTTTGTATCTCTTTCTTTCTCTTGTAATAAGAAATTTATCTTATTTTTCAAGTTTCATTGTTCAATCCTTTCTTCTTCTATTATTGTTCTTTCTTGGGCTTGTGTGAGCGTATTGCTGCACTATTATTTCCGCTGCTGATAATCACGTTGCTGGTTTAGTGCTGCCGTGTCACTGCGCAGTCATTGTTGTTCTATTTCTCTGTTAGTGAGGCGGTTATCTGGTTCAGTCCCTGTGTGACTCTCTGGTTTCTTTACATGGTATCAGACCTTCAAGAGTGATAGACGACGACGTTGGCATTAGATGGTATTGTTCTTGTCCCTTAGTGAAGAAGAAGAGGATTGTTTATTACGGCATCCCTGGAGTTTGGAGGTCAGGTTAGTGGACTTGGTATTAAGACTCTAAATCTTTTGAATTATTCTATGTGGAAGAGTTGTATGGAGTCTTGTATTAAGAGTGAGGGGTTATGGAAGATCATTATTAGTACGGATGTTGCACCGATGCCTATCATCGGTACGGATGGTACGGTGACGAATGCAGACGCAGTAAAGGAGTTGGCCGAAAATGAATGCTAAGGCGGAGTTCTTGTTGAAGAGGTCGATATCACGCGATCTATTCGAGCATATTAAGGGGTGCAAATCGGCGTATTCGTTGGTAATGATCAAACACATTCGACGTATTCGTGTTTCTTTTCAGGGTCGACAGATAGTGAACCTTCATGCTTTGAGGAGGCAAAAGGTAACAAGTCGTGGAAAGATGCTATGGACGAGAAGATGCAAGCTCTTCGGAAAAATGAAACTTGGGATCTTGTTCCGAAGCCCAAGGGAGTGGATCCGGTTACTTGCAAATGGGTCTACAAGTTGAGACGCAAGACGGATGGGAGTGTTGAGCGCTATAAAACTAGACTGTGACTTTTAGTCCCGTCGCCAAGATGACATCCGTGCGAGTTGTGATTTCAATGGCTGCTTCGCTAGGTTGGAAGTTGTGGCAGTTGGATGTGAATAATACTTTTCTGTATGGTGAACTCGACAAAGAGATTTATATGGAGCAACTGGTTGGATATATTTCCAAGGTGCGTCCTGACTATGTGTGCAAGCTGAAAAAGGCGATGTATGGTTTGAAGCAGGCACCTCGAGCTTGGTATGGCAAGATTGCGGAATATTTGTAATTTTGTGATTATTCTTCTTCGAGTTCGGATCACAGTTTATTTGTGAAAAGGAAGGCGTGTCTATACGTGGTCGTTCATTTATACGTGGGCGACATGATCATCACCGGCAATGATGAAGGCGAAGTTGCAAGACTTCGGGGCGAGCTCTCGATTCAATTCCAGATGAAGGATCTTGGAGAGCTTAGTCATTTCCTGGGATTGGAAGTGGAAGGTTTGAAAGACGGGTATTTTCTCTCTCAAACGGGCTATGCTGGGAAGCTCATTGAGAAATTTGACGTAAAAGAAGGTAAGCATTGTTCGACACCGCTGGATGCAAATTTCAAATTGAGACGTGATGATGGAAAAGTACTTCCGGAACCTCGGAAGTTTCGTGCTCTTATTGGAAGCCTGATTTATCTCACGATTACTAGACCGGATATTGCCTTCGCGGTCGGCCTGGTGAGTCGGTTTATGGAAGTTCCGACAAAGTCGCATCTGGATGCAGCGAAGAGAATTCTCAAGTATGTGAGTTCGACTCTTGAACTCGGGTTATTTTATAAGAAGGATTCCGAGTTCGTTTTGCATGGATATACTGATGCCGACATGGGCGGTGATTTGGATGATCGGAGATCGACATCCGGTTATATTTTTTTTCTTGTGGTTCTGCAAGTGTTTTTTGGTGTAGTAAGAAGCAAGATTCGGTCTCTCTTTCTAGTATCGAGGCGGAGTACAAGGCGTCATCACTTGCGGCACAAGAGTGTGTTTGGTTGCGGAGGTTGGTCGAGGATGTTTATAATGCGGTTACGGGTCCTACGGTTATTCGAGGCGACAATCAGAGTGCGTTGAAGTTGGCGACCAATCCTGTGTGTCACTCGAGAACCAAGCACATCGAGATCGAGCATCACTTCATTCGTGAAAAGGTGCTTGATGGAATTATTGGAGTTGAGGAGGTGAGAAGCGTTGACAACGTGGCTGATATCTTCACCAAGACTCTCTCCAAGGGATCATTCGAGTTATTACGAGCCAAGTTGGGGCTCTTGGCCAAATGCACTTTAAGGGGGAGTGTTAAAATATAAAAATGCATTTGTATGTTATGAAGGCATCCAACAAATTAGGAAAGATGATTCTTGGAAATAAGATTTCTTGACAAGGAAGTTTGGTATTAACATGAATTAGATTTCTTGACAAGAAGGTTTAGTATTTTCATGTATAGATGTTAATTGGGGAAGTAATTCTTTGGGTTATTTTCTTATATTAGATATGACTATCCTATAAATAAAGGGATAAGGGTAGAGTTTTATTTATTCCAACAACAACAATATTTTGTATCTCTTTCTTTCTCTTGTAATAATAAATTTATCTTATTTTTCAAGTTTTATTGTTCAATCCTTTCATCTTCTATTATTGTTCTTTCTTGGACTAGTGTGAGCGTATTGATGCACTATTATTTCCGCTGCTGATAATCACAAGGTCGATGCTGGTTTAGTGCTGCCGTGTTACTGCGCAGTCACTGTTGTTCTGTAGCGACGCGGTTATCTGATTCTGTTTGGTTTCTTTACAAATATATGTTGATAAGATTTGATATATTTTATATAGAAAATTGGCGACATTTCTCAAATATTAAATTCGAATTGTTATTATGGATGATATGCTCCTTCAAAAAAAATTATGGATGATATGTTTTTACTATTCTATATCATTTTAGGGCTGTATGTGATCATTTCAAATTTTGTAGGGACGTATTCATTATATTTCTCATATTTTAAATTGCCTCTTGATGAAATTGAAAAATTGCTGCGAAAGGATTTTTTAATTTTTTTCCTTAAAAAAGGTTGTTTTTTGTAATGATACAAATTATTAATTGTTATTATTAGTATATGGCTAAGACTATATACGGGTTAATTTACTGAATTGTTTGAAAAATTATACAACTACTATTTCCGGTATAAAACAAACTTAAATTGTTCAGATAGTACCACATAACTTAAAGTTGATAATGCCACGTTATTTCCTATTAAATCAAGTCAACTAAGCCTGGAAGTTTAGTCTTATTAATACATTTTTTTTATATATCATAGATTCAAAATACAAATTACAATTTATTGCACGCATTAGATTTCGACTGAAGTGCGGGTATGAAATGAAGCTCCATACGATCGCATAATAAATTTTCTACTTTCGGTGTATTTGCCTCCCCTCCCAGTAAATACTGTAAAGTTCCGCCACTATAAAAAACAATATATAAATGACACAAAATATTATAAAACAAAAAAATAGTATATATAATATATAAACTAAAATATTTTTGTAATTCTTGCTATAATTAATGGACTTTTTGTAAAATTCTCCTCATTAATAAAAACGGATGCATAGCATCAAGTGGTACACGGGAATGCATTGCATTTGCATATGCAAGTGTTTCATATCTCTCAAAAGCAAGTGCCGCAAAATCCAGTGGATGAAGTGATTACCAACAAGGCATGAAGATCTTTCTGTGTGATAAGATTGGTGATATGATTTTTATTTCATGTAGCAAGGAATTTGTGATATTTTTTTTTTTAGTGAGGGTATGCGAGTGCACATACGCTCGAAAATTTCATTAATGAAATAAATTATCCGGTTTACAAAATTAGATTAATAATTACAACAAGTAATAAGAAAAAAAAAGAAGAAGAAGAATCCTAAATAAGAATTCCTAACTACGAAGAAGAAGCGTTTGGCTAGAAATAAATTAGAAGCTACTTTAAATACTTAATAATTACTCTTCCAAAGAAGAGCATTAGTTTTCCCTCGATCGAAGACAATTTCCGGTGTGGTTGTTCCAGAGTTGAAGACACGCCGATTCTGCACTTTCCAAATTTCCCAAGTGCACGACATCCAAATTAGATTCCACCATTGCCGATCATCGTCCTACCGCGAAGCTCGGTTAGATTGTCAATTTGTGAGATTATCTTCGGAGAATCATATTTCTTTGCCTTGTTGTTCCTTTCTCACGATCAGGGCCCAAATCTTTCTTGCAAAAATGCAAGTGCCAAAGAGGTGACCGGGCGTTTCACAATGGCGCCTATGGCATTTGGGACACGGAGGCCAACTTCTTTTGACTAAGTTGTCGGCCGTGAATATACGCTTTAGGAGGCAAAGCCAATTGTGATATTATTTCTCTTATTTTAATTACAAGAAATTATTAAAGTGGGTTCTTGTCATGCATCAAAGTAATTAATTACAAGAGAGATTGAGTTGAGAACTATTTGCCTCAACTATATTCAAATATGTTAGATGCACGTCATGAGTCATTTAATTTTTAGACCAAATTCACCAATTATTTGCTCGAATTTCATCATTGATTATATGCATTTAACATATGAAGATCATTTTTTTATGATTTTGAAAAAAAAATTATATCATTTACATAACTAAAACAACTATGATCTTTCAATTATATTAACTTGAATTTTGCTAATATAAAAAAATAATATATTTGGCTATAAGTTAATTTTAAACTTAATCGAGTTTTTAGTGCATTAAAAAGTCATAATAATCTATTTGAATCTGAATGTTTCTCAAGCTTAGAGTTAGCTAATTAATTATGACAATATAAAAACTATTAAAAATATTTACAACATAAACAATTAAAAAAGTCATTAGAATCCATGTGAATCTGACTGTTTCTTCAACTTGGTCATTTATTGAGGATATTCACAACAGAAACAAACTTATCAGTACACCGAGTTCACTTAACAATCAGCTGGTATAATAAACATCCAGCCCTTATATAGCACTGCCTCTCATTCCCCATTCTCTCATTAAAAAACGAACTCTCCACAATTCATATTTCTATAAAGATCCTAATTATTAACTACAGCAAACCAACCCAACATGAATTCAAAGGCCTTCTATAGGTCAATCCTCTTCTTCTACCGCCTCGTCCTAAGAAGACTCAAGTTCATACACACAACCAACTTGAAATTACAAAAATGCCCCTCACTCGCCTCTATCGGTACCGGAACCGGTACTGACCAACACTTGGTCTTTGAGCTCGAAGGCGGTCTTCTCCGTTCAAGATCGACTTTTCCCTATTTCATGCTGGTCGCTTTGGAAGCCGGCTCGTTTCTGAGAGGATTGTTGCTTTTAATTTTTTACCCCTTCATATGCATCTTTAGTCATGAAATGGGTCTGAGTATCATGACAATGATTGCGTTTTGTGGAGTGAGAGTTGATGGATTCAGACTCGGAAGGGTAGTTTTGTCAAAGCACTTTTTGGAAGATGTCGGGTTGGAAGCCTTTGAGGTATTGGAGAGGTTTAAGACTAGGGTTTGCTTCACTGGCATGCCTAGGGTTATGGTTGAAGGGTTTTTGAGAGAGTATCTAGGGGTGGAGAAGGTGGTAGGGAGAGAGATTAGGGTTTTTGGTGGGTATTTTACAGGGTTTATGGAAGGGGAAGCAAAGGTGGTGGCAAGCGTAAAAATGGAATTTGAGTCAACTGCAAAAGATGATGGTAGTAAACCAGGGATGGTTGGACTTGGTGGGCTTGAAGTTTATTCTTTTCATGAGATCTTCTCAAATTGCAAGGCAAGTATAATTTTTTATATTTGTTTTAGATATTTTTATCTGAAAAAGGGTCTCATAATATATAGTATATACTCAATAATATATATTAATAAATTTAGTATGTTATTGATCAAATTAATATATAATAACATATGATAATTATGTACAAAAGTATTATATGATTGATCAAAGATTTCATTCTAAATACTAATTATTAATATCAGAAAGAGCTGTTTTCTTATTTTTAGTGTTACTAGTTGAATATTTGTTTGACAAATATTTTCCTGGTTTATAACGCAAAAAGGATATTGGCACTGAGTCATACTAACAGTTGTAAATCAGCAATTAATATGATATGTCGGTTTGAATTGAATTTGGTGTCCCCACTTGTCACTATGCTACGGGCCCACTCATCAAATCTACATAGTTGGGACCTACAACATAGTGAATGAGGTGCAGAGACATTAGATATGTTTCATTTGAAGAATTTAGATACATTTGAAATTCAAAATTTGAAAATTTTACCAAATTATTTTGTTATTTTCATGTTACTTTTGTCATGCCTTGAATTGAATTACTGGTATGGGTTTTAAACTTCTATATTGGAGAGTTAAATTACTTGTTACTTAGTTTATAGAAACAAGAGTTCATGGAGAAGTCAGACTACAAGTCTCTTCCCTCTTATAATAAAATTCGGGCCAAGTGTCAGGTTTTGATTAAGCAACATGTTAGGGCACCACAAGTCTCCGGCAGTAAATGTACATTTATTGTCTCCAGCAGTAAATGAGTTTGCTTACTCTTATGTTTGCAGAAAATGATTGAATTAAGATGTTATGTTATATGGGCAAAAAATGTTTAATAAGAACATAATTTATGTTAAATGTTATTTTTCCTTATAACAAAGAATGACAACTGCAATTCTTTCATTTGTATCATATTATTTGATGCAAGTTTATCTCTATTTCAGGAGGTGTATTTGGCAAGTGAAACAGAAAAAATGAAATGGCAAACCCTACCAAGGTCAAGATACACAAAACCCCTAATTTTCCATGATGGAAGGATAGCTTTAAGACCAACTCCTCTTAATTCCCTCTCCCTCTTTCTTTGGCTTCCTCTCTCAGTCCCCCTTGCGATCACCCGCGCTCTAATTTTCCTTCTGCTTCCGTACAAATTCTCAGTACCGCTTCTTGCTTTTCTGGGCATGCCGTCAAGGACAAATTACTACAGTAAAATGAATGGATCGGCTCATACTGACATAAATATGATGAATCGTAGAGAACAAACAGGGTATGAATTAGTAAAAAATAAGAATCAACGCCCTAAAGGCCATATTTATGTTTGTAACCACCGCACACTGCTTGATCCGTTGTATATATCAGGTGCCATTGGACGCCACATCACCGCCACAACATACAGTATCAGTCGTCTATCAGAGATCCTGTCTCCCATCAGAACAATCAGGCTAACGCGTAACAAAGAAGTAGATGGACGAAAGATGGATACTTTATTGGCGAAAGGAGACATTGTTGTTTGCCCCGAAGGAACAACTTGTCGCGAACCCTATCTATTACGATTCAGCCCTCTCTTTGCAGAGCTGAACGGTGTAGTCATACCAGTGGCGTTGTCTACGGATGTAGAAATGTTCTACGGAACGACTGCTAGTGGTAAAAAGTTTCTGGATCCACTTTGCTTCCTGATGAATCCTAGGCCTCGTTATAAAGTGGATTTTTTGGACGAGGTCGATACTAGAATTGGGAACAGTTTGGGGATAAAATGGAATAACAATTATGATGTGGCAAATTATGTGCAAAATAAAATAGGGAAAGCCCTAGGGTTTGAGTGCACCACACTTACAAGAAGGGATAAATATATGATGCTGGCTGATAATGAAGGGATTGTCCAAGCTGCCTCCAAAAGATAAAAATGTGACTTTTTTTTTTCTTTTATGTTCTTTCTTTTACAATACAAGTATGTTTTTGTTCGTTTGCTTCAAAAGAGAAGATGTGTGACTTTCATATCATGTTGTAAGAAATCAATGTAATTAAGTTCCTTGCTTATGATGTAGATATGATTTCAAATTAAACGTCACGGTAGTGTCTTTATAAGTGTGGCTCATATTTTATTCCGTCGGATTCATTATGAGATGAGGGCTTCTATGATACCCTTTTATTTCTCCACCAAATTATCATATAGTCATATAAGTCATCGTGATATCATAGAAAGTAAGTGTAAATATAAAAATTATGATATCATATGAATTGTAAATATAATAATCATGACATCATATAATTCAGTATATAGCGTTATTATGGGGAAATGAGGGAGCAAGTTATATTTTTCCTTACGAGATGAGATAATGATTTATCAAGTGTCCTCACATAAATTGTCATCTTATATGACACATCATGAATAAATATGACATTTATATATGAAATGGTGCAATAACATGTATGTCGTGCATGTGGAGCTTTTTCTTTCTTATATATAAATTAAATTATAATGAAGAAAAAGAAAATAAGCAGAATTTTGTTGGATATATTTGTGCTACTAGGCAAGTTGCTCATAGTTGTCACTATTGAATATTAATTGAAATTTTTTTGCATGATGCATGTATTTTCTAATTAATTAGTTGTTTCTGAAATTTAGAGAGAGTTGGTCCTAGTCCTACAACAATACAAAAAGTTGGTCCTAGTCCTACAACAATACAAAAATATCTTAAATAATCGACTTTTTTTTTCTAGCATCCATATGAAAAATAATTGAGCAAATAACACTGATATCAAAAAAATTGAGTAACTAACACTACCGCCAGCTATTCTTGCGGTAGAGATCTTGTACCGCCAGAAATACTGACGGTAGAGTCTATTTTTCAAAATTTTCCATCAGCGGCTTTAAACAGATTAATTAATAACAAATTAGCTTCTACCGCCAGCTATTATGGTGCATGTGCAAAAAATTAATTTTTGAGATTTCAAAATTTCTATCCGTTTTAGCAAGGAAATTAGCGCAAAAATTTGAAAATTGAGATATACCACCAACTAATTTTCTGACGGTAGTGACAGTTTTATAAATATTTTTAGGTCAACCCGCTATCAAATCCGTTAAGGAAGGGAAAACAAATACTTCTACCGCCGGACTTCCTGGCGGTGGAAGTTCAAACATGTTTTTGTTTGCTACTGACTTAGTATTATCTTGTATTTACAACTTACAAGTTAAAATATTTTATTTTGCATAAGAAAAATACAAGAAAACAAAAGAGTGGATTGTTAAGTATTTTTTTTTCTTAACGGATTTGATAATAAGTTGACTTACAAAAAATTACAAAATTGTTACTACCATCAGAAAAACTGGCGGTAGACCTTAATTTTTAATTTTTTTGAGCTAATTTTCTTACTAAAACGGGTAGAAATTTTGAAATTTCAAAAATTAATTTTTACACATCTACCGCCAAAATAGCTGACGGTAGAAGCTAATTTATTACTAATTAATCTGTTTAAGGCCGCTGATGGGAAAATTTGAAATTAGACTCTACCGCCAGTAATTCTGGCGGTATAAGGTCTCTACCGCCAGAGTAGCTGACGGTAGTGCTAGTTACTCAATTTTTTTTTTCATATGAGTGCTATTTGCTCAATTATTTTCTAAACTGATGCTAGAAAAAACAAGTCTAAATAATCTCCCAATTATTTATAGTTGGAATAACCTGAAATCTAATCAATGTCATTATAGCCAAATCAAGTTTTACACTTAAATTCCAGTGTCTTGGTACTCTTGGCTATTCAAATACCCAAAATGCAGCTCAACCTGATATAATCAAATAATTTAATCTTAATCTAATTCAATAAGAATTGGTCATGGACAAAACACGAATGCCAAAAATAAACTAAGATAAATTTGCCCCCCCCCCCCCCCCCAAAAAAAAAAGGAATGCTACATTATGATATGCATATGCAGAAATTGCCAAAAAGCTCCTATATTATTGATAATTACAAAAGAGCCCTTGCATTTTTGAGTTAATTTAAACCTAATACCACCGATTTATATAGTTTAAATCCGTCTTAATCTGCCATGCTACATGAATAGTAGGTAGCATATCACTTTTTAATTTTGGCCATTGCGTATAACACCATGAAACTTATTTTTTCTTTTTCTTTTTCTTTGATGACATTCATCACATTTAATTAGGCTTCTTTTCTCTAATCGCCAGCCTCCCCCAGCTCTCTCTCTCTCTCTCTCTCTCTTTCTCTTTCTCTCTCATGTGTGTGTGTGTGAGAGAGAGAGGTGGTTTTCATACAATTATTGCTTGAATTAATGGTGCAATCAAGTCCAACGAGGACAAGCACAAGGCTCCAATTAATCAGAACCATTCATTGTGGGTGATTTTTTTTTTTTTGCTTTAAGACCCGTGGGTGTCATTCCATTACTAAAACGATTGGATACATAATGTTTGCGAGTCCCTCTCGCACATTGTTGTCCTAGCATCTTAATTCTACCTATACTTCTTCATGCCTAAATACCTCTACTACTATAGAGCTGACTCTACCTAAACAGTGTTGAAAATAGTAAACTTAATATTAATTTTATATGTAGTTATGTGTGAAAAGATGTATGTAGTAATGTGAGGAGTTGTGTATATGTGAAAAGGTATGTGTAGTTATGTGAGGAGTTGTATGTGTGTGAAAAGGTATGTATGTGTGTGAAAGGGTGTTTGTGTGTGAATGGGTGTATCTAGAGGATAAGACTCTAGGAGGACATGTCTCTATATAAGGGTATCTTGTGTGTCATTTGTAATAAGGAGAAAAATAATGAGAAAATTATAATTAAGAGAAAAGAGAGAATAATTAAAAGAAAGAAAATTTGTGTTCTTCTTCCTCTTCCCAATTTCATTTTTTTCTAACAAGTGATATCAGAGCGTTCGGGTTCGATCTTAGCGATTAAGATGGCAAAGATGAAGAAGAAGGAAAAGAAAAAGAAAAAAAAGACGGAAGGTCTTGCAGTGATACGCGTAATACGAATTCATAAGATTGGATATGAGTTGTATGAAATGGAGAGAAGAAGAGACTTGGCGCAGAAGAATATATCTGACACGTTTACCACCGGAATCGTCGCTAGTCTGTTTTCTTCATAACCGTCACCAAAGAGACATTGTTGTTGTCTTATCGAAATGAAACGATATGAGTGGAGGCATCATGAAGAGGTACGAGTAGAGATGTATTGGACGGATGTCTTTTTTGAGTGAAGAGATGCGAAGGGGTTGGAGATGTCATTATTGGCTCTTTGTAACTTGATTAGAGAGATTGAGGAGTTCAAAATTAGACGAATTGCCGGTTTATAAGTTGATGGGATTGTTGAAGATCCATAAAGCAAGAAAAATAAAAAAATCAAGAGATGTTGTACGAAACACTTTAAGAGAAGATGTTGGTGTCCGTTGAGAAGATGAGAAGTCAACGCCAAAGAAGATGTGATGAAAGATGTGACATGATTGCACAATAGTCGCGGTCATAAAAAATGATGAAATGAAGTGAAGAGTCTCAATGAATCTAAGTAAGTATGGTGGTGTAAAAGTAATACGTGATTAGAAGATCATCCAGAAGTTGATGACTTCTATTGGTGGCAAAAGTGTAGCGTCAGTGTTGTGTGTTGATGCCTTTCATAGTTTTGCGGGAGAAACTATGAGATGGTGCAGTTAGAAAATCGTAGTTAAAAAAGGAAACTACGTATTTGAGAAGAGGCTCGTGAAGTAGTGGATAGTGTGAAGGTGTGCATGGTTGTAACTCTGCTGGTGTTCCCGACATGGGAATGATGTGTGCTCCCGATCGACTGAAGATGTCGACGGTGATGAGAGTCACGAGTTACGGAAGCAAAGTTAGATCAACCATCGGATTAAGAAGTATCGACCAAGCAATCATAAGATGCCATGACGCGGGTTGTCAAGAGGAGTCGATAAACGATGTAACTTGTATTCTGTGTGAACAAGTTGAATTAGTGATCCGCTACGAAGAAGAGTTAATGAGGAGTCTCTTAATGAAGTGTTGAGATGAGATATTTCATCGCTGCAATGAAGAGTAAATGTTCGGGTAAAACATCATCACTTGAGGAAGACATACAAGAAGGTCAAAGTTGGCGTATGACGAGATACAATAACAAGACGGAAGATAATATTAAGTTTAAGGGGGGATGTTGAAAATAGTAAACTTAATATTAATTTTATATGTAGTTATGTGTGAAAAGGTATGTGTAGTAATGTGAGGAGTTGTGTATGTGTGAAAGGTGTGTGTAGTTATGTGAGGAGTTGTATGTGTGTGAAAGAGGTGTATGTGTGTGAAAGGGTATTTGAAACAAAATACATGATAGAGAACATTAAACACGACAGTCACACAAGGACTGAACCAGATAATCGCGTAGCTAACAGAGAAACAGAACAATAGTGACTGCGCAGTAACACGACAGCACTAAACCAGCAGTGACCTTGTGATTATCAACAGCGAAAACAATAGTACAGCAATACGCTCACACTAGCCCAAGAAAGAACAATAATAGAAGATGAAAGAATTGAACAATGAAATTTGAAAAAATAAGATAAATTTCTTATTACAAGAGAAAGAAAGAGATACAAAATATTATTGTTGTTGGAATGAATAAAACTCTACCCCTACCCTTTTATTTATAGGATAGTCATATCTAATATAAGGAAATAACTCAAAGAATTACTGCCCCAATTAACACCTATACATGGAAATACCAAACTTCCTTGTCAAGAAATCTTATTTCCAAGAAATATTTTTCTTAATTTGTTAACTGCCTTCATAACAAACAAATACATCTTTATATTTTAACACTCCCCCTTAAAGTGCATTTGGCAACGAGCCCCAACTTGGCTCACAATAACTCGAATGATCCCTTGAAGAGAGACTTGGTGAAGATATCAGCCACGTTGTCAACGCTTCTCACCTCCTCAACTCCAATAATTTCACACTATTCATATGAGAATCACTAAGGACATATACCATGCATATATTCTCATAGTGTGGTCAGTCCAGTACGTGTTCTCTAACACGTACCTATATTCCAGACTTGACATCTCTATGTCCTTGATCAGCAGAACATGATCATCCAGCTTGCGAATATACTAGTGTGGATATATAGCTTCTTACCTGAAGTATGTCTATCTCTATAAACATTCTACATATCACTAGGGACAATTTAGAATGTCATTCGTTGGTTCACAGTTCTACTATCAGAATCACGTATTCTGATGACGTGAACCCGAAGTGTCATTCTTGGTTGATATAAGATTTATTTTCACAATCCATACACACAGATATATAAGAAACAACCTTTATTGAATAAATAATAAAGTCTTAATACATAATCCATTTCCTAGTACAAATACATTTGGCATAAGGCACTAATCCTACAGTCTCCCACTTGCACTAGGCCAACTCTAAGCATCTTATGCCCATAGACCTAACATGACCCTCATGCTTCGCTTGCGGGAGTGGTTTAGTTAATGGATCGGCGACATTGTCATCTGATGGCACTCTACACATTTTAACATCACTCGTTTGTATGATCTCTCTGATTAGATGGAAGCGTCGAAGTATGTGCTTAGACTTTTGGTGAGATCTCGGTTCCTTTGCTTGTGCAATCGCTCCATTCTTGTCACAATATAGATCCACTAGTTCCGAGATGCTCGAAACTACTCTTCTCCTCCAAAAAGTTCCTTATCCAAACAACTTCTTTAGACGCTTCTGCAGCGGCTATATACTCTGCTTCCGTTGAAGAATCTGCTACAGTACATTGCTTGGAACTCTTCCATGTCACTGCGCCTCCACTTAGGCAAAATAAATAACCTGATTGCGATCTAAAGTCGTCTGAGTCTGTCTGGAAGCTTGCGTTGGTGTAACCCTTTACAACGAGCTCGTCTTCCGTACCTCCGTAGACTAGGAACAGGTCCTTAGTTCTTCGTAAGTACTTAAGGATTCTTTTAATAGCTATCCAGTGACTTTCACCTGGATTAGACTGAAACCTGCTTGTTGCACTCAATGAGTATGACACATCTGGTCTAGTACATATCATGGCATATGTGATAGATCCTATAGCCGAAGCATATGGGATCTTATTCATGCATCTTCATTCCTGCTCACTTGTAGGACACAGTGTCTTACTGAGAGAAACGCCATGTGACAAGGGCAAAAATCCTTTCTTGGATTCTTGCATTCTGAACCATTTCATGACCTTGTCTATGTATGTACTTTGACTCAGACCTATAAGCCTTCTAGAACTATCTCTATAGATCCTGATTCCTAGCATGTAGGAGGCTTCTCCTAGGTCTTTCATCGACACCGCTGGATGCAAATTTCAAATTGAGACGTGATGATGGAAAGGTACTTTCAAATCCTCGGAAGTTTCGTGCTCTTGTTGGAAGCCTGATTTATCTCACGACTACTAGACCGGATATTGCCTTCGCGGTCGGCCTGGTGAGTTGGTTTATGCAAGATTCGACAAAGTCGCATCTGGATACAGCGAAGAGAATTCTCAAGTATGTGAGTTCGACTCTTGATCTCGGGTTATTTTATAAGAAGGGTTCCGAGTTCGTTTTGCATGGATATACCGATGCTGATATGGGCGGTGATTTGGATGATCGGAGATCGACATCCGGTTATGTTTTTTCTTGTAGTTATGCAAGTGTTTCTTAGTATAGTAAGAAGCAAGATTTGGTCTCTCTTTCTAGTACCGAGGCAGAGTACAAGGCGTCATCACTTGCGCCACAAGAGTGTGTTTGGTTGCGGAGGTTGGTCGAGGATGTTTACAACGCGGTTACGGGTCCTACAGTTATTTGAGGCGACAATCAGAGTGCGTTGAAGTTGGCTTGTTCCTACGACCTGAGGTCACCATGGATTCCTGTATGTGGAACTGCATACTTTAATATGATCCTACGTCATCCGTAATGGGATGATCATTAGGGTCATCATTAGGTATGCACTGAATCATGATGAGGAATGTGAGCGACCAAGATGGGATTTGTTCCTCTCGTGAAGAGGAAGATATCTCTGGGCCCCCTGATGAACTAGGACTGAAGGAAATGCATGGCCATGCTCAAAATGGATTAACATGTGTTGTTAATATCATTCTGTATTTGTTCAGTCTAATTCTCGATCAGGAAAGAGACTTTGATCAAACTCAAGGATGACATATTATTGTGCCTTGTGATCAAGACATATATCATAGAACAAAAGGAATAAACAAACGTCTATTCAGATAGGTTTATGATCGCTGATCATTTCATTTAACATGGGTAGTCATGACATCAGTCTAGAGGTTACTCATGACTTACGATCTTTAGAAGATCATTGCCAGCGTTAAATGGAACCTACACGGTCACACAATGAACTCCATTTGGACGGGAAGAAAATACCTCAGAAACAGTTATGCATGTGATGTATAAATTGGTGAAAGAATAAAGTATTAGATGCTGAAATTTTACAAAGGCTGAAATTGTTCCGGCCGAGAACATAGGTTCCGGCCGACCGGAACTCTAGCGGCTGGAAGGGTTTCCTTATCGAAATTTGTCATTCTTTCACCCCTCTCTCTAGTATAAATAGAGGGGTATGCCCCCTCTATTAGATACACAATTAGAATCCTTAGAGGCAGCCATAATACCAAGAGAGAGAGTCTTGTGAGGGTAATTTCGGAAAGTATTTCCGGACTCGTCTAGCCGAGTCCGGTAATTCCGTCTGTCTGAAGTTCGCGTGGATACGAGTAGAGATCTCCTACTTTGGAGATAAGCAAGCGAGCAGTTCTTCATCCCTAGGAGAAGCAAGGGGGTTCGCGAAGTCGAGCTTCAGGAACGAGAAGGTTGCACGTCAGAAAAGTTCAGACCTACATCCGTTCTTCGTCTCGCGGATCAGGAAGATCCGAGGTATAAATTTTAATAGCTAATCTCGTACTTTTATTTCCTTAACGATGATCCTAGGGCAGGTTGAACCCGTAGGTTCCGCTGCGCATGTAACATACATGGCTACGGGTTCCCCAGCTGTGGCATCAGAGCGTTCGTTAAGGAAATAATCATCGATTATATATTTAAAATTTAGTAAATTCTAGTATAATAAATTTTAGGGTTTTGAAAATATTATTTCAAAACATCACGGAAATAGTTTCTAGGAATATAATATTGGATATTATGATTTTCTAGAGTTTCGAAAAATAGTTTTTTGAAATCTGTTTTGGAAACGGAACCAAAATTAAAAGAAATATGAATTTCCAGCACGTCTCTGTTCCCAACGGAATATCTCCCTCTTAACGAGAGGAACAAATTCCATCTTGGTCGCTCACATTCCTCGTCATGATTCAGTGCATACCTAATGATGACCCTAATGATCATCCCATTACGGATGATGTAAGATCATATTAAAGTATGAAGTTCCTCATACAGGAATCCATGGTGACCTCAGGTCGTAGGAATAAGCACACTATTCATATGAGAATCACTAATGACATATACCATGCATATTCTCATAGTGTGGTCAGTCCAGTACGGGTTCTCTAACACGTGCCTATATTCCAGACTTGACATCCCTATGTCTATGATCTGCAGAACATGATCATCTAGCCTGCGAATATACTAGTGTGGGTATGTAACTTCTTACCGGAAGTATGTCTATCTCTATAAACATCCTACATATCTCTAGTGACAATTTAGAATGTCATTCGCTGGTTCACAGTTCTACTATCAGAATCACGTATTCTGATGACGTGAACCCGAAGTGTCATTCTTGGTTGATATAAGATATACATTCACAACCCATACACACAGATATATAAGAAACAACCTTTATTGAATAAATAATAAAGTCTTAATACATAATCTATTTCCTAGCACAAATACATTTGGCCTAGGGCACTAATCCTACAGTTTCCCACTTGCACTAGGCCAACTCTAAGCATCTTATGCCCATAGACCTAACATGACCCTCATGTTTCGCTTGCGGGAGTGGTTTAGTTAATGGATCGGTGACATTGTCGTCCGATGGCACTCTACACATTTTAACATCATCTCTTTGTATGATCTCTCTGATTAGATGGAAGCGTCGAAGTATGTGCTTGGACTTTTGGTGAGATCTCGGTTCCTTTACTTGTGCGATCGCTCCATTGTTGTCACAATATAGATCCACTGGTTCCGAGATACTCGGAACTACTCTTAGCTCCTCCAAAAAGTCCTTTATCCAAACAGCCTCTTTAGCCGCTTCTACAGCGGCTATATACTCTGCTTCCGTTGAAGAATCTGCTACAGTACATTGCTTGGAACTCTTCCATGTCACTGCGCCTCCATTTAGGCAAAATAAATAATCTGATTGCGATCTAAAGTCATCTGAGTCTGTCTGGAAGCTTGCGTCGGTGTAACCCTTTACAACAAGCTCGTCTTCCATACCTCCATAGACTAGGAACAGGTCCTTAGTTCTTCGTAAGTACTTAAGGATTCTTTTAATAGCTATCCAGTGACTTTCACCTGGATTAGACTGAAACCTGCTTGTTGCGCTCAATGAGTATGACACATCTGGTCTAGTACATATCATGGCATACATGATAGATCCTATAGCCGAAGCATATGGGATCTTATTCATGCGTCTTTGTTCCTGCTCACTTGTAGGACACTGTGTCTTACTGAGAGAAACGCCATGTGACAAGCGAAAAATTTCTTTCTTAGATTCTTACATTCTGAACCGTTTCATGACCTTGTCTATGTATGTACTTTGACTCAGACCTATAAGCCTTCTAGATCTATCTCTATAGATCCTGATTCCTAGCACGTAGGAGGCTTCTCCTAGGTCTTTCATCGAGAAATTATCTCCCAACCATTTCTTGATGTTCAATAATGTTGGGACGTCATTTCCCATGAGTAATATGTCATCTACGTAAAGCACCAGGAATACTACCATGCTCCCACTGAACTTCATGTAAACACAAGGCTCACCTTCACTTTTGGTAAAACCAAAACTTTTGATAACTTCCTCAAAACGAAGGTTCCAGCTTCGAGACGCTTGCTTCAATCCATAGATGGATTTCTGAAGCTTGCAAACCTTACTAGAATTCTTAGGATTGACAAAGCCCTCGGGTTGCATCATATGCACGTCCTCGGTCAAATTTCCGTTTAGGAAAGCTGTTTTGACATCCATTTGCCATATTTCATAGTCTGATGGATTTAAGCATAGCTACAGGTGAGAAAGTTTCGTCATAGTCAATACCATGAACTTGTTTGAAAGCTTTCGCCACAAGCCTTGCTTTGTAGGTTTGTACCTTTCCATCCATGTCAGTCTTCTTCTTGAAGACCCACTTGCATCTGATGGTCGTCAAGTCTTCGGATGGGTCAATCAAATTCCAAACTTATTTGTCCTCCATGGATTGCATCTCGGCTCTCATGGCCTCTAACCATTTCTGAGAGTCGGGACTCTTCATAACATCTTGGTAGGACGTGGGTTCATCATCTATGAATGTCACATCATCATCATTAGACACGAGAAATCCGTATCTCTCGGGCTCATGACGAATCCTACTAGATCTATGTTGAGTCTCTTGTGTTTCAAGCTCGTCAACTCTTTGAGAGCTTGTTTGGTCTTCCGTCACAGGTTCTATAACTGTAGGTGAGTCTCGAATTTCTTCGAGTTGTACTTTACTCCCACTGCTTCTCATAGAGACAAACTCTCTTTCCAAGAAGGCTCCATTGCGAGCAACAAACACTTTGTTCTCCGATGGGTAGTAAAAGTAATATCCTTTAGTTTCCTTAGGATATCCCACAAACAGGCACTTATCAGATTTGGGTCCGAGTTTGTCGGAAAACTGACATTTGGCATAAGTCTCACATCCCCAAATTTTAAGAAAAGACAACTTGGGGCTTTTCCCCGTCCATATCTCATATGGCGTTTTTTGAACCACTTTGGATGGAATCCTGTTCAGTATGAAAGCGGCAGTCTCAAGAGCGTAACCCCAGAAAGACATCGAAAGACTCGTTTGACTCATCATCGATCGAACCATATCCAATAAGGTTCGATTTCTCCTTTCGGACACTCCATTCCACCGAGGAGTTCCTGGAGGAGTCAGTTGTGAAACTATTCCACATTCTCTGAGATGATCCTCAAATTCCTGACTCAGATATTCGCCTCCTCGATCAGATCGAAGTGCTTTAATCTTCTTGCCAACTTGATTTTGTACTTCATTCTTAAATTCTTTGAAGACTTCAAAAGATTCAGACTTGTGCTTCATCAGGTAGACATAACCATATCTACTGAAGTCGTCCGTGAAAGTTATGAAGTACCGATACCCACCTCTAGCCGGCGTATTCATTGGTCCACATACATCGGTATGTATGAGTTCTAATAAGTCATTGACCCTTTCACCAACTTTTGTGAAGGGTTTCTTAGTCATCTTGCCAAGTAAACAAGACTCGCACGTCTCAAATGATTCCAAATCAAATGAGTCTAAAAGTCTATGAGAGTGGAGTTTAGAAATGCGTTTCTCATTTATATGGCCTAAGCGACAGTGCCAGAGGTATGTCGTATTTGAGTCACTCGGTTTAAATCGTTTAGTGTTAATGTTATATATAGACTTATAATTCTCTTTCTTAAGATCTAGCATGTAAATACCTCTTTCTAATAGAACATTTCCATAGAATAGATTATCCTTTAAGATAGAACAATTATTATTCTCAATAACAAATTTATAACCATCCAAAGCTAGATTAGAAATAGAAATAATATTTCTCCTCATAGCAGGTACAAAATAACAATTATTAAGTACTAATACAAGTCCACTAGGTAAAGTCAATAAATAAGTTCCTACGGCTAATGCAGCCACTCTTGTTCCATTTTCCACACGCAGGTCGACTTAGCCCTTAGCTAATCTTCTACTCTTTTGTAGTCCCTGCACATCATTACAAATGTGAGTACCACATCCGGTATCCAATACCCAAGATTTAGGAGTAAGTGAATTAGTTTCAATAACAAAAATACCTGAAGCGGTAGTCACACTACCCTTCTTGATTTCGTCCTGATAGAGTTTGTAATTTCTCTTCCAATGGCCAACCTTGTTGCAATGGAAGCAAACTCCCTCCTTGTCTTTCTTGATCTTAGGTTTAGGCAATACTTTGCCTTTACCCTTGCTCTTGTTCCCGGTCTTCTTACCCTTCTTCTTGTGAACCATTAAGACGTCTTTGACAACATTTGTCTTCATGTCCTCCTGTGCGTTCTTAAGCATCCCATGCAACTCGGTGATGGATTTCTCCATCTGATGCATATTATAGTTCATGATGAATTGCTTAAAACTAGGAGGCAACGACCCGAGAATTATGTCAACAGCCAATTCTCTGGGCATAGCTGATCTAAGCCTCTCCAATTGATCAAGATAGCTCTTCATCTTGAGCACATGAGCACTCACAGATGAACCTTCAACCATCTTCGTATCAGTCAGAGAGACGGTATCTTTGTAGCGCTCAACTCTAGCCTGCTCTTGGAACATTTCCTTGAGAGTTACGATCATATCGTAAGCACCTATGTCCTCCAGTTGGTTCTGAAGATCGGAGGTCATGGTCGCTAGCATGAGACAAGCTATCTCTGTGTCGTCTTTGACGTATTTTGATGGTGCTATGCCCTAGGCCAAAGTGTTTGTGACCTAGATGATGGATTGTAATAACAAACATAATATTTATGTTGGGTTTCGGACGTGCATAACGCAGCGAAAAATAAAAATTTCGTCCAAAACCAATCCGAGGATCTGTGCGTATCGGTTAAATCAAAGAAATAAATCTTAAAGATACCTTTCGGATTACGCTTAATCCGTGACGCTCAAACCATGCGTGTTGTCCAAGCGCCTCTAAACCGGTTACCGTCCTAACCGATTTTCCGTCCGTCTAGGCCGACTAGGTCGGATCGTGCGGAAGTCATCTACCGCACACACAATCGGTCTCCACCAAAACTCTCAACAAACCGTTCTCATCTTCTTAGGCCGAATAGATCACAAGCGCCAAAAATACGAACGCCTCTACCGGTATCCACACGAACATTCTTAAAACGGGAAGAAGAACAATATATATGCTAGTAGCTTGTTCTTCTCTTGCACAAGAAAACTCTTTTTCTTCTTCTTATTTTGTCTCACAAAAGATGTATAATTCTCTCATATAATTGCACCCTTTCATTTTGTCATATAAAAGGAAAGCACCCTTTAGTAATTTTGTCACACAAATGAGAAAAGGATATTTTTCTCTCTTTTTGTCTCACAAAAGAGAATGAGAAATAATGAGAGAGAGAATCATTTGGTACAATGAATTTGGAGCCCTCCATGTCCTTATATAGAGGTGAAGAGTCATGTCTATTCACACTAAAAGATGTGTATGACATCACTCATCATTATCCACATATCATCATCTAGACTCTTCTAGATTACATGATCTTGTGTGCTCATAGTCTTTATATACATATATATCACATCTTATCACATAAGATGACAATATCTTTTGTGACATTCCTATGCAACTCATCATATAAGTCGCTAGGATTTTCTGCGCCCGTTTCAGTATGTTCTTTGTGTGTGACCCTGTAGGTTCACTTAATGTTGGCAATAAACTTGACAGTCTATAAATCATGAGCGGACTCTAGCAAGCCATCATGACTACCCAATTTAAGTGAATATCAGTGATCTGATTTACCTAATCAACAATCACGTATTTAGTCCCTTTGTCACACGATATCTATATCGATCATAAGGCATGTAATACGTCATCCTTATATTAATCGAATTAATATTTCTTGATCCCGAATTAAACTGAACAAGAACAAATGACATTAATAACTCTTATTAATTCATTTGAGTATGGCCATACATTTCTTCAGTTCAATTCATCAAGAGGCCTAAAGATATCTCTCTCATTTATGAGAGGAACAAATCCCGTCTTGATTGCACTCATCCCTCTACATGATTCATTGTATACCCAATCATAACCGTTATGACCACCCGGTTAAAGGCAGTGTTAGATTATATTAAAGTATAAAATTACTCATGTTGGAAACCGAGACAATCTCAGGTCAAAGGACCATAAATACTTTATGTTACAAGAATCGCTAATGACGTAAAACATGTAGCATTCTTATGGCGGGTCAGTCCAGTATATGGTCTCTAACATATACCTATATTAATGACTTGATAACTATTTATCCATGATCAGTAAAACATAATCATCAGTCAACTAATATACTGGTGTACATTTATAGCTTGTATATAAATATATATATTTATTTATATCCGCAAGTATATTTGTCTCCACAAATATCCTATAAATGACCAGGGACGATTTAGAATAGCATTCATAACACTTTATAGTTTTACTATCAAAGTCACACACTTTGATGACATAAAGTTGAATTGCATATTCATGGTCTATTTTAATTATATTAAAATAACCTATACGCACATATTATATGAAATATCTTAGAATAAATATTATGTTTGTTATTACAATCCATCATCTAGGTCACAAACACTTTGGCCTAGGGCATAACACTATCAATCTCCCACTTGCACAAGGCCAAATCAACCAAGTATCTCATACTCATTGATCTATGTAGTATCACATACCAGTTGACCTAACATGATCACCATCATTTAAGGGATTGGGTTCTTAAATGGATTATCAAACATCGTCATATGCAAATACTTTGCATAATTTTTATGTCCACCATAAACTAAGAAGAATACTTTATCCTTCTCAAGTATATAATTATACTCTTGATTATTATTTAGTGACTTTCACTAAGATTAAATTTATGTGTGCTTGTTACACTTAATTCACATCATATGTAATTATGCTCCCACTGAATTTCTTGTCAACATAAGATTTATCTTTAATTTTTGATAAAACCAAACTGTTTGGTTATTTTATCAAATAATAAATATTCACCTAGAGATATTTGCTTTAATTCATAAATGAATTTATGCAACTTGCAAACTCTTTTCAAAAATTTTAGGATAGACAAAACTCTCAAGTTGTATCATATACATACTTTCATATGTTTCTATTAAGAAACGTCTTGACGTCCACTTAGCATCTTTCATAATCATACTATGAACATATGCCCAAGAAAATTCTGAAATACATAAGCATGATGACTTGGAAAAATATTATCATAGTCTATACTATGAGTTTAACTTAACCACAAATCATGCATTAAATGTTTGCACATTATCCATGTCGGTCTTTCTTTTAAAACCGTATTTCCATCTGATGGATCAATCAAATTCAAAACTTGATTGTCTGACATGGATTAAATCTCAACTTTCAAAGTCTCTAACCATTAGAGCCTTGACTCATTATAGTCTATTAGTAGAATGTGGACTCATCATCTATGAGTACGAAAGTTTTATCATTAAACACGAAAAATCTATAATTTTCGGGCCTGCGATAAATTCTAATAGATCTACATGAATACACTTATGTTATATACTCAGACTCTTCAACATCTTGAGAGTCAAGTTGATTAATTGCATACTCAATCACTAGTTGAAATCTGAATTAATTTCCATCCGAGCATTACTGTCAGTATGTGGAATTTAAACTTTTCAAATTTACTCCCACTAATTCTTTTGGAAACACTTCTTCCAAAGAAATATAATTTTCGAGTAACAAACATTTTGTTCTCATATTAATTATGGAAGTAATATCCTTTACTTTTCTTAGGATATTCCACAATAAGCACTATTGATGAGTTGTATAAGAATGTCACAAAATATATTGTCATCTTATGTGATAAAATGTGATATATATGTATATAAAGACTATGAGCACAAAAGATCATGTAATCTAGAAGAGTCTAGATGATGGCATATGGATAATGATGAGTGATGTCATATACATCTTTTAGTGTGAAGAGACATGACTCTTCACCTCTATATAAGAACATAGAGGGCTCCAAATTCACAACACAACACATCATTCTCTCTCTCATTATTTCTCATTTTCTTTTGTGAGACAAAAGAGAGAAAATATACTTTCTAATTTGTATGACAAAATTATGAAAGGGTGCTTTCTTTTTGTATGACAAAAATGAAATAGTGCGATTATATGAGAGAAATTATATACATCTTTTGTGAGATAAAATAAGAAGAGTTTTCTTATGCAAGAGGAGAACAAGCTACTACATATATATTGTTCTTCTTCCCGTTTTAAGAAGTTTGTTCGTGTGGACACCGGTAGAGGCGTTCGTACTTTCGGCGCTTGTGATCTATTCGGCCTAAGAAGATGAGAACGGTTTGTTGAGAGTTTTGGTGGAGACCGATTGTGTGTGCGGTAGATGACTTCCGCACGATCCGACCTAGACAGCCTAGACGGACGTAAAATCGGTTAGGATGGTAACCGGTTTAGAGACGCATGGACAACACGCATGGTTTGAGCGTCACGGATTAAGCATAATCCGAAAGGTGTCTTTAAGATTTATTTCTTTGATTTAACCGATACACACGGATCCTCGGATTGGTTTTGGACAAAATTTTGTTTTCCGCTGCGTTATGCACGTATGAAACCCAACATATTTAGCATACGCGTCTCGGGCAGCCCTTGCGGCTCCCTGTTCTGGTTCCTCTGAGTAATCCTCTTCTATGACAAACAGTTTATTGTCAGCCTTGAGAACAATTCTCAGATTTCTAAACCAGTCAAGGAAGTTAGACCCATTGAGCTTATCCTTCTCAAGGATAGATCACAAATTCAACCCAGTTGAATTATTATTATTTGCCATTATTCTACAAGTTAAAATGTAAAGTGCCATTATTATTTATTCATTGGGGTTGTTTTGTTTTGGTGTTTCTTATATTGTACTCCCACTATTTTTCTTCAAATCAACCCCCTTCAGAAGTATTGATTCGGAAACTTCAATTAGATGAGGTTTCATAGTGAGTCAAGATCCGTATTTCATTAAGTATTAAGTGCGCTTTGGCGCAACCCTCAATATACAACTATTTAGGTAGGAACACTTCCAATTGTATCATATACAACTCTTTCCTTTTATGGAATGAGCATCAAATGCCCGGTGCATTATTCCATCTTATGCCCTGAGCCTAAGTCCGACTTGCTTGCTCAGTTAAGTTTAACCATGTATGATTATCGGCGAAATAGAGTCCAGCACACTCAGCTTTGGCATCACCCATGCTGGACGCCATTTCCCGCATACCCTCCTTTACAAAGACAATCCGCCATATGCTCAGCTTTGGCATGACCCACATGGAAGACTGTCTAGGTACCGAGGGCATCAGTGACATGGGGGGCACTTCCTTCCTTAACATTCTAAAGGATTTTGTTTTAGATTTATAAATATAAACATCACAGAAATTAAGTTAAATATGGTATGAGCCTAATCCTCACGAGTGATCATGAGGTTCCTAATTCTAGATCTATCTCTAGATTGCAGAAGTAATCTTCAACGAACCCTTCGTTGTGTGTGCGAAGATCCAATACCATCTTCCGAAGATTGCGCCAAGATCTCTTGCCCTGAAGTCTTGAAATAATATCTATCCTAACAACTATCCTATTACTAGAAAAGGTAATTTACAAGTTTGGACAACTCAGAGGTTGCCATAATTACAACTTTGGACAACTTACTGATTGCCATAGATATTAAATAAAATTACAAGCATTCACACACAAGATTACATCACAGAACAATCACAGATCTAAGGCTCATACCATATTTGTATATTTAAATTCCATGTATAACAAAAATTAGGGTTTCTCGCAAAATCAGCATTATTTCGTTGGGAACGGAACTATTCCGTTCTCAACGGAGACGTGCTGGAAATTCGTTTTTACTTTAGTTTTAGTTCCGTTTCCAAAACAGATTTCGAAAAAACTATTTTTTCGAAACTCTAGAAAATCATAATATCCAATATTATATTTCTAGAAACTATTTCCGTGATGTTTTGAAATAATATTTTCAAAATCCTAAAATTTATTATACTTGACTTTACTAAATTTTAAATATAATCGACGATTATTTCCTTAACGAACGCTCTTATACCATTGTTGGGAAACCCGTAGCCATGTACGTTACATGCGCAACGGAACCTATGGGTTAACCCTCCCTAGGATCATCGTAAAGGAAATAAGAGTACGAGATTAACTATTAAAATTTATACCTCGGATCTTCCTGATCCGCGAGACGAAGAACGGATGTAGGTCTGAACTTTTCTGACGTGCAACTTCTCCTTCCTGAAGCTCGACTTGGTGAACCTCCTTGCTTCTCCTAGGGATGAAGAACAGATCGCTTGCTTATCTCCAAAGTAGGAGATCTCTACTCGTATCCACGCGAACTTAAAACAAACGGAATTACCAGACTCGGCTAGACGAGTCCGGAAATACTTTCCGAAATTACCCTCACAAGACTCTCTCTCTCTTGGTATTACGGATGCCTCTAAGGCTTCTAATTGTGTGTCTAATAGAGGGGGCATGCCCCTCTATTTATACTAGAGAGAGGGTTGAAAGAATGACAAGTTTCGATAAGGACACACTTCCAGCCGCTAGAGACCGGAACCTGTGTTCCGGTCGGCCGGAACAATTTCAACATATGTAAAATTTAGTTCCGGTTGGCCGGAACAATTACAGCATATGTAAAATTTCAGCATCTAATGCTTTATTCTTTCACCAATTTATACATCACATGTATAACTGTTTCTAAGGTATTTTCTTCCCGTCCGAATGGAGTTCATTGTGTGACCGTGTAGGTTCCATTTAACGCTGGCAACGATCTTCTAAAGATCGTAAGTCATGAGTAACCTCTAGACTGATGTCATGACTACCCATGTTAAATGAAATGATCAGCGATCATAAACCTATCTGAATAGACGTTTGCTTATTCCTTTTGTTCTACGATATATGTCTTGATCACAAGGCATGGAAGTGTGTCATCCTTGAGTTTGATCAATGTCTCTTTCCTGATCGAGAATTAGACTGAGTAAATACAAAATGATATTAACACCACATGTTAATCCATTTTGAGCATGGCCATGCATTTCCTTCAGTCCTAGTTCATCAGGGGGCCCAGAGATATCTTCCTCTCAACGAGAGGAACAAATCCCATCTTGGTCACTCACATTCCTCGTCATGATTCAGTACAAACCTAATGATGACCCTAATGATCATGCCATTACGGATGACGTAAGATCATATTAAAGTATGTAGTTCCTCATACAGGAATCCATGGTGACCTCAGGTCGTAGGAACAAGCACACTATTCATATGAGAATCACTAATGACATATACCATGCATATTCTCATAGTGTGGTCAGTCCAGTACATGTTCTCTAACACGTGCCTATATTCAAGACTTGACATCTCTATGTCCATGATCAGCAGAACATGATCATCTAGCCTACGAATATAATAGTGTGGATATGTAGCTTCTTACCTGAAGTATGTCTATCTCTATAAGCATCCTACATATCTCTAGGGACAATTTAGAATGTCATTCGTTGGTTCACAGTTCTACTATCAGAATCACGTATTCTGATGACGTGAACCCGAAGTGTCATTCTTGGTTGATATAAGATATACATTCACAAGCCATACACACAGATACATTTGGCCTAGGGCACTAATCCTACAGGAGGAGCTACGTCATGCCACAGTCCCAGTAGTTCTTCCCACTTCCCAGTGGTGTCTGTCTGCCGTGGTGTGCTCCAGTGTGACCAGGTCAGGGAGGACCATGAGTATGACGTTGCTTGCGTATGGGATGGCTCGGTAGGTATTGAGAGGTCCACCGTAACGGTCATGAAACCACAAGCGGGCAGTTTGGAGGGTGGGAGTGCCGTATGGCCTTGTGGGCACTAAGAAGATAGTGCGGTGGAGATCTTGGTGTAGCATTGTGGTGATGCCCCAGGTTGATAGGATACAGTAAATGTATTCGGCCGCTTCATCCTGTAGTGGAAGCCAAGGTCCTTCTTGCGCCATTGGAGGGGGTGTTAGGAGCAGTGGATCAGGGAATGATTGTTGGAGTGGAGTGAGAGAATGGGGGCTGTAGGGAGGAGATCCGGGAATGATTGTTGGAGTGGAGTGAGAGAAGGGTTAAGGAGATGTAGAAGGGGGTTCTAGGGAGGAGGATGGGATTTTAGGAGGATGTTGGGAGCAGTAGGTGAGAAGTCATTGATGACAGTTAATTACGTGATACCCGAGAAGGTTCACAATTAAAGCTTTTAAAACCACTGGGATGCAATTGCTTTTGCTCATTGTGGGTGATTTTGAGAGAGCATTTTTGTCACTATTAAACTCTTTTAAGAGAGCAGCTTTCATCTCTATCAAATTAAATTTCATTCAAACTGGACCAAAACTTGGAAACATTTTATATATATATGCTCTTAATACTTTCATTTTCAAAATATAAAATTGTCTTTGGATTAATATTAAATATATTTTTCTTATAGCAACATATTGCTTTATTATACTGACAAATTATTTTAATGTACTTATAGAAGAACTGCTATATATCAAGAATTTAATTAAGCAAAAAAAAATTAAAATCGTAAAAAAAGATTAAGAGAGAGAAAGAGAACAGAAACGAAAGTTGACAAGGCAAGACGAGAAAGTCTAACAGAAGCAACAAAAGTACCTACACTCCCAAAAATGCTGGTAAATGATTAACAAAAAACAAGCCTATCCCGGCGTCCCGTAAAATTATTCTGAATCTCCTCAGACTGGTAGTATAATATAGTATAATAAAGTATAAGGTTTTATCTTCTCTGATTGAAGATTCTATTATTCATCTTCTTCTATAGTATTGATTTTATCTTTTCTAATTGAAGATCCATCTCCAAAAATATTATTTTATTTTATTATATCTTTTAGATTTAATAGTAAATGTTGTTGAAAAGAAATAAAGGGAGGAAAATGAAATAGAAGGAAAAAGAGAAAATAGAGGCGACTCAGGGGGCGACTAGGGTTTCCTCAAACCTGATGAACGGCGGCCACGTCCGGCGCCGTTGTGTCTATCTCTCTCTCCCTCTCTCGCTTGCTCTCGCACCGACAACTCTCTCTTGCTCTCGTGACCTGTTTGTTCAGAGTCGGCACTGAGCTTTCTCTCCCTCTCTCTAGATCTACGCTTAGATCAACGCACGAGAAGAGGTGAGGAGAGGCCGGTGAGCTCTTCCCAGGCAGAGAGATTGTTTTGCACGCCCTCTCTTGTGGCTCGAAAGGTTGATACCTTTGGACCGTGCCGAGTATATAGCTAAGAGTGACTGTACACGCAAGACTCCGATTAAGAGGCTGTAGCACTCCGATTGAGAGCTGCGAGCTGATTTGTTCTTGAAGGAAAAGCGTTGCTCTTGAACAATCAAAGCACGAGTTCTGCCACCGCGGTCATTTTCATGAATGTGCCGAAAATCACGAAGATAGTAAAACCTATTATTTTTACTAAAATTTTTAAAATTTCGACTTTTGGGACTTTGACCCTTAGAGTAGTCTCGATACAGGAATGCACTTCTTCTACTCTTCAGTTGATTGAGCTCCTTTTTTACTGTATATGGTTTTTAGGTGACTGTAGAACAAAAAATAATTTTCTATCTGAATAAGGGTCCAATATGCAAATTCGCTAAGAACATATGTTAGTCAACAACAAGGCGAATATTCTACAAAAAAAAATCTAGCAATTCTTAGAGCGATTCAAGCATTCAAAGTTGGGGTCAGAGAAAAAAAAATAAGCTGTTTCTGACCAACCCGTGGCAATGTAAGGATTTCTTCAACTACGGGCGCTATTCTTGGCTCATTCTTTTTTTTTATCTCCTCAAGACATGTAAAATAACAATAACCTATCTTTTTCTGCCCCTCACGTGTGATGAGACTTGAAGAAAAAGTTCATAAATATGTTCTCTCTCCAGATGGCCGAATCTGGATAGTAGACCAAAAAATCTTTTCTATCTGAATATGGGTCCAATATGCAAAATTCGCTCGGAACATCTGTTACTCGGCAACAAAGAGAATCTTTTATAAAAAGAAATCTGGCAATTGGATGAAAATTAGAAAGATCCAAGCGTTCAAAGTTGGAGTCAGAGAAAAAAAACATATGTTGTTTCTAACCAACCCGTTATAATTTAAGAAGTTCATCAACTACGGAAGCTATTCTTGGCACATTCTATCCCCTCAAGTTATACAAAATAACAATAACCTATCTTTTTCTACCCCTCACTTGTGATGAAACTTGAAGAAAAAGTTGATAAATATGTTCTCTCTCCAGATGGCCGAATCTGGATAGTAGACCAAAAAATCATTTTCTATCTGAATAAGGGTCTAATATGCAAAATTTCCTAAGAACATCTGTTAGTCGACAACAAGGCGAATATTCTGCAAAGAGAAATCTGACAATTGGATAAAAACTTAGAATGATTCAAGCGTTCAGAGTTGGACTCAGAGAAAAAAACATAAGCTGTTTCTAACCAGCCCGTGGTAATTTAAGGATTTCTTCAACTACGGGCGCTATTCTTGACATATTCTTTTTTCTATCTCCTCAAGAGATGCAAAATAATAATAACCTATCTTTTCCTACCCCTCACGTGTGATGAGATTTGAAGAAAAAAATGATAAATACGTTCTCTCTCCCGTTGGCCGAATCTTGACAGCAGATCAAAAAATCATTTTCTATCTGAATATGGGTCCAATATGCAAAATTCGCGAAGAACATCTGTAACAAAGAGAATCTTTTACTAAAAGAAATCTGGCAATTGGATAAAAACTTAGAGAGACCCAAGCGTTCAAACTTGGAGTCAGAGAAAAAAACATAAGTTGTTTCTGACCAACCCGTGGTAATTTAAGGAGTTCTTCAACTACGGGAGCTATTCATGGCACATTCTTTTTTCTATCTCCTCAAGAGATGCAAAATAAGAATAAAGCAAGCATTTTTTAGCACTCTTTCAATAAAGATTGGCTTTGTTTTTCAGCCGTTATTTTAACTCTTTGACTTGCTTTTCAGCATTTTTAACCAATTTTAGCAATCTCTACATTCTTAAGCTTTAACTACAGAGCCTGCAGCATTTTTCAGCTTCAGTTTCAGCAATTGCAGCATTTTTCAACAGCTACAGCATATTTCAGTCCCAATTTCAGTATATTTCATCTCTAATTTCAGCATTTTATGCATTTCTCAGCCCCAATTTCAGCATACTTGAGCTTCAATTTAAGCATTTTAAGCATTCTTCGGCCCTAATTTCAACATTGAATTGGCTTTGTCATTTGAGCACAATCAGCTTTTACTTCCTTCTGGTTCTTGCGATTAAGGCTGATTTGAGTAAAGTTGTATGAAAATTCAAAAATTAAAATTTATGAATCCATAATACATAAATATTACATGAGAATTAAAAATTATTGTCTTTGATTTTCTTATGTCATTATCTCTTGACATATTATATTAGAAAAATAAATTAAGTATTAATCAGGCTTAAATGAAAGAGATCAGAAAAAATAAAATGCAAAATAATTTATTTCGAAGATTTTAGTTTAGAAAATTTTAGTTGAAACTATATAAGATTAAATTATAGATGATTAACTTTAAAAAAGATAAAAAATAATGATTATTTTATATTATATATATGAAAAAAATATGTATACTACATAGGAAAATGTAACATTATTCATTTTCTTTAAAAATTTGTCACCGCTATTTTTCTTATTTTTTTAGATGTTAAAATGGTATGGATTACACATATGTTATTATGAAATCCGTAGTACATTATGTAGTATAATATAGTTTTTAATATTTTGAAATTTTGTTTGAGATGATAGTTCTCACATAAGGGAGATATAATACTGAATATTAATCTAACTAATCATGTGATATTATAATAATAATTAAAATTAAAAGCTAAAATTTGATCAATTTTTTGATTCGACGGGTGAGAGAAAATGGATAATAGTTCTCTTGAGAATTTTCAAAGAGGGGTAAAAAAATATAATAAGAGTAAATGAGCTTATCATTTTATTAAATGTTCTTTTATATAGTCTATATTCACATATTTTATCAAGAAAAAATGAAATTGGAATCATAACAATATGTATTTATGTGATATTCTGCATATAATTGAAATGGAAAAGGGCTCGTTTGGCATCATTTCCGTTTTTCTGTTTTTCGTTTTTTAAAAACAAAATTCAGTTTTCTGTTTTCTGTTTTTTTGTTTTTGTTTTCAAAAAAACTGTTTTTTATTTTTAAAACCGATAATATTTTTCCTAGTTATTATTTTATCAAATGTGTATTTATAACATTTTCAGCGCCAATATGCCGTTTATAATATCAACATAATATTTTCAGCGTTAACTGTTTTAAGTACCAATATATCATTTCCAGTATCAATGTACCATTTATAATGTTGATTTATGAGGGGATCAAAACACCAAATACTTTCATGTAATTGCATCAGCAAACAGGCAAAATAACCAGATTAGCTCAATCTTAGTAAATGGGTTCGAACTAACAGAGCAGCCCCAAATAGCACAACAATTCAACCAATTTTACAAAGCAACACTAGGCTCAAGGTCGGACAATGTGAAGGAATTATGCCCTAGGCCAAAGTGTTGGATTAGAGATTAGATTATGAGAAATACGTTTATTCAGTTCATATATGAATGAGTGTATGGGTGACTAATATATTTACATATATTAGATCGACCATGAATGACACTTCGTGTTCACGTCATCAGAATACGTGATTCTGATAGTAGGACTGTGAACCAACGAATGACATTCTAAACAGTCCCTAGTGATATGTAGGATGTTTATAGATAAACATACTTCAAGTAAGAAGCTACATATCCACACTAGTATATTCGCAAGTCTGGAATATGTTCTGCTGATCATGGACATAGGGATGTCAAGTCTGGAATATAGGTACGTGTTAGAGAAAACGTACTGGACTGGCCACACTATGAGAATATGCATGGTATATGTCGTTAGTGATTCTCATATGAATAGTGTGCTTGTTCCTACGACCTGAGGTCACCATGGATTTTTGTATGTGGAACTGCATACTTTAATATGATCTTACGTCATCCGTAACGGGATGATCATTAGGGTCATCATTAGGTATGCACTGAATCATGACGAGGAATGTGAGTGACCAAGATGGGATTTGTTCCTCTCGTCAAGATGGAGATATCTTTGGGCCCCCTAATGAACTAGGACTGAAGGAAATGCATGGTCATGCTCAAAATGGATTAACATGTGTTGTTAATATCATTTTGTATTTACTCAGTCTAATTCTCGATTAGGAAAGAGACTTTGATCAAACTCAAGGATGATATATTACCGTGTCTTGTGATCAAGACGTATATCGTAGAACAAAAAGAATAAACAAACGTCTATTCAGATAGGTTTTTGATCGCTGATCATTTCATTTAACATGGGTAGTCATGACATCAGTCTAGAGATTACTCATGACTTACGATCTTTAGAAAAATCATTGCCCGCGTTAAATGGAACCTACACGGTCACACAATGAACTCCATTCATACGGGATAAAAATACCTCAAAATAATTATACATGTGATGTATAAATTGATGAACGAAATAATTAATTATTGGATAATTGATTGTGCAAAACAGCACCATTCCGTTTGGAACGGAACAGTTCCGTTCTGAACGGAATATAAATGGTAACTGCACTTCCTTAGCTTCCAAGGTTTTATACATGGAAACCCCTATTCTGTTCGGTCCGTTCGGAACGGAATAGACATAGAATTAGGGTTCTAGTTATGGTAACTGAGCAATCGTTCGCCTCTCTCTCTAGTATAAATAGAAGGGCAGTCCCTCTCTATTAAATAGACAATTCAGAAACCTTAGAGGCCATCTTATACAGAAATAGAGAGAGAGAGAGAGAGAGAGAGAGAGAGTTTAGAGGTAATTTCGGAAAGTACTTCCAGTCTCGTCTAGCCGAGTCCGGTAATTCCGTTTGTATGAAGTTCGCGTGGATACGAGTAGAGATTCTCTATCTTGAGAACTTGTGAGCGATTGATCTTTATCCCTAGGAGAAGCAAGGAGGTTCGCGGAGTCGAGCTTCAGGAAGGAGAAGGTTGCACGTCAGAAAAGTTCAGACCTACATCCGTTCTTCATCTCGCGGATCAGGAAGATCTGAGGTATAAATTTTAATAGTTAATCTCATACTTTTATTCCCTTAACGATGATCCTAGGGCGGGCTGAACCCGTAGGTTCCGCTGCACATGTAACGTACATGGCTACGGGTTCCCCAACATAATGGATCCCCGACACAGCAATTTATGCAACAAATACCCTAGTCCCAAGAGGCCAAGACCTTGGGGTCATGAGAGTACAAATATCCGAACAAGAAATTAAGCAAGCGGTCTTTGACCTTGTAAAAAATAAAGCATCAGGACCGGACGGCTTCTCAACGGAATTTTATCAGCACTACTGGGAAATCATCAAAACTGACCTACTATGGTTATGCAAGGAATTTGAAGGGAACACCCTAGACCTTTGGCGCATTAACAAAGCACAGATATCGCTGGTGCCAAAAACAACGGATGCAAAAAAAAAAAAAAAAAAAAAAAAAAAAAAAAAAAATTATAACAAAATTTTAGCAACTAGACTGCAAAGCAAAATGCCAGAACTAGTATCAGAAAATCAAACAACGTTCATCAAAAATAGGCAAATAATAGAATCCTTTTTAGCAACAAGGAAATACATTAATTTCCTATACCAAAGTAAAACACCATTGATACGGTCATCTGGCAATTCCTAGAAGGCCTAATGGAAAGAAAAGGATTCCCGCAAAACTGGATACTATGGATAAGGAATCTTCTTACATCATCCGGTTCGGCCATTAAAGTTAATGGCCAAATTCAGCCATTCTTTGTGCACAAAATAGGCCTTAGGCAAGGAGACCCCCTATCCCCATTCCTCTTTAACTTAGTAGCTGTATCGCTCCAACATCTGATAAAGCACATCAACACTTTAGCACCAGAACCGCAAAAAATGTAAATTAAAGCAATTCAGTACGCTGATGACACAGTCATCATAACAAAAGCACACCGCACCAATCTACAGCTGATCCACCTGGCCCTGCAATGCTTTGGCAAGATTACAGGCCTCCAGATCAACCATAATAAATCCTCATTTACCACAATCCAAGTACCAGCAGAACTGGAGAGGTCAGTACAGCAATTATTGTAATGCAGCAGCCAGCAATTCCCTATCAAATAACTGGGACTGCCTTTATCATTGCAAAAACCAGACAAAGCAGCTTTTCTCCCAATGATAGAAAAAATACGGGCCAGAGTAGTAGGCTGGTCTACCAAATATCTATCTATCGCAGGAAGAGTAACCCTGCTGAAGTCGGTACTTTCAGCAGCCCCGCTATATTTTATGTAAGCTTTCCTACTACCACAAGGGGTCATAGAGGAAATAGACAAAATTAGAAGGAATTTTTTCTGGGGAGGGACTAACGAATACCAGAGAGGAAAACACCTTGCAAAATGGGAATTCGCATGCACCTCCAAGAAAAATGGGGGTCTCGGGGTAAAGGACCTCAAGCTCCACAACAAAGCCTTACTTATGAAATGGATCTGGAAAAACAAAACTAAGCAGGCAGGCCTATGGGCCACAGCCATAGAATAGTGCTATGGGGCGCAAAACGAATCATGGAATTGCATATCAAAAAGCTTCTTTATCAAAGATCTAGAAGTCGCACTACCCATGTTCAATAACAGGACAAAAATCTAACTTGGCAATGGGGCAAAAACCAAATTTTGGAAAGACAAATGGTATGAAGACATTTTGGCACAAACATTCAGCGACCTCTACCAAAGAGCAGTCAATAAAAACTTGACGGTAAAGGAAGCACTTTCTGGTACACAACCTATCCAATGGGACAGATCCCTCAGCTCTACTTTTGAGCGTGAACTTGCAAAACTTTGGGCAACAATTGGGAAGTCCACCCTCAATAACGACGAAGACACAATAATATGGCTGTCATGCAAAACAAAATAATTTTCAGTCCAATCAGCATACACATTCTTTGCAGAAAGGGGCCACAATAAACCATTTGACAAATTCATCTGGAAACTCCAAACTCTTCCAAGAGTTAAATTTATCGCCTGGCTTATGAGTATTGAAAAACTCAACACAAGAGATAGGCTAGTGAAAAAAGGGAGCATTTTTGGCACAATGGGCTGCAACAACATAAGAATCTCACACACATCTTTTCGCACAATGCAACTATAGACACGTAATGTGGATCAAAGCCTGCAACATTTTTGGCAAAACGCCACCACTAGTAATACACTCCCCGCTAAAACTTTATAGCTGGATGCTTAAGACAATCAGCAAAATGCAAAGAAAAAAATGGGGAAGTGTCTGGAGCGCAACTTATTGGGAAGTCTGGAAAGAAAGAAATGCCAGAATCTTCCGGAACAAACGAAGCAGCAAGGAGCAAGTATTCTCCATCATTATGAAAAATGTCCAAGAATGAGAAAAAGTGAAGGGCAAGACTCAAGACCGTCAAGAAGCCCAACGTTCTTCGGTGGTCCCGCCAGTCGGGAGCTTAGTCTAGATTTATTAGATTATAGGCTTTATTTTTTCTTCTTGAGCTAACTATATGTTCAAGAAATTGTTTGTAAATAAAAAAATTTGTAACATTTCTTATTAATGAAAAGTCTAAGTAGGCATTGCCTACAATTCTCAAAAAAAAAAAAATAGTAAATGTTGTTGTTTTGTATAAGCAACACATAACACCAAGTAAATAGTATATAGATGTAGCACTAATATCATATTAAATTGGTTAAATTGAGAGATGCATGAACAATCTGCCCAGATCACGGTGCACTGTACGCGTGGGATGCTAGGGAAACAAGCCAAATGGGAGTAACTAATACATCACATGACGAATTTGTGTGCGTAATTACTAGCATTAAAGGTGGAAGTACTCATCTAAAACGACATGATCATTCAAGCTTCCATTCAAAAATAAATAAAGCGACATGGTCATGTTATGATTAATAACATCATGCAAGCATTTCATATATGAATGAAGATCTAAAGCGACATGATCACGTTAAGATTAATAACATTATGCAAGCATTAACATTTCAATCGTGCATGCATTTCATATATGAAGTGTACCAACCTTGTAAATTTTCTCTTAACAAGCATTAAACCTCTCTAGTCTACTGCCGATTTTGCTCTCTAGTCTACTACCAATTTTGTCTTTGGCAGTACTCATCGAAAGTGACATGAACATGAATATATTATCATGTTATGATTAATAACATATCATGCGCATGCATTTCATATGAAGTTTGTACCAACCTTGTAAATTTTCTCTTAATAACCTGCATTAAACCTCTCTTAATAACCAGCATTAAACCCATCCACTCAGTTTGACATGATTAGGAGTACGGGGGTTTGACTGTGTTAATTGAGTTGAGTTGACCCATATATTAACTATATATACCGTAGATATACATTTTTTTTGTCCCATACAGCTATACTCATTGAAAATCTTACACATTTTTCATCTTATATATACTTCAATTTTATTTTTATGCATATATACTTTTTTATGTTCTTATATATACTCTTTAGCCTTGCTCAGTCTTCATTACCAATTAACCTTCACTTCACTCCGAAACAAAGAGTATACTTTTTTGCATTACCGATTAGCCTTTTTTACTTTTTATGCATATGTACTTTTTTATATTCTTATTCTTATTCTTATATACTCTTTATATATAAACATACTCTTTTTCAAAATATATGTATTCTTATAAAAGACTAACTTAACCTCATTTGTAACATTTATTTTAACAATTAACATAATGTCAGATTTCTAGATGGTGGAAGTGGGATTTGAATTTAAGTCTCTCTTTATAAATCATACGGATTCATAGTCAGATTTCAGACTCATTAATTTGTTTGTTCACAGAATAGGGCTTAGGGTTTTGGTAAGAAAGTGTACTATACATAATGTCACTCACCATGATCACAGTGTGTCGTACTAAAAACTAATAACTTGTGGTAATAATGGAAATTCAGAAGTCAGATGTTTTCTCAAAATTTAGAATTTAATTTTGCTCTTAACTCCATTAATGAATAAACCTTTTTTCATTTCTCTCGATAACTCTCTATTAAATAATTTAGGAAGGTTAATCCCAACGTTCCGTTTTGTTGGACAATATTTCATTCTGATTGAATATATTATATATCATCCTGACATTGTTTGTAGAGATATTTTCACATGAACAATTTATTGTAATATAATATGCTCTTTCTGCAGATAACCATTTTAATACACTTTTTTGTTAAATATTTATGTACCTTTTTTATGTTATATTAATGCAATATATAATTATGAGATCGTACTCTCTTATCCAGCACACCACATTCACATGGTTCCTTTATTTCACTTTCCTACTCACATTAATTAATACTTATCCAAAAAACGTCAAAATTTGAGGGAAAAGAAACCTCTTAAACATAAAACTTAAAAGACAACCGTTAATTCATAAATTCACAACCAAATTTTCCAACATTTTTGCGATTGTATTTTCAATCCAAAAATCTACCGTTGCTTCTTACCCTTTTTCTTCTTTTTCCCGCCACTCTTAGACCCACCTGGCACATCGTTTTGCACGCCAAACGGGTCGACAAAGTGACCCGCATTGACCGTGTTTTGCAACCACTCAAATAATTCTTCTTCCGTCATTTGACTCATTTCTTCTTCAAAATTATTATTATTATTTGGGAATTTGTGATTTGATGTGCTTGCTTTTGAATTGCTAGGTTTTGTCAAATTTGTGTTAATATGAAAACTCGGTTTGTGAGTGTTTGTAGGGCATCTCATTCCCTGTAAATAAAATAAAATAAATTATAAGGACGGTTTTAAATTTTTTATTTTAGAGCAATTGATATAATATAACCCTAAGAAAATGGGAAATATCATGCATGACCCTACACAATATATCAAATCATGTAAGACAAACAAGAAATAAACAATTGCTGTGCATAGTCAAAATCAATTCATAATTAGATGATATTTGTGATGTCAAAACAAAAGTAAAGAACAAAAAAAAATTAAGGGTATTTTAGTAATTTTACCTGACAGATGAACCACTCAGTGGCATCATATATCTTGCTATCAGCACAAACATACGCACAGGGCAGCTCCATCTGAAATAATATCAACATATTAAAAATCGTATATTAAAATTATAATCAGGGGTAAATTTGGAAAATAAAATAAGAAAATGAAACTGACCTTTTGAACTAAACCAAATAGAAGGGGTTGAAATGACTGTTCTACCCATCCGTCTCCATCTTTGGCTTGATGAAAATCTTTACACTCCTGTAAAAATCAAAAATAAAATAAAATACAGTAATTTATAAACCAAAAAGAAAAGGAAAATTTTCATTTCTACCCTTCCAAAAATTAAGAAATCACATTTATCCTTCCAAAAACGAATCAAAACATCAAATTTACCCTTCCAAAAGCTAAAGATATCAAATTTATCATTCTAAATAGACAAATTTGGTACTTCCTTACTATTAGAGAAGAAATTTGACATTTTTGTAATGTAGATTGAATTTGAAGGATTAACGCGATATATCGCAAATTTGATACTTAAAGAAACTTCTAATCAACATTTACATGTTTTTAAATTTTATAGAGAGAGAGAGAGAGAGAGAGAGAGGAAAACCTGGCACCATCTAGCCCTAGATTTAGACCGATCAGTGCAAGTCCAAATATGTGAATTTCCACATTTTTTGCAAATAACTCTTCTCAATTCTTCATCAACTCCTTCAGATTGGCCAGGCTGAAATCCAAATATTCCGTTTCTACCCCTCTGAAAGGAGAGAAAGACAGATTGTTAGAAGGACAAAAATGTAATTTAGGAAAAGAAGAGGGACTGGTTGGTAAATAAATATGCCTTTTGAGAAGAAGAGGCTTGGAAATGTCGGAAATAGTTTAGTAATTCTTCTCCCCTAAGCTCATCATCGTATGTTTTTTTCTTTAAAGAATCTAGAAGAATCTGCAATTTAATTAAAAAATATATAATTGCGACTGAATGTATGTAATTAATTTTAAATAAAGGAATTATTAGAACAGATAAGAAAATGAATAAAGAGTTGAAAAATGCTAAAAATAACCTCATATGCATTTTGAAGCTTTTTAAATGCTTCAGCAGCTTTCTCATTGCCCAAGTTCTTATCTGGATGAACCAACATTGCCTACATATAAACAAATAAAATAATACGGCAATTAGTTTTCACAATCTAAACAGTTTAATCAACTACAACATTATTTTCATATTACCATCAATAAAAGCAAAAATTTCATGTATAGCCCTGCAAAATCTAAATATCATGTAATATACCCTCACTCTGATTTTAAAATAAAAATTAGTTAGCAAATATGTTAATTAATAATTTAATATACCTTTTTTCTGTATTCCTTTTTGAGACAAGTGGGATCTGAAACAGCGAAACGTGGTAAGCCTAATGCAGAATAGTGGTCGACGCAATTCAACAATCTCTCAATTTCTTCCTCTGAATTTAACTCTCCGCTTGTCGAGGCTTCACCCGGCCCTCTGTCTGTCGATCTTTGGTACCCAAATTGGAATGTCTCATCTGGAAAAAATCAGGGCTTAAATTGATCAGTAAATATGTGTAATCAAGAGTTGATTCACCCTCAATTGGCCAAATCAGTCCCAAATTGATGCGAGAAATCCCACAAATTGACCTGATTAAGACTCAATTGAGGCCAAAATGTGTAATTAAAGTCTCAATTTAAACCCAATCTGGAAAGTTTCACAATATGGTTTATACTAATTTAGGATAGGGTTAAAATCATAGAATAAATATACCTAACATGGACTTGAAGAGCCCTCAATTGAGCCCCAAATTAATGTAATTAAGACTTGATTAACCCCTCAAATGTGCAAGAATTTCCCCAATTTAACCTGATTAAGACTCAATTAACACTTAAAAACGTGTAATTAAGCAGCGATTTAAATCAATCAGGTTAAATTGTCGCAATTTAGCCTAATTAAGATTTGAATCAACCCTAATATTCGGTATGTCATTATAATCTTGTTTCATATCTCAAATTGCTTCTATTTTGTAATATTAGAACTTTATTTTATATCTCAAATATAAATATATAAATAAATAAAAATCAAAAAGACAAAAACCATACCTTGATCTTGCACAAAAGTGGTATTTTCAGCCTGATTGGATCGATTTTCTTCCAATTTCTTTATCAAATGTAAAACAAGATCACTTGAAATGAAAGATAGATTAATTCCTAAGAATAATCCGAACCAACCCACATATATTTTCGCGCAATACATTGCATATATAGTCGTCACAAAAAGTCCGATTTTTTGATGCCTCAATGCAAGAGAAATCCCTAAAAAAATAAAATGTTAGGGACTAAATGAGTGAAATTTGGAAGGAAGTGATTTGTTTGGCATAGAAGGCCAAAACAAGTGAAAGGGACTCTTCAGATCAATTCAATCTTGAGTTTTAGTACACAATAAATTTGTCTTTCCTTTTATTTTTGAGAGAACACTTGATAGAAATTGAAAGATTTTTTAATGGAATATATTTCAATAAAGAAAATATTACCTCCAAAAAGAAGGAAAAGGCTTGTAATCCAAAAGCTTCCATAAAACCACAAAAGGATAATCGTGCAAATTGCGACTAAAATTAATGCAAGAGCGACACTTAGAAAACCACCAATACAGCCTCCAATCACCTGAATTTTTTAATTAATAATTAAAAAATATATATATATATAGCCAAGTCGGATTTAATTTTCATAATATTGACAAGGCAGAATTTCATATATACCCTTCTAAAATTGATAAATATCTTCTAATCTAAACTCAATTTATATCAAATTTGTCCTACCAAAACGGAAAATAACAAATTTCCCCCTTCCAAAACTAAATATATCCAAATGAAAAAATAAATATATATATATCAAACAAGACCATATACATTTTCTTGAAAAGGGTAAATTTGATAGCTTTTATCTTTCAATCGGCTAAATTTAGTATTTGCACCCTTTTTATATTTTGTCTTTCAGAAAGGTACATTCACTATTTGTATCTTTACAAGGTCAAATTCAATATTCTGAGGTTTTACTAGGGTACGCATGAGAGAGAAAATGTAAAATAGAGAAACAAAATCTTTTTGAGTTTTTAAAGGGCAAATTCAATTTTGAGTTAAAAGGGTATATACAAAATTTTCCCCAATAAGAGAGAGAAACAAACCGTCAAAAGCAGCATCAATTTGACTCCAATCATCACGCTTAGAGAGAGAAACACACACCAAACCAGCACGAAAAGCGAGGCGGTACCGATTCGTAAAAGCGAATCGAGACCTCTAATCGAGCAATCGAGCCAAGCCATTAACAAAACAAACCCTAATTTCCCACCTTTAATTATCCAAACGCGCATTTTTGGCCAAAGCCCCTCAAATTTTGAGTTAATGTAATTATAACCCTTGATTATGTGGGGTTTTAGCTTTTCGGACCATCCTTTTAATTCGGTAATTGCAAGTAATATGTAGCGTTTTATTTGCATCCGAATCCGTGCAGCTTTTGGCAAAACCCTCTCAAACTTTTCATTAATGTAAATATGCCCTTTGTTTATGTGGGGCTTTAGCTTTCCGGGCCATGCTTTTAATTCGGCTATTGTGCATATTATGTAGAGCTTTATTTGCATAGAAATCCGTGCAGCTTCTTTGTTATTTTCTTGATTTTCTGAGGGATTTAGGGTTATGTGAGGAGAATTTGGGGAGCGAATTTCTTCTTCTTGAGGATTTGTTGAGATGTTGTCTGAATTAGGGTTTTGGGAAATTAGGGTTTCTGGCACGGAATCCGAGGCTAGTGAGGGCTCGCAGGTTTTGGATTTGGTCTTATTTCTTTTGGATGTTTCATGCTTTTTTGAGTCGCTGTTTAGTTGCACTGAATCTGAGCTTTTGCTCTTGTTTTGGCCTCCTTTTCTAGCCATGGTTTATATCTATCTTAAGACTTTGTATTCATTTTCTGTAGAAAATTAATCTGAAAATGTAAAATAATAAAAAGAAGATTATTGAAAGGAGAAAATACATAAAGAATTACTAACGATGTGATATAGAAGTGCTAGTAATGGTTATTTAATAATAAAAAAAAGTACATGATATGTGATCTAATGAAAAAATAAATCTGTCTTGTAGCTTATTAAGTAAAATTGGATGCATGTTATTTACAAGAATCAGTTTTTTTTATATTTGATTGTCAAATAGGCTTGCATGCAAGTTATAGAACTTGGATTGTGTCCTTTTGTAGTGAAGTTCATGTTCTTTATGTGTAATTTTCAAGTTTATAACATATAAAAATGAAATGAGGCAAACTATAATGAAACTCCAGCTATAAATATCAATTTTACGACAAATTGCAGTGTATTTCGTTAAATTTTAGATTCTAAATCAGCTATTCTGAGTAAAAATAAGATTAAATGCAGTATTGTTCTAATTTCCAAAATAGATGAAAATTAGAATGCCCAATTTCCTACAGACAATCACTCAAAACCCACATCAGGTCTCCACTACAAATTCACAAAAAAGAAAAGAAATTCTTAAAAATTGAGAAAACCCCACTTCACTAAATCGCCCAACAGGCCAAACCCTCAATCCAAGATTATAATTTCGCGATTAAAATTGACAAAAAAGAACAAAATGGGTGGTGGGTCAGATGAAAACGAACTAATCTTGAAAAAATAAACTGAGAAGCACCAAAATTACCTTTAGAAAAGCTTGTGTGAGGGTTTTTTGGGTGAAGGAAATCTCGAGCACAATGATAAAAAGTTCTTCTGATTTTCTCTATTTTATCCCCTTTTTTTCTCTTCGATTAAATCTCTTTGTCCAGAACTCGATTTTCAGAGGGAGAAGAAAGAGAGGCATAACATAACATAACACAACGCCAAGTAGGTTGGTCTCATTTCTCCACAGGAAGGTCCACACAAATGTCTCTCCTCCTCGCAATTTTTCCGAGAAATTTTAGCACAGGCAGCCCTTTTTTTTTTAGAATTCTTGTACCAACTTCTTAGTTCTTATGCAGACATTTCATTTTTTACCCCTAATAAAGTTTATTAATATATAAAGGAAACAATGCTAAATAAAACGGGATTGACTAAGTCAAATAGTCTATGTTTATTATGTGTCTATGATAATTGGGGAACGAGAAATTTTTTTTAACTAGTATTAAACAAGATAATTTTTTGTACACAAAAATCTTACGGCGGATAGGTTGGGGACGGTTATTTATGTTGACGTGATTTCGCCGAAAGCATGATGTATAACGTTGATTTTTTTTTTCAAAATGTCTCTTTGCATTTATTCTTGGTGTTTTTGAATGTTTATATTTTTCTTTGCATTAATAAAATATAAATGTATCATACGTATAAAAATTTGAAAGATCTTGTAGAGAACAAATCTATTATATATCATATATAAATCTACTAAATAATTTATTAACTCTTTTATCTCACCGACATTTGGAATTATGGTTTTAATTGAACTTGTATTTTTCTAAAAAAAACATGAAAGTTTTCTCCTTTGAAAGAGATGTTATAAGATTTTTCATTCAAATCACTTATTTGATATTACCAAAATTGGAAGAACATAGATGCAAACAATAGTATCACTTTACAACACAATATTCAAGAAATACATGGGCTTCTAGGTAAATCCGCCAACATAATCATTATTCATTAAAGAAGTACGAGAAATTACAAATAGACATGTTCTAGGAACATGAGATACACCAACCAATTAGTCTGTGATCATTTTGAAAAATGACCCACTTTCATTTTATTTTTCACTTTCGAGTTTTTGAATTTCCATGCAACCTTTGACATTGCACTGAAATTAGATGATCATGTTGACATGCATGCAAACATGACTTCATTATTTTATTTATTTTATATCATTATTCATTAGTTATATCTTATATTCTAAGTAATATTGTGTATTTCGGGGTCGATAAACACCAGCATGCGTTAAACCGAACTTTTGACTTGTGTTAAAGTAAGATCTTTCAGATCGTTAGGCCACTGAAAATTGGATATGTACATAGAAAATAATGATATTTTTATGTCACCAGAATATGCATCAAAAGAATATTTTGGCCCAAATATAAAGTTTTCATTTTTTTTTTATATTCAACCATTTGCTTGAAAGTCTTTGTTAAATATGTGCTAAATTATGTTTGGTAAAAATTGAACCCATAATTTTTGGTTATACATACAAATATTTTAACTAACTAAACTACAATCTATTTGCAAATAAATGAATGCTGTGCTGCAGTTGAATATTGCATTTTTTTTCTCTCCTTATGTCATGGGCAGCACTGTTGTTATTCAGTTCCGCTATCCATTGAAAACTGCAATCACTCCAGTTATCAGTTCACTTTATTTCTTTTGTCATATCTCAATCATCTGTTGTTTGGACGGTGTTTAAACTAAGAGTTCAAATCCTTCTTTCGGAAAGAAAAAGAGTTCAAATCTTTCATCAATAATTTAATAGCTATATTGTGATCGGTCTCACACTAACGTAAATTAGAACAAATCCCACATAATTTTCACAACTTCCCTCACTTACTTGTGGCTCTACAAATAATAACGATAATCGGGGCCCGTAATTCCATAGGGAGAGGTTGTGTGAGTGGATTTATCCAAATCTAATGAAATTATGTAATGTACCACTTGCGAGAATCATGGTCAGATATTTTTGCATGAACAATCTCAAACTCTCCAATTGCCACTTTTTTGAAGTTCTGCCACTTGCGATAGAGGTTCTATATGGGCCAGGATTGAAAATTGCCCATCATTTGAAGCCCAATTCAGAATTCAATCTAGCACTTCAATACAATATAAAATATGTACTATAAAATAATTTATAAACAGTATATACACACTATAATATAGTATGCAGATGTTATCAATAAGAATAAGCGATACTAAAGTATTGAAAAATATTGTATTATGATTTATGAAAATATTATATAGTATTAATAAACTAGCTAAACAGTTCGTCCTTTTTGATGGTCCTTGTGGAATTTGCATTGGGCACTTACCCTAAATATTGATGAAATAGTTTCAAAGTTATAATTAATAAAAAAAAATAGCTTGTCTGTAAATAATAAAAATAATGGGTGTTTTGTAAATAAATGCTTGTTGTTTCTTTTTTCTTAGAGAAAATTGAAATAAATAATGGGTGGTATGGAAGCTACAAATCTTTTTATCTTGAATGAATGAATGAATTGAATTTTGTGGATGTAACCAATTTTGTGCTTGTTTCTATTATCCTCATGCAATTGGTTAGACTTAGAGAGATTGGGAAGTAATGAGTTTTGATCTCATGTGGCCTTAATTGGTGAAGCTAATATCCTTTTGTGATGAATTTGATAGAAATATTTTGTTATAATTTGAGAAGTTTATTGGTTTAATACAATATATATCTATATTTAATTACTAAGTGAATTTGTTCGAAGTCAAATTGTACAGATAGTAGAACGGTTTAGTAATATAAATTATTTAAATTTCTATTTTTTGGTTAAGTTAAATTAATTATAAATAAAATAAATGGACATAAATATATTTTTTGTTTTAATGTTAATTTTCACGAGAAAAACATCTAAAAAAGTATAGTTATAGTATAACTAATTTATTTATTCAATATAACTATTTAAATTCAATCAATGACTGGAAATGTTCAAGTTTAACTGATTAATTATAGAACATTAAAGCTATATAAACTTCTTAATTAGGTTTTATTTCATAATTAAGATAATAATGGTTTCTCTATAATATAACGTACCAATAAAATAATATATAACCTATTTTTTAAGTTTTATATAGTAAACTGAAATATCTCTTATCTACTTTCGAAGAAAATATTTATGCCGAGTTAGTGTCTAATTACACATACTAGAGGAATTTTGACCAAACATCTATAGTTGAAGAAAAAAATACTACTATTTTCGTACTTTTGGAACTTTTTTCAAAAACATTATTTACAATAAAATAAATTCATTTAAGACGTTCTTACAATATATTCATTATTCCTTTATGTGTCTGAAATTTCCCATTTCCTTACATCCTATATTGGATGTCCAAAGATGTGGATAAGGACGGGAAAGAAACATGGTAAAATATCTAGGCAGCTACATGTTGGGAGTTATGGAAGAAAAGAATTACAAGATATTCAGAAATATAAAAAATAATTGTCTGAAGGTTCTTGATGAAACCGCACAAGTGACACAAGCTTGGAAAAAGACGGCGGGTGAAAGCTGGAAAAACAAGTCATCAAGCAAGCACGCCATGAGAATATACCGTGTATTAATTTTTTTTCATTTAGTAGCATTTTAGTTTTCTAAAAGATGACCAGTAAGAATAAGCTTTCATGCTCTTATTTAAGGGATGCTGATTGTAAATAATATTTGTAGCAATTTTTTATTTTTTTAATGAAATTCTTAGTATCGGCTGCATTTCAAAAAAAAAAAAAAAAAAATTCCCACACCCTTCTCTCAAATCTTACACCGTTTATCAGCCACAGAAAAACAAGTACTCAAATGAAACCAATTTGAATGGCAGGGGAAATTGAGGCCCCCCTTCTCTCTTTATTTGTGAAACTTGATCCATAAAGTACAGAGGATTGTGTTGAGAAGAAGAAAATGGCGAAAATGGTGGTGATGCAACAAAGCCGCACTTGGGTCTCTCCTCGTTCTTCTCTTCTGCATTCCTCTGTTTCTGATTTCCATGGCTCAACTCTCCATTTTTCCATCCAGGTACTCTCTCCTAAAAGTGGAAATGCTTTTGTAAAGAAAATAAGTAGAAATGTTGGGATGAAATAACAGACAATTTTGTTATTTAGTTTCTCTTTTGGAGAGAATGATTTGACTACATTAAACAAGGGCTCTGCTATAGTGCTATGTCTGATCTATTTTATATCATATAGTTTAATATATCATTTTGAGTTTGAGTATATCACTTTGGTTGCATTGACAATTTTGAAACTTTAAGTATGTTTTATAATGTTCCTTTATACCCTCCTAAAATTCAAATTTTTATGAATTAACTGAAATTGAGTTGCTTTGAAGAGAAGCAGAGAGATTTGCAAATGAACTACTAAAAACAAAAATGGTATATTAATTTTAAACACTAAAAAGATGATTTGACATAAATTTGACAGAATAAAAGGAGAAAATGGCAAACAAGAGGGGCAGCATTACAAGTCATGGCAAGCTCAAAAAATATTCTAGTAATGGGCGGTACAAGATTTATCGGCTTATTTTTATCGAGGCGACTTGTTAAAGAAGGCCACCAGGTCCATATTATTTGTAAAATTTATCACCATTTCTAACAATCAATAATATTTTTAATTAATAAGAATTTTTTTTGTGATTTTAGGTGACTTTGTTTACGAGGGGAAAAGCGCCCATTACGCAACAATTACCTGGCGAATCTGATCAGGACTATGCTGATTTCAAATCAAAAGTAACTTTTTTTTATTTTGCTTTTCTTTCCTATTAAAACTTTTTCTCAATATTTTTGTTATTTTCTTTTGTAACATATATCAAAATTTACTAGTATATACTACATTTACAATTCAGATACATAATAAGGACATTTGATATAATCAATTCGTAATTAAAAAATTATTTCCATATATTGTTTTTGTAGGTTCTTCATTTGAAAGGTGATAGACAAGATTTTGAATTTGTGAAGACAAGTCTAGCAGCTAAAGGATTTGATGTTGTTTATGACATTAACGGTACAAACCTCATCTTCTTCAAAATAACTCAGATTATCTAAAAAATTGGTCCTTTTTGTCAAATAAACAACTTATGGGGGCTTTCACGCACTTATTTCAGGTCGCGAAGCAGTTGAAGTTGAGCCTATTATAGACGCGTTACCAAATCTAGAGCAGTAAGCTCTTTTTTTCCTTTTTCCTTTTTAATTTAAAATTTTAATTTTTACTTTTTTCTCAGTTAAAGTATTGAATTTTAATTTTAAATTCTACACAGGTACATATATTGCTCTTCTGCCGGAGTATATCTCAAATCGGACCTTCTCCCCCACTTTGAGGTAATAATAAATACTAATATATCCTTTCTTTAACATTCACTAATCCATTAAAAGATAATATTTAATTTTTTTTAACAATACTTTTGTAACTAGACCGATGCGGTCGATCCGAAAAGTCGGCACAAGGGGAAGCTGGAAACAGAGAGCTTGTTGGATTCAAGAGGCGTGAATTGGACTTCAATTCGTCCCGTTTATATTTACGGCCCGTTAAATTATAATCCGGTTGAAGAATGGTTTTTCCATCGGTTGAAGGCCAGCAGACCGATTCCAATTCCCGGCTCAGGGAATCAGATCACACAGCTCGGCCACGTCAAGGTCAAATTTTACTGATATAATTAAGTACAATTTATTATTGTTACAATCTAAATGACATACTGAATTTTATTTATTTTTTGTGATTAAATTTAATGACTTGTACAAGACATGTTACGTAATTTTTACAATGATGTACTGTATTGAGTCAATAAAAATATTTAGACTCAATTAACAACCTAAATCAATATAAGTATTCCGACTCAATTAACAACCTAAAATGTTAAGTCAAATTATAATGTTGATATTTCAAAAATGGGCTAAAAGATTATGGTATTTATAAATTTAAGCAGGATTTGGCCACGGCTTTTGTGACGGTCCTTAGCAACGCAAAGGCAAGCAAGCAAGTCTACAACATCTCTGGAGCAAAATACGTCACCTTTGATGGTCTCGCAAAAGCATGCGCAAAGGTAAATGGTAGTTAAAAATAAATAATGTTTGATAATTAAATATATATTGATCTTTGTTCTATTATGTTGTTTATTTTTCATTCTTTTGTATTATTTTAGGCTGGGGGATTTCCTGAGCCAGAGATTATTCATTACAACCCGAAAGAATTCGATTTTGGAAAGAAGAAAGCTTTCCCATTCCGTGATCAGGTACTGAATATTATTATCATACACTCTTAAAATTAGGAGATAATAATCTCATATTCAGTGTTAAATAGAGTTTGAACCACATATTTACTTCAGTAACATATTAACTCAAACATTTTAGACTGTCGGTTGAACTTGAATAGCTGTATTAAGCATTAAGTAGTTTAGATCTGAACAAGCAGTAGGATCTTTTTTTAACTTCTTAAAGAATAAAGAAGTTGTGTGTGAAATTTCCGATAATAGAGGGGTTTTCTTGCAATTTAAACATAATACAGGTGCTTTTTTACAAATGCTTCTTTAATTATTGACGTTTTTTTATTTTTTTCAGCATTTCTTTGCATCAATTGAGAAGGCGAAATTCGATCTCGGTGTGGTTCCGGAATTTGATTTGGTCGAAGGTTTGACCGATTCTTACAATCTTGATTTTGGACGCGGAACCTTCCGGAAAGCCGCAGATTTTACGACTGATGATATGATTCTTGAAAAGAAGAAGAGCCTTGTTGTTGCCTAAATTTGTCAACATATATGAAAGCTATTATATTTTTTGGGTTTTTGTTGGTCTTTAGCATTTGAGAATATTTATTGTGATTGTAATGTAATACATTTGATGAGAATATATATACTTTTCATTTCTTTGCATCAGAGTTTTCTTATAATCTAGAGTCTGAATTGGATTTTTTTTATTTCTTCATTTTTTGTAAATTTGACTATTTGAGTGATATAATCGTATTATTGTCACCAGATCCTCTCCATTATCACTTCACTCTCTTTCCTGATACTGTTTTAATTTGTCTTATAATATCCTAGTGTATTTTATTATAAAAAATTTCAGAATATATGTATTTGGCCCCCAAACATTTTTACAGTGTCATTTTTAAACTCTTAGAATCACTGGACATCTCCAGTAAAAAAATAATGGAGAGAGGAACTGACCCAAGCAGATAAGAGCTTGTTTGGCCTGTCCGTACTCTCGGTCTACCATACACCGGCCCATTCTCTTTTTTCCCTCTGTTTCTTTTTCTTAGCACTTCGCAGGAATATTCCTCATTATATCCACATCTCTCTCTCTATCATCTCGCTCTTCTCTCTATTTCTCTGTCTCGCTCTCATGTTTCTGTAGTTCAATCTACCAGCAAAACAAGGTACACCCTTCTTCTTCTTCTTCTTCTTCTTCTTCTTCTTTCTGAAGTTATTATTACAGTTCGTTGATTTTTCATTTTGGTTTTCAAATTTCAAGCTCAATTTTTATTGGTGTTAATTTTCAACTTCCAAGCTGCTTCTGTTTAGCTTCCAAGCTCATTTATATCGACTAGGATTTATGTCAGTTAATGTGCTTACTTTTTCTATTATTATATCATTCGTTTTTTTCTTTTTAATTTCCTTTGATGCCTGGTGTCAAGAGTCAATTGGTTTTGTGAGTTTCGACCTCACACAGAAAAAGTAAAAAAGGTTGGTTTCAAAAGATAATCCTGGCTCAGTATATCATCTTTATTATTAATGCAGCATTTTAAGTATCTATATACATTTTGTAATATAAATATATACACTTTACTATTTCAAAAAAATAATATACACTTTAAGTTATACTGTATCTTCCATTCCAGTATGAAACCCAACACTCAATTAACTCAAAATTATGCCTCAATTGAACCCAATTTAATCTCAATTTATCCCCAATTTTTCAGGTGACAAACCATACACACCACACTCAAACCAAACCAAGTCCCACAAAAATGGCCCCTTTACACTTACTCTCAACACATTATTCCTTCACCCCCACCAAATCCTTCCCCAAAACCCTAAACCCCCACTCCTCCATCTCCTTCCCAAACCCCAAACCTCTCAAATCAAAACCCCTAAAAAGACCTCTCAAAATCCACGCCACCTCAACCCTAAACCAACAATCCCCCTCCAAAACCCTACAAACCTCCAACTCTTCAAACCCTAAATCCCAAAAAGTGATGGTAATCGGTGGCGACGGGTACTGTGGGTGGGCCACGGCCCTCCACCTGTCCAAAAAAGGCTACGAGGTCGCGATTTTAGATAACCTGGTCCGGCGGCTCTTCGACCACCAGCTCGGCCTCTCCTCCCTCACCCCGATCTCCTCCATCCAAAACCGCATCAAAACATGGAAAAATTTAACATCCAAATCCATCGAATTATTCGTCGGCGACATTTGTGACTTTGAATTCCTCTCGGAATCCTTCAAATCCTTCGAACCAACATCCATCGTCCATTTCGGCGAGCAACGGTCCGCTCCTTACTCAATGATCGACCGATCAAGAGCCGTTTTCACGCAACACAACAACATAATCGGAACCCTAAACGTCCTTTTCGCCGTAAAAGAATACAACCCTAATTGCCACTTGGTCAAACTCGGCACAATGGGCGAGTACGGAACCCCAAACATCGACATAGAAGAAGGCTTCCTCACAATAACCCACAACGGCCGAACCGACACGTTACCATATCCCAAACAAGCCGGTTCATTTTATCATCTAAGTAAAGTTCACGATTCGCATAATATCGCGTTTGCGAGTAAAGCGTGGGGAATTAGGGCAACGGATTTGAATCAGGGCGTGGTTTATGGAGTTAGAACTGAGGAGACGGAAATGCATGAGGAGTTGAGTAATCGGTTTGATTATGATGGGATTTTTGGGACCGCTTTGAATCGGTTTTGTGTTCAAGCGGCTGTTGGACATCCGTTGACGGTTTATGGAAAAGGCGGCCAGGTATGAATTTGGATTTTTTGGTTTTTTTTGGGATAATTATGTTTTTGTCCCTTGGAATAGTTAAAATGTAGTTGATGGATGGACCGACGAAAGATCATAAGTGTTGTATTTTGAGATTTTGTAGGAAGATTTTTTAGGGGTATATATGGTATTTTGAGATTTTGAGGGGGTATACATGAAATTGCCCCTATTTTGTAATGTGTGTTTTTTGAATACATTTTTTCATTGAATGGTAGGTGCTAGTAAATCTAAATTCACAATTAAGCCCAAATAAGACTAAATTTTACCCGATTATGCCTCAATTGACTCTAGCTTTTACAGATAATCTAGGTTTTAATCATTCATGAAATAACAGTTTTGAGCATCTATTTATTTACTAATTTTCTTTCTTTTTTTCAAATAAACATTACAACTGATATTACGATTTAAATTTAAACTATTTCAGACAAGAGGATATTTAGACATAAGAGACACGGTACAATGCGTTGAACTGGCAATTGCAAATCCAGCAAATCAGGGCGAATTTAGGGTTTTCAACCAATTCACCGAGCAATTTTCCGTCAATGACCTAGCAAGACTCGTGACAAAAGCCGGCGAGAAATTAGGGTTTGAAGTGAAAACCATGTCGGTGCCAAACCCTAGAGTTGAAGCGGAAGAACATTATTACAACGCAAAACATACAAAATTAATCGAGCTTGGATTGAAACCGCACTTGCTTTCTGACTCTCTGCTCGATTCGCTGTTGAATTTCGCGATTAAGTATAAAGACAGGGTTGATTCTGCACAAATCATGCCGAACGTTTCTTGGAAGGAAATTGGGGTTAAACCAAAAACCGTTTCGGTTTAGGTTTGAGTTAAATAAAAAGTTTTATTTATTTATTTATTTAATAAGATTATGTATGATGTCAATCGGTACGTTGGCGTTATATGTGCCGCCATGTATTAGTTTTTAGTTGATTTTTTTTTTTTTTTTGTGTATTCTATGACTATGATTATGACTATTTATTGTTTAAGTGATTAACTGTGTTTTCCCTTAATTGATTTTTTCCAGAATTTTCTGGTGCTATTTATGTTTTCTGAAGAAAAAGCAAAATATAATAACTTACTTTAAAGTAAGAGAATACAAGGAATTTTTTCTTTTTATGAAATTAAATTCGATAGTTCAATATTATACAGTATTTGTAGAGAACTAGCATATCTCATGTCATTACTGAATAAGTTATTACTATTTTAACCCAAACTAATTATTATTATTATTGTTATTATTATTATTATTAATCTAAAAAGGAAACTGAGAGAAAAAAGGAATCAAATAAAATCCACAAGCACATAAACTTAACACATCATCTGTTTAAACAAACATCATAAACTCAAAGTCTAGGCAGATACCATATTCAACACAGTATTTTAACAAGATTAACTCGGAAAACTTTCTAGCAGAAAAAAAAACATTATATTATATTTTTGCAGATCAAAAGCCCCACCCCTACTTAAACCTCTCAGCTCCAGGCAGATAAACTCCACTTCAAGACTGCAAAATCAAAAAGAAAAAAATGTTAAATATGAACTAAACATATTTACCAACATAAAATTAAGAGAGAGAGAGAGAGAGAGAGAGAGAGAGAGAGAAAGAGAGAGAGAAATTAGGGTTTACCTTGCTGGCGATATTGTTGGAGAGCCAGTCTAAGCCCTCATACAATCCCTCTCCAGTCGTAGCACAGGTGCTCTGTATATACCTGTTCATTTTTTATCCACACATTTTAAATAGTAAGAACTAGCGAAACATTATTCATGAGAGAGAGAGAGAGAGAGAGAGATAAACTACCAGTGGCGCTGGCGAAGAGAGTGAAGGCCGAGCTTGTCAGTAATCTCAGCAGCATTCATTGCGTTTGGCAGATCTTGTTTGTTGGCAAATACCAACAGCACTGCATCCCTCAATTCATCCTAATCATAAAAAATAATTTTGATATTTTGAATTTTAGGAAGGGTATATATGAAATTTTGTATTTAATAATGAAATAATGAAAGAATTACTTCGTTGAGCATGCGGTGGAGTTCGTCGCGGGCTTCGATGACACGATCGCGATCGTTGCTGTCGACCACAAATATCAGGCCTTGAGTGTTTTGGAAATAATGCCTCCACAAAGGCCTGATCTGTTTTGTTTAGAAAAAAATAATAATAAATACTAATTATTAAAGTTTGATTGAAGTGTTGATGAGATTAGTGTTATCTGTAGAATTAAAGTTTGCTAATTCTGGAAATAATGCCACTCTGTAATAGAGCCTGATGATCTGTTGGAGTTTGATTTGAATGGAGTAAACGTGAATATTAAGAATTTAATTTGAGTGGAATAATGAGTATTATTTGTGGAAGTATATGAATGAAAATGGGAGTAATAATGGAATTATATTTATATTATTATATACCTTGTCTTGACCCCCAACATCCCAAACGGTGAAGCTGATGTTCTTGTATTCTACCGTCTCCACATTAAACCCTAAAATTTCAATGAAAAATTAATCAGAAAATAATGAGGATAAAATCAGACTATAATGTGAAAAATATTAAAATAGAGGTGCGTACCAATGGTTGGAATGGTGGTGACAATCTCTCCGAGCTTGAGCTTGTAAAGAATGGTGGTCTTACCAGCCGCATCGAGACCCACCATCAAAATCCTCATTTCCTTCTTCGCAAAAAGGCGGCTGAACAACTTTGTGAATGACAACCCCATCTTTCCACCTGTTCATAGCAAAATCATCAAAATAATATAAAACCTCAATTAAATGGTTAAAAAAGATGAGAAGCATGAAAGATAATTGAACAAAGAATCAATTTTATTTCAATAGTTCATAATATGATCTAATTCAGCTGAATTATGTTTCGCGAATCAGCTGGAAGAGTGAATTGATGTCAAATTTTTCTCAGAAGAAGCTCAAAAAGGAAAAGAAAACTAGCTTCATTTATTCTATCGTAAGAAAAAAAAAAGGATCAATCTTTACTCCTCTTTCAAATCTAATTCACGAAAGTCATAAAAAAAACCTCCAAAAATTACACCCCCTGATTACCAATTAAACCCGCTTTAATTTCCAAAACAACAGGACCAGAGAGCTTTAATATCTAAAAATCGATTTTCCAATCGAATCAAGGATAGAGCAAGTACAAAAAGAGAAGAATTAGGATGAAATGATAAATTAATTTACCCGCAGAAAGGCCACCAGATCTGATCGAATCGAAGGAGAGCAAAAGAGAGAGAATTCGTATTTGGAGTTGACACCGTGTTTATAATGGAGTCGTCCTTCAATCCTCTCCAGTAAAACAAAACTGGATATTTCCGTAACTGAATAGTTCCGTTTCAATGGAGAAAAGAAGTGATCCAGTCTAACCAAACTCGGTATGTTTTTTTTTTGTATGTTGAATCCATTGAGTTGAGAGATTTTATTAAATATATATTATATTGAGTTTGTTGAAAATTAAATTTATGATCTTTTATTATATATATAAATATTTTAATCAATTAGACTACAAGTTATTTGCATGTTATGTAAATTGGTTGTACAGATCCTTCCTTCAAAACAAAACTGTCTGGTTTTGAATTTTGATAGCAAAGACTTGATATGTGACTGTACTGATAGTAGAATATTTTATTTTAAGGTCCTGGAAAAAAATGTATGACTTCTCAACTCCAAACAGAACAGACACTGGCTACTTAATTATGAAACACAATAACAGTAATTAATACAATAAATGATTAATATAGAATGTTATAATCAGGGCCGGCCCAGGGGCGAGCCCAGCAAACCCGTGGGCTAGGGCAGTACTGGGCCAAGGGCAACTATTTTAAATATATATATTTATTTAAGCCCAGAGCCCGTTGATAATTTATCTGAAAATAAGGCCTGTTGTTGATTTTCTTTCAACGTGAATTTCAAGACCCATATGCTTCTTAGTCTCACCACTCTCAATTTTCTTTTACTACTGGACCACCAAAGTGTTGCCTCTTTCTTGTCTTTTTCTCATTAGAGGGCACTGGAGAAGAAAAAAACTTCTTATTGGAGGAGTGAAGTCCTTTTGGCCAGTACTCATGTCTCATGTAATTGAAGTTTTAGCAAAGAAACAAAAAAGCAGAAAGAAAAAGGGGAGAAATAAAAGATCATACTTTTGCTCAAATTAATAGAATGCAGAAGTTAGAAGTTCAACAATTAGCCAATTATCAAAAGAATTCATGGTTTTTTTTACTCTACTCAGAGAGTTTCATCTATGGCTTTAATCTTATTTTCTATCTTCTCTAAACCAAATGGTTCAGTAGTGTAATTTGAGCTTTGCTTCTTTTTTTTAATCTTTGTGTGTACTTTTTTCCCTTTATAATTTTTTATAAGACTTTATTTCAATTAATAAAGCAACCAAGGGATTTTGAAAAAAAAGTACAACACTTTTTACAATTTTCTTTTTCCAGTAGGTCTTTATAATTTCCCTCTTCTTGTTCAATTATTTTTCTATTTTTGATACAACATGTGTGAAATTTTATGAGAAATTTTCTATTTTTTTTTAGTTCTAATATTACATTTTTCTTGTTTTACTCTATTGTTGTCGTCTTAATTATTTCCCCTTTTCATTGCTTACAAGGTATTTGACTAATATTTAAGAGAGTAAAATGTTATGAATTAAGATAGTTCGAAGAGATCATAACATTATTGCTCATAAGATATTTGACTTAAAAGAAAATATTATGAATTTCAAGAGAGAAAACAGTTGTTCATAAGGTGTTTGACAATTTTTGCTTTGTTGTTTCTTGAAATTTTTTTTGAAGGCAATATCTCGGAGATAGTTACAATTTGGGCTAGGGCAACGGAAATGTCGGGGCCGGCCCTGGTTATAATCTGCAATCTGCATGTTTAAATGACAAGGGGAAAAAGAAGTTATTTGGTAATGATTTCATAAGATATAATCAACATAGAATGTACATAAATAATATCATAATGTATAATCAACACACGGAATGTACACAATGTTTATAATGTTATAATAGAATGTTCGTATATGGTTGCAAGAAGAATAAGTTCTGGAATCTGGCGGAAACAATAATGAAAACTCCATACCAAAAAGATGTACACAATTATTTTGAAATATTATTGTGACTGTTCGGCACCACCTAATTTACACGGAATAGAAGAATAAACCGGCTATTTCAAGTTATTCCATCCGAACAGTATTAGAATATGTCGGAATAGAACTATAGAATAGTGAAATTTTTAATTCCATGGTTGAGATGGAATTGGCTATTCCATGGATTAAGCATAAATTTAAGACAAAAATGTCTCTCTCTATTCCAAAATATATCCTACGTGCCATAACTACTTTCTCTTTATTCTAAACACCATAACCGCCTCCGTGCTAATTTTGCCGTCATTTTTCAAGTGATTCACCAATGAAATAATCAAACAAACAACTATACACAAATATACACATTTTTCTTTATTTAACAAGATCCATATCAACTATATTTCTTAGTTATTCACTTCTCCGTGCATCTGTCATTGCTCAATTCTTTGCTTTGAATGACTATTAAAAATGCGTTGGGAAGATATGCAACGTCATAACAATAATTGAAGAGCGTTTAAAGATTATTTAAATGAAAACTTATTTGAATTTGTGCTTCAATTTATTTTCTATTATTGTATTTTTATTGAATGTTAAATTTATTTTGATGCTACTTTTTTAAAATTAATTTATTTCATTTTTATCTTCTTATAATTTGAGTAAACTTTTCATTAATATGATTTATATAAATTCAAATTATGGAACAAGGACATTTTAGTCATAATCTCTTTTTTATATGTTAAAATCAAATTATTCATATAACTACCTTGCCGAACGTGTATGGAATAAAGTGGATTAGTAGTCTATTCTCAATTTCGTTATTCTTCTATTCCATGTGTCGCCGAACGGGGCCATTAAGAAATATATATTCCGAAAATTATTGCACAGGTTGAAAGGCTAAGAATAGGAATATTTTTTCTTGTTCCATGCATGTGAACATTGATCTATATTTAGGCAATTAAGATTCTGTTAGTCTAATTTTACTATTTTTGATATTATAAATACTCTCTCAGTCTCACCCAAACTTGGTGTTTTATACTTCTCTCTAAAGCTTGGTGATTTAATCTCTCTAAGTCTTCCAATACCGATTTTGGAAATTGTAGAACTCACAAATAACAAGAGGCGAAAGAAGATGCAGGTCAGATTCTTTTACATTTGTTGTTTTTTAGATTGTGTTGTTTTTCATGTCAATACAATTCATGAAATGTTGAATGGCTCCTTTTATTGATTGAAGGTAATAGCTTTTATAAGGTTATACAAAGTATTGTTGCTGTAATTAAGAAAATATCAAGTAAAACGTAGGTTATTTTCTTCAGCATTTAATTTTACTTCTAACTCTTGTTATCTTTCGCTTTTTAAATTGATTTTGGGATTCATTGTTGAGTTTTGCCTTTTCTCCTCCGATGTCAACAGAATACATGAATTATTGAACTTTTGTTTTTTTAATTGAAGGAAGTATTATATATTAAATGCTTAAGTTTGGAGATTTTGGTAATTGAAAGGTTAAAAGTCGAGAGTTATTTGAATATCCAAAAAGTAGAGAGTTTTTGATAAATTTGAGATTTTTTTTGAGAAATATCCCAATATTTTTATTATTCCACTATAATGCAATAAAATAGGAGCTTTAATGCACACAATGTTATGAGTTAAGAATTTTTTGAGACGTTTGATTTTTGTTTTCTTATGGAACTTTTGAATATTCCAAAAGTTAGTACTTAGAATTAAAATATAATTAATCACTTATAAATTAAACTGAAAAAAAATAATATCTAATAAACTTATAATCTTATTTTACATATGTAGATCATCATCAGCTCGTATGTTCGCTTCTTCCGCCTTTATTGCCACCTCATTGGAGGCCACATGCTCGACATGGTCGAGACACGCACCGCGTGGCCGCAGATCGTCCACACATCACCTCCATCCACTATGGAGGATGATGCTGACGATTCAGAGTCCACAGCTAATGAGCCAGCCTCAGACGCTGATTTGGACTCAGGAGCAGATGACCGGGCTTTGGTAGCAGTCCAGGTAATATTTCTACGAAATATCAAATAATAAAATAAGTAATAGTTTGTGTCTAATGAACATTTGGATTTAGTTCTCGTGACCTTATGCATTTTAACATATATCGAGTTCTAAATCTGACTATATTTTTTTTACAAAATAACATGACAGTCAGGAGCAGACGTGACTCTGATGGTAGCACCTGACGATCATTCTGACTCAGGAGCAGACGATGATTTGGTGTTTGGAGATGATGAGGGTTCGTTTGTTGGAGGTGGTGGCTCATCGATAGCCACCAATTATTTCATCGAGATGGCTTACGCTGGACTCGAGGTGCCGGCTCCGATCAGTCCTGACCCTTCGTTGTATAGAGCAGGAGCGGCACGTCGTAGATATTGAGTGACTCTGCGCGAGCACAAGCAGATGAGCCCTCGTAGGCCGGCGACGGCGAGAGCTGGTAGGACAGTGAGGTTTCTTAGGAGAGTTTTGAGATCGTGTAGTTGTTTTTAGATGGTTTGTTTTATGGTGGATTTTAGATTCATCGTTGCATTCTCGTCATGAGAAATGCTTATTTTGATATTATTTGTGTTTATGTTTATAGCATTGTTTGATTATTTACTTTTATTCTTTTTTCCTCCACAATGCAAGTTCACTTTGCGCCTTCAATCCCATAAATGTCTATTATATAATTGAAGTACAAAAATTCCATCACTCCTAAAAAATCTGTTTCGAAAAATGACGTACTATTTAATAGTAAGTAATAATATTATGTAAAACATTATATATTTCATATTCGAAAAAATATATATTAAGACTTAAAAAAGATTTTATACCTCACAAAAATTCACTTGTTTTGAAACTATCTTACTAAAAAAGTCATCCGTATTAACAGAACCCCATCAATACTAAGTTTGAGTAAGAGCTCATCATAATTTGTATACGCTTAAGTAGCGAAATTGTTCTAACAATCAAAGTACCATCAAAACAAATCTTATAATTTTACCCCCACATGAAAAGATCTCTTTATTATATACATACCAACCATGTACCTCAACAAGCAACTTAAAAACATATCACACTAAAAAAAGAACGAAAGAACAATTATTTACATGCAAAATTCCTTCAGAGTCAAAACCTCCAAACCCAACAATTTTGCAAAAACACCCTTCTCTAATCTATTCCCTAGTGGAAAACTCAAACCCCTCGAAACAAATATTACCAGAATCTAAAGGGTTAGACTGCAAATTATCCGCAATATTCAACTCGTCAAACGGAATATTCTGCGCAAAATTCTCCATCTGCTCAATGAACCTATCAAACCCATTTTCCACAATTCCAAGGGCCTCTTTGCAAAATCTGCTCTTAACCGCCAATCCAACAGCTTTTCTCCAAACCCTAATATACAAATCATCATTACTATTATTATTTTCTCTCTCTAAAACTCTCTCATCTTTCGCGAATTTCGTCCATCTTTTCAGAACATACCGATTCGGCAAATACAAAATATTATTATTATTCAAAACTTTGAGGGCGTGCATGCATAAAATCCCCATTGATTCAAACTTCTTACAGCTGCACGAAATTAAAACCCCGTTCGGATCGAACTGCACCAAAGAAGCCGTGCACGGTTTCCGAGGCACCGAGACCCGGTAAGTGAAAACCGACCCGTTAAGGCCTAGGGTTTCGCACAAGCACGCCAGCTGGCTTTTATATTCAAACTCAAAATCTTTATACATTATTTTGGTATAAGAATCGGCTGCCTCAGAAAGCATCGGAATATCGACTAACGGTACCGGTTTGGTACGGAAGGTTTCTTGATCCGCAAGAAACTCTTTTGCTCTTAATTCCGTTAAAATTTTGAAATATTGCGCCATGAATTTGTTTAGAGGGAGTTTTCTGTAGAAATGCATTTTGAAAAGATTGTCCATTGACTCGTACCAGTTTTTGCAAGTCATCGTACCGATAAATGAATTGCATTTATAAGGCGGGGCCCACTTGTCTCTAATGGAAAAAATATCATTAAACGAAGAGATTTCATTAAGCGGATATTTATTCATCAAATTCCCCCATTCTTTGCAAAATATTTCTTCATTTTCAAACTCAAGTCCGTAAATCAAATTCTCAATTTCCTTCTTAAAACCCGCGTTATTTTGCACATATTTACAAGCGTTATTAATCAATTGCCAAGTGCAAATTCTATGACTTGCCACGCGAAAGGTCGCAGAGATAGCCTCACAAATCTCCTTACAAAAATCCGTGAAAATCGTTTTGGGCTCTTTTCCCGACATAACAGATAAAAAGGTGTTGAAAAGCCAAATAAAAGACTCTTTACTCTCGTCCAATAAGATCGCGCCACCTAGGATTACAATTTGTTTGTGGTTATTCATTCCAATAAAAGGCGCGAAAGGCACGTCGTACCGATTAAACCGGTACGAGGTTTCAAAGCAAATTGAATCTCCGAAATTTGAATAGTCTAGAATCGATTTAGAATCCGCCCAAAAGCAATTCGTGAGTCTTTCTCTCTCATCCAATTGAATCGCGTAAAAAAACGAGGGCTCTTCAATTTGTTTCTTCTTCAAAAAATCCAAAATGAATTGTGAATCCCCCTTTTCCAAATCCCTCAATCTCATACCGGTCAAGCAATTCGTACCAATGTTTCCACTAAAAGACGAAACCCTAGTTGCTGTTGCCGCCTCATCACTTTCTCTCTCTAACTCGTTAGGTTTGACTCCATAGTAGAAATCGTCTTCGGTGAAAATGGGTTTAGGGTTTTGGGATTTTTTTCTATGAGACCTTAATAAGAAGGTCTTGTTAGGAGAAGCTAAAGGGTGATTATGATCATCGATAAACTTTTTAATTTCCCAAATATTATTTTTAGAAACCCTAAATTCGATTCTAGATATACAATTAGTTCTTTCTAAAGGCCTCGGTTTTTTGGTAATATGTGTGGGGTGATTTTGGCGGGTTCCTTCATTACTACACACGTAATGTCGGTTTTGAATCGAGCCATCTTTTCTTCTAGAAAGATGCCCTTTTCTCACACTAAAACCCCTCTTTCTTGCGTATGAATTGTAGAAATTATACGCTTCTTGTTCTGAGTGAAAAATCATGCCTTCTTTCGGAATAATATTTTCAAAATTTGAATTTGAATTTGGGGTTTCATTTGTGTTCTTTGAGATTTGGGTTTCGGTTTGAGCTGAATTAGGATTTGAGTGTGAATTTGGGGGGAGTTGATTTGAATTAGGATTCGAGTGTGGAATTTGTTCTTCAGTTGTCGCCATTTTTCGAATTTCAAATCATGTGCTATCCTGAGAGAACATTTTATAAATAAAAAAAATTGAATCATAATCTGTAACTTATTATTGTAAAATCTTGGTCCAACTACACATATAGATAGGTTTAGCTCTACTGAGACGTTTTTACATTGAATTTAGAGAAATACTGCACAAGAGAATCTTAATTCAGCCCTAATTGGCGATAAAACCCTCAAAAAATAACAAATTAAGTCAAAATAAGCAAAGTAAAACCTCAACTTAGCTCTTCAACTTTCTTCCGAATTCTGAAATCCCTTAATACCTCATTCATCCACTCTAACCGTGCAGCAATTACTCCCAAATCACGCAAAATCAGTACTTTAACTACAGAAATTATTTAATCAAACCAGTTTATAAATTTAAAATCGAAAATTGAGGATAAAAACGTAGTGCAACAATGAAACGAACCTGCAATACGAATCAGTGTTTCGATTATTTACTGGATGTATCGAAATCTCGGGTTTTTACTTCCCCGCCTGGAATTATATGCACAATTACAGCACAAACACGAATTTCAAAATCACGAGTTTATAATCCACCGAGATTCCAAATCCAAAATTGACTTTGGATATAATCGTGGGTTTGTAACTACTGAATGTAAATCCAAATCCGAGAATTTAAATCTTGATTTATAGGCAAAGCTAAATTCGAATCTCCTATACAGGCTACAGCTATACTAAACGGAAATTCCAAATTTCAGATTATACACAAAACCTAGATTTAAAATCCAAAATTTGAAATCTCGAACACAAGTTTCCCAATCTTACAGGAAGTTGGAATTTTTACCTTTTGATATGCAACTTCAAGTTATAGACTCATACATAATATGTTGATGTTTTGTGTAAATATTTAAAAGTTAATTAGGTAAAATGGTTATCAAATAAATAAGTAAACAAAATAATATTACCTTAAGAAAAGTAAATAAAATAAAAACTAATGCAAGCATACGAACCACAATTAACCATTTTAATTTTTTTTTTTGTCTTCTGGTTCAAGGAAAAACCTGGCGAAACAAGTTACTTATGAATGACCAAAATCAATGCCAATATTATATTCATAAATCGAATTACACAATTGAGAGAGATAATCTACAAAAATTTTAAATTCTCATTCTTGTTCTAGACTTATTTCGGGCGCTATTTATAAAACAATTTTGTCATCATATTTCTACAACAATTCTGAGGTCCTATATATGGATATTTAATAGTTATTATGTGTTCAGTCATGATCCTTCTCCTTACATAAAAGGGTTAATAAAACTATTGGTTGCGCAATTCACTCAGACAAATAATTCCGTACATCACGATTTGACGAATTGGTCTTTTTTGCTTTTAGTTTCTTCCAATCTCTCACATTTAATGTTTTGATATTTTCTGTTTCCTATTTGACATAAATTAATTCATACATTAGCCATACAATACAAATATTTATATACCACACTCCATGCTAATTTGATGTTTGAACTAACACTGCATTCGGTTGTACTCCAGTTAACTTCATGATTTGTTTCGTAATGGAATATTTCGACTAGGTATGTCATGCTAAGTTTACCACATATTCATAAATTATAACGAGGAAGTTGATTGATAATGGCTGTAAAATTAAACATTGTCATTATCACAAAACCGAATTTGAAATCCAGTGTGGTTGCCAAAACCAAAACCGATATACCAAACCTCGAGCCTGCACTAGAGTAATTAGTTGGTAAGACATGCCTATCAATAGAAGAATGGAACGAAACTAGATAGGCATAGTTTATTTAAGAGTGGGTTGCCTACGGACAGGCCTTGTAATCGGAAAAAAAAATATACCAAATCTCGATTTAATACACAAAACCATAATTTGAAATCACGTCTTCATGCACTCACTCAGCCAAGCCACCCCCAAATCCAATCCAACCCAATCAATAACGCGGCTAAACTACACGAGTCTGTCTTAAGTATGGCCGTCGTCCGTCCTTCTTTGCTCCTCCACAGGCCTTTCTCACCTCTATTTCATTCTCGTTTGACGGCAAGAGTGAGAAGCACAAGCACAAGGCTGAAACAACCAACAACATCAGCAAGAGCGAAAAGCACAAGCACACGACTGAGAGAAGCAGAGGCGGCGGGTGTGGAGCGGCTGAAGAGACGGATCCGCTCGGCCGTAGAACTGGACCTCGACTTGCTCCGGAAATACGGCGACCCTTTCAGTTCCCCTCACGTTCCGGTCCTTCTCTGCAAGGTTCTGCATGCCTTCGGCTCTGTTCATCTCTGCTCGTTTGTAGATTGCACGCTCGGTGCTGCCGGTCACTCCTCCGCCGTTCGTCCTCTCATTTGTTATTATGAGTTGATTGTGAGTGTGCTGACTCGTGGTTTGATTGTTGATGTAATAGATGACAGGCGCATGAGGAGATGGAAATGTACGTTGGGATGGATGTGGATCTGACGACGCATAACATGGCCCGAAGCAGGAATGAATCGTTGATAGAAGAGAAAGGAAGCACGACTATGAGGGAGATACCAATTTTATGTTCATAAATGGAATTAGATAATTGGGGGAGATAATGTACAACAATTTTACTAGTATATCTCGTGTATTTCTTATTTCATACACTATTTATATTATCATCATATGTCCACAAAAATACATATGATATTTATCTCTTTATTTAGTAGTTAATGTGTGTTAGGTAATGATCCTTTTCCTTTCATGAAAGAGTTATTTAAAGTAGAGCTCTTCTATCGTGTCCGAACCTTTTTTGAATTTAAAAGATTGATTTAATTTGGGCCGTCCACAGTAATAAGGGTGTTATGGTCATTTGTCCTCACATTTATTACACAATCCAGGCATCAACACACTCCCCACAATTTCAGCCTCCCATCTTTTCCATTTATCTTATACCAATATATTCATTTCGTTTCTTTTTTTGATACTACAAAAATAAAATATTAGAAATAAATATCCATTCCATCTCTTCCAGAGTCCCAAGTTAAGTTTTATGAATTGTACATCATTGATCTCTCAGTTTCTTGCCATTTTAGATTGTCTTGTACAATCTTCTTTCTCTAACGCAGGTTAAGTTATTTTCTCATGGATTATGGAAGGATCTCCATCTAGTTTTCATCAAGATTGTTTTATGAGAGAGGTCATGTGACAATAATCTTAGTTTACAAGTTGTATCAAAGTATTTAAAAAAAAAATTGTATGAAAGTATTTTCTCTCATTGATGATCGAAAAGTGAATGCATATATAAACGCCATTCATTAAGGTTTTTTATTAAACAACAGTCGGGTTTTTTATTATGATGATTGATAAGCATGAAAAAATGAATATATACAAGTGATTCTACATTGAGATTTTTTAATTAAACAACATTCATGTACATCTCTTCACTAGAAGCATAATCTCATGTTTTTCCTTTTCATGTGAAAAACAAACTCTTTTTATCACATAGCTATTTGAAATTATGGTACTTGATAGCTTGAAAAAGAATTTGGAAAAAAATGGAGTGGTTTGTTGTTCTCGGTTTGATGATGTTTAAAATAATTTCGTAATTACTAATCTTGTTTGAGAATGTCTTTTTAGCTCAGAATGTCATACGTTCAAGTTTTCGGAAATGGAGATTTCATCGGAATGGAAGCATCTCTCTCTGATCTCGGGAAGACTAGAAGTCGTCATGCTTTTAAAGGATTTCAAGAGAGTATTTCAAAGCGTGGGTGCAAACTTCTTAGTTCTTCGTGTGTGTGTTTTTTTTTTGGTGAGCAATTTAATTCTTATTAAAAGGGGAGTATAATCTGCAATTTGCCAATTCTGGCCAGTTCCGTTGTCAACGGAACTGGTCCGTTCCCAACGGACCACTGTGTTGGCAACGTAACCCTCCGTTGAGCAAACTTTCGTTCTGTCATTTTTTGGATGACAAGGCAATGGACAAGTAGTCGAAGAACTACTCGAGTGATTCATCCAACTCCGCCGAATTGGAATCTGACTCTGACCCGGACATGGCGAATGTCGCATTCATGGCATATGATGACGTGGACGAAGTGTGCGAAAGGGCGATACAAGAGATGATTCTGATGGTGTTATGCCCTAGGCCAAAGTGTTTGTGACCTAGATGATGGATTGTAATAACAAACATAATATTTATTCTAAGATATTTCATATAATATGTGCGTATAGGTTATTTTAATATAATTAAAATAGACCATGAATATGCAATTCAACTTTATGTCATCAAAGTGCGTGACTTTGATAGTAAAACTATAAAGTGTTATGAATGCTATTCTAAATCGACCCTGGTCATTTATAGGATATTTGTGGAGACAAATATACTCGCGGATATAAATAAATATATATATATTTATATACAAGCTATAAATGTACACCAGTATATTAGTTGACTGATGATTATGTTTTACTGATCATGGATAAATAGTTATCAAGTCATTAATATAGGTATATATTAGAGACCATATACTGGACTGACCCGCCATAAGAATGCTACATGTTTTACGTCATTAGCGATTCTTGTAACATAAAGTATTTATAGTCCTTTGACCTGAGATTGTCTTGGTTCCCAACATGAGTAATTTTATACTTTAATATAATCTAACACTGTCTTTAACCGGGTGGTCACAACGGTTATGCTTAGGTATACAATGAATCATGTAGAGGGATGAGTGCAATCAAGACGGGATTTGTTCCTCTCATAAATGAGAGAGATATCTTTAGGCCTCTTGATGAATTGAACTGAAGAAATGTATGGCCATACTCAAATGAATTAATAAGAGTTATTAATGTCATTTGTTCTTGTTCAGTTTAATTTGGGATCAAGAAATATTAATCGATTAATATAAGGATGGCGTATGATCGATATAGATATCGCACGACAAAGGGACTAAATACGTGATTGTTGATTAGGTAAATCGGATCACCGATATTCACTTAAATTGGGTAGTCATGATGGCTTGCTAGAGTCCGCTCATGATTTATAGACTGTCAAGTCTATTGCCAACATTAAGTGAACCTATAGGGTCACACACAAATAACAAACTGAAACGGGCGCAGAAAATCCTAGCGACTTATATGATGAGTTGCATAAGAATGTCACAAAAGATATTGTCATCTTATGTGATAAGATGTGATATATATGTATATAAAGACAATGAGCACACAAGATCATGTAATCTAGAAGAGTCTAGATGATGATATGTGGATAATGATGAGTGATGTCATATACATCTTTTAGTGTGAATAGACATGACTCTTCACCTCTATATAAGGATATAGAGGGCTCCAATTCATTGAACCAAATGATTCTCTCTCTCATTATTTCTCATTCTCTTTTGTGAGACAAAAAGAGAGAAAATATCCTTTCTCATTTTGTGTGACAAAATTACTAAAGGGTGCTTTCCTTTTATATGACAAAATGAAAGGGTGCGATTATATGAGAGGAATTTTGTGAGATAAAATAAGAAAAAGAGTTTTCTTGTGCAAGAGAAAAACAAGCTACTAGCATATATATTGTTCTTCTTCCCGTTTTAAGAATGTTCGTGTGGATACCGGTAGAGGCGTTCGTACTTTCGGCGCTTGTGATCTATTCGACCTAAGAAGATGAGAACGGGTTGTTGAGAGTTTTGGTGGAGATCGATTGTGTGTGCGGTAGATGGCTTCCGCACGATCCGACCTAGACGGCCTAGACGGACGTAAAATCGGTTAGGACGGTAACCGGTTTAGAGACGCATGGACAACACGCATGGTTTGAGCGTCACGGATTAAGCGTAATCCGAAAGGTATCTTTAATATTTATTTCTTTGATTTAACCGATACGCACGGATCCTCGGAATGGGTTTTGGACGAAATTTTTTGTTTTTCCGCTGCGTTATGCACGTCCGAAACCCAATAGATTCGACTTGGACAACTTCCACCACAACCCCGTACTTCTACCGCGACATCTTACATCGACACTACTTCCTCCGGTTCTTCCCGCGACACGAGTCGCGAGGTATATCTAGATCCTACTGTTAATCATGTTTTAGAAGAGGTTAAGGTTTATAGCTCAAATCAAATTGTTGAAATTGTAACCCGGAACCCACGATGAACTAGAACACGAACTAAAAAGGCTTCGGAAGTCTCTTATCAATACCCAAGAACTTCTCATTGTTTCCGAAGCTTCGGTAAGGTCATACAAGGCACGAATAAAAGAACTTGAAAAATCAAATTTAAATAATTATAACAACTCAATTGACGAAAACTTAAACAATAAGTTAAATAATTGTATTTATGAAAAATTAATAACTGAAATCAGTCATCTAAAAGTCAAAGTTGTAAGTTTAAAATGTGAAAATAAATCTCTCAAGTCTGCTTGCGCCAGAAATGTCTCGAGCAAACTTGATTTAGACAACTTATTTATAGGGCAAAAACCAAATGATAAAACTGGTTTAGGGTTCAAGAAAGAGGTCGGTACTAAACCCGCTTCTTCAAGACCCAAAAACTATACAATAAAAAGGGAGCTCAATCAACCTAAGAATAGAGGAAGTGCATTCATGTACCAAGACTACTCTAAGGGCCAAAGTCCTAAAAGTCGAACTTCTAAAAGGTTTAGTAATAATAATAGGATTCACTATTTTCATGATTTTCCGCATATTCATGAGAATAACCGCGGTGCCACAACCGAAAGGCTTTATAAAGGAGGTCATAATGGTTATTTTTATGAAATAGTCGACACACATGTCCCGAGGAAGATTCAATCTAATGAATCACATCATCGAGCTCTCAAATATTACACTAATGCACATCAAAAACAAAGTTTTTCAAACACAAACAATTTTGCGAAATCAAACAATTTTTCAAAATCAAACAATTTTGCGAAATCAACTGTTTTTAGTGCCAAGTCGACCGAACCAAATCTTAGGAATGCCGAGTTTTCAAACCACTATAAAAATCATTTTGTGAAAGGTACTGAAGAGACTTCGAACCCGACTTGTTCATTTTGCAACTATTGTTGCAAAATAGGCCATATCTCTCTAGAGTGTCATTTACGTAAACCTGCTAATCTTCAAAATTTGTGTGGTTGCAGAAAGACATAAATGTTGAAAGCAACTCCTCATTAAATGAGGAGAAATCGAAATCCGCCTAGACGCTTCGATTTCCCCCTATTTTAATTAGCCATATTCTAAGGGGGAGTTGTGGTCAAGTTTTGTCTTGACAGATCTAACTTGTGGGTCGAGAAAGTTTTTGTTTTAGTACAGAAAAATTGGATAACTTGACGGGAATCAATCAAGAAATGTGGACATTCGAAGCGACTTGTGAAGAAATTGATCGAGTTGGCTAAATGGGATTGAAGTCAACAATATTTTCGCCAAGTCATGAGCATCTTCTTATCTATCCGATACTTGGTCGAGGTTACGCTATTCATGATCAAATCTTAATTTTTCTTTACTCATTTATTTATTCGGTGCTTTATGTCTTCTCCTTGGATTATTTTTTTTGGGACTATTGTTTTTGAACTTTATTTTATTACATGTATGTTTCAATAATATCAAAATGATTTTTTTTGTCTTGATGAAAGTTTATTATAAAATCCTCTTTGAACAGTTTTTGTGAATCCTTAAAGTAACCTCTATTTTTTTTTAACGGGTTATTGAACTCATGGGGAGCATCTATTTAAGGGGAGCTTTATTCTCTCTCTCGTTTGCTGATCCCTTTTGACTGTTTTAAAAGGGGGAGAAGATATAAAATGCTACATTTTACGGAATTATTTTGAAAATCATCAAAAGGGGAGATTGTTGTTCTCAGTTTGATGATGTTTAAAATAATTCCGTAATTACTAATCTTGTTTGAGAATGTCTTTTTAGCTCAGAATGCCATACGTTCAAGTTTCCGGAAATGGAGATTTCATCGGAATGGAAGCATCTCTCTCTGATCTCGGGAAGACTAGAAGTCGTCATGCTTTTAAAGGATTTCAAGAGAGTATTTCAAGGCGTGGGTGCAAGCTTCTTAGTTCTTCGTGTGTGTTTTTTTTTTTGGTGAGCAATTTAATTCTTATTAAAAGGGGAGTATAATCTGCAATTTGCCAATTCTAGCCAGTTCCGTTGTCAACAGAAGTGGTCCGTTCCCAACGGACCACTGTGTTGTCAACGGAAGTGGTCCGTTCCCAACGGACCACTGTGTTGGCAATAGAACCCTCCGTTGAGCAAACTTTCGTTCTGTCATTTTTTGGCTGAAATTGTATACAGTCTGTTGGCAACGGAACTATTCCGTTGGCAACGGAACTGTAGGAATTTAGCCGTTTGGTTTGAAATCTTCCTTGATTGCCTTATATTTTTGGCAGTCCGTTGGCAATGGACAATGTTCATTGTCAATGGATCTACGTAGTTTTTCTTTTCTAAGACTGCTCCCTTCCTCCTTTAAAAAGGGGAGTCGCCTCTCTCAGAATAATATACGAATTCTAAGTTCTAAAAGCAGAAATACTCCTTTCTTAATACTGTTAAATTGCTCTAAATCTTAAAGTGAGATTAGTGGAATTTTGAGCGTGTTGCTCGTTGGTTTGTTGAAGTTCAAGAGATCGAGTTTGTAAGTTATTGTTCCATCGGCCGTCAAGAGGTTGTTGTAAGGCGACGGTGGTTCGAGGTCTTGTACGATCTTGTTTGTTAGTGATAAACGGAGCCGCAAGGCAAGTCCCGGAGAGTAGGCAACTCGTGAACGCGGTAAAGACCGCTAGTGAGTAAACGGGTGGTTAAGGCTAACACATCCACCTTGCCGAACTCCGTCATCAGATCGTGTGTTCGGTATCTCTTTACCTTTTATATTTACTTTAATTTCTTATTTATTTATTTATCTTTCTTTATTAATTAGTATTCAAACAACCATCAACAAAAGTCTAAAAACAATAAAAATATAAAACCCTAAAAATACAAATATTCACGTTTCCGCACTTTAGGCCTTTTAAACCCCTTTATAGGCCTCAACCGAACAACATGGTTAACAGCTATATCAGTTAATAAGCAATAAAAAAAATGGAAAGAGTTATAATAATTGACAAGCTTCATGAAAAAGAAGGCAATTTGAAATAGACTAGACATGCAACAAATAATATAATTACAAGAAGACAAGACAATCAATAGAATCAACGAGGCAATTAATAGATTTCCTATTTAAGAATAGGAAGAAATTATAATTGGTGAAATTACAATTTTATCTTTTTTATTTTGGTAGTAAACTAAAATGGTAGTATTTAATGGTTGTTGAGTTTTTTAAATTCATCGTAGTCATCCGATTAAGAATATCACATTTAATATTGACCGTCTATTTTTCACTCAGGCAAGATATAATTTTTCTTTAAAGTATTGTTTGCCCAATTCACTTTGAGAAATTACTTATATGCATACTAATATTTAGCCGATTGGTGTTTTTCGCTTTTAGTTTCTTCCAATCTCTCACAACTAATGGTTTAATATTTTCCGTTTCCTATGTGACATAAATTAGTTCATACATTAGCCGTACAACACAAATATTTATAGACCACACTTCATGCTAATATGATGTTTGAACTAACACTGCATTCGGTTGTACTCCATTAATTCATGATTTGTTTCATGCTAATTATATGCAGAGCAACCCACGTTTGATCTCCAAAAACCGAATTCAAAATATATTCAAAAAACCGAATTTGTAATATAAGGCAAACTGCAAACACGATCAAATTTGATATATATGCTAAAATCCGAATTTGAAATCCAGTGTAATGCCCAAAACCTACATGCCAAATCTCAAGTTATTTAATACACAAAACCATGATTTGAAATCACGGCTCCATGCACTCACTCAGCCAAAGCCAACCCACCCACCCCCAAACCCACTCCAACCCAATCAATAGCCCGTCTCCACAACACAAGGCCGTCTGAACTCTGAAGCATGGCCGTCCTCCGTCCTCCTCCTTTCCTCCTCCGCCGGCCTCTCATCTCCCTATCTCAATCTCTTACGGCAGCAAGAGCGAGAAGCACAAACACACGGCGGCTGAAACAACCATCCGCATCGCGAACGAGAACCACAAGCACAAGGCTCGAGGAATCAGCGGGTGTTGAGAGGCTGAAGAGGCGGACCCGCTCCGATGTAGAACTGGACCTCGACTTGCTCCGGAGATACGGCGACCCGTCCACTTCCCCTCACGTTCCGGTACTGTTATGCGAGGTTCTGCACGCCTTCCGCTCTGTTCATCTCCGCTCCTTCGTCGACTGCACGCTCGGCGCCGCCGGTCACTCCTCCGCTGTCCGTCCTCTCATTTGTTATTTCTCTTTAGTCTCCCCTTGTGCATGATTATTATGAGTGTGTTGACTGTTTGATTGTTTGGTGATGTAATAGATGATAGAGGCGCATGAGGAGATGGAGTTTTATGTTGGGATGGATGTGGATCCCACGACGCATAACATGGCCCGCACCCGGATTGAATCGTTGATAGAAGATAAAGGAAGAAGCACGAGTTTGAGGGCGTATACGCGGGCTACAAACTTCAAGAACATTAAGCACGTATTGCACAATCCCAGTGAGAGTCTGAATGAGATTGGTCTGAACGACAGTGGTTTGATCAGCAATTTCAGTGGTGTTGATGGTATCTTGATCGATCTAGGCATTTCGTCCATGCAGGCAGGCATCTCATCATCTTCTTATTCTTCTTCTTCTTTTTGATTCCTTATTCCCATCCAAATGCTAAGTCTTTGGTCTAATTTATGCTAAGCAGGTGGATTGCTCCAAAAGAGGATTTAGTGTGCTTCAGGACGGACCGCTCGACATGCGCATGGATCCCCAGGTACCGCCATCTTATGCTTCTATCTCTGCATCTTTTTTTCTTATGATTATATTTACTCTCCTTCATCTAATTACCTTGCAAATACCAAACACATGTAAGAGGTTTAACTTAAACTTCACAACTAACGAAAGTTTGTACTAGGCAGGCGGATTTGAGAGCCGAAGATATACTGAACGGCTGGCCGGAAAGCGAAATTGGCAGAATACTCCGAGATTACGGAGAGGAAAGCAACTGGAGAAATCTCCAAAGGCAAATTATAAAAGCTCGGTGTACTGGAGGCCTCCATTCGACCTCTGAGCTTGTAGAACTCGTTCGTAAAAACAGTAGCTTATCTGCAGGAAGACAAGGGTGGATTAAAACAGCAACGAGAGTGTTTCAAGCTCTGAGAATAGCTGTTAATAATGAGCTTGAAAATTTGGAGGATGCTTTGTATTCTTGCTTTGATTGTTTGGCCCCAGGCGGAAGGCTGGCGGTCATATCTTTCCATAGTTTGGAAGACAGGATTGTTAAACAGACTTTTCTTAATTTGATCAATCGTGGCCAATCAGATGATGATTGTGATGGTTATGATTGTGATGATGATGGAAGGAAAGGAGAGAATGAAATGGAAGAAGAAGATGAGAGATGGTATAAGAGTAGGGTGGAGGGTAGAAACGGGACGATTCTTACGAAAAGACCGATTAGTCCTTCCGTGCAGGAAGAGAAACTGAATCCCAGATGTAGAAGTGCCAAGCTCCGTATTGTTAGCAAGTCTTTTGTATGAATCGTTCAGTTAGTTACTGAGTTGTTTTGCAAAATCGTGCCTTAGGTTGCGTCCTGTATATCTGGGGAAAGATCAAGATATGTGTACTTCATTTATTTGTTTGGAAATTTATTTTTTAATGAAAAATAATATATATATATATATATATATATATATATATATATATATATATATGAACATTTATGGTAGAAAGAAGAAATCATGTGTTTATACTCAACGGTCAACACCGCCAAGAATCGTTTGTAATCTCGGATCCAAATCTGAGTATTTAAATCTAGAGTTATAGATAGGAGAACCCGAATTCAAATTTCGTTTACCTCACAATTTTTTTCTAATTTCGGGGTTTGCACAAAGGAGATATTTAATGTCTTGAATTATAAATTCTAACTCTCAATTATAGTCAGATTCAAAATTAGTTCTCTGACACGAGATTCCAGATATTTGACTTCAAGTGACAAGTTATACATAATATGTTGGAGTTTTATGAACTTGAATAAGTAAAATGGCAAGTAATAAAATTAACAAGTAAACTAAATAAAAAAATAATAGTCATATATAATCTAACTTGAAAAAAACATTATAATAAAATTGTCAGTACAAGCTCATACAAAAACATAATCAACTCATATAATTTGTTCCCATTTTGATCTTTAAATTAATGCAATTATTAATCAATAATAATCTCTACGAAAATGGTTTTCATGAAAAGGAATTAGATAATAGTTGGAGATGCTGGAGCGACCGGTTGATACCAAATGTCCAATGTCAAAAGTTGGGTGGGGATAAAAGAGTATTATGGCATTTCATTTGTCGAAGTGGAACGCTGTCTTTTGTGGAGATATTTGTACTTGTTTTTTCCACGTAAAGTTTGACAAACATTTAGCATTGCTCGGATTGCTGCATTAGCGACTTAAACAGTCACGGATATTGACTAACGGAATGGGCATGTTGGGCGTTATTATATAATTGAGGCGGACGAGTCAAACAGAGATTATAAAACACCTCTGTAGTCATATCGTTGCAAGAAGTAATGTGGTGCTTATAGAAAAGGGTCAATAAAACTCTAGTCTATGAGACTAGTGGTAACAGATTACAAATGAAAATTGTCTTGTAAGCCATTGTTATTTTTTGTGTTTAATTTCTTCCAATTTCTCAGTACTAATGACTTAATATTTTTTTTATTTGACATAACTAGTTTAACCCCACATTAGCAATACAACTCAAATATTTATACACCACCACTTCACACAAATTTGATCAATGAACTAACATTGTATTCTGCACAAACCACTTCATGTTATTTTTATGTATGAACTACCCCATTGTATTCGGTTGTATACAGCCAGCTCCATGCATTGTTTGATATTGGAATAGTCATGCTAAGCTCAGGGCCGGTCCTCTAATTTGAGGGCCTTTGACGGATTTTACATGAAGCGTTGAAATTTTAAAATAATATAAAATCAAATACAAAAAATATTGCAAAGATAAGAAATTAATAGACATTAAAAATGAGTTACGAAAAAATTGTCTAACTTTACAATAATAAACATTCTTAAAAAAACAAAACATTACAATAACAAATAGTAGAGATAGAAAATTAACCTTAAATTGATAATTTGCAACAAGCTGTCAAAATTAGAAGCAATTGAAGCTTGGAAGTGGATGCAAATGAAAAATTAGATAAAGTAATACCATGAAATTGAAGTATACATGCAAAATTAAATTATTGAATAATGAATTGAACATGAAGCAAAAAGTATCTCGAAATTAAAAGGAAATTGGGCTAAAGCAAGGAGGAAATTTTGTCTTTCTAATTTTCTGTCAACAATTTTCGTATATGCTTTCATTTCTTTCCAATTTGATTTTGCTTGGTTTCCTTTTTCTTTCTTTCCATTTCTTTTTTCGTTTGTCTTCCATCGATAGAACTAAAGAGTGAAGAATGAAAGGAATGAGGATGGAATGTATGGGCTTGAGCTGGATATGATTTATTTTGGGCTTGGATTTGAACAAATTTATTCATAAGTATGAAAGAGATTAAATAGCTTGGAGGCCTTGGCTTTTTGGGGGCCTTAGGCAATTTCCTACTGGGCCAAAGCCCAAGGCCGGCCTTGGCTAAGCTTACCATATATTCATAAATTAAAATTAAAAAAGTTTATTGTTGTAAAAACTTTGTCATCATCACATAATACAGTAATATTTCTAAAAGAAAATGATAACAACACAAATAAACAAATAGATAAATAAAGTATCAGTGGCCATTGAATTGCTTCTTAGTTTGCCTTATAACAAATCCTGGAAAAATTAAATAAAAAAACATACCATTATTTACAGCCACAAACAAGATAATACAACATGTAAGTAATTTAATCCCATCCAAAAATCACAAACCGTCACGTTATTCAAAGCTCTCTACCATACCAATCTCAAAAAAATTAAAAAAATAAAACAAAAATACACAAAAAAGAACACCGATTAACTTAATTATCTATCGGGCATCTTACCGATAACCAATAGAAAATTGACATTTTTTTTTGAGGTAGTAGTCAATTTGCCTACTAAGACTTTAATTAATTAAAATAAGAAGTTACAAAAGTTTGGGTCCATGACCCTTACCAACAATTGGTACAATTTTCCGAAAATAAAACAAAAAACATAAAGATTAGCTAAAATTACACTATAGGTAGGCCTAAAGTAAATTAAATAAAAGTCATCTAATTTTGCACTTAGAAAATGACTCTGCTACATCATATCAAGCTTTAGTTCTCATCGTTTTCGGACCATTCCTCTTCTTGGTCCCACTCTTGTTCCTGATTTAACTCATCGTCTAGCCCATCGGGATTTTCGCAACCTTCTAAATCCCAATATTTTACCGCCTCTTTAAGCGGTGATTGAGTATCGTTTTTGAGGATACTCATGATTTCTTTGTCTATTCCGCAATATTGAGCTAGAAGATTTGCCAATTCACCACTAAGTGGGGTTTTTTTGTAGGGTGTCACATTCGAGACTTGCTAGTAGCATCTCAACTGTTGCTACTGATAAAGTTAGTTGGGTCATTATTTTGCATTCGGCTTCTGGCTTTAGCGCAGTTTTTCCTTGCTGACAATAAAGGTATTTTGAAATGTTGGTCCACGTCTTGTTGGCCCACATTGTCGATTTTGAGATCAGTGTCCAAAAGATGCATTGAATGGTTATGCAAATTTATTTGATTCTTCTGACCATCTTTTGGGGATGCCATGATGCCTCTATCCTTTTCAACAAGGATTTTGCTACTGTGGAGGATTGTGCTTGTTTTTTCTTTGCTAGATTTATGATTTTTTTGCTCCAATAAGGAGCCGAGAGTATGAAGGTTATGCTCATTTTTTGAGCTAATTTCATGATTTTCTATGAAATCAGCAGCTGGACTATAATCGTGAGTTGCATGCAATGGATCATCCAATGTTTGTGATGCTAGCTTAGCTGACACACAAAACCGAGCAATATGTCCTGCTTTGTCACAGATTGTGTAGTGGAATCGAAAGTTACACGCATTTGCAATGTACCCTTCATGAAAACAATTATAGTATCTATTATACCATGCCGGATTAGATGCGTCCGGAGGCATCGGAATAGTTGCGACAATTTTCTCTCTTTGTTCAAGGATACGACTAAGTGATGCTTTGGATGCGAGTTTTTTGTTATGCATGTGAGGCAGAGCTTGATCCGGTGATGCTTTGTTGTCATTATTTATGTTCAATAGTGCTTGTGCGTAACTGACATAAGTTGTATCTGCTATTTGGGGGGTTCATAAAGGAGAAGGGACAATAGATGAGCTAAAATTTATTTCATTTGCTGAAGATCTCAACTGCGCTGCAAAAACATTTTGCCCCTTGTGGCTGCTATCCAACTTTGATGCTAGATTCTTTGCATGTGATGTTGTCGTATGAACTATTGATGTGTCTTAAGAAAGCTTTTTTGCTGGTTTGCGAAATGAGTAACTGGATCTGAGACGGCGAGTAAATGATCCATGACGAGATGATCGTGTGAAAGATAAAACAGGTCTAGACCTAGAGAATCTAAAATCTTTCTTGTCAAATGCAGCTGAATCATTGTTCTCTTTTTTCTTGAATGCAAATCAACCATCTCCAAGAGAAATAAGCTTCTTTCTTCCCATTAAGTTTATGCAGAAGACAATATCTTGCAGTGTCGTGCTGGAAAGAGCTCTTCAAGTGGATATGAGGTTAAATTTCAGCTAAATTTACTGAATTTTTTTTCTATAATCCCCAATAATTTGGGTAAACTGTTATTAATATTATTTCAGTTGAAATTTGCTGAAATTAAATAATTTGCTATTAGCCTCAAAAGTTTCTGAAATTTGTCAATTTGTCAAAACTTTTGCTAAAATTTGTGAAAACTTTGTTATAAGCCCCCAAAAATTGCTGAAATTTATAGGAAATCTGAAATATTGTTAATAATATTATTTCAGCTAAAATTTGCTGAAATTTGCTTGAAAATTTTGCTATTAGCCCCCAAAAGTTTATTAAAATTCTCAATTTGTCGAGCCTTTTGCTGAAATTTGTGGAAACTATGAGCCCCCCCAAAAGTTGCTGAAATTATTAGGAAGATGCTGAAATTTGCTAAAATTCTTCAATCAAAGCTAAAGATACAACAGAGAAAACCAAAACAATAAACCAACAGAAGCTAAAGATCCAACAATGATCTAACAAATGATTCAACAGAAGCTAAAAACAAATAAATGATTCAACAAAAGCTAAACATCAAACAAAAGATTCAATAAAAGCTAAACATCAAACAAAAGATTCAATAAAAGCTAAACATCAAACAAAAGATTCAATAGAAGCTAAAGATCAATCTTACCAACAAGATCCAACAATGAATTCCTTTACCCAATCCTCAAAGGTACAAAAAGAACCTGAGAATCTACTCGAGATATGATGCGAGTTGCTCCAGCGGCTGAGTTCTTTGCGAGTTGCTTGTGCTTGGTGTGTCTCGTGCGGTGTAGCGTCCCACGATTTCGTGCGGAGGCTGGCAAAATCGCCCTTTTAGACGATTTTCGAAAGAGCTAAGGACCCCCTTTCCTTGATCTACAGCTTTTAGAAGGAAGAAAAGGTGGTACGATCTCTTGCAGTGCCTCTTGCTGCGCTCTCGTGCGGCGCCAGGCGAGTGAAGATGGCTCTAGGCACCCAACTATTGCAGCTTCGGACTCTCTGTTGCCCTAGAAAACTTCATGTTGCAGATCACTCTAGAGAGAAAGACAGAGATTTTACAGCTCAAATATGCTTGGAGCAGAGATCTGCTATGGAGTTTGCGGCATCTCCAGCTCTGTTGCGACTGAGGCTGCAAACACCTTGGCAAAAGAGGAGAGATGTGGCTGCAAACCCAAAAGCTTGCACTTGGTCAGAGAAGAAGAGCGTTTGTGCTCCCTGTCTTCGTCTTCTCTTAGTGTGTGATGCTATTATCCATTGGGTTAAGAGCAGGGCCGGTCCTCTAATTTGAGGGCCTTCGACGGATTTTTCATGAAGCGTTGAAATTTTAAAATAATATAAAATCAAATACAAAAAATATTGCAAAGATAAGAAATTAATAGACATTAAAAATGAGTTACGAAAAAATTGTCTAACTTTACAATAATAAACATTCTTAAAAAAACAAAACATTACAATAACAAATAGTAGAGATAGAAAATTAACCTTAAATTGATAATTTGCAACAAGCTGTCAAAATTAGAAGCAATTGAAGCTTGGAAGTGGATGCAAATGAAAAATTAGATAAAGTAATACCATGAAATTGAAGTATACATGCAAAATTAAATTATTGAATAATGAATTGAACATGAAGCAAAAAGTATCTCGAAATTAAAAGGAAATTGGGCTAAAGCAAGGAGGAAATTTTGTCTTTCTAATTTTCTGTCAACAATTTTCGTATATGCTTTCATTTCTTTCCAATTTGATTTTGCTTGGTTTCCTTTTTCTTTCTTTCCATTTCTTTTTTCGTTTGTCTTCCATCGATAGAACTAAAGAGTGAAGAATGAAAGGAATGAGGATGGAATGTATGGGCTTGAGCTGGATATGATTTATTTTGGGCTTGGATTTGAACAAATTTATTCATAAGTATGAAAGAGATTAAATAGCTTGGAGGCCTTGGCTTTTTGGGGGCCTTAGGCAATTGCCTACTGGGCCAAAGCCCAAGGCCGGCCTTGGCTAAGCTTACCATATATTCAACAAAAATCAATCTCCAAAATGTTTCAAAAATGGCATTCCGTAATGTTGGGGTAATTCTGATGAGAATTGGTACTACAGCATGACTTCATTTATTTGTATGGAAAATTATCTTTTATTGAAGAAATCATGTGTTTATACTCAACAGTCAACACCGAAATTTCAAATCGAGTTATATGCAAAGAATCGTGTATCGAATCCAAATCTGAGAATTTAAATCTAGAGTTATAGATAGGCGAACCCGAACTCAAATTTCGTTTACCTCACAATTTTTTTTAATTTCGGATTGTGCACTAAGGAGATATTTAAGGTCTTGAATTATACATAAATTGAAATTCTAAATCTCAATTATAGTCGGATTCAAAATTTCAGATCTCTGACACGAGATTCCAAATAGTCTAGAATTTAGATATTCGATTTCAAGTGACAAGCTATATATAATATGTTGGAGTTTTGTGAAGTCGAATAAGTAAAATGGCAAGGTAATAAAATTAAGGGGGAATTTCATATTTACCCTTCCAAAAACTGAAAATATCATATTTACCCTTCTAAAACTGAAAATATCATATTTACCCTTCTAAATTTTCAAAATATCAAATTTACCCATCTAAAACATGTAAAATATCAAATTTGTCCAAAATATTAACTTGCCGTTAGATTTTTTACGTTGGCCATGATTAAATTAATAGGTATGGCTTGCTCGGACTAATTTACCCTTAATTCTTAACCTATCAACAATTAAGTATGTTTCACCCCGACCGAAGAAAGATAATTTGACTCCATAGCAGCTCCTCTGTATAAATGAAGTGAAAAAGAAAAATAAGCTTATGTTGGAACTAATGAGTTCAATACAACAAAAGTTAAGCAAACATGTTTTTGCACTCAGAAATATTTCCTTCTCCTTTCTTTTTTCAACCAAGAGAGAGAGAGAGAGTAAATATTTAGAAGAACGAGGAAGTTGGAATCAAGCTTGAGAGTTGAAAATGTTAAAACAAAGCATTCTTTGTTCCTGGACAAATCAAAGCTTTAGCTTTCACCAAGGAAGGAGTGGAGTTCCTAATGTGAGATAATCTTGTGAGAAGATATAAAGTTTTTGTGATTGATTAGATTGAGGCATGAGTGGTGAATGCACCGGCCTCATATTCTCTCTCAATTGTAAAACCGAGAATAAGTAAAGTAATAAAAAAAAGTTTCCCCAATTTCTTTGTCTCCTCCTCTCTCCCTGTTTCGTCCTTATTCCCTCTCTCTCTTTGCGTTTCACTTCTCTGCCAAACAAATAAAGGAGAGAAAATTCTCTTTGAATTGATACAAATCTCCCAACCAAACCTCTCATCTAATCTCTCCATTCAATAAATCGATCCAAATTCTAACAAAATTTTCTTATATAGACTGATTAGATGCTTAATTGTTTTTAATTTATGCACTAAAAATCTTTTCATTCACGGATATATCATGCTTGAAAATTTTTATGGGTCTTAAAAAGCTTACCAGGTGTATATCATTGATCTTGTGCTAGCATAGAAGTAGAGAGAATGAATCAAATGCTTTGTGTCTCAAAGTGGACTAATGAGAATAGTAGTGGATGTTTATATGCCTCGTGCTAACAGAATTAGATAGTTTTTTTTTAATGAAATGAATTAGATAGTTAGCTACTTGTTTTTTTTCTGAGAGTAGATAAGCAACAATTTGCTACTTTTGTTAAATCGACAGATAATGGCCAAAATTTTGGGATTTTGGATTTCCGTCAAATCAGAGATTTCTGGAGTTCTTATTTGTTGGACATTAGAAAAAATGGCTTGGCAGGTCCTCTGTACGATTATTTCATATGTTCTTACATGTTGCTAGATTGACATATTCTGTGCAGCGACGAATGCACAATGCACATAGATTGTACTGAAAAGTCACAGAAGAAGAAAGTTTTAGTTAGCTACTTGTTTGTCTGATTTCTTATTCTTTTTCTCTCTCTCTCTATCATAAAGAAAGCTTTGAACTTCATCTCTAATTCCTACAACAAATTTTAATTACAAAGAAGATGAATGATGTTATTATATATGACAGTGTAATAGAGGTAGATGTGGGAGAGAGGGAAATGTGCAGCATAAGGAAGAACGAGTGTGTATTGAAAGAAATAGATGGAGGGTAAAATAGTCATTTTACATAATTAATGTTAGATTTAACAGACAAGTTAACAACTTTTGAGTAAATTTGATATTTAAGACTTTTGGAAGGGTAAATATGATATTTACAGTTTTGAAGGGATAAATTTGTATTTAAGGTTTTTGGAAGGGTAAATATGAAATTCCCCCTAAAATTAACAAGTAAACTAAATAAAATCTAATGTTCATATATAAGCAAACTTGCAAAAAAAAACATCATAATATAATTGTCAATACAAGCTCATTCAAAAACATAATCAACTCATTTATTTGTTATTTGCCTCCCGTTTTAATCTTAAACTTAGTTCAATTATTAATCAACTGTCTTCTGATAACTTCCACGTAAAGTTTGATATTCAAAAAAGTCTTGCTATTTTGAAATTCTAAATCTCAATTAACATTGCACTAAGATCTTATTTTTTGTCTTTTGTGGAGAGAATTGTACTTGTTTTTGCCACGTAAAGTTTGACATGAACTTGACATTGCTCGGATCACCATGTTAGCGACTTGAACAATCATAGATCTTGACTGACGGAAAGGTTCTGTTGAGCGTTATTATGAAATTGAGGCGGCCGAGTGAAACGAAGATTATAAAACACCTTTGTAATCATATTGCATGTGGAATGTTGCTTATAGAAAAGGGTCAATAAAACTCTAGTGTAAGAGATTAGTGGTAACAAATTAGCAATGAAAATTGTCTTTTAAGCCATTGTTATTTTTTGTGTTTAGTTGGACATAATTTGTTTAACCCACATAGCAATACAATTGAAATGTTTATACACGACCACTTCACTTAATTGGATGTATGGACTAACATAGTATTCGGCACAACCACTTCATGTTATTTTGATGTATGAACTAACATTGTATTCAGTTGTATGTAGCCAACTTCATGCTTCGTTTGATATTGGAATATATTTCAGCTATATATGTATCATGCTAAGCTTACCATATATTCATACATTATAATAAAAAGAAGTTTATTGATAATGGTTGTAAAAACATTGTCATCACCTCATAACCAATAGAGAACTGACACTTACAAAAAGAAAAAACAAATAAAGTGAATATGTACATATCTTGTCAACCAATGTGTAGGCATACTAATACAGTAATACTTTTAAAATAAAATGATACAACACAAATAAATTAATAAAGTATCAGCGGCCATTGAATTGCTTCTTAGTTTGCCTTATACAAAATCCCCCAAAATTAATTTAAAACATACCATTATTTACAGCCACAAACAGGATAATACAACATGTAAGTAATTTAATCCCAAAATCCCACCAAAACCACAACCAAAAATCACAAACCGTTACGTTATTCAAAGCTCTCTACCATACTTATCTCAGAAAAAATTTAAAAAATAAAACAAAAATACACAAAAAGAACACGGATTAACTTAATTATCTATCGGGCATCTTACCGATAAATTAGGGTTTCCAAGCATACCGTTTTTGGCCGGCTCATGATTCAGAAAGATGACAACAGCAGTGATGTCATCATGAAAATGCCGCCTCACTTTCTTGTCTATGCTTATTAAATCCGAATATCTCATTTCACGCTTTTTAGCTGCTTCTTGTAAAGCGGCTTTTATTAACCTCTTTGCACTCCCCTGTATTAAAACAATAATAAATGATTATAATCTAAATAGAAAAAATTGCAATTTTATACTCATTAACTTTGTAAAAAGATCCTTTATAAATAAATGTATTAATATCAAGCAAACTAATATCCAAGTAATTATTCTTAGGAAGCGCCTGCATTACGCTTAAATTCCAAAAAAAAGCCCGTAATATATCGAAAATTGCAAAAAAGACATACATTACTGAAAATTGCACCAAAAAAAAGCCCCTCCACTCTTGAGAAATTCAAATCTTAATCCCCATCATTAGTTAACATCATTTAAGTAGGCACAAAATTCCAAATTTTTTAAAGTGCCCGTTCGGCTCACGTGGAATAGGATGGAATAGAGGTTTAGAGCGTCTATTCCAGCCGAACATGAATGGAATATCTCGATTAAAAGTTGGAAAAACGGAATTGCTATATTCCATGGTAGGGATGGAATTTCTCTAATCCATAGAATAATGTATAATTTAGGAAATATATGCCCTCCTTTATTCCAAATATCATCCTACGTGGCAGTTAAATTTTCTCATTTCCTATTTTGGTGATCATAATTCATTATTATATTATTTAATCCAAATTTTTAATCTATGTATCTAGCCGAACGCTATTGGAATAAAACAGAATAGTCGCTATTCTCTATTCTACTATTCCGTCTATTCCATGCTTTGCCGAACGGGCACAAAGAGTTTTTTTTTTTTGCAATTATCAACAATGTGAGTTTTCTTTTCAATTTAAGCACCCCAATTCGGAACTTTTGTTTTATTGATTCTCAGTTTGTACTTTCACGAAATTTGCAAAAAAGCCCCAGCATTATACTTAAATTGCAAAAAAAACCTCCGTCATTGCAAATTCCAAAAAAAGGCTACATTCTGATCGTGACTAAAATTTGATTCTCAAGAACGGTGGGGCTTTTTTGCAATTTTCAATAACATAGAGGCTTCTTTGCATGTTAAGCGTAATAAAGGGCTATTTTACAATTTGAGCAGACCTTTTTTTTTTTTTTTTTCAAATTCCCATATTTTAATTTTCAAATTTCAGACTACCCCCAATTTAATCAAATCACTGGGGCCTTTTTACAAAAATGTTAAAATCTTACGGCGTGAGGATGGGCACGGACCACGTCGACGGCCTCCTGGTTGGTCAAATGCTCCCAGAGTCCGTCCGACGCGAAAATAAGGAAGGCATCGTTGGGCTGAATTGCGCGGGAAGAAATTGCAGGGTCCGCTGTTAATATGGGTCTTCTGATCGGCCCCGCAATTCGGAACTTTTGTTTTATCGGCTCGCGGTTGTACTCTTGGTATTTCATGTACGCGTCCCCTATCGACCTCGACACCTGGAAGAAAAAAAGGGAATTTTAGGGATACGCCCATGAAAATGTTAAAATATTGTTTCTACCATTAAAAAACATGAGCAATTATTTAAAAAATTCCATTCCAAAGACGTTTGTGCGTGAAGCGGGAAATTTTGATGTTTTATTATTTTGGAAGGTTGAATGTGATAAAATTTGAATGTTAAAATGGTAAATTTGATGTTTTGATTTTATTTGGTTAGTCCCTGACTTAACGGGACATGTTAACACCGTTAATAGATTTTATAAATGACCATTTTGCCTTTAAAAATAAAAAAATAATTCCTTTCAAAATGTTAAAAGAATATTGAAAGAAAAAAATCAATTCGTAAAAACTATTAGAAGTATTACAAAATTAATAAATGAAAAAAATTCTTTAAAATTTTGAAAAAAAAAAATTCTTTAATTTTGTGAAGGGCAAATTGGTCATTTTAAAAAATCTGTAAGGGCATTAACTTATTCCATTAAGTCAGGGACCAGATGCACTATTTCAAAAAGTACATGGACTTAAAAAGTTAACCAAATTAAAGCACAAGGACTAACGGTGCATTTATCCATCCCTTAATTTAATTACCTGAATAATCCCCTTAATCCTCCAAACGCCATGCTTAAACTCCACAATCCCCGGATCATCCGGATGCTCGGCCTTCATCTCCCGCCTCACCTCCTCCAGATTCGCGTTGTGCTCCTCCGACAGCTGCACGGCCTCGACTCTGCTTCCCGATCTCCGGCCGAGCACCGCGCGCGAGTCGCCGGCGTTGGCGATGTGGATGGTGTTGTTGTGGATGAGGCCGACGAGGCAGCAGGTGCCGCATGTGGAGATGTCGGGGTTGGAGGGGAAGAGGGAGGAGACGAGGGAGAGGAAGGAGCGTTCGGTTGTGAGGAATGTGTTGCGGATTGTTGCGGGGGTGATTGAGGCGGATGATGAAGAGATTTCTGTGGGAGAAGTATGAAAATTAACAAATTGAATTGAGAAAGACCGGGAGAAAGAAGGGAGGAAAAGGATTCAAGATAAGTGATTAAGAATTTCTGAGTTTTAAGTATTGAAAAAATAGAACAATAATTGAAGGAATAATCATGCGTTGTATGATTTTATAAACAAAGATCAAAATGTAGAAAAAATCAAAGAGAAAGATGCAAAAATCGTCAGTGAGAGTATTGCAATAGGCAAAAATCTAAGAGAAAGATGCAAAAAAAGTCAGTGAGTGTTGAAACAGAGATCAGTCTCAGAATAATCTCACTCACCTCTCAAAACACAGGTCAAAAGGCAGAACAAAATTTCAAAACCATTACCTAAGAAGTGCCGAAAAATATGATCGCAAACAAACCGGGCCGCATCAGGCCCGCCATGTCCGTCAAACACGCCCACAAACGTCCCGAACGCGCCCGACTCGACCAAACACTGATCCTCCAACACCTGGTTCGCCTGCACCACCGCGGCCGACACGTCGCCGGCGGAGAGCCTCAGATCGCGGGCCCAGAGCGAGGCGTCGTCGCCGTGCGAATCATCGTCGCTGGAGAAGGGCGCGGCGCACGCGGAGAAGAGTCTCGTTATGGCTCCGGGCATCCTCAAACCACATCGCTCGCAATGCGACGCGAAGCGAAGCGAAACCCTAGAGAGGAGGAGGAGGAGCAGGGAGGAGCGGGGGCGGCGCACGGCAGAGGACGTCGGGGCGCGTGGGAAAAAGTATGTTTCGGAGGAATTTTGGGAACCTAATTATCTAGAATGTTCTAGTTGGAATGCTGAGCGAGAACTGGAAACACTTCAGTGGAAGAGATTTGCGTTCTTTATCACAACACTTTCTCACCTTTATTTTCAGAATCCACTGAGATATAGTGCTTTTGTATGTTAAACTCTTGCCCATTGTTTACAAGAAAATGGAATTCATGCTTTATGCAAAATGTCCAAATTGGGATTATGTTTAGATAAGAACGTAGAAATTTAAAAAATATTGAGTATTATGAAAACAATATAATTGGTTGATTTTTTAAAAGTTTCTAATGACGAGGACAATAATTTGGATTGATATAAAAATGTAGGACTTTAGGATCATGTTATTTAAATAACCATAATTAAATATTGATTATTATGCAAAAATGCAATTTGTTCATCCTTTAGATCTTTCTAATGATTAGGAATACAAATTCGAATTCAACATAGAAAATGTAATGACTCCAAAATTACTTTTTTAAGAAACTGAAATTTAAAAAGCACTAATGCAATACAATTTTATAATGCTTCTGAAAACAAGTAAGTTCTCATAACTCAGAATTTATTTGTCCTAATGGATAATTAGAAAATATTCTACCTGGAATAATTCTAGATAAGTGGGACCCACACGGAATTCTGTCGGCTCCGCGTCGCTTTCGACAACATTAAAAGATCAAAATACGATCTTCACATGAATAATTCTACATCTATTCACGCACTGCTTACAGGTAACATTTTCACTGGGTCTTTTCTGTATTTGTTAGGTATTGGTTTTAGAAGTCAACCAGGTAAACTTGTTTGTAAAACACCACAACTAATTTAACCACTGTTATGAAGAATTTGCCAGCGCAGCCCAAAACTTTAGTTTATTCAGATGTAAAGTCGCACTTGTAAAAGTCATATTTGTTGAGGGGGTATTTTATAAATGTTCCAAACAAAAGAATTCCCGCCAAGCTTTTCATCTTCTTCTTCTTCTTCCCTCTTTTGAGAGAATGAGAAGGGTTTAACAATGGCTTCTTTCCCGAACCAGATCCTTCAGTCTCAAATCTCCAACGGTCAAATCGATCCCTTCCTAGGCTTCGTCGACTCCGCCCGTTCCACTCTCTCCTCCTCCTCCTCCTCCGCCGTCGCCTGCGGCGATTCCGACGGCGATGGTCAGATGCCCTGGGGCTGGGCTGTATCTCGCATTCTAAAGACCTGCGTCGCTTATCCTAGCGGCGTCACTGCTGCCATTCTACTCTCCGATCTCTTTCAGGTACCGAAACAACAGGGATGATTAGGTTATTTTTTGCGTTTTATTGTTCGTTCTTTTGGGAATTAGTAGGCGTGGAATGAGCAGCGGAAGTACCTGACCGCAAAGCGGAAGCCTGAAGTGATGAATCTGCTGAAGAAAAGTCAGAGGAGAGCTCGATTGAATAATACAGTCTCCATTGACTCGATTTACGAGAAGAATTTCATCTCCGTTAGCAGTGCGATTGAAGCAGTCGTTCTTGATACATTTCTCCTGCCTGGTTTGTTTCTCCATTTTTTTCATTTGATTTTCTTTTGGATCATACTATTAATTCATAAATCTTATTTGTTTAGTTATTTAGTTAATGATTTTTGTTATTTAGGTACTGATATATACATGCTATGTTTGGGAGATATGTGGAGCTCTTGTACAATTGACCTGTATCTTCACAGGAGGTATACTATAATAATCCTCTGCAGTGCATATCACTACTGGACACCTCCAGTACAATGCTATTTTCATTTGTGATGATTTTCAAATAATGATAATAATAATGTTAGGTATTATGAGTATGTTGGAGCGAATGGTACGTTAAAGAAAGGGAGAGAAATATTTCTGACAGGCTGTACTTTACGTATCGGAACTGGAGGCCCTGGAAAGTCTCGTCTTTTGCCGACTGAATATCTAGTCATATTATTAGATGAGGTATTGTATTATAATATTATTATTTGATTTAGGGTATTAATAGTGAATCTAGTACATTTTCGTGCTGTTATTACGAAATTATTTGAATAAAATTATATTTATTTTATAATAATTTTTGGTAGGATCAAGATGATGATGCGATGCTACTAGGAGCGCAATTCTGCACTTATTCTTTCTCTTCTATTTCAAATGATAAATCAGCTTCTTATTCCTTTCTGGCAAGGCAAGATTATATTTTTGAGATGAATTTGATTTAATTTAATTTGGCATATTATGATTATATGTTTGTTTTAATTTTAGGATAGAGAAAATAGAAGGTTTAGAGCCTTTGAGAAGCATAGAAAGAAAGCAAATAACTCTTGTTGATAATGAAGGAGACAAGATAGAATTTCTTCTATGGGGAGAGCAGGTTTTACTTGCCAGTCTTTTCAGGTCTCTTTTTCTTATTTTAGGGCTTTATTTTTCAGAAATTCGCAAAAAAAAAAAAACCTTGTGCTATTTCTAAATGGTTTTATGCAAGTGTTTTTCTCATAGTTTCCTTTGTTGTAGGATCTAATATGGCCTTTTTTTGCAAATTTTGATTATATATGGCCTTTTTGCAATTTAGGCATAATGAAGGGCCTTTTTGCAAATTTTCTATTTTTTTTTCAATCACCACCATCTTTTTCAATCACGCACCATTTTTCCTCCATTTAGTCTACTTTTTCTCCGAGACTGCAGCCTAAAATTCATCCCGGAATTGGATGATTGGGAGTCTGTCTGGGAGTAGCGTCGACCTGCCCCTGAAAAAAAGAAAAAAGATTAATGAATTGGCTTTCGAGCGGATTTGTTAGTTTGCTCCGACTTCCTATTAGCTCAGATATTTTATCACTTTAATTTAATCTTTTTTTTAATTTCAGTGTAGGAAGCATGCTTGCAATAGACAGACCATTCATTTCAAATTTTGTGAATACTAATAATACAGAGGAATTATGTCTTGAATATGGCTCAGCTACACTAATCTACTTACTTCCATTTGTTCACAAAGAAGAACAGGTTCATAAATTAATTAATTAACTAATTACCCTTTATTTACAAAAATTAATGGATATATATATGATTTGTAGCTAGTTTTAGCTTCAACTCAAATGAGAACTCAAGAGCTAAAGTCTTCACAAGTATCATTGCCTCGTAATTCTCACGGCCAAATTGACTTTACAAAATACCCATTTCGTGTATGTTTATACCTTAATTACACATATATTGTTGACATGAGAAATAAAGTTTAAAAGTTACCAAAAACTGTAATTAAATAAACTTTGTGAGGTTTATTTTAATAAATTATTTTTAAATATTTCCAGCCGTACATTGTGGATTTGGGAGATAAAATGGCGGGAATAAGTCTGTACGGAATCGTGACCGAAATTTCTAGAGAGAGAAAGAGTAACGGTGTAGAGACTGTGTTTTGTTTGGGGTTAGAGGATGAAACTGGATCAGTTATTTTGAAGCTTCATTTTACTTCATCTTGGTAAAACCCTAATTTATTTCTCTATGTAATTTTTTAGGTACTACTTCTCAATTAGTTCTCTTTTTGGTAATTAATTGATTTTTTTTTTAGTTTTCATGTTTTATTGTTGTGTTATTTTCTTTTATTCATACTTCATTTTATATTTCTACCTAGTATTTTCTTAATTAATTTTTGTGCTTGATTTGGCTTTATTTTTTATCCTAATTATTTAAATTCTATTTTTTTATTTTTATTTTATTTTCAGGTCATTGGGAAGAGTAGGTGTTGGCCATACAGTGTATATATCAAGCCTCTCTTGTCATAAAAATCCTCAAAGAACGTAATCATTTTAATCTTTAAAAAAACATATATTTTCCGAATATATATTTCTAATATTTTTTTTTATATTAACAGTTTAGAGGTTTCATGGTTTGAAAAGGAAGCAGGATCTTCATTTATTAATATAAGTTGCTTACCAGCTTTATTAAACTCATCTTGCCTTCACAACTTATCTCTTTTATCTCATCTCACTCCTCAAACTGAAACTACACAAGTAATTATTCCCAAACCCTAAAAATCCAAAATTCTAAATTTTAATCATCACTAAATTATTCTTCAAAAACCCTAAAAACTTGAACATTCCGAATCATTTACTTCTTTATATGATTGCGTCAGTGTGTTTTTCCGAAAAGCTGTTCATGAATAATTATTTTCCTTCAATAAAATTAATATTTTTAACATTTAATTCAGATATGCTGTGTGAATCTTGACCAAGTACACAACATACATGCGATCCTGTGTCACCATCCGTGTGGCGAGTCAGCGAGTCAAATATCCCACGATCTGTACAGCTGTCAATTTTGTCATTGCGAATTTGACTACAATAAATGCAGTTACAGCTTTCAGCTGCAAATCGCAGTAAAAGACGAAAGCGGGGAAATATTTGCATCATGTATTGGTCAAACTGCCTCTGAACTGCTTCAGATTTCGCCTGATGAGTTTTTGAATCTTCCTGAGGTTTAATTTGAAATTTATCATTTTAAAATGTTTTAAACTTTTCATGTTTATCATTCTGAAACATAAAAAATGTATATATTTATCTTTCCAAATGAGTATAATTTGAGATGTTTGATATATTGTGAGTGCAAGAAGGTTAAGTTTGATATTTGCAGCTTTGGAAGGGTGAATTTGATATTTTTTATTTCTTTAAGGGCGTATATGAAATTTGTACCTAGTAAATTGTGGGCTGAAATGATTTTAATTATTTCAGGATGAAAGGGCGATGTATCTTTACACGCTTCAAGATGAAAGTTTCATGGTCGCATTAGTAAATTGCAAGAGGCGAGGCGAAAAGTTAAGCGAGGACCAATTTGCGAATTGGGAAATTACAAGGGCTCAGAGGTGTGAATGATTTTGAGTGCTATAATTGATGTTTAATTTTTTTTCGAAATGATAATATCAAGGGTTATGTTGTTGCCCTTTTTCATTAAATTATGTAATAAATTCTAACATTAAAGCAAAATTAGTTTGAAAATTTTCAGTTATTTCTATTTAATTGCAACGAAAAAATTTCAGTAAAATCCTTCATCGTTCAAAAATTCGAAAGATCCACAGATCAAAGGTATTTGTTCCAAAATTATCAGCTGAACAATTCACCTCAATTTATTAAACCTACCAAAACACGTAAATCTCAAAAAAATTCATCATTTGTACAAAACAAACAAACAAACAATCAACTCATTCCAAAAGAAACATCTCTTTCATTCCATTACATTCTCACAATCTCGCTAAACCAAACATGCGAAACCTCGCCCAAAACGACTTGATTCTCAACCCGCTCAATTCATCAAGCCGGCCGCCTTAGCAATCGCAAGGCAATTGCTATTCAACTTCATGAGCATCTTATCAAACTCGGCCATCGGCGACGGAATCTCAAAATCATCGAATCCGTTCTCACACGTATCGGCATCCGTGCTAATAGCGCTCAGCTCGCTGCCGACCGTTCCAATATCGCCCTTCTCCAACGCCTCCTCGGTCACCTGAATACTATCCGCAATGTCTATGTACCCGTCTCTGCAGTCCTTCAACGCCATGGCCAACTGCCTGTCGGTTTTCGGGTCGTTGATCAGCTTCGTGCAAGTCGCGTTGGCGGTAACGGTGTGGGTCATCACGGCCTTCATCGCGAGCTTCAACACGCCCTTCACGTCGAGAGCTCCCTTCACGGACCCCAAGAAAGGCTGGATGGAAGATTCGCAGAGGCTCGCATTGGTGGCTTTCAGACAGAACGTCTTAACGATCCCGCCCAAGATGGCTGATCCAGGATGCGGGATCGCGGACGGGGTCGGAGTATGCTCAGGTTGCACGGCCGGAGGATTCTCTGGCTTCCCGATCAGGATCACATTGCCGTAGGGATCGCGAGGGATGGTAGGAGTGTCGTTGACGGGAAGTTTAGGTTTTACGATCGGCGGGATTTGGAGATGGGGGAGAGAGGGGAGGTGAGGAATGACCGGGATGTGGTTGGGAAGGTGAGGCGTGATCTTTTTGATGGTTTCGACGATCGAAGGGATCGGAACGGGCGTACGGAGACGTGCGTGGGACGCAGATGCACGTGGCCGAAGCCAGGGTGCAGCAGACGGAGAGAACTGCGAAGATGAGAATTGCTGACCTCATTTTTGAAGGTGGATTGAGGAGAGAGATAGAGGGAGAGGGGAGTTTTAGGATTAGAGGAGAGAGAGGATGGGGAGGGGAGTTTAAAGGGAGAGGAGAGGGGTTAAAATTAGGGTTTGATAATTTTAGAAGAAGGCGGTTGGTTCACCGTTGGAAAATATGCGTGGGTTTGTTGGGTGCCTTCGCATTGGTTTTTTTTTTTGGTCAGATTTAATATTTTCTGAGTTGTGTGAATGTATGATTTGTGTAACGAATTAACTAACATTTTAATCCTAGTAAAACTTGACGTTTTACTAAAATAAACCTAGAAAAAGATATTTTATATGAAAATAAACCAAGAAAAAGACATTTTGTTAATATACAAGACGCACGATCTTTATTTATATTGGATGTTTGCAAAAAGTAATGTAACATCCGATGGGAACTTGGGGTAAAAGATGTGTATATGGGTTTCAATTTAATGACCTATGGTTCTTATGTAAGGTATTGCAAGATTTTGTTTCCAATTTACAATAATGCAGCATGGTCTTATGAACTATTTTTACATAGCATAACTTTTTTTAACCTAACATCACATACAACAAAGCCTAACTAAAACCATAAACATCACATACAACATAACTTAAATAAAACCATAAACATCACATACAACATAACTTAAATAAAACCATAAACATCACCTAGCATAAATATCCTAAACCCTAAACGATAACATACAGCATAACCTAGTATAGCTCTAATCATCCCATACATCACAATCAATGTTGGTCTATTATAAAAAAAATATTCTTTTATATTCCATCCATTCAATGTTGGCCTATTATAACAAAAATATTTCTTGTACACTCCTCGCGAAACTGAATAACTTCCAGTTCAATCTTGATAGATTCCCCTCTTTTTCCTAAAAAAAACAACACAAGAGGATGCATAATCATGTGAGATATATAGCACATGTAAATTTTTTTAAACAATACCATGTCATAAACAAATGAATGCAATTATAACTAAATATTTTGACAATATATATTTTGAGATAAGGAAAATAGATACAACTAGAACTAAAAAATTGCTCTCTCATTCTAGAAAAACTTGCAAATAATCCAACGCTCAGAAAAATTTGCGATTAATGGCCAAAAAGGGGGAAATTAGAACATACCCTAGAATGAGAGAGCAATTTGGGATTAATGACCCAAAAAGAAGAAAATTAGTACAAATGAGAACAATTTGCAATTAAATGTCTAAATTACAAATATCGATATTAGCTTTCAATACCTGCACAAAATGTCCACTGATTCTGGAATCAGGAGTGAGAGCCCTCTCCAAATTGACAGGTGAACCTTGTCCAATCCCACTAAGAGAGGTCCTTCTCAGCTTCTCAGGAGAAATGCCCGCAAAGAAGCTACCCGCATACCAATCTCAGTGACAGCCGATAGCTTCTCAGGTCCGAGGTGAGAGAAGTGGAGGGGAGAGGAGAGGCGGAGTTGCCGGAGCGGCGGCGTTGAGAGCGACGAGCGTCGGCGAGAAGAGAGAGGCGGGGCGGAGCTCGTCTCTCCTCCGTTCTCTTCTTCTCTTCGTTCCTTCTTCTGTTCGTGATAGGAGAGAAAGAAAAGGGAAAAGGAAAGAAAAGGAGAAGGAATAAAAAAAAATCTTGTACTTAAAAAAATAAAAATTTAAGGGCAAAATGGTCATTTAAAAAAATATTTAACGGGGTTAAATTATTCTGTTAGATCAGGCACTAATGGAGCACTATTTTAAGAGTACATAGACTATTAAAATTGCCAAATTGAAAGTACATGGACTAAACATGCACAACAATATAGTACAGAGACTAATGGTATATTTATCCCTTTATTTTTCCCTTACTTACAGATTCATCAATAACATCTTTGTAGAGTAATGCAATTTTGAAGTTTCTAGAGGTTATAATGAAAATTATTAATGAGAAAAAGATAGTAAACAAAACACTCTCTTCAAATTGTTGCCTGTTATGACATAATGAATCACAGATAAAAACAGGGACTAACACGAACATCTAAGTTAAAAATAAATAAAAAACACTAGAAAACAAATTAAAGGCTTTTATGTCCCTCTCCAACCAGAGTTTTTTTCTTTTTGATAAATCTCTCCAACCATGAGTTTTTTTATCAAGAAAAAAAAACCTTTTTAAATCTGCATGCCTCGCTTCATTTTCGAAAAAAAGGAAACAAGGGTTAATAATGATATTTTCCATGCTTTATATATTCCAGATATAAAGCATATATTTCATTTTTTTTTTGAAGGGTATATATTTCATTTTCACTCGACGGTGATATTGCACTAGATCTGAAAAACGGCGACTCTGGCGTTCGATCTTCTCACTCGCCGTTCGCTCTCTCACTTGCAGAGAAACAAAAGCTCTCTCTCCCGCCGTCCCTCTCTCCCCTTCCGGAGAGCAACAAAGAGAGGACGTTTTGGCCCTAAATCTGCTTTTTACGGTGATTTTTGCTCTCTCAGCTCAGGTCTTCCCCCTCAACTCTCCTCCTAACTGGAGTATGCCACGTCATCGCACTGGAGACCTCCAGTTAAGCCACTCTGTTTCTGAAATGGTGAAGCCGCAATTTCAGAATCGGTTTTTTGGGGTTTTACTTGTTGATTTTCGGGTCGGAGGAGTCATCGTCTCACTCCTACGCAATGAAGACTCGAGTGTGGCTGAGGTGACACGTGCGAGTGTGTGATGTGGCTATGGTGACATGTGTAAGTGTGTGATATGTGGCAGCAGGGCCCGGCATGAGTGTGAGCATGTGTGAAACCCTAGATCTATTTTGGGCGTTGTTTTAATGGTGCGATCAGTCATGTGAAGGCCGAAGCGAATGACAACAACCCCGCCTTTTCAAACCCTTAGCATTTCTCTGGCCATTTCCCGCCTTATTGGTCGTCTCTCTCCGACAAGGCAACATATGAAGCTCATTCTCTGTTGTCTACGGATCAGATGACTAGACGAGATTTGTTGAACTTCTCCTTGTGGCTTCCTTTGGTATTTGGCTCTTCTTTCGCGAATGTGGTTGTTATCTCATGTTTGCGTCCTGCACCCCTTCAGACATGGGGGTTTGTAACGGAGGGCAGCGCTAGATTGTGTAAGGATTATTTTGTCAGACTTGTTGGCTGGCTTTTAGGGTTTAGTGTCTAGGGTTTAGGGTTTGGGCGCTTGTGTGTGCTCGTGTGCGCACACAAGTTTTGTTTAGGGTTTAGGTTTTTTTCCTTGTTTCTTGTGAATTGCGGTCTCTTTAGATCTTACGGTCTTCTTGTTGTGGATTTACTTGGTGGTGTCTATAGGGCGGCGCAGAACCTTAATCGGCAAACAAATCTGAAGATCGATAAATCCGAAGATCGGCAAAATGGCCGACAATCTTCTCGACGGATTAATTCACATTGCGAGAATGGAGAGAGAGCTTCAGGGCGCGAATTTTGGCACAAGTTTAGGCTTTGAAATTCTTTGAATGTAATGTGGCAAAAATCGTGTAATCGTTTTTATTATTATTAATGAAAGACTTTAGTAGGCGAGGCCTACAATTTAAAAGAAAAAATTAAAAGTGAATATATAAAAATATATGATAAAAATATGTTTTTTCATCATTGAAGCATATTTTTCATCATTATTATCATCATCCTTATATTCCTGAAAATTCAAGAAAGAAATGTCCTTATATCATTTTTATGTATAATAAAATTGAAACATAAAATAATATTTTGCAGGGTAATTAGACTGGTACAAGGCTGAGTTTGGTTCTCATGTGTATACATTTATGTAGATTTTCATGTAGTGGTTTGTTTATGACTCAGTATACTAAAGGACATAGAGTAAATTGGGTTCTTAATTATTTTATTTTCTTACATCATTTTGATCTTAGTTATCTGACAAAACTGTTACTCAATATTTGAAACCAAAAATGGAGATAAAAAAAAATCATACAAATTCAATGAAAAATCATGCCGTAAGTTCATGCACTAGTGTGGTTATCACAATAAATTTGTTGTAGAAGAATATTCACACAAACTAGATGATTGAAAATTAAGATGCGCGAGAGTTATAAAAAGAAAATCAGTTTTGCCTTTATCTAAATGTTAAAAGGAAAATGTAGCAAAAAAGCCAGATGAGCAAATTTTATCATTTCTATTTATCAGATTAATCATAAAATATTGGAGGATAATCATATCAACTGAACAATTCACCTCAATTTCTTAAACTTACCAAAACACGTAAATCTCAAAACAATTCATCATTTGTACAAAACACAAACAAACAAACACGAACAAACAAACAAACAAACAATCAACTCATTCCAAAACAAACATCTTTCATTCCATTACATTCTCACAATCTCGCTAGACCAAACACGCGAAACCTCTCCCAAAACGACTCAATTCTCAACCCGCTCAATTCATCAAGCCGGCCGCCTTAGCAATCGCAAGGCAATTGCTATTCAACTTCATGAGCATCTTATCAAACTCGGCCATGGGTGACGGAATCTCAAAATCATCGAATCCGTTCTCACATGTATCGGCATCCGTGCTAATAGCGCTCAGCTCACTGCCGACCGTTCCAATGTCGCCCTTCTCCAATGCCTCCTCGGTCGCCTGAATACTATCCGCAATGTCTATGTACCCGTCTCTGCAGTCCTTCAACGCCATGGCCGACTGCCTGTCGGTTTTCGGATCATTGATGAGCTTCGTGCAAGTCGCGTTGGCGGTAACGGTGTGGGTCATCACGGCCTTCATCGCGAGCTTCAACACACCCTTCGCATCGAGAGCTCCCTTCACGGACCCCAAGAAAGGCTGGATTGAAGATTCGCAGAGGCTCGCATTGGTGGCTTTCAGACAAAACGTCTTAACGATCCCGCCCAGGATGGCTGATCCAGGGTGCGGGATCGCAGACGGGGTCGGAGTATGCTCAGGCTGCACGGCAGGAGGATTCTCCGGCTTCCCGATCGGGATCACATTGCCGTAGGGATCGCGAGGGATGGTAGGAGTGTCATTGACGGGAAGTTTAGGTTTTACGATCGGCGGGATTTGGAGGTGGGGGAGAGAGGGGAGGTGAGGAATGACCGGGATGTGGTCGGGAAGGTGAGGCGTGATCTTTTTGATGGTTTCGACGATCGAAGGGATCGGAACGGCGTGCGGAGACGTGCGTGGGACGCAGATGCACGTGGCCGTAGCCAGGGCACAGCAGACGGAGAGAATTGCGAAGATGAGAATTGCTGACCTCATTTTTGAAGGTGGATTGAGGAGAGAGATAGAGGGAGAGGGGAGTTTTAGGGTTAGAGGAGAGAGAGGATGGGGAGGGGAGTTTAAAGGGAGAGGAGAGGGGTTAAAATTAGGGTTTGATAATTTTAGAAGAAGGCGGTTGGTCGACCGTTGTGGAAGCTTGCGTTGGAGGAATTGTGGCCGTTGGTGAGTAACTAAATTTGGAAAATATGCGTGGGTTTGTTGGTTGCCTTCGCATTGGTTTTTTTTTTTGGTCAGATTTAATATTTTCTGAGTTGTGTGAATCTATGATTTGTGTAACGAATTAACTCACATTTTAATCCTAGTAAAACCTGACGTTTTACTAAAATAAACCTAGAAAAAGATATTTTATATGAAAATAAACCAAGAAAAAGACATTTTGTTAATATACAAGATGCACGATCTTTATGTATATTGGATGTTTGCAAAAAGTAATGTAACATCCGATGGGAACTTGGGGTAAAAGATGTGTATATGGGTTTCAATTTAATGAACTATGGTTCTTATGTAAGGTATTGCAAGATTTTGTTTTCAATTTACAATAATGCAGCATGGTTTTAAAAAAAAATGCTTCTTTTTTTCAATAATACCAAGACGTCACAAATTGTAATTCATGTTTTGACACATTTAATGTATAGTAATTTTCCTTTTTTTGCTGTATATTTGTAGTGTTACCATATGCAATGCATATAACAAAATAGTATATAGCAATAATTAAACACATGTACCAATATATACAATATAAACAATATATGTATAATCTAAACGATATCATGACGAACTTTTATTTAAAAATTTGATTAACAAATAAACACTATGAATTCATTCACTCATGTTAAGCGCATGAACACTTCACAATCCAAATCTAAATCAACACTTTACACATCATTTTCTTAAAATCCCGAAGTTTACATCAAATTAGAAATCTCTTTAAATTAGGGCGCAACTTTTTTATTTTTAATCTTTTATTTTAATAAAAAATGGGCTCAACATGTTAGTGCATGAGCACTTTCTTGTACAGCCTTATAGCATTGTAAACTGCACAAGGGCAAGTTAGACTTTGAGTCGCGATATTTGTACGGATTTTTGCATGAAGGTCCAGCACATTTCTCTCTTGGTGGTGGATAACTGCAAATCCAAAAATAAAAATAAACAAATAAGAAAGAAATTTCATCATTGCACAAGACATTTTAAGTTTTTGCAGGGGCACAGAAGAAATATTCTCAAAGAAAACGTACAATACAATATGCCGCAATGTTAGGGGCATTGTGATATTTTAAGGTTTTGCAAGGGCATAAAAGTAAAAGTTGATTAAAATTCTTACTTGGACGGTTTTGAATTGAAAATGGAAGGCAGGCCTAGCTCGTCAGGAAAAGTAACAACAGTGCCTGTGGGTCCCATCACTAATTTAATTACGTCTGACGCCATTGTTTGTGACTTCGCTTTATTTTCCTATCAAAAAGTAAAAAAATCTTATGTATTAATTATTATAAAAAAATACTCATCTAAAGTGGCGATCAGCAATTTTTCAAGTTTTGGATTTTTTTTTTTTGGGATATATTTCTCATTTTTGTAGGGGTATTCATGATATTTCAAGTTTCAGAGGGGTACGTGAGACATTTTGAAGTTTCATGTGGGTATCTAAGTGAAATTCCACGAATAAATAAGAATAAAAATTAGCAGACTTACTTTTTCCTCACGTTCTTTCTGTTTCTTCTCTTCTTTCTTCTTGTCAGAATCCAGGCCCAAAATCTTCCTAATCGCCTCAGCCTAATTATTATAAATTCTTTAAGTTAGTAAAATTCAATCTTTTTATGTAATATTAATAAGTAAATAAATTTTATTTGCATAAAATAGAGAAAATATATAAATAAACCTCAGCTTCTTTAGCGGCTTTTTCTACTTGCATTTTACGCCTCTGTGCTGCTTCAGCCTTCTTCGCTTGTATTTCCACTTCACTCAACTTGTCATTTTTCTCTACATTTCAAAATAAAATAAAAAATAACATTAATACCAATACTAAAAAAATAATATCTCAAAAACTATTAAACAGTTCCAATATTTTATTTTACCACAACCATTCTTCTATTAAGAAACACGCACAATTCAACATAATACAAATAATAACAACTAATTTCATATCTACCCTTCTAAACAAACCAAACCATCTTATTTTCCCTTCCAAAACTCAAAGAACAAGAATAATTAAAAAATAACAAAAATAAATAAAAAATTACTTCTAGAAGGAGCGGGCGGAAGGCCGTTAGGAAACTCGACCGAATTCTCCCCTCCATTCCCTCCTTTCCCCTGCATGGCTCTCTGACGACTCGTCAGATGCTTCCCTTCATTTTCCTCCCCCAAAATCTCCTCCTCATTGACCAAGTCAACCTCCCCTCTATTCCCATTATTCCCCCTCCTTTTATTCCCATTACTATTCCTCATCACAACAAAATCCTCATCCATCTCGTAACTCAACCCCCTACTATTACTATTATTAAGTTTGGACAACTTGCGTTTCTTGGAGAACTCATCAGGCGGGGACTCGAACTCTGCGGCTTTATGCGTGGCAGCGTGTTTGGGTTCGTGGTGGACCAGGTCCGTGTCGGAGTCCATGGACCGGCGTTTGGGGACTCGCCTGCTCTTGCGAGTCGGCTCGGTTGGGGAACCGGTGCGGTTGTCTTGTGCAGTACCAGAAAACCAATGCTCATTCTGAAAAAATAAAATAAATAAATAAATAAATATTATTAGTTGTAGTTCGAAAGATAGGGTATTTGTGAAAAAACCATATCTTTTGAAATAATAGAGAAATATAATTTGCAAAATGTGTTTAAATATATTTAGTATTAATTATGTATTATTTAAGTATTGTTTACGGTTTTTTAAAAATAATAATAAAAGTTCATGAGTTATTAAAGAACTTCAAAACTTAAGGGAGTTTCAGAAAATATAAAGCTAAAATAATTATTTTTTTATAAATTTGAGAAAATACAAGGGTTTATGAAATTTCCCAGTAATAAACTAGGATTTTATATTCAACTAAAACAAACCTTAGACTTGTTTTTCTCCCCCGATCCTTCGCCCGCTTCCGTACCGGCCTTGGCATGAATGGTACGAGTCACTCCGCCCACCTTCAACTTAACCTTCCTCAATTTATTACTCTCACTGGATCCCGCACTATATCCAGCTGGCGCCAGACTCCCTTCACTCGACCTACTCACTCCAGATCCGGTTCTCTTCTTGTTATTACTAGAAGGTGGGAGGGTGTTTAAGTAAAGTTCCTTTCTTTTGTGTCCTTCTGAAGGGAGTTTGTTGGGTTCTTGGTGGATCGGCTCGATGTGTGGAGTGGCGGTGAGGTCGTCCGTGGTGGACCGGGGCCGCCGTGAGCCGGAGCTCCGGGGCTTCTTGGAGATCGGGTTGGAGGAAGAAGAGGAGCCAAGACGAGGTAGGTGGTCCATTGGACCCAGTCTGTTTGAGAAAAAATTGATTTTGTTTAGTGAATTTATAAGTTTCGAGTGAATTTGTAAGAGAAGGATGTGTAATTTTATTCAAATTGAGTTTGATTTGTAAGATTAGTCAAGTAAACTGAACAAAATCAAGAAAGAATGCCGAATCTAAGACGTATTGAGAAACGATTGAAGAAAAATCAGAACAAAACAAATTTGGATGAACAAAACAGAATAAAATACAAATGAAGAAGGAAAACTGTACCAAATCGAGATGGGACTGGACGTCAAGACCTTGAATCGGAAACTGAGCGAGGGCGAACGAGAGAGAAGAAGAAGAGGAGAAAGAGAGAGAGAGACCGACGAAGGGAGATGAAATTAGGGTTAGGGTTTGGAGAAGAGGAAGGTTTTCTTCTTCTTGGAGAGGGGTCGGGCTTGTGAGGAAGGAGAACTGAAAAGATCGAACGGGTGTGAATGTTACGGATGGCAAAACGGTAAATATCTCCATCTCTCTCTGCCCCTTTGTTTCTTCTTTCTTTCTTTCTTCTTCACCCCCTTCTCTCTCTCTCTATACTCTGTAGTCTACTATACAAATATTTTTTGTGTTGTTAATTATTGCCTCTGATTCGGAGAAAAGACTGGTGCAAGGTTGAGTTTGGTTCTTGTGTGGATGTACTCATGTAGACTTTAGTGTAACGGGTCGTATAATGACTCGGTACACGAATGTGTATGGAGTGCCTTCATTGTTTTTTATTTCTTATTTCGTTGCCACCTAATTAACTAAACAAGATTTTCTTACTTTTTTTTTGAAGTCCTTAAGTGAAGAATATTTAAAAGAAAGAAAGAAAATTGATAAATTAATGGATATGGAGTTTGAACTAATAATCTCTTATATCTTAAGCAAGGTATTTTACACTATGCCGATGATTCCATATTCTTTATTCCGCCGGAGGTCGACCAGATCAGGAGGTTTAAATCAATCTTGGAAATATTTAGGAAAGTTTCAGGTTTAAAAATTAATTTCGATAAGTCCGAAGTGGCTACAATTCATATCGAAGATAATGAATTGAGTAGTCTAGCAGAGAATTTGGGATGTCCTGCGATGAATTTGCCAATGAGATATTTAGGCTTACTGCTACATTATAAAAGACCAACTAAATAGGAGTTTCGTCTGATAATAAAGAAAATTGCTAAGAGGATTCAGGGGTTGCAAAAAAAAATTTCTCTCGATAGAGGGAGATTGGTACTTATCAACTCAGTGTTTACTACTATTCCTATTTATTATCTCTCAGTTTTCTTTTTTCCAAAATTTGTGTTGTTCTAGAATTATTTAACTTATGACCAAATGGTTCTGGAAATATTTTCAAGAAAATTGATCTAATTGGCAAAAGCTAGTAAGTCCGATGCAGTTTGCAAATCCGGATAAAAAAAAGAATTCAGCCCAAGATTCCTTCTTCTGTAATGATGTCTGCAAACTATTGAATTTCTTCTTTGCCAGCACAAAATTCTCCATTGGTGACGGACGAATTGTCAATTTCTGAGACTCAAATTGGAGTGAAACAATACTCAAATTTGCACTACCTTCCCTATATTCTTTCTCCCAATAAAGAAATGATACACTGGCCGAATTTTATCAATGTGTTCAGGAGACAAACCTTGCAAGAGCTTTGCATATAAGAAACTCATTATCAAATAAGGCAATGCAAGAGTTATCAGAACTGCAAATTAAAATCAATTCCATGAATCTCGTAGCGACAAGGGATTCAATTAAATGGAAATGGGATCAGACATGATGTTTTACTACCAGAAACGCTTACAAAGTACTAGGTACAGGTGTTCATTCTGGTAATTCATTGAAGAATGTTTGAAAAATAAGAGCACCATTGAGAGTGCAAATATTTATTTGGTTAGCACAAAAAATAAAATTCTCACGGTTGATAATCTCTTAAAGAAAGGTTTGAGCATAGTTAATAAATGTATACTTTGTAAAAGGAAAAGTGAATCAATGGATCATTTGTTTAACCTTTGTTCCTTTACAGCCCGAGTCTGGAAAATTGTAGCACAACTATTGAACGAGGAGTTGAGCATATCACAGAATCGTGTAGTATTCTTACATCAAATTTTCGAATGAGGGGAATCAATAAAGCTAAAATAGGTTTTAATATTCTTATTCTTTGGAATTTGGAGAGAGAGATGTAATAGAACGTTTACAGAAAATTACTTCAACCATTGGAAGCTAACGACGCTGATTCTACAGACTCGAAGAGATTTTATTGAAGCTTCTTCGTAATTTTCTTTCTTCGTTTTCCTTTTTCTTTCTTTTTTTTTCGTATTTTTTTGTAGTTTTTTGGTGATTTTGTATAGTTATCTTTTCTTCTTTTTGTAAATGATTTGCAAATAATTTTTTATTTTAATAAAAATTGGATGCAGCACTTATGAGGCTACTCCAAATATTCAAAAAAAAATATATTTTACACTAAGATTAAACTATGTGACCATTTGTAAGTATTATACTTCATTATTTGAACCATAACGGTGAGGGAATAAAATCATACAAGTTAAATGGTAGATAAATCAAAATCATGCAGTAATTAAGTTCATGAAAATAGAGTGATTGTCATAATAAGTTTATCGTGAAAGAAAACTCACACGAATTTGATGAGTGGAAATTAAGGTAAGGTACAGACAAGAGTTATAAAAAGAAAATCTATAGATCATCTAAATGTCAACAAAATTGAAATGTAAAAAAGCTATCTAAATTTATCATAAGATATCGGAGGATAACTAAATTTTATTCAGAAGACTTGATAATTTGATCACATTATTTACTATGAAATGATTACCAAATATCAGAGACAAAATTGAGGATCCGCAGTTATATTACATTTTAATAAAAGGATCGAGAAATGCATGAAAGAAGTTTACAATCTCGCATAATATCATGGTTCAATTATACTTGAGTATCTCATACTTCATTATTAAATCAAATATGTTATTCGTTGTCATGAGACCTTAAATTTTACTATCTATTGTAGTGGATCAAAAGATAAGATTCCGGTAAAACCATTAAATTTAGGTATATATAAAAAGATCATCTCAATTAATCTATCAAGAGAGATCTCCATTGATTTTGGGATATTTACAAAGAGGTCCTTATATTATATTAAAATTGAAAACCCTTATATTATTAGAAATTATGAAAAGCCCTTACTCAATAATTGCAAAAACAAAATTTAACATTTATTAGGAAATTTGCAAAGGGCCCTTATTTTATCATGATATTACAAAAAGGTCCCTACAGTATTGAAAATTACAAAATTCCCCTACTTAAAATAGAAATTACAAAAGAGCTCCTGCATTATTTAAAATTATAAAAAAGTCCCTACTTAATATTTATGAAAATTTGTACAAAGCCCCTATATTATCTCAAACTTATAAAATAGTCCTTGCATTATTGGAAATTTCACAAAAAAACCTATATTATTGCCAAAACAAATTATCATTAGTTATGAAAAAACAACATTAGTTTTTTTACTCTAATAATTAAAATAATTAATATTAATTAATATTTCTTCCCCTTGAAATAATTTTTAAAAAAATATTGAGTTTAATAAAAAAATACTTAAAAATTTTAAAGATCTTTAAGTTCAATTAGTCTCTCTCTCACTTGAAAAAATTCTTAAATTTCATAAAATTTTATTAAAATAATTCTAACGATTTACTTAATAAAGTATAAAAAAATATTTTAATAAGATTCTTAAAGTTAATTAATATTTCTTAAACTTAATTATAAAATATTAATTTACTTATTTAGCTCGGAAGAGAGATTGAAAGGACTGTTTTTTTTTAAATATCACTATGTTGGAAAACAATTCAACAAATATCATCTTTTTAAAAATAATTAAGAAACTATCATTTTCGTCAGCCATCTGGCGGAACACGTTCGGACCATTTAGCAACCTTAAATAATCCTAATTAGGAGAACATGTTATTTTTTTTATTTTTAGCGTTAACTATAAATTTAAAAAGAAAATTAGTCAAAAAATAAAAAAAATTCTTGTTCCGCGAACAAGCTTGGCGGAACAACCTATTTTATATTTTTTTGCTCCTAAAAATACCGTGAAAATTTATCGAAAAAAAAATATTGTTCCGCCACACTCTTTGGCGGAACAGTGAACATTTTTTTTTTTTTTTGCAAAATCTCCTTATTGATCTCTGAAAATTAAAATTTTAACATGTTCTGCCTGTTTTTTAGCCAAATTAAGACTTTTTAAGGAAAATTAAAAAATATATCATGTTCCACCAGAACCCTTGTCAGAACAACTTTTGTTCCGGCAAAATGACTGGCGAAAATGGGAGTTTCTTAATTATTGTCAAAAAGATGATATTTGTTGAATTATCTTTGAAAATAGTGGTATTAAAAAAAAAAGTCGATTGAAACAGGGGCTACACATGTCAACTTTGGGTAAATGGAATATTTTTTATAACTACAGTATAATATAATATATATAATATAATATGCAAGTTGAATTGTTCTTGATGAGTGGCAACTGGCAGCCAACTTTCTACGCTCAAATGTGTCAGCTGGTCATTCCATAATGTTGGTCTTGGCATTGCTACTGATATCAGAATTTCAAGTTGAAGTAAAACTGACTCAAGATACTATGCGAGGTTGTAAGAATCCTTCATAAAATTCTCTATATTCTAGTTTCAGTGTAATATATCTCGTCATTTTTATTCCGTCTACCGAATTCTATCCTTTTTTGATACTGAATTAATATGTAAAAACAATCGACTATTCTGAATGTGATATGATTATCCTCCAATATTTTATGATTAATCTGATAAATAGAAATGATAAAATTTGCTATTCTGGCTTTTTTGCTACATTTTCTTTTTAACATTTAGATAAAGGCAAAACTGATTTTCTTTTTATAACTCTCGCGCATCTTAATTTTCAATCATCTAGTTTGTGTGAATATTCTTCTACAGCAAATTTATTCACACTAGTGCATGAACTTACGGCATGATTTTTCATTGAATTTGTATGATTTTTTTATCTCCATTTTTGGTTTCAAATATTGATTAACAGTTTTGTTAGATAACTAAGTTAAAAATGATGTAAGAAAATAAAATAATTAAGAACCCAATTTACTCTATGTCCTTTAGTATATTGAGTCATAAACAAACCGCTACATGAAAATCTACATAAATGTATACACATGAGAACCAAACTCAGCCTTGTACCAGTCCAATTACCCTGCAAAATATTATTTTGTGTTTCAATTTTATTATACATAAAAATGATATAAGGACATTTCTTTCTTGAATTTTCAGGAATATAAGGATGATGATAATAATGATGAAAAATATGCTTCAATGATGAAAAAAACATATTTTTATATATTCACTTTTAAGGAAAAATCCTCCGTCAAACACAAAATATCAGAAGATTAAGTTCATCTGTGAAAATGAAATATATACTCTTCAAAAAAAAAATATAAATATAAATATATATATGCTTTATATCTGGAATATATAAAGCATGGAAAATATCATTATTAACCCTTGTTTCCTTTTTTTCGAAAATGAAGCGAGGCATGCGGATTTAAAAAAGTTTTTTTTTCTTGATAAAAAACTCTTGGGTCGAGAGATTTATCAAAAAGAAAAAAACTCTGGTTGGAGAGGGACATAAAAAGCCTTTAATTTGTTTTCTAGTGTTTTTTTTTTTGAACTTAGATGTTAGTCCCTGTTTTTATCTGTGCTTCATTATGTGATAAAGGCAACAATTTGGAGAGAGTGTTTTGTTTACTATCTTTTTCTCATTAATAATTTTCATTATAACCTCTAGAAACTTCAAAATTGTAAATTACTCTACAAAGATGTTATTGATGAATCTCTAAGTAAGGGAAAAATAAAATATACATGTCCTATAATTTTTATTAGAGATTTATCTGGACTACGTTTTTACTTCATATATTGCATGTGTAGATAAAAACTAATCCCTGTTTATTTTGTAAAAAAAAAAATGAGAAAATCAAAACGAGAATTGAAAAGAAAATTTAAATCAATTTATTTTGCACAAAATAAAATTTAGATACTATGTGAGAACCTAATAAGGTACAATCAATGTCATATATTGAATATATCTAATACTAGACCTTTTTTTTATTGCAATTATACTAGACCTTTTACTTGTAGTATATTATACTAATAACTAGGTTGACACCAGCGCGTTGTTGCGGGTATAAAATTATTATGAAAGATAATAAAAAATAATTTTTGTAATGTTTAAAGATATTATTTGAAAAAATTACAAATTACAAACAACAATTATGCATAGTCTATCATAATTATATATACTTACTACCACATCAATCTTTGTTTTAGTTTTTCTAAATTAATGAATAAGGTAATTTTTTTGAAACACACTAATTGTAGACCTTAAAAATATTTTAATATTAATTAATATTTTTTTTTCTCTCATGACATTTTTCTAAAGTTAATTAACTAAGCCCATTAACGCACAAATACCACAGATATCACCTCTCTCAACTAGCTAACATTATTTTAACTCATGTTTGCATGTCAATTGTCATCACCCATCATATAATAACAAGTGTGTATCTCTCAAAATTAAAGGTATGGGACTAAATGAATATTTGAGACGGAAAAAATGTGGTTTGTTTTTTTTCCTTATTTTCTTTGCTTTCACACTACACGGAAAGAGGGCTAAGATCCAACATGCTTCTTTGATTTTTTTCAGTGTAACAAGTCATTTACATGCATATCACAAGACTTCATAATATTATGTCACAATCCGCTAATATAGTAATATATTATAATTAGAAAAATTATGATGTTTTTTGTTATGTCATAACCCGCTACATATATTATAATTAGAAAAATTATGATGTTTTTTGTTTTAACACTACGTACAAAATGGCCGTGTCAAGGACTTACGGTTCATCAAGCTATTTTTTATTAATTTTATGATTTTGCGATTTCTTAATTAGCATAAGGAATCATTTGTTCATTATAAAACTATTTGTTACACTCTTACATATGCTAAATAGAAAAACTTAATATCCTCTTCACAGGAAAAACAATGCATATCCAAAAAATTATGAGAAAAAACTCATGTATTCAGCATTTTGATATTACATTGGTGCATTCAATTTTTTTCTATTTCTTTTTATTTTATTTTATAGAAATGATTCATTAGGCCCACATTTACTTTTCAAAGAAATTGACATTTATCAAGTTTTGAACCCACAATCTTTGAATTGGTAAACAAAATATGACCGCTTAAATTCATTTATACGCTTACTAAATGAAATATAAATCATATATTTTCACGATATGACATTAAAATTGTCTCAAACATATGTTGTTCACAAAAAATTCAAGATGCAAACGGTGGCTTATCTTTAATATAACAAAAGTTAACCTCTCTTTTTTTTTATAACAAGAAGCTAAACATGAATTTTATTGATATAAATGTCTTCAAAAAAGGCATTGGAAACAAAAGTTCTTAGCATAAATTGATATATATTGTGCAGATATGAAAAGTAAAGAACATTTTCATATCTTGAGTAAAACATAACAGTAACAAAACAAATGAAAATTTACTACTTTTATATAATTAATATTTCTACCATATATCAAATAATTGTCTTAAAAAAGATATACCACAAAAATATCAGTTATGCTCTCTAAATTAAATCTATAATTCTCAACCCCAAATAAAATTATAACTTCATGTAGAACTCATAAAATCATTATAATTAAATTTATTTATTTTCCAAAATTGAATTTACAATTCTCAAACCCAAATAACATTATAGCTTCATGTAAAACTCCTACGAAAAATGTAATTGTTATATCTTTAAAATTATAATTACCAATCTATTGACTTATAAAATTATAACTAACCCGAAGCGAAGCGAGGGATCGCCCATGTACATATACAAAAATTGAAATAAAGCTTTGATATACACATCTAGGTCTGATCAGAAGTAATGATTATATTTTGCGTCTGTCAAAACTGAATATGTTGGAACTGATAATTGTTCAACACAATTACATCATTTCTTCTAACAGTTTTTCATTTTTTTATGTTAAAAAAGTTTATCGTTTTAGATATAAATTTATTTTGTGCAAAATAAACAACTAAATTTACACTTTCAGTTTCATTGATTTGATGACAAAATCTTTACTTTCTGCATTTGTCTCCAACCATCCAATCCAAACTATACCGTTGTTATTTTTATCTAACAAAAATTATAAGAGATGATGAATTTTGATGTTATTTCAAGGGACATGATGAAAAAATCCAATGAGAAAAATTAGAAGTGATGAAGAATCTTTCCGGCTAAAGAAAGGCACTCTTATTAAATCTCTAATCTTCACCGGTTATCAGAGCACAGAAACATAGAACAGACTAAAATCTAGTTTAAAAAGAAATAAAAAACACTACCAAAACAAAGAAAATAGCTAAACATTAAATGTCCTCTCGAAACATTCTCATCAAAAACGAAAAAAAACTTCAAATCCGCATGCCTCTCTTAGCACACACCATTTAAAGCTCATCCTGATATTTAAAAAAAAAAAAGACGAAACAAGAGTTAGTCATTAGTACATTTTCCATATTTTATTTCAGAGAAATAAAGCATATTATTCATTTCCAAAAGGCATACAAAATTATGCTTCACAGGTTTATATCCATAATCTTTTTCCTTAGAATTGAATATATAAAAATATATAATAAAAAATAATAAAAATAGAGATAGTAAATAACGTACATGGTCAGATTCCTTGTCATCAGAATCGGACTTGTCATCATCAGCATCATCATCTTCCGCATCGTCATCACCCACCGCATCATCATCATCTTCAGCATCATCATCCTCATCATCCTTCGATTCCTAAAATTTCAAGATAAAAAAATGTTATTAGTATTCCATTTTATGCATCGTAAAATTAAAATAAATGTAATGATGAATTTGCATACCTCAGCTTCCTTCTTTTTCTCAGCCTCGTCAAATGCAGCCTTCTCAGCCTACAATAATTCAATTAAAATTAAAATATAAAAAAATACAACCAATAAAATAAAATAAATATAAAATAAATATAAATATAAATATAAAGAGGTGCATACATCCTTATTCTTGGCCCAGGTCTCCTCAGCAAACTTCGAAGCATACTCAGGGTCATCACATATCAAGAAATTATCAAACAAGGTCCCTGATTTCACCTGAATAATTTAAGTTTAAAGTAATGTAATATATCAGTATATAATGCAATATAATATAATATTCCCCCAAAGTATGAATAAATCAATAAATAAATAACTAATTTATGTTTTATGAAATACAAACCTGCCACAATTCAATGCCGATATATTTCAAGCTGTTGTAGGCATAGACATACGGGTCATCCTTGAAGTCTGAAATATATTCATATAAATGTTATTTTAAAAAATATTGTTTTATGAAAAAATCTATTTTAAAATAAAAATAATTTATGAGGGTTTGATGTAAATAAATACCAGGGTTGTCAATCAAAGGAGCCTTCCACTTGCCCTTGTAGTTCGGGTTCTTGATTTTCTGCAAACACAACAAAACAGATAATAATTTAATTTAGTGAATTAAATTATTTTAAAATACAGAATATACCATTTTTGGGGTAGAATATACCTTTTGTGTCCATGGGCCCTTGTAGTCAGGGTTAGGAATGGTGGGGGCGGTCCACTCACCATCTTCTTCATCGTCCCAATCCTCTGGCTGTATTCATTATTTGAATATTTGTCAACATTATATAAATATATATAATATGCATTAATATATATTATTTGTTTATGTGAAGAAATTTAGTTTTTGAAAGAGAGGAAAAAGGAGACATTACCTTTTTGGCCTCAGGATCGGTGATTTCTTTCGGGATGTCGTCATAGCCCTAAAAATATTTCAACATTACTCAAAATGTCATCAATAAAGTTCAAAACATACTTACAAACAATACTCATATTTAACATTCACATATCAAAATTCAAGCGGATACACAACATACCTCAGGCTTCTTATCTTCGGGGTCAGGAATATACTCCTTGTCATCCCAATCCTCAGGCTGTTTAATAACAATTTAATTGTTATTATTACACAACAATAGAATAACAACAACAACAAACAAACAAACATATAAAAAAAAACCAAACCTTTTTGGCCTCAGGATCCTTGATTTTCTTGGGCGGCAAGATATCCCAATCCTCATAAATACTGCCGGTCTGCTTCTCAACATTATCGATTAGGATGGAGTAGGTGGCGTCGGGTCGGACGATGAGAGTGTAGACGTGGGAGAGCTGGTCGGTCTCGCATGGCACCTCCTTTTTGATCAGATGGTTCTTCTCGTCCTTTGTGAATATCGCGTGCACCTTTTTGGTCGTGTATCCACATATGTCCGGCCCGAACATTATACTGGAGTAAAATTAAATTTGTATGTCAGAATTAATTCTCATATTAGTGTGTTGTATTAGTAAGGTTATGAACGTAGAATTACACATTTTATTTTACTCTTTTATTAGTAATTAAATTATTTAGTATTTTTTGTTTTTTGTTTTATTTAACATTTTCTTAGTAATTAATTATTCAGTGTTTTTTTTGTTTTATTTTAGTCCTTTTTTAGTAATTAAATTATTTAGTATTTTTTTCTTTTTATTTCATTTTACTCTATTTTTTGTTATGTTTACTGGTCTAAATTTAAGATGCTGGAACCGAATGTCATATAAGCTTTTCTAGGACTGGTTCTATCGTATTCTACATCTACAGCATTATTACTGATTTTCTAATCCTCTTTTTTAAAAAAAACCTAAAAAATAAAATTTAATAAATAATTATAACAATACCTGTAAGGAGTGTCACCACCGAATTTCTTCTGATCAACATCTCCACTTAGCAGTTTCACATAGCCGCCACCGCAATCCAGCTTCTGCTCGTGTTTCACTGTGAATTGCAGGACAAGAGTCTTGTCTTTGTTTGTGAATTCTGGGAATTCAGCCGAAATTGCGTAGAATCTGTAATCCTCTGAAGTCTGGATTCCTGTAGAATGAACGAAATAAATCAGCGATAATATTTGTTTTGTTTATTTGATTAATGTTATATTTTTTATGTTTTTGTTGATGTGTGAGTTTTGTGCTTGCCTTTATCTTCGGGATTTCCGTTCCATTTGCCGGAAGTGTGGTTCCACTCGCCAGCCATGTTTTCGTCTTTTTTCCATTCTGATTTAACCCATCTTGCTTCCCATCCATCTAATTAAAAAAAAAGGAAATTAAATTAAAAAATAAAAAATAAACATAATAAAAAGACTAGAATATGTTAATATTAAAATGTGCAAGTGAGGCTAAGTAATGCAACGAATGGAAATTAATTTATTAATGGGCTTTGTCCATTAAATAAATCAGCTTTGGATCCATTCGAAAACCCAAAAATTCAAGTCAACTGCCACTAAGTGACAACAACACTCAACAATAACAGATCTAGCATTTATTAACAACAATTTATCAAAAACCTTCAATAATTAATTAGTAAAAACCATAAACCCTAGTCCAAATAATTCATATCATTATCTCTAATGTCAGCATCAAATCCACTGTAAATAGAAAAAGTCGGATTCTTTTGATAAATACTTAAAAATGCATCATAGATCAAGAAAATGACAAATTAAAACTCTTGTATGCATAAACCCAAAGCGTTATCAGAAAATGGAACAACTTTACATAATCAATCACATAAACACTCAAACTAAGCAATTCACATAACAAAGATAGATCTGGATCAAATCAGAGCATATATCCAACATCAGATCAAACTAAGAATGATCTGATAAATTACAAATTGAAAAAACAGCCAGTAAAACCTTTAGATGCATAAATCCTGAAAACCAGCACAAATGCAAACTAGAACTCATCATACAGCGCTCTAAACTCACTAATTAACAAAATAAAGACATATGACGTTTAATTACATTCTTAATCCAGCTCATCATTCATTCAAATCCATCTGATCCGATCCGCTAAATAACAAAACAAAAAGAATAAACAGATCAGACGCCAATCCAAATAACATTCTCAACGGCGACTCCGATCTATCACAATTCAATTAATTCAACCAAGACCACCAAAACAAGTCCCGATCCAGTACCAAACAAATGAATCCAATCCAAATAACATTCTCACCGGAGACTCCGATCTACCACAATTCAATAAACTCAACCAAGATCACTAAAACAAAGCCCGATCTACACCCAAACAGACGCAGAAATGCAACTTTACCTTCGAATTTCTCCTCGAAGTAGACCTGAGTAGCCGAAACCAGGGCCAGAGAAAGCGCTAGCGCTGCACCAATCGCCGCGACCCGCGCAGAACCCTTATGAATCGCCATGGCCATGCAAATACGAGACCTCTTCTCTTCTCTCTCACTCTCAAAGGTCAAGGCAGTCTATCGGCGATATTTAAAGATCATAACAAAGAACTGTTCGAATGATCCCGGTTCACGATCTGATTGAACTATTTGGATGCGCCCGGTTCACGATCTGAGGGAAGTGAAATGCTGGTATCGTTTCTTTAAGAGTTTTTATTGAATGGTGGTATTGGTGTAGATGAATATTTGCATTACTGGAAACTATCATTGCCTCCGAGTTTGGGATAAAATATGAAGCAGCTCGATTAGTGGACAATTTAACTGAATGAACTTGGTTTAAATTTAACACACAAACTTACATAAAACTTGGTTATATCTTCTTTAGTAGTGTATGATTTAATGGTAAACCGGGTGTGTTTAGTTCCTCTGTTTGCTGGTAGGAGGGGTATAAGTCCAGCGTGGTTGAGTTGAACCAATAAGAGATACACACGTGTCATTTTCGACGTGTTGAGTCTTGGGGAGCTAAGTTGGGGCCAATAGAAAGTTCTAGTAGCTGAGTTGAGTTTGAGTCGAGTGCAATGCAACCCTCAATATTTTATGTTTTTGGAGAAGTTTAAAATACTAGTTTCTTTTTAAATTTTGCAGAAGTTTTGATATTACCGTCCCAAAAAATCATAAATATCGAATTCACCCTTAAAAAGTTTTTAAAAAGAATCAGAATGCATTTTGATAGTTACTTACTAACGTTATACACATAGAACTCAACCCTCGTTAGCTGATATTATTGGGGGCGATACGGTCCGGTATAGTCAAATTCTAAATTAAACCATACGAATCAAACTATAAATAACAAAAGTGTATCTTGAGTCTGTGTTTGTATACAGAATAAGAGATTGCGCGTTACTTGCAAATAAGATTTTTCAGAATATCCAGAATCTCGTAATTGCTATGTTACGTAGACACGAACACGACAATCTAAAAATTTCTACGGATACAATACATAATATATACTTTATTTTTCTAAAAAATAATAAAAAATAATTAAATGATAACAAGAATACCGAGAAGATAAGAAGAGTAAGAATTGCGATTGAATCATCTTATAGAAAAAAATATATATGACATCATCTCTTGCTACGGTTTTCACGAGTTAGCGTCATTACTAAAAAAATGTACTCAAAAAGAAACAGACTTTTATAAAAGAAATAGAGTTTTTAGCAAAATAAATAAATAAAGAGAAAGAAAGAAAGAAAGAAAGAAAACGGGCTTATACCAAAATAATAATTATTAAAATTCAGCTTTTACACACTGGATTATGTCTTATGTCTACGTCGTGGTCTGCCGTGTCTTGTCAGTGTTTTAGAGTCAACAAATATTACAATATCCGAACATACTACGTGATGTGTCTGACATGTGTATTGTCATGTTTGAGTTGTGTCAGTGTCCGCTTGACATAGTTAAGAGGATCATTAAATTTCTTCTCAAATTACAGTATGTAACATATAAATTTAAATAAAAAAATAAATAATCTACATTGGATCTGACTAATTCACATTTTTATTTTTTTGGGCTAGAGTATGGGCAGCCGTTCAACTTAATATTGCTTTGGATGCATTAATCATCCAACAATGTTGGGGGAAATTAGTAACAATACCTATAGATTTTTTCTGAGAATAAAATCCTTTCTAATTTTCATCAATACAAGGGGCTTCATGCAATTTGTTCACAATGTAAATTAAGAGACATTCTGAGGAATATACCCCTAATCCAAATGTACAACTTTATGTTGAAAAAATGACAAAATATGCCAACATGTCATCTGTCTATTGGTTCTTCCATAAGTCAACATTATGAATATGGTGCCACCTAATAATTTTGCACTCTATCTAATCCCTTCCTATTGGTTATAGTATATTTTCTTTAACTAAAGTTCTCTATTAAAGAAGCAAATTACATTAGCTTCTAATTCAAGTCACATTTATAATTTGAGAATTTTGCATAGAAGCTCTTGCATTATGCAAAGTATGTATACGTCGGTCATTTCACTTGCTAACTGTTATATTTTTTTTCCGGCTTTATAAAAGGAAAATATTCAGTGAATCACATTTCTATTACGACAACATAAGATGTACTTATATAATCCAATTTAATATAAATATTTTAATTAAATTTCTATTATGACAACATAAGATGTACTTATTTAATCCAATTTAATATAAATCTTTCAATTAATTTTGCATTTAATACCATTTACTATCATTAAAACAAATGATGAAGAATCAAGTCCCTCTGTGTACACACTGAGGTAAAGATACCAATTCAATTCCCTCATTACAACGTTAAAAAACAGAGCCTTCCTGTTTTACGACCTTCAACTTGTCCCAACACGTCGATTAGTACACATGTCATCTCCCTATTGGTCAATAATTTCCACTGCCCAATAGAATTGTCAGCTCCACGCCCCAGTTACCAATTCAACGAATCTCAGTTAACCACAGTTTTCTCCATATCTCCTCTCATCTCCATTTTACACAAAAATATACATGCATATTCAGATATAACCAACACACTTAAGCTATACAAGGATGCCTCCAGTTTTTAACCAAATGGAGATCGGTTAACAACTTTATCCTTTCCTTTTACGGACATCTTACTAGATAGATATGGAACACGTAGACCATTTCATTTGAAAAATTATGAACACGTTAGCTTTTACTGCACCGAGATCATTTGACAAAGGACTTGTGAGGGAGTGAACTTACAGAGGTTTTGGTCTCTTTAAATAGCCGAGCAATTCTCCTCCATTTCAATTCAATCCTTGAAGAATTTGAGAGAGAGGTTTTCGATCAGTCATGGCGATTCGACGTGCAGCGTGCACCATCGCGGTGGTTCTAGCCCTCGCCCTCGCTGTCTCCGCTGAAGTCTATTTCGAGGAGAAATTTGAAGGTACAGATCTTTTTTAATCTCTTGGGGAAGCTTGGTGTAGTTGTTTAGAGTTTATTATGGTTTGTGAACTGTGTTGGATTGGATGGTGATTTTTGGTTGGAAGTTTGATATGATGTGATTTTTTTAGCTGTTTGTGTTTAAATTGGGAGATCATGTTGTTCTTTGAGCGATCGGTGCTCCTGATCTGCACTGAGATTCGTGAATGTGTGAAGTTTGATGCGTGATGTGGATTTTTTATTGACCTGTTTTGTATTATTTTACGAAAATGTTTTGTGATTTAATTTAATTCATACTATTTTTCTAAGAATGATTTTCTAAATATTTTTGTTTAGTTTTGAAACATTCAAATTAGATCTGGTTTAAGTAGATTTTCTGAATTTATTTTGAAGAAAGTTAGACATTTTCAGGACTTGATTTTTTAGGTTAATCTGCTGATTGAGACTCATTAATATGTGATCATGTGAATTATGATCTGCTTTTGCTCCGATCCATTGAAAATATAGCTAAGAGAAGTAAAATTGCGCATTATCTTTTGATTTCTTTTATCAATTGAATGTTTTGTCCAAATTATGAATTTAAACAAGGTTTTCATGTTTAATCAAATTGTCAATTTTTTTTTACATTGCCTGTAAGGTAACAAGGATTCAGTTATTAGTTGCGTTTTTCTCACTAATGCTCCTTAATGTGATATAATTAGGGGATATTAATGTGATTTTAAATCATTTAGGATGTTTATGCTTGGATTTAGGGTTTTACATGAACCTATTTATGATTTTCAATTTTCATTACTATGCATGAGCTGTATTAATTACATAATTAATTGAATGCTTTTAAGTCTTATGGCATGTATGTGCTTCATGGTGTCATTTAGTGCCTGTTGACTGTTTTTCTTTATCCTGTAGTTAATAAAGGACCACCCAAACTTTCTTATTTGCAAGGCACCCCCCAAATTTCTGGGATATTACAATCGGTTTTGTATAGGGTATAGTACTATAGTATATACAAAGTCTATTTTTAAATGGATTCAGTAAGTTAGGTGGCTGATTGTCAAAAAATGGTAAATGCAATTAAAGTCCAGCTGTTTGTACAGGAAATTAAAAAACTTAGGTAACCATTTGCAAAAGTAGAAAAAAATCACTCTTTCTATTAAGAGGAAAAACTCTTAAAATGTCAGAAAGTAAAGCTGGACTTAAAATATTATAAGCCAAATTTGATTCACAAGGATTTCATGACAACAAAGTATTTGATCCTCCTATTCTCATTGTAATAACTGCAATTAAGTCCATACATACTAATTTAATTAATAATTAAGAACTATACTGATTATCATTTCCTCTTGTTAATTCTATATTTTCAGATGGATGGGAAACAAGATGGGTTAAATCAGAATGGAAAAAAGACGAAAACACGGCTGGCGAGTGGAACCACACTTCCGGCAAATGGAACGGAAATCCCGAAGATAAAGGCAAGCACAAATCTCACACATCAACCAAAACAAAAAAAGCATTATTAATTAATTAAATAAAAACATTATCATTGCTGATTTATTTCGTTTATTCTACAGGAATCCAGACTTCAGAGGATTACAGATTCTACGCAATTTCAGCTGAGTATCCGGAATTCACGAACAAAGACAAGACTCTTGTTTTGCAATTCACAGTGAAACACGAGCAGAAGCTGGATTGCGGTGGCGGCTATGTGAAACTGCTAAGTGGAGATGTTGATCAGAAGAAATTCGGTGGTGACACTCCTTACAGGTATTGTTATAATTATTTATTAAATTTTAGCTTTTAGGATTTTTACTTTTTTGTAAAAAAAGAGGATTAGAAAAATCAATAATAATATTGTAGATGTAGAATACAACGTTAGAACCAGTCCTAGAAAGCTTATATGACAGTAGTTGGGTGTAGTCTTTTAAATCCAAATCAGTAAACCGAAAAAAAGAGTAAAATGGAATAAAAAGAAAAATAAATAAATAATATTATAATATAAGTACTAAAACGGAGTAACATAAAAAAATATAAAAAAATTTAACTAAAAAAATTGTAAAATAAAACAGAAAGAAGAGCATACTAAATAATTTAATTACTAAAAAAAGACTAAAATAAAATAGTATTATTCTATGTTTGTGGCATTATCAATATAAAACACTATTATTTGCATTAGTTCCGAATCTCTGACATACAAATTTAACTTTACTCCAGTATAATGTTTGGGCCGGACATATGTGGCTACACGACCAAAAAAGTCCACGCGATATTCACAAAGGACGAGAAGAACCACCTGATCAAAAAGGAGGTGCCGTGCGAGACGGACCAGCTCTCCCACGTCTACACTCTCATCGTCAGACCTGACGCCACCTACTCCATCCTCATCGATAATGTTGAGAAGCAGACCGGCAGTATTTATGAGGACTGGGATATCTTGCCGCCCAAGAAAATCAAAGATTCTGAGGCCAAAAAGGTAATTTAATTTACTTGTTGTTTTTGTTATTTATTTATTTATTTATTGTTGTTATTATGTTGTTGTGTGATGATAACGATTAAATTGTTATTAAACAGCCTGAGGATTGGGATGACAAGGAGTACATTCCTGACCCTGAGGATAAGAAACCTGAGGTATGTTGTGTATCCGCTTGAATTTTGATGTATGAATGTTAGATACGAGTATTTTTTGTAAGTATGGTTTGAACTTTATTGATGACATTTTGAGTAATGTTGAAATGTTTGTAGGGTTATGATGACATCCCGAAAGAAATCACAGATCCTGAGGCCAAAAAGGTAATTTCCCCTTTTTTGCTCTCTTTCATAAATTAAATTTCTTGTCACATGAAAAACACATATCATGATATCATACATATTTATATTGTTATATTTATATTTTTTGACAAATAATAAAATAATAAATGCAGCCAGAGGATTGGGACGATGAGGAAGATGGTGAGTGGACTGCCCCGACCATTCCTAACCCTGAATACAAGGGCCCATGGACGCAAAAGGTTATTCTTTTTTTATAATATTTTAATTCGCCAAACTAAATTCTTATCTGTTTTGTTGTGTTTGCAGAAAATCAAGAACCCGAACTACAAGGGCAAATGGGAGGCTCCTCTCATTGACAACCCTGGTACATAACTTTAAATTATTTTTTATTATGTTTGTGATATAATTAAAATTAAAGTATGAATTTTGGAAATGCAGATTTTAAGGATGATCCGTATATCTATGCATATAATGCATTGAAATACATCGGTATTGAGCTCTGGCAGGTAATTAATTTCCCAATTCTTTCTAACTTGATTATAGATATTATTATTTTACTCTTTTACTTTTCTTTTGTTTGATTTTAAAATTTTAATTTATTTCAGGTGAAATCTGGCACTTTATTCGACAATATTTTGATTTGTGACGATCCTGAATATGCTTTGAAGCTCGCTGAAGAGACCTGGGGCAAACAAAAAGATGTATTATTGATTTTTTATTTTTTAAAACCTCATTTTTATTTCATTTATTTCTATTTTGGAAATTATTATAATTTTTATTTAATATTACAGGCTGAGAAGGCAGCATTTGAAGAGGCTGAGAAAAAGAAAGAAGAGGAGGAGGTAACTGAATATAACAAAATATTTATTATATTTTACAATCTAGATAATATTTAACTGTAATAGTTCAAGTCAATAAAATATTTATCTATTTATTTATTTTATTAGGCAAAGAAGGCTGAGGAGTCAGACTCAGACGATGAAGACAAGGACGACTCAGACGATGAGGCCGATGAATCATCATCAAAGACTGAAGAAACGGTCGAAGAGTCAAAAATTGAAGAAACTGTTGATGAATCAAAGGTTGAAGAGACTGTTGATGAAAAGAAGAAAGTCCATGTAAATCTCTCTCTTATTCATTAATCAAGTTGTAAGATGGTATGGTTTCATGGTGGACCTAGCCAATGAGAACACGCCACATCAGCAAATGAATAAACTGTTGTGTTCTCACTGGCTGGTTGACGATGCACCGGTGCCATTTGAACATAATATAACGAATACTAAGAATTTTTCTTTTTTTTTGGTTTTCAGGATGAGCTATAAATGCAGCATGGAATAAGGAAATCCGTGAAGAAAAGAGCAAGGGCTTTTCTGAGGATTTTGTAATTTTATTTTTTTTGGGGGTTGACAGTTAGGTTTTGTTTATTGAGAGAAATTGGAAAGTATACAATGTTGTGAACTCTTTTTTCTCTATTTATTTAACTTTTTTCGTTCAATTAAATCATTTGCCCTTTTAATTCCCAAGCAAAATCTGAAAATGTCAAGTATCTGGAACAATTCCTTCTGCAAACAACTGCAGAATACAAGAGAAATTTGCAAACATACCCCTTTGTTTGTACGAATTCGAAACATAAGCTTGAATCATAAATAAATATTGAGACAAAAACCCACCATTATAAATTAAAGCAATTAAAATTAGCTTCAAAAAGTCTTCAACCCAATCCAATGGATATTTTCTTCTTACAACACTGGCAAAAAAAACAGGAAATCTTATGAATCAAAGAGTTGTGAGAATAACTGGCAAACAAGTTACCTTTTTCTTTCCTTCGCACTTCTGCCTTCTTCTTCAAAAAAAAAAGTAGAGGTTAACATAAGTTCAGTGCATCACAGCCTAATGGCAACACTTCTATCAAACTTGAACAAATTACAAGTTAAAAATCAATAATTCACTAATTATTAAAAGTCAAAAAACAATAATCCACTAATTATTAAAAAAACATTAAATTCATTTTTTGGAGGTTCCAAAACCGCCAAAACCCATCACAGCAAGAAACTCCGGATCCACTTCCTCCTGCTCCTCTTGCGCCACAGCCTTCTCTTTCTCCTATAAATACCAACAAAAACCAACAATTTACATTTAGGTCCTTAAAAAAATTAACTAAAATTAAATGCAGAGAAATTTTTATTTTTTATCACCTTCTTCTCTTTCTTTTTTTCCTTGCGGAGCCGCTTCCTTTCTTCCTCCTCTTCCTGATGCTTCTGTATCCTTTCATCTAAATCTAAATAAAAACAATTTTTAAATATTTAATATTTCGCACATATATACATATACATAAAAAAAATTGTAAATTGTTAATAATAATTGTTTTACCTTGTTCACTAAAAGTACCGGCGGGTTTTCGCTTCTTCAGCGACTCAAATCTTTGTTGCACCTATGAAAAAACAAATCTTATTTTTTACTAAATTTTTCTGAATAATTTTGCAGAATTGAAGGATTGTAAACTATGCGGAAATATTATATTTAAGTTAAATTGAAATTGAGTTTAGGAAGTGAATTTACTTGTGAAAGAGACGATCTTTCCACACGCATTGACATGCCTAAAGCTCTCTGATCTGCTCATATAAATAATTTATCAAAAATCAGTTTTTTTTTTTTTGTGTGTGTGTGTGTGTGTGTGTGTGTTGAGAGAGAGAGAGAGAATTACGTTTTTTGCCATTAATGTGATCTAAATAGTTAGCTGAATCCTTAACTACACATTCACAAACCGAGCAATAGTATCCCGCCTGCCAATTTCGAAATTCACAAATAATAATAATAAATAAATATTATACTTATTATAATTATTATTTTGAGATATAAAGTATTCAATGCATAAATAAATAACTCTAACCTGCTGACTCAGCGGAGCGATTGGCGTAATCACCTGCAAACAATAAAATAACACAAGTTTACAAGTGAGGAAAAAAGGTATATTCACACTCTAAAAACAGTATATTCAGAATAAAAAAAACTTTTTTTTAAAAAAAAAAAATGAAAAATAAACCTGAGTTTTGCCGAGTCGAGATTCAAGGTCGACTTCATAATCTCTGTGCTTCAAAGGCTGTCTTTGTACTGGCGGTCCTTTATCTATAAAAAAAGAATATTATCCAACAAAATGATATATTAAGCCCTAATTACAGAAATATAGTTATACAGTTTTTTTTTTTGATAAATTTTTTTCAACTTTTTATAGGTTAATAAAAAAAGAAGGAAAAAAGGTAACTAACCTTTAGATTTATGCTTTCCATCATCCTATCATTAAAAAATATTAGAATATATTAAAAATTTCAATAATAATAATTATTAATTTATTCTAATTATAAAGTTTTTATATACTTTTTCATCGCGCTGGCGGGCTTTTTCTAAGATTTCCTCTTTGTTGAATTTCCGTCTAAATGTATTGTCGACTCCAACCGGCTAAAAATAAAAAAAGGAAAAAAAATCTCATTAATTACTTTTTTGAAATGAAATAACAAAAGTTGTTTTGAGATTCTGAGATATTTACGAAAATTAAAAAGCAAACTCACATTACTTCCCATCTCTTGTTTAGTATCGTCTTAATTTACAAATCCTGAGCTCTCTGAAATAAAATGTAGAGATTTTCATTAGTATGCAAAAATAACTTAAAAAATATCTCAAAATATGTAAAATTAGTATGCAAAAATAACTTAAAAAATTATGCAAATTTATAGCTCGAATCAACTGAATGATGATCTACTAATTATCACAAACTACATCAAACCATGTAATAAAACCTCAAAGGGGAGTACAAAACATAGAAGAATTAATCTGCAAATTAGGGTTGAGAGAATCCGAACTTACCGAACTCAGCAAAGGGAGCCGAATTATTCTCCCAATTAGGGCTTTGGAACCGAAGTTTGAGAAAATCAACAACAAAACCGCACGATTTTGCGCTTGTTTCTGTTTAATCGAGCGTCGATCGAGAGAGAGTTATACCGACTGAAATATAAGAGCGGACGCTGCAGATCGATTTGTAGCTGAAACCCTTACATATCGTTAAATAACAGATGGTAAATTTGGAAACAACAAGGCGGGTGTTTGGTCTAGTGGTATGATTCTCGCTTCGGGTGCGAGAGGTCCCGAGTTCGATTCTCGGAACACCCCTCATTTTTAATGTTTTTATTTATTAACTTTTTTTTTAACTCGAGAAACAAAATTTCAAGATGATATGCTTCTATACCCTTTTACAAATAGTAATTATCATGTATGTCCGAACAAACAGGAAGTATGTTTATTTATTTTTTGTTTTCTCTAGCTTGCTTCGTTCCAATGATCTTTGATATGATTTCAGGGTTCCAACACTTGAGAAAAACAAGATAAAGTAAAATAATTTCATTTCTCATCTGTACAACTTTTCACTCTAAAAACTCAATGCATTAATCATTATCCTTGTATACAACATAAAGAATAAGAATATTCCATACCAAAGACCATACAATCCAAACAACACAAGAGACTAATTATTCACCATGCAAATGTCCCAACATTTCACAACTTACAATTTCATACAACAAGCACTCATTACTCAACCCACTCGATTTCCCACGCGCTTTTCCATTTCGGTCCTCCTGAAATTTTGAATCATTTACGCTCAAAACCAACCATATATCTCGCTGTACAACCACAAGCCCGCATGGCGCACCGAGTCCGTTCAAATAATATCCTCTTCATCATTATCCTCCTGTGATGATTTCTCACTGGACACCTCCAGTTCTCCATTCTCACTCCCACTCTTCAAAACCGGCTGAGCTCTCATCTGCACGGATCTCAAGAGGGCGGTCCGTCTCAAATCCCCGACGTGACAGTAGTCGTTCGGAGAGGACGGGAATCTTCCTTCCGTGTCCGATGACCCGCGACGGGTCGCCACTGACGCGATGGAAGAATTGCAGGCCTGTGCAATTGCCCCGCAATTATTGGAGGAGGAATTGCAGGGGTGATTGGAGGAATGGCAGGGATGTGGAAGGTTTAGGTCGAAGAAGCGGGTCTCGTCGGAGTCTTCAGACATGGGAGAGTATTGCAGGGAGAATTCGTCCCTGGAATGAAAAAAATTGTATGAGTTTGAAATTTCTTCTGAGTTTTGATTCTTTTTTGTGGATTCAATTGGGGTTTAAATTTTTAATTTAGTAAAAAAAAAAAGAGAAAAATCGACCGAGGGAAATAGAGATTTTCAGAATGTTGTGGGGATTCGACGAGGGGTTCCTCAATTGAGTCTCCAAAAGATAACCCGTTTAGACTGGTCGCCATTATCTGAAAAAAAATGAGGAATAAAATGGTATAATTACGTCGAATTAAGAAGTCTTTTAAATTAATTAAAGCATTTGTATTGTTTTCCCCTTTTTCCATGGTTTGTTTTTATTTTTGTTCTTTGATTGAGGATCATTGGGACTAAATTCAGGACAATTGAAGGATGGTTACAAAATGAAGTTTTATTTGAGGCTTAACTTGGTGAAAGATGAAAATCAAGAAACGATCTCTTTCACTCGAAAAATCGAGAAATGAAATCAGAGAGAGGAGCGAGTTTCAAACAAACCTCGCTGAGATAGCGCTTGCTAGAATGGAGATTGTCAATATAGACCTCATCCTCAGGGTCTCTTCCCCTCTTTCCTCCGCCGCTCGCCGTCGGACTCGGGCTGCCCGTCGCCGGCGAAGAAGCATCTCCGCCGCCGCCTCCGGCGATGCCACCGCCCATCTCCTCCTCAAAATCGAAAGCCGTGCACTTCTGCCAACTTTTGACTTGATCAAAGCTAGTCCGATTCTCTCCGTGGCCCGCTTGTTAAACGAAGTGTAAAGCCCATACAGGATCAACTGGGAAACATTACATAATTAATTTGATATTAAATTTTGTTACAACATCATTGTTCGAATAATTTATGAAATTATTTGATATAACGACTTAAATCGATTGAAAGTTCAAGGAATAATTCAACTATTAAGTAATTTTTTGTAATCTTGTCTAAAATTTAGTTTCAAACCTAAAAAGCATTTATCACAAAATATACATTTTGTCGATTTGTTTTTCTTGAAAGAAATATATTCCTTCTCTTTTTCTTCACTAGATAAAATATTCCCTTTTTCATTGCATTGGAAGAAATATTTTTAAAAAAAAATATTCCCTTATCCAATCTTTTTGCAAAGAAAATATTCCACTATTATTGGCTTAATAAACACAAGATAAAAATAAATTAACTCTAGACATGTAAGTAGCATTTCTTCCACAAGACCCCCTACAAATTCTAAAACACCAAAATATACAACTTACTAGCATAAAAATAAAAACCTCCATTAACATCCCTTAAATTAAATAAATTACACAAACACGAAACCCTAATTCCTACCAAACCCCCAATTCCCCAACCAAAAACTCTAAAATTTCACCCCCAATTCGCCGACCAACTCATCAATCAGAAACCCTAAAATATCCCCTTCAATCTCACTCCCGCTTTCAAACTTCTCAATTTCAAAATCGACCCATTTCCCCAAATCAACGCTCATATCTCGGTCAACCAAAAAGTCAACCATCGACTCTTCCTCAATTCCCTTTTCAACCAAGACCTCCTTAAAAATTCCCTCAGCCGATATTTTATTTACAAAAAGGTCCCCCTTAACCCACAAATTATAGCCAGCCCCAAAAAAATACGCGCATTTAATCTCCAAATATTCATAAACGCACCCAAATAACATCTTTTTACTTATTTTTCCATCTTTTTCTTCATCCTCAATTGACTCAAATACCCCTTTATTAATCTCAATTATTATTTTGCCGTCAGAAAATGTCACGGAATTTAGAATTTCTTTGATGAAATCAAGCTCAGGGGTGTTTTTGTAATTATTATTTTGGGAAGAGGCTGTTTCCGTAAATGTTGTAATTGAGGAGCCGGATTCAGAAAACTCGGTTTCTTCTTCTTCATCTTCTATTTCTAAACCTTCATTAAAACGGAACGAATCGAGCGATTTTGTCGCTTGGATTGATGCGCATAATTTGCCTCCTAAAATAAAAAATTAATAAAACAAATAAAGAAATGAATAAATTGAGCAAATAATTCTATTAATCAAAAGAGATTACTAGAATAAGCTAAATATATACAATACCTTTTGAGCTTTCATAGCTCTCAGAAGAATTACAGCTTCCATTCAAAGTCGAAAACGGACTCAGATCATTTACTCCATCACATTTCCTCTCATTTTCCTTCAAAAAAATAAACAAAACAAATCCATTAAAAACCAAACAATACAAATCTCAAAACAAACCACCCATAAAAAACCAAACAAATCAAACCTGTGAATCAACATTCACGCTAGAAACCGATCCATCATTCTCATTCTCTCGAGTCAGCGCCAGCTCATCAGTCAAGCAACTGGAGATCTCCATTTCGTTTCGGTCCTTTTCGACTGGAGATTTTCGGTACGGGGAGCCGGACCCGCTCGTCAGTTCCCTCAGTTTCTGCTCTAATAAAACCCCCAAATAATCTCCATCTATTATATTATTGTTGTTATTATTTTCGCTAGTGGATGAATTGCTGTCCTTTTTGGTAGTGACGTTTTTGTGGAATTTATCGACTGGAGATGTAAATGTGAATGATACGATGTTATTGCTAGTATTATTGTTATTGTTGTTGTTGTTATTTGTACCCGGTTTTTTGGTACTGGAGATATTTCTTTCTACCACTATGTTGTGATTTATACGCCTCATGCTTCTTTTTACCAATATATCATTATTATTATTAATATTATTAATATTATTATTATTATTATTATTATATTTAATATTATTATTGCTGGTGCTAGTGCTTGCTTGGTTTGCCTCGGAAATCGTGCTTAATCTTTTCGTGCGAGAATTGTTTCTATTTGAATTCGTATTTGAATTTAGGTTTCCTTTTAATTGATTTGAAACCCTATTTTTCCCAAAAGAGGCATTATTATTATTAATATTATTATTTCTTTCTCCATTTATTACCCGTTGCGTACCGTTTCTGGTACCGAGCGAGTTCTGCTTCCTGTTATTCTGTACCAGTACCGGTTTTTTCTCATTACTATTACTGCTCCTTTTAGGGTTTGCACTTTCCCTCTTTGGCAAATTAACCCTAGTTTGTGGCAAACTAACCCTAGTTTGATTCTGTACCGACCCATTTACTCTTCTCTTTCCTTTATCTCCATTTAAATCCCCTCCATTCTGCCCAACATTCAATCTCCTATTAACCGGCTTAGAACTAGGGTTTCCCCTCACAAACCTCCCCGAATCATAAACCCTAAACGGACTCAAATTCAAATTCAAATTCAAACCCAAATCCTTCTCGATAATCCTCGACGCCACCTCCATCACCTCATCCGCATTTCTTCCCGAAATAAAGCTCCCATTATTCTTAATCGGCGATAATAATTTATAATAAGTAATCGGCACCATTTTGCCCCTCTTAATACTCTCAGTCTGAAACCTCTCAATCGGGCTGCTCGGCATTTTATTACCAGGCCTCAAAACCACCATCCTTCTAGAAGGTTCCGAACTGGAGGCGTCCAGTTTGGGGTGAAATGGAGGCGAGAGAGATAACGGGTCGGGCTTTGGGAGCGAATCCAGACCCATTAAGCGCGCGACGACACCTGGCGGCTTTTTAGTGGTCGGTTCTTCTTCTGTTACTGAGGAGGAGCAGCTCGTTGGTGCTGTGTTGGGTTTGACTGTTGAGATTACCGTCGTTTGATCCTCTTCTTCCTGAAAAATGTTGAGGAATTTTCATTTTGGGGGAGTTTGAGAAATTGCGGATTTTAGTTTTGGATCAAGTGTAAAAAAATGTTATTTTTGGTGTTTAGTTACCAGGTTTAATCTTGAGATGGATTCTGTGTCCTTTCGGTCTGCAGATTTTTCTGCAGAGATAAAGTGAGTTATTAAGAATATGACTGGTTTATTATGAAATAATGAGAAGAAGAATATTTGTATGTGTATAAATTTATATATTAATGAATTAAAAAAGTACCAGAAGTGGGTGAATTGGCAAAAAGACGCTTTTTGGGTTTTTTAGTTTTACTGCCCCAATCAAAGATTTTGAAGAATCCATTGCTTTTTGAATTTGCTTTTTCAACCTCCATCTTTTTTTAATATTATTATTTTGAGGTTTTTGTGCTACATGCCTTTCAATGCAAGTAAGAATCCAATCTGAAATTAAAAAAGATAAATATATTAACAAAAAGTAGATTGTGTATGGTACAACTAAGTGAAATAACTAGTCAAAATTAACTAAATAAAGCCACATTTTGGGTAAATAGTGAAAATTGTTCAAGATGTATCCTCTTCATTTAGTAACAGTACTGTAGATGTCCATTAATCCACTCAAATAAGCTAAAAGGTAAAGTTTCGGTACAGATCAATCAATCAAAGGGCTAAACACTGTCTCTTCAAATACAGATTTGAAAAAAAAAAAAAAAGCAGCTAAAAAGGGGGAAACAATCTCCTAATTTCACAACGATTCAGTGATATTACTTAATCAAGAATCACACTAAATGAACAAATAATGTGGTTTTTTTTTACTAAATCTAACCGCATTGGACCTCAACTCCTTCAAATCAGCACAAACAAATAAACTCACTACTGTAAACCAAATTACTCACCTTAGATCAAGATTATCTGCAAATCAATCTGCCCAACCCCGTCGTTTAGAGATCTCGCACTGGCGGGCTCGAACTGTAGTCCAAGTTAGGTTTAGGGTTTCGGAAGAGGGGAGAAGGGAAGAAAAACTCGAGAAACCATTAATGGCGACACCGCAAAGCGAGAGAGAGAGAGAGAGAGAGAGAGAGAGAGAGAGAGTGCAAGTGGGAGAGAGAAAGAGAGAGGGAGGCAATTTTTTTGGTTTTCTGAACAAAAATTAAATTTCACTTGGCTTTTTTTTCTCAAGAGAGGGACGTTTTTGCAGATATGCCCCTGGAAAATTGGAAATACTGTACTTTTACGAATGAGTCCATGTTAAATATTGAAGGAATAAAGTAGAGTAATGAGAGTGAAACAAGAAATATTGGAGAATTAAAATCCATCACATCGCATTTGAGACAAATAAATGAACTACACAGAAGTTGTTTCGTACTTAATTTGGATTTATAAACTATATTTTGTTGTTATATATCAATGTCAAAGTCAAAATTTAACAGAGAAATGTCATTCTTCAAAATAAATACAGAAAATGTCAAAGTATTGTCGGTGCTAATTCGTAATATCAATTGCAAATGTTTCAAATTATAAAAATTTTGATACGAGTTCTACAATTCATTTTTCACCCAAAACACACTGGGTAAGAAATTTTATTATAGTTTACCAAGTACATTTATTATTTTTTGGGAAAGATTCATAATCTAGTTACATAAATATTATTGAGTTGTATATTATATACTACACGAGATGTGGAATTATAATTTTGATGTATTTTCAACAAATATAATTTTATTCATTTTTTTTATATATAACATTAGATGTAGACCAATAAACAACCAGAAGTACAAATGCAAACATTCTTTTAAGAAAGCCCCTGAACACCTAATTTTTTTATTGGAAGCAAGCATAAACCTAATTTTCCTGTTAACTAATTTTCTCATAATCATATTTCTTTAATTTGAATTAATTATGTGGCTGAAGCTTATAACATTTGGCAGATGTATATAATATATCTGTGTACCTTAATCATACACCTTAAATGGCTGCCCATTGGGAGAATATAAATCCTCTCTATTTCAGTCAGAACCCCCTCCATCCATTTGTCTTTGGAAGATACTTCATTCGTATTATTTGTTTCATAGTTTATGTTCTTTTATTTATTCATTTTTTTAAGGGTGTTCTTTTATTTATTCATTAGTTATTTTTTAGAACAAAATATTTTCTATGCATTGCTATTGTTGGATGTTTTAATCAAAATGATACTTATAATATAATATTATTAAAAAACAATCCTAGCCGCTAAGCTCCGATCTAGGGGGAGGTGGCCTTTCCGGCGTCTCCCCCGGATCTCATTTTGCTCCGCCCACCCTCCTCTACTCCCTTAGCTCCTCTTCTCCTCCCACACTCGTCTCTATCCCTAGAGTTTCGGCCAAGAAGGCGATTTGCACATCTCTCTCTCTCTCTCTCTCTCTCTCTCTCTTCACATGGAGATCGATGCATGAGAAAGAGGAGAGACGGAGCTGGCTTCCTCCCTAGCAGAGATATCGCACATCTCAACACGATTTGCTAAGAACGTTAAAAACGCAGATCTGGCCAATTGTAGCAGCATTTGCATGTTTCGCTTTTTGCAAAAGTTTGCTCAGCTTCTTCGCTACTGCCAGTCAGTAAAAAGAAGCATCTACAGTGATGTTTGAGGGTGGTATTAGATGTGTTTGGAGACTTTTTTTGCTGCCGGTACGAGGCCTGTTTTCAACTTTGGATCATTTTGGGATTTTTTTTTTATTTTGCAGTGGCAATTTTGGGCTGCTTTAATTCACCTTTGAACTGAAATTTGTGGCTGGTAGGAGGCCGATTCGAGGCTGATTTGATGCCGCTTCGGTGGCTGGTACATACGGGGTTGTGAAATGGGCTGGCACCGCTGAATTTGGCGTGTATATCAGCTGAGAAAGGGGGCCGAGTTTGAACTGTTCTTGCGACTTAATTTTGATTTTTTTGGCTGATTTTTGGAGCTGCGTTGGCTACAATTTCAGACAGCAAGGTAGTGCACGAATTTGCAATAATTTGAGTGTTTAGCAAATACTTTGAGCATGGATTTTTAGCACGAATTTTATAGCACACATTTTATTGCACGGATTGGATCATAATTGTTTAGTACGGATTTTGAGCAATTATTTAAAGCTTAACCCTATGTTTTAGCACAAATTTTGAGCAACTAGTTAAAACTGAACCCTTGCAGCACCCGTCACGGCTATCAGATCTTCCTTCTCCAATTTCGTACATCTCCTCACACCAAAATAGTAGCACCAGGAAATACCTTCTCGACTCTCCGAAGGGAAGAGACAACAGTTCCCCCAAACCATATCATTGGTGACGTCACGATCCTTCTACATCCGAGACATGCACGGAGCTAAAGCAAATTAGGCATATCTTAATATTTTTTATTATTTTGTCGATTAGGAGTAGCATTTACTCTTTAAAGGGTGTTATTTGTAATCTCCAATTTGTAGCAAATTTTTATTTCTTTAATGAAAGTCTTAAGTAGTCTTTTCGGCTATAATTCAAAAAAAAAAAATATATATATATATATATATATATAATATATATATATATATATATATATATATATATATATATATATATATATAATGTAATATTAAACTATACAATCAATTATTTATTCAAACCGAAACCGATCATACTTGTGGCTGCCGATATAATTCATTATTTGATCGAACTCTAACAAGATTTCGCTCGATAACATCTTATATGAAAATAGCTTGAACTAAACCCAAGCTGAATCAATTCAAACCGGAGTAGAACCGAGCTCGTACTAAATATTGTTTGATCGAGTTCATCTCAAGCATAGACTTTTTAATAAAAATCCACAAACTACTATCCTCAAATTGTTACCCGCATTGGTAAATCAAGTCTATCTGCCGTTCTGAAATGACTTTTTTTGAGCCGAGCTAGTTGTAATTTCACAACAACAATATTATTACAAGTTGTCATAGACCGTCAAACCCTTACTACTCCAGTTTGAAATGGATTCAACTCACTCAAGCTCAGTTAATTTATCCACAATTATATTCATCCCATTCATAAAATGGCTCCATTTTGATTTGAAATGGAGAGAGGCAGAAGTCCAACATCACATCAAGATTTAACATGACACCTAACCAAACATTGTTCTTAACTTATACCACAATTATGCAAATTAATCATTGGTATTTAAACACCAATAATCATCATTAATATCTGTGTTTGTAGTTGCCTCTCAATATTTTGTATCTTATGAAACACAAACCTTCGTGCCCATTTTGTATGGAAACTTAATCCTCATAAACATTATACAAAGTTGATTGCTATGTAGTATTAAATTACCACAAAGAAAATTTACCATTTATATTTAACAAATACCAAATAAATATATTACTTTATGCTGTTAAATCAGTAAGTCAACAATTTGCATACTTACTCCAATTTTTCCCCCAAAACACCCTCCCATTGGCGTTTTCTTTTTTCTCTCATAGGAATGTTTGCACAAAAGAGGTTGGTTATTGGCTGTAACTTGTAAGAAATAATTAAATAAATGTTGGTCAAAGATGTTATTATGGGCAGTGAGGCTCTCCTTCAAGCACGTGCTTCGTGTGATTTTCATTTTAGAACAGCTTACTTTTTTGCAAGTTCTTTTTACATATAGTTTTTTCATATATTTGTAGAGACGGTTATTTTTTTATATTGCAAACCTATTTTTTTTTTCATTTTTCTAGACTTAATTTTCATTAGCAAAATCAGAACAACTACCGCTGATCGAAATGGCGAAAATATTAGTTTCGCAAATTAAAAAAACAACCCCATCTTTGCAAATATAAAAAACATATATCATAAAAAGAACTCCAAATATGCATGCAAATAAATCCTAGGCTTCATTACCCAAATTTTAATACTCCTCATTGTAAAAAAGATTATTGCAAGGTCCATAGGCCCAAAATCTCAGGCCCTTCTCAAAAAGAAAAATAAGCAGAAAATTACGTTGTCGCCCCTATGTTATCAAGAAATTTCATACAAACCCTCATGTTTTGATTAAGCTCGGGTTCAGATATAGAGTGTCAGTATTTTAGAGCGCCCAGTAACGCCCGATCATAAAAGATACAATGAAATTACAAAAAAAATATTTTTGTAAATATAAAAGATATAATAAAATTACAAAAAAATATATTTGTAAATTTAAAAATATATTCAAGTAAAAATATATATGTATATAACTAAACTATATGGTATACTCTGCCCCTCCAAAACTGTATATCTTGTCTTACCAGTACTGCTACTCAGTATCACACTTGAGCTCACTTCACTCGACTTCCCCAAACCCTAAACCCTTCTTCTTCTCCCTCTGTCTCTGTCTCTGTTTCTGTCTCGATGATTTCAAGTCGTCTAATCCAAACTCCATCTCTCGCCCTCTCTCTCCGTCAATCCCTTCACGCCCAATCTCCTCCTCTTCCGGCGTCAGCGTTACAACGGCGAAGAACGACTTCGCACGCGGTGAGTTGCTCGGCGAGCGGCGAGAAGAAGGGACTGACGTACAAGGATGCCGGCGTGGACATCGACGCCGGTTCGGAGCTGGTTCGGAGGATCGCCAAGATGGCGCCGGGCATCGGCGGATTCGGCGGCCTTTTTCCTTTCGGTTCGTGTTTTCTTATTTATATTCTTGCTGGTAGTTTTTGAGCTTTAAATTTTGAAATTATAACCCTCGATATGTCATTTTCTAACTGCGAATTGGTATATTTACCCCTAAAAAGGTATACTTTGTTATTCTTTCGCTTTATTTCTATAAGTTATACCGTTTAGACATGAAATGACTAAGAATAAGATTAATTATAAGCTAAATTTTCAAGCTTATATTAAAAATAAATAAATTATAAGCTATATTCTACTTTTGACATTTCATCAAACAGGTGATAGCTATTTAGTGGCTGGTACAGATGGAGTTGGTACCAAACTGAAGCTTGCTTTTGAAACTGGAATTCATGATACAATTGGAATTGACCTGGTATTTATTTATTTATTTATTATTTTTAATTCCAATTTAATCCCGACTTACTTTATATAAAAAAAGTATTAATTTTCAAAATATTAATCAACAGGTGGCCATGAGTGTGAATGATATTATTACATCTGGAGCCAAGCCTTTATTTTTCCTAGATTATTTCGCTACTAGTAATTTAGATGTTGATCTCGCCGAAAAGGTCTTTTTTAATATACTTTTATAAATATTTTTAATTTTTTCCCTACTCTATTCTTACCCTTTTTTATTATTTTTGCAATTTACAGGTAATTAAGGGGATTGTAAACGGATGCCAACAATCCGATTGTATCCTTCTTGGCGGCGAGGTATTATTATCATTATTACCCCCTCATTTTTCCATTTTTCTAAAACCCTGATTTTATTCTTTTTTCATACAGACAGCAGAAATGCCTGATTTTTATGCAAAAGGTGAATACGACCTGAGCGGATTTGCGGTCGGAGCGGTGAAAAAAGAGGCAGTAATCGACGGTAAAAACATAGTGGCAGGCGACGTAATTATCGGCCTTCCTTCGAGCGGGGTCCACTCCAACGGTTTCTCTCTCGTCAGAAGGTCTTATTTTGTTTTAATTCTTTTTTTATTTTATTATTATTATTATTATTATTATTATTTACTCATTCATTATTTGTTTTGTTTTATTTTAATTTTTAATTTTTTTAATTTTTTAATTTATTAAAATTTTATATTAATTTTATTTTTAATATATTTTAAAATTTAAATCCTTTTATATTACAGGATTATTATTTGTTTGTTGGGTAGTAGGCATATTTTTCGGAAGTTTAGGAGTTTGATAAACTAATATGATATATGCTGTTTTTCTAACAATAAGTTTTGGGGCAATATATATTTTTATATTTTTTCTAATTTTAGGGTTTTGGCAAAGAGCGGACTGTCTTTAAATGACCAATTACCTGGAAATAATAGTAAACCAGTCACAATTGGCGAAGCATTAATGGCTCCAACAATTATCTATGTCAAGCAGGTTAGTTTATCTACATTCTACATCATAATTTTATTACTCACGCATTTATTCATTCATTTATATATTTATCTTAATTCAACATATGACTAATTTTAGGTTTTGGATATGATAAGCAAAGGAGGAGTGAAAGGAATAGCGCACATAACAGGTGGCGGATTCACGGATAATATTCCACGTATTTTTCCAGATGGACTCGGTGCGCGGATTTTCACTGGATCTTGGGACGTGCCACCTGTCTTTAACTGGCTCCAACAGGTTTGTTAATTAAATAATAATGATAACTAAAAAAGTCGCGAAATTTCATGCTTGGCCCTGTTCAATGAGAAATATCACAAGTGCCCTTGGACAAGTATGGGAGATTGTGAGAAAAAATTAGAAGGTGAATGATGGCTTTAACATTTTTATAAACAAAATGAATTAGTGTATTTTTTTTTAACTTCACTAGTTAAACTAATTATGGATTTATTTAAACAAAAAGTAGATGGATTATTAAAAAATAGTGTGGTTTCAACATTTGTTTAAACAAGAAAGTTAGATGATGAAGGATGTAGATGATATTTTTCTATGTATTGAACGTTAAAGGGGTATTTACTGTATTTTTTCTGGGAATTTTTGAAGTTGTGCCAAAAAAGGATTTTTTATTTGTTTGAGATCCTCATTATAATTTATTGGTGCTAGATATTATTAGGTATTTGAGTATTTTTTTATCTTTATTGGGTCTGATGAGTCCTGCTATTATTTGCAATTGTAGGCCGGTGGAATTGAGGAATCCGAAATGAGACGCACGTTCAACATGGGAATCGGAATGGTATTAATTGTATCGAAAGAAACTAAAAATAGAATATTGGAATCTTATGAAAAAGCGTATTGTATAGGCGAGGTGATTAATGAGGAGGGAGTTTATTATTCGTAATTTAGAGAGCATAATTTCTCGTATTTTAATAATTTTGAGAGAAACTATGGATAATGAGTTTTCTGAGGGGTTAAAATAAAGCCCCAATTTTGTGATGTTGTAACTTTTAGAATGAGAGAATTTGTTTGATGTACCAATATGTTTGTTTGTTTGTTTGATTTTGATGTTTGAAGTTAATTTACAAACTGCTAATAAGTTTGTAAGTTTGAATAATTTTGAGAGAAACTATGCATGTTAAAATTTTTGAGGGGCAAAAATAAAGCCCAATTTTATGATGTTGTAACTTATCACTTATGTAATGATAGAATTTGGTGTTGATTGTAATGATGTTTTGTTTAATTTTGATGTTGAGTTGATTTAATAAAATTCACTTTATTTTCTGATGGTGTAACTGTATTTTGATGTTGTGCTTAAAAATAATAATAAAGAAGATGCATAAATTAATTAATAAAAAAATAATTAATTGATTGTACGATAAATGAACAGGAAGATACAATTATAAACAATAATAATCTTTTCTATTTTCCTCTCTTAGCAAAATGACTAAAATGCCCTCGGAATTTCAATCCAGCAATATTCTAGTAATTGCTATAACTATATTTTCACTTGAAAAAAAAATTCTAGACTCATAAATCAGTTCCAGAATCAATCCCAAAATTGAAAATAAGATAATCAAATTTAATGAGAATAAGAATTGATTTTGGTATTGATTCTAGATCCAGTTTGTGTTTCTAGAATTGTTCTTCCATTTCATATCTGAATTTACTACTCAATATGATCTAGCGCGTGTAGTCGGTTATAATGAGAGAACATAACAAGCAGAGAAGCCATAAGGAAATATTCTATTTCCCTCTATTAACGCGGTTAATCATAATCTACATGGAAAATTAAGATAGTAAATGTTAGTACAATTAGATCCTTCATAATTCTAATTATGGTTTCAAGTCAAATCTTGATGTTTATGTCGTGCTATAGTATTATTAGCTCTGGCTTAAAAAAAACGTGGAGAGAAAAAGTCTTCCAGTTTTCTTTTGTTTTAATAAAAAACATAAAATGATTAAAACACCTCTAACATTTAAATCAAAATAATCAACAAATGACACAATTTAATTGAAAAAGTTTAAAGGAAAAAAAAAAAGTCTTCCAATTTTCTTTTGTTTTAATAGAAAACATAAAACGATAAAACAACTCAAACATTTGAATCAAAATTTTCATCAAATGACACAATGTAATTGAATATAAAATAAATGACAAAAGAGCTCGTTTAATTGTGGATGACCAAATGCCCTCATTTCAAGCACTCCAAACCCGCCTCCTATCTCAAACTCATTTCATATATACACATATATCCAAAAAATCCCCTAAACAAATGATCAAACAAATAAAATTTACCAGGCAGAGCGAGTCACCAAACATTTGATCCAGCCCCACCCACGTCTGATGGAGGATTTCAGCTTCCCTTCCGATCCGTATGCCTTATACGCCGCCACTCTGCGTCTTCTTTTTGCTTCTGCGTCAGGAGACCACCACGATACCCCAGTCGATTTCTCCCCTCCGTCTGAGGTTGACGATGCGGGCCCCCTCCCAATATCCATTGTTGAAATGAGAGAATATTCAAACAAAGAATAATGGGAGGTGGAAAGAGAGATTGATAAGAGGGACTTGTATAATGAGATATGAGATGTTTTTCTTTAAGAGGGTTGAGGTTATTAATAGGGGACAACGGCAGTTACTTCTTTGAAATTGGATGGATATGGTCCATCGTGGACCGGTCCAATGGGATGGTGCCAGGTCATCAATTTGCTGAGGTGGCTTGTTGTACTTGGATTGGTTTAGTTTAGACTATTGACAGATTGTAACTTTTCAGTTTGTTTTAGCTGGCCATTAATTGGCTACATGACAGCACATCATCTCATTTTGCATATAGCCCTTAAAAGTCTGTATTTTTGTATATTGTTGAAACAATCAACTTATTAAAACGGAGAAAGGAGAAATTCAGGCTTATACACAGCTTATTAACAGCAATTAGCTATATAATCAAACTTCCATTTGCATTTAATTAATGTAAGTAAGGTCCTGTGGTGTAATTCTGATAAATTTCATTAGTGCTGGTTCATAATGCAAAAGTGCCCACTGTTTTTTGGCATTCCCTTTTTAGCATGGTTTTGTTATTTTTTGTTTTTCGGCATAACCCCGCCGCAACCCATTACTTCAACGCGTTGAATTATCGGTTTCTTTATCTAATTTAAGCTAAATAAAAAGGATTAACCATTACACTTCTCACCGATTATCAAAATGTACATCGATTTTTATTTTCTGTAACATGCCTATTTTATCTGTAACTTGCCTAATTTCTATTTACAAAATTAGAGAGATCAGGCAGGATATACGATGGATAACAGAATTCTAGATACATTGTAACTACCCACACAGTGCTAGCTGGAATCAACAGTTTGTACAACTTTATGTATTTTTCATTATATAACTATTGTTAAATCTTAGAAAATAGAAAATAAGAAACAACCAAATATTATTATTACTACTATTAATTAATTTTTTCTTTTGACTATTGCTGAAAGCCGTTTAATGAAGGGGCTCTTTTTCCTCTTTCAAAAGCAAGAAATATCAACTCCGATTAATTATTATATTATAGAATAATAGAAGAGAAAATATTCGGAGCGCCGGCTTAAACAGTACCTAAACAGCGCCACATATATTTATAGATTTTTAGTTATCGACTAATTGAGCTAATTGAAAAATAATACCGTTTATATATTAATATACCTTTATATGTGTTCATTCTATCTTTTCTGTTTATCAATATACTTTTTTATAATTCTGTTATACCTTTCTGAATTCGAACGATACTGAACGCTAAATAAACTAGCGGTACATATCAATTCCCATAATAGAAATGATGACTCTAATTGGAGAACTGTTTTTTGCTGAAATGTTTATCACGTCTATTTGGTTGACATTTTTACTATGTTCAGTTTGATTCCAGTCTCTGACTATAAGAGATTCATATTACAAAAATATATACTGACCCTTCATATTTAATATTAGTAAAAAACTAATTTCCCAAATATTTAATATTAGTAAAAAACTACTTTCCCAAATTATATTATAAAGGGCACAAATTATTCCACAACAAATATTATTTATTTTTTCATTTCAATCCTAGTAAACAAAATCCACAACAAAAATGCAACAATGGATTACACGTCTTTTATAACCTCTATGTTAGATCTTTATTCATCCATCGACCCAACAAACAACATCCATCTATCAAAAATGTTATAACAAAAAATACAAAAAAACCCCAAAAAAGGATCGCAATCACAAAATACGCATGATCACCCCCCTAATCAATTATTATTACAAAAACTCTACTACGAAAGCTCTACGCAAAAACCTGGCTTTGCATTTAGTATTTACACCAAATGATAGAAAAACGCCACCTTTTACCTCCAAGTGGTGTTGTAGTGGTTGACGAAAAACTGAAAGTCAGGATGGTCCACATGGACCAGTCTCAGCCAGTTATCTGCCGCTTCTAGAAGACTCGCCGCCACCTGGATCTCGTCTAGCTCCTCATTGGTCCATATGTTAGTTTTTAGTTTGTATGAGGCTAGACCAAAGGTCGGTAAAGATAGTTTTGTCGGCCTGTTTGTACTATTGTTTATACCTGTTAGTTAGAACATGAAATATGAAAATATATCAAATTAAGTTACTAAACAAATTGCTGATCTATTTATTATTTATACGATAATATCACATGTACAACTGTAAAATCTCAAAAGTATCACGAATAACCATGAAAGAGGAAACATATACATACAAATGTATGTAGATATATGTGATATTTATTGTTTTTCAAGCATAATAAATGTGATATTTTGAGGATTTATAAGGGTAAAAATGTAAAATGTCAATAATAGCAAAACGTACTTTTAGGTGTGGAGAGTGAATGGAAGGTTAAAAAACAGGTTTCAAGGTCTTTTAACGTGGGCCCAGTTGGTATCCGATATATTGGGTACCTAAAACAAAAACAAAACAAAAATTAAATTCATAAAAAAAATAAAACAAAATTATATACTATATAAATTTAAAAAAAATTGAAATTAGGGTTTACCAAGCAACAGAAAACCAACTGGAGGGGAGAAGATCGCAGCTCCTGTATGCCTTCAGATCCGGGAAGTCCTTAGCAAGCTTTGATATCTGTTAATTAATTAAAATAAAATAATTGAGTTTCTAGTTTTATTAAGCAAAAAGAAAAAAAAAATAGATCAAATACCATTTCAAAGTAGCAAATTTCAAATTTACCCCACCAAAACTCAACAACTATTAACATTTTTGTATATTCTTTTAAGCCACATTTAACAGTTTTAAATGATCACCGCAATTAAATAACTTTTGAATCTCAAGAAAGGAGGTGCTTATTTGCAATTTTCAATAATGAAGTATTTTTTGCAAATTCCCCTCCTTTTTATTCTCAACCAGTGTTGCAAATAGCGGTCTGTAGCGGCGCAATAGCGGTGCTATAGCGGTTTCTGGAAGCTAAACGCTGCGCGAAGCGGTTTTGTTGCGGTGTAGCGTTTTTTGACGATTTAGTGGTGAAGCGGCCGCAATAGCGGTGTTGCGTGTGTGTGTTGCGGTGTAGCAGTCTGAATAGCATTTTTGATGAATTTTTTTTAATGGATTTTTTTTAATGGATTTTTTTTTATAGATTTTTTTATAATGAATTTTTTTTAATGGCTATTTGCAACCTTGTTCTCAACACATAAAAAATAAAAAATAAACAAAAGAAAAGAAAAGAAAAGAAAAGGACTTGCCTTGTCAGCCAAAGGTTCTCTTGTGTACGGCAACTCCTTCGCGAGATACTCAAATACCGGTACAGGTGCCGGTACGGTACAAGAATCACTTTCATTGAATCTCACACTTTCTCTCTCTCTACTCTCTTCACTGGAACTACTACTACTATTACTACTATCACTCTCCTCCCCATTCCTGCTCCAAAAATAAAATAAAAAATATTACAACATTATGCACAAATAATCTCATACTAATTGTTTTTTGTAATTTTTCCAAAAAACCCCCTGTATATTCTCAAATTTATGAAAAGAAACTAACTTCGTATTTTAAAACCCGTATTTTATGCAAAATGAAACGTTTATACTAGTGTTTTTTTCAAAAGATAAGGGCTTTTTCATAAATACAAGAAAATATAGGGTTTAAAAAGTTCGCTTGATTTTAATACCTTTGTTTTGAGGATCTGGTGGTATTGGAGTAGAGTTGAATCGCAGAGAGGTACGGTACGTAATACTGTACCACTGATTCATTTCCGTCTAACAAAATCGGTACGCCAGCTCCATAAGCGCTCCATTCTTTAAACGATTCCCATAAATCGTTCAGATTGTAGTAATAACACTCGTCTGTCGATTTCCCGTTTCTGTATCCTTTCACGCCCAACTGTACAAGGAAAAGTTACAAAATTTGAGCGGAATTTGAAGTGGATTGACTGATTTTAGAGTGAAATTTTGAATGAAGACAGATGTTTTGTGCGATCTGTTGTGGCAATTCAACACTTGATCTGAAGAAACACTTCATTTTGATACAAGATTGTGCAGAATTGAATCGAAATAGTGTAAGAATTTCTACCTTAGGCCAGTACTGAGCGCGAACTGAAGGAGTGGTGGATTCAAGAAACCGATCAAGATTGGAAGCGGACGGATCAGGCGACTGTTTCGACGAACAAGCCTCCTCCTCCGCCGACGCTGCCTCCGCCTTGACCTGCTCCAGCGCCGCCCGCTGCTGCAGCTCCAGCTCCAGCAGCTGCTGCTGGCGTCGCACCGCCGGCGGACTGTAGAACCGCTCCACGCCAACGAGTCTCTGCGCCATTGGAGAGGATCGAAGATGAAGATGAAGATGGAGAAGATTAGGGTTAGGGTTTTGAGGCTTTGTGAGGGTTTGGTTTCTGGTTTTGTTGTTGTTCTCTGTGTGTGTTGGTTTGTTTATAGTTGTTATTTGTTTATGCGAGGAATGAATGAATGAGTTTGGATCTGAAGGAGAAGGAGATGAGAAGGTGGGAGATTTTGTAGACCGGTTTCACTGAATCATTGGTCCCACTTGGTTACTGGGCCCGCATGTCTGTCAATAAGGTGTACCAAATTATATGAACCGTGTCCATTGAAGAATATTAGGAAATAAAACGATAGAGGAGAATCTTTATGTAGACTTGGTTCACGGGTTTATGATGAGAAGTCGATGGAGTGAGGATAATGAACACGTAGACCGGGTTCATGTAAGGAGAATCGGAGACGACTGTGGTTCTCCGCCTCTTCCACCCGTTCGGTTGCTGGATTATTTGCAGTTTGGTCCCTTTAAGGTGTGGTTTTTGTGATTTTGACCTTGCGTGGTGTAAAAGATTTGAAAAGATAAAGGGAATTTTGTTCGGCATTTTCTGGTTTGTTTTCCTTTCTTTTTAGTTTGGAAATCAGGATAAGAAGCGGCGGCAATTTTTGCCCACGGGCTTGGGAAATCTTTTCATTTTCTTTTTTGCTTTTTTTTGAAAAAAGAGCGAAATACAATCCTTATAGAAATGAATATATATATTTGCTCTGACTTAACTTGAGATCTCTCTAGGGCAGTTCAAAAGAAAGCTTTGCCTTTCTCATATATTTTTGCTTTTTAAAAAAGTCATTGGAGATACAGCTTTTTAGATAAAACTTTTTACAAAATAACAAACACTACATAAGAATTTTTTATTATTTTAGTTTAAGTACTTCAGATATGAAGTGTTGCAATATGCAAATTTGAGGGTATTATCATTCGATGCGAATACAAATATGCGCACACACAAGACATATTTACTACACAGATTTGTCAATCAAATGCAATTAACCTGATAAAATAAATAATTGGTTACTCAATTAATGTAGCATCGGTAATTAAGAAATATATTTCTTCGTTGGGAGCTTATACTGCGCGACGAGTACTGTAACACCCATGTAGCGAAAGTATATAAAAATTGAAAACAAACAGTATATAAAAAATCCATTCAGTAAAACAGTATATATTTAAAAAAATGAAAATAATATATAAAACATATAAACTGAAAACAAACAGTATATAAAAATTCATTCGGTAAACAATATATATTATAAAAAATGAAAACAGTATATAGCATATATAGAAACGTGAGAAAATAATATATAATTTTAATCCGTCGCTATAGAATCGCTACAGTACTCCCGTCGTGATTTCTCATTTCCCTTCTACTTTTACCACCTATATTGGTAACGATAACTTTTTTGACATCTACAAATTTCCTCAAGTAACATTCTTTTATCATTCATTATAGATAGGGGCCGGCTATGATATAAATTCTACGAGCTCGTGTGGACTTGGGCAAATAATCCCAACGAGGCATCAAAATTCACAATAAATGTTGTCATTCACACTATTGCTCACTAAGTGTTGGGTGAAATTTGCAGAAGAAATATATTTATGTACAAGGAGAATTCATTTTTCAATTTAATGTGTTACTGTAAAGTATAATGATTACATAGTTTTCTATATCCTAATAGTAATAGAATTTCTTCTACATATGTTTGTTTATGTATTTTTTAGTGAAGACATTTTATTGTTGGCTTGAACAATCGAAAACATGGCCCGGTCCTGATTATAGACTCAATCGCAACAGTACTAAAATTCTTGGTCAATTTTTTTTTCGAACGTTTTGGCAAAATTCTTGGTCAATTGTGATGGGAATTGTTGAGTATTAAACTTGGACGTGATGTGACTCACGAGTCACGAGGCATGGACTGAATGACTTAATCATTACACTATAACAATAATGGCAAATTTATTTTTTTTCGAATTGTAGCCAAAAAGACTACTTAGATTTTTATTAAAAAAATAATAAGATGCTATAAATTGGAGATTACAAATAATATTTTTTAAAAAGTTCAAATGCTACTCCTAATCAACAAAATGAAATAAAGTATTAAACTCCGCCTAATTTGCATTGTCATTCCTATTCGTCGTGCGGGTAGGACTCATCACGGATCTTGCTGAGGTTGTTTCGCCGGTAGATGAAGAAGTGTGACGTCACCTGATAAGTGACAAGCGGTGTTAGGGTTTGGAGAACCGTCAACCTCTTCCTCCTCGTTCGAAATTCCAGCCAATTAAGCCTCGAAACTCAGGCAACAGGACACACAATCCAACCGTACCAGTCCCCTTTCACAACTGCACACCAGTCGCGTCCAACCGGCACCAAATAAGCACCATACAGCCTCGTACCAGCCGTGTACCGGCCGCAAAATCGACACTGAATCAACCCCGTACATACCCGTACCAGCCCGACACCAAATTAGCTCGTACCAGTCCTGTACTAGCCACAAACTTCAGTCGAACACTGAATCAAAACCATCCCCAAACAACCTCCTTCAAAATCAGTCCAAAGTTGAACCGAAATTATCCCCCTTTTCCGTCTCTGGTCATGCAGAGAGATACATCTCGTCGCCGATCTTGCAAGAAGAGAGATATTGTCGCAAGTTGTGCAGAAAGAGAGATCCGAATTTGCAGAAGAATTCTTCACGATAAAAAACCAGTTTAGATTTGCTATAGTGCAGCCACGCATAAACAGTTCAAATTTGCAGAAAATCAGTTCAAAAATAGAGCTTGCAGCAATATGGTGCATGAAATAGATCTGGTGCGCGCTAGGTCTCCCAGAGATCCCGTCACTGTACCGAGATCTAGAAAGGTGCAAAGATTATGTTGCTGTACTGAGATCTCGTTGAGGTGCAGAGATCTCTTCTTAGCCGCCGGTCGTCTCGTAGGTAGGTGAAACTCTAACTTACGAGCCGCCCCCTTTTTTGGTTCCTGACTCGGTATCGCTCTGTATTCCAGATCTGTTGCGACTTGCGAGTGTTCAGGGAGGAGGAGAGGGAGCTGGGAGGGATGTTGTTCACAGTTTGATGATATTTAAACCTATTCCGAGCTACTAATATAATCTTGGGAATGATTTTCAAAGCTAGAATAATTCACGTCAAGAAATCGGATATGAAGAATTAGCTGTAAAAGAAACTTCTCAATTCTCCGAAAGACAAGAAGGCGACTCACATCTCTCAAGTTATCAAGTGTTAGAGCACTTCTTAAGTCTTTAGTTTTAAATAGGTTAATTTCATTTTGAGTTATTTTATTTAAATATTAAAATTGAGAAAAAAAATCTTGCAAAATAACTCAAAAACAACTTTTTTCCACTTTTGACTTGGGCTGTAAATAGTGATTCCGTTCCGAACGGAATGATGAATAGTGATTTTGTTCGGAACGGAATCCCTCTGTTAAAACTGTGTGAAACACTGTTTATTCCGTTCTGAACGGAATAATTCCGTCCAGAAGGCAATATTCCGTCCAGAACGAAATGTTTGAATTTTTGAGTTATTCTAACCGTTGTTATTCCGTTCTGAACGGAATAGCTTGTAAAAGGCTCTTTTTGACTTGGTTTCTCTCCCACCTTTAAAAGGAAAAATCCAATCCGTTTTCATCATGAATTCCTCCATTTTCAAAACTCAAAAAGGAATATTTTTTCTCTTTTGGTATGATAATAAATTTACTCAAAAGCTTGTGAGATTAGAGAGAAACTTTGTAAGCTATTTGTTAGAGCTTGTTTGTTAGTTTGGATTGAAAGAAATCTGGTTTGTTAGTTTGGATTGAAAGAAATCTGGTTCAAGTTTTGTTTCATCGATTCGCTACGTGTTGTAAAACGAGCGGTGATTCGAGTCTTATAAAGAAACGCTATTTGGATTAGTGTAAATGGAGCCGAAAGGCAAGGTCCGGAGATTAGGCACTTGTGAAAGCGGAAATGTTCGCTAGCAAGAAAAGAGTGGTTATAGTTCAAGCAACCACCTAGCCGAACTTCGTCAACAAGTTTGCGTGTTTGGTATTAATCCATTTCTCGTTTCTATCTATTTGCTTTCAATTGTTATTATCAATTTGTATTAATACAGCCATAAATTAAAAGTAAAACAAACCAAAAATTGCAACATTACAAAGAAAATTTAAAATCATACTTCCGCACGATTTAGGCCTATTTACCCCCTATAGGCCGTAATTAGTCAACAGGGGAGAGATGCATACGACAGGGAGATGCTAGGTCTCGGTTGCCGGAGATGAGAGATTTCAAAAATCGCTCAAATGGCCTGTACGGAGAGAGAAAACCTTTTGCCAAATCCATAGAAAGAGAGAAGGGGAAGAGGAGAATATCTAGGGGGACGCCGCCGCCGGAAGGGGATCAACCCCCTCTAGATCGGAGATTTCTTTTGTGGCGGCTGCTAGGGTTTTCCAATAATGGCAAATTTAAAAATGATTCAGATCAAATCTTAACAATTTTAATGTTACTTAATGGCACAAGTCTTCTCCATTCAATAAAAAACACATAAAATGCAAAACAATAAAAATTCTCCCAGTCGTATGCAAAACAATTTTATATATAGAGAACATTCATATATTATATTATTACAGAACAACAAAATCATCAATCAATTTTCCGTGATTATTACAAAAAACAACACTGAATAAAATCAACTAACTAACAATACCATTAACCATTTTACCTTTATATTATTGTAATATATATAGACGCTAAGACACACAGTACTTGAATTAACAAATTCTCCTCGAAAGCTTTCTTCCGACATATTCAGGACAACACGACTGCAATAGTCACATATAAAAACACCAAAAGGACGAAAAAAGGCTTCATATCAGCACAATCTGAAGCAGTTGAATCACCAGACGGAGATTGTGGAGTATTATACGTATAATACGGCCCAACACCAGGAGGACACAAACCAGCCTGACCGGACGGTGGAGGCGGTGAAAAATAGTACATTGTTTGAATGGGGGTGGCCGGAGGAGGCGGAGAGAAATAGGGAATTCCGTCTTTGATCTCAACCGTCGATTTGGCGACCGATGGGTGGAATGTGGCTACAAGGAGAAGGATGAGAAAGAAGAGTTTCTCCATTGTTGTGCTAAAGGGGAATGAGAGAAGCAAGAGTGAGTTGAAGTCTGAATCTTGTTATGTAAGGGTACATAACTACATGTGAGAATTAAAAAACAAAATGTACTTACACTTTGATTTAATTAATTTTATTAATTAATGAGTATATATTGAGCCTTATGAGAGTGTAAGCTTGGGATATGAGATGACCACACTCCAAAACGTTGAATAAACTACATTGCTTAGGGAAAAATCAAGCTCAAATCCCCCCTCATTTCATTCCCAGTTTTATGAATTCGCGGAATTAGTTTTCCGTCCATGTTAAACAAAAACATCCAGTACATTAATTCATATATTAATATTGTTTCAGTGCATTTTTTTTTTGAAATACATGTATTTGTCATCCTCTAAATTTTCTTACAATATTAATCATTTGGAACTAAATAAACACAATCAAGATCCATCCGCCACTGATTGGAAATAAAATGCCAAATAGTGCTTTCTCTCTTTCAAGTTTCAACAGGTAAAGTAAATTGAGCTGCCTTAAACCTGATTTTCATTTCCTGATTAATAAGAACTTAATAATGGGACGTGACATAACCGACTAACATGCATGTGAGCCTCCCTCCAATGACGGCGTGCATCTCTCTCGCTTCCTCTTGATCCAATGCTAACTCAATCAGTCAATGTCATGTATAAAGGGTATGTGCTCTGTGTAACAAGTCACTGACAGAACAGGAAAAATAACTCGCTACACGAGTTCACATAACTAAGGACCATAAGGATCTTAAGTCAAGCAGCATTCGTCCCAGATCCAAGCAAACTTTTGTCTAGACTCACTGACATATGGGCCCACTGTAAAGTCAAAACTGAATTCAACGACTTTTTTTTTACGGCTCTGTTCGAAAATAAACCAGCAAATACCACTCATTTCAAAATAATGAGATATCTAACATTTCCGTCACTATTAGCCACTAGTAGTGGCGGAACATATGGATTTTATAATTTTTCAAAAATAGGGTTAATTAGTGAAAAAAAAGTATTCCGTCAATGCCACTGGCGGAACAGGAAAAAAATAATTTTTTCTCAGGAAAAAACGCAAAAAAATTAATTTTTTTTATGTTCCGCCACTACATGTGGCGGAACAATATTTTTTTATACTAATTAACCATGTTTAGCCAGCCAAATGAGAATTTTTTGAAAGAGCTAGAAATTCACATGTTCCGCCATAACACAAGTAGCGGCAAAAATAATAGATATCTCATTATTTTGAAATGAGTGGTATTTGCTGAATTATTTTTGAATAGAGTGGTATAAAAAAAAAAGTCGAATTCAACAGTTAAAATGGGCCTTATTTTTGTTTAAAATACTCGTCCGATCCAATTTTGTCCAAAGCCCAATTGAGAGGCTAAAACCCTAAATCGAGTATACTGTGCAACGAAGACGAGGCGTTGAAACAGAGCTCGAAGGCTGGAAGGAACTCTAGCTAAAACCCTAGTTGCTAACAATGGAGATCGCAGCGAAGAAGAAGATGGAGTCCAACAAGAGGAAACGCGGTGAGAAGACTGTGTCGCACGCGCCGTACAAGGGCGCGCGTGCGCCGGCGGCGGCGGAGAAGGTGGTGCCTAAGACGGCGAAGGAACGCCGCTTGGCTAATAAGGTTTGTTTGTTTTTCGTATGTTTGTGGGTTTGGGTTTAGACGGAAATGAAGTTTTGAGTAATTTGGGTGTTGAGGTTTTGATTTTGTAAATATGTTTGAGTTTGAGTTTGAATTGAAGTGAAGTTTGGTAAATGTGAGGGTTAATTTTGTGATTTTTAGGAAATTGTGGAGTCTAGGAAGAAGAAGAGGAAGCCTAATTACGATCTAGAAAAGGTAATTGAACTTTCTTTTTTTTTTTTGTTATTTTTCTTTTTACTTTATTTTTTCTAAATTGGTGTTTCGTATTTTTTTTAAATAGGAGCTTGCATTGTTGTGGGAAAAGATGAGGTGTCATGACATCACCAAGGAAAACCGATCCAAGTATATTAACCCTTTTAATTTCTTTCTCTTTTTTCTTCTCTTTTTTTTTTTCAAATTTTTTAGTAATATTATTATTATTATTATTTACATAATTTTAGGTTTGTAAGTGAAGCGCTTCGTAAAATGAATGGAAAATATATGGAAATTGCCGGCTCTCATGTCACTGCTCGTGTTCTTCAAGTAACTTTATTCTTTAATCTTTAGTCATATAAAATTATAAATATACCATTTTATTTATTTATAATTTATTTTTAGACATGTATAAAGTACTGTACACAAGCTGAGCGCGATACTGTTTTTGATGCGCTCAAGCCTCATTTTCTCAATCTTTCTCGCAAGAAATACGCTGTTCATCTCGTCAAGAAGCTTCTAGATACTGGTATAATTCCATTTCATTTAAAAATAAAAAAATTATTAAAATTTTTCTGTTAATTTTATTTGATATAATATATTTTTTTAATTTTTTGTAGCGAATAAGAAACAATTTGAGTGGTTTGTTTCTTCTTTACACGGCCAAGTCGCTTCTCTTTTACGTCACTCTGTAGGAGCTGGAGGTAAAATAATTTTTATTATATATTTTATGCATTATATAGTACTTATCTTTTTTTTGTATTTTTTTAGTTGTTGAGCATGTATTTCATTTGGCAAATGGGTCTCAAAAAAGAAGCTTATTGGTCGAATTGTATTCAGCTGAGCTTCAGTTATTCAAAGATCTAACAAAAACTAATTCATCAAAGTAAAGTTTATTCTTATATTTCTAGAGTTTTAGTATATATATATATATATATATTTGATGATTTGTGAAAGTTTAATTTAAGTGTTTTTTAATTTAACAGGTTAGTGGATATAATTGAAAAATTAGGGTTACAAAAATCGTCAGTTATACAACACATGACTAAAGTTATCCAACCTCTTTTGGAAAAAGGAATAATCGATTACTCAATCGTACACACAGCCTTGTTAGAATACTTCACAATTGCTGACAAGGTAAAAACAAAATCATCTTTCTTTAAAAAAAAATAATTATGTTGTACCAATATACCGTTTTATTCTAAATTAATCTGTTTTTCTCTCATTAGACTTCTGCAAAGGAAGTGATTAAGCAATTAATACCCCAAATTCAAGGGACAGCTGGCACGGATGAGACTGAAATAATTAATCCAGATGTACCGCAAAAAAATAAAAATAAAAATAGGAAATTGAAAGAGCCGCTTCTCGTCAGAATGATGCATAATAGAGACGGTTTGAAAGTCGCCGTTCTTTGCATTAAATACGGCAGTGTGAAGGTATTTTATTTTATTTATTTATTTTTAATTATTTTTAAATATAGAGTGATTATGTATATAGTATGAAAGATTTGAGAGTTGAGATGTGTTTTGAATTGTTTGTGAATTTCAGGATAGAAAGAAGATAATTAAAGGAATGAAAGGACATGTTAAGAAACTCGCACTGGATCAATATGGAAGCCTTGTAAGTAAACTTTTGAATTTATTTTCATATTTTGCTAATTCAATTAGATATATATATATATATTTTAATTTTTGTAACTAAATTTCACTTATGCTAATTTTTTTTCTTTTTTTTTAATACAGCTTTTGGTTTGCGTCCTTTCAATTGTTGATGACACGAAACTCTTGTCAAAGGCGAGTCAACCAACATATTCTACTTTAAACAGATATATAATTGAATTCCTTAATATTGTTTTTTATATATTTATTAAATAATTGTATATTTTTCTATCATTTGTTAGATAATTATTCAAGAGCTAATGAAGGTGCTAAAGGACCTCATGTTCGACAAGGTTAACTATTTAATAATAATCATTATCATGTATCACTGACATGTTATATAAAATTTTTTCCTAGATTATAAAAATAAATAAATAAATAAATAATATTATTTTTTTGAAATAAAATCAGAATGGAAGGCGTATATTATTGCAATTACTCCGTCCAAACTGCTCGCGGTATTTGAGCCCTGCTGACCTGGCGTGTCTTAACTGTACCATCCCTTCTCTAAATTCACAGGTCCTTATTATTTATTTATTTAATTTCTTATTTTCTTATAAAAAAATAATATATAATATTAAACTTGTGTGCTTATTTCAGGAAGAAGGAAAAGAGGCTGATGTGGACGGAAAGAAGGATCCTTCTCTGCGTAGAAATGAGTTGTTGATTGGTAGCGGTCTTGCTGAGGTGGCGCCCTCTCTCTCTCTCTCTCTCTCTCTCTCTCTCTCTCTCTCTCTCTCACACACACACACACACACTCACACACACACACACACACACACACACACACACATTTTTTGTTGAGTTGAATTAATTAACATGGTTTTAATATAATATAATATAATTATATTGCAGAGTTTGGTTGGTGCTTGTATAGAGAATGCGGGCCCGCTTCTTAAATCAAACTTCGGAAGAGAAGTCATTTACGAGGTAATAATTAATTATTTTTAATTCCGTAAAACTTGTTTATTTATTTTTTATGTGAAAGTAGTTAAAAACATGGTAAAATTCACCACCAAATATTATGTATGTTCACGCTTGCGTGTAACGTATTTTATACAATAATGACATATACAACTATAACATACATTAAATAAAATTCCTTTTATTTTATTTTTCTACTCATAATCAAAGTCAAAATATAACCTATTTTAATGCATTTTTTATACAATTTTACTGTATATTTATAACTTTTTTTTATAAAAATACAGGTGGCGGTAGGTGGGGCCGACAATATTTTGAAACCCCTCAGTTCAAAAACCGAAAAATTACATGAGAAAATATCTTCTTTAGCTGCTTTACAAAAGAGCAGCGCGGATTCCGAGGCGGGAGAAGAGCACGTTTTCCAAAACTTCCATTCGAGCCGTACAATTCGCAAATTGGTCCTTGAATCTCACGAATTTGCGGTCTCGCTTTGGAAAGGCGGACTTGAAGGGAAATGTGAGATGTGGGCCCAAGGTCACAGGTATGTATATACTTTGATATCAGTATACTCTTTTATGTGTGCAATGTACCGTTTTTTGTGTATGTTAGTACCATTTTGGTTTGTGGTGTACAAATGTACATCTTTTTTTTATGTATTGGTAAGCATTTTTACGTGCTCAATGTGCAGATGATATACAATTTACAGATATAAAATATCAAACATCAATATCATGTACAGATGATTAAACGACTATTATCATTTGTGTGATTTATTTGGTCTTTGAGTATTTTTGTTTTGGAATAATGATGCGAGTTTATTTATTCTGAATTTAATGCAGTTCGAAAGTGATTCTTGCGTTTCTTGAATCTACAAATGAGAAAACAAGAGAGCTCGCAAAATCGGAGCTCAAGCCCTTGATTGATTGCGGTGTTCTTAAAAATCCAGAGAATAAATCGGCTGAAAAAGAATGAGTTTTTTTTATTTTTATTTTTGTTATTTATTATGCGTTCTCTTTTTGTTTGTTTGTTCTATTGTAATGGTGGTTTGGCCATATGAATTTTGAGTTTGTAATGACATATTTATGAGGCAATTTTGTTGAATTTGTTTTAGTAATTTTTAAGAACCTAAAGCTCTTAATGTATGTTATTTGTTCTCTGATTTCTAGCATGCTATAACAGGTTAGATTTAAAGTTTTGGCTGTTTTATTTTGTATGCCCATAATAGGTGTTGTATACTGCAAAGCTATATTGTCAAAGTTTATTGATTTCTTAAAAGTATATTTGAGTAAAAGAATATATAAAATATCAACGAAGTTTATTGATTTCTTATTGAGCAACAGGAATGATAGCGACGGCCATTTCTCAGTATGAAATGATTTTTCAAATAAATTAAAACTTATATTAATCCCATAATAACAACACTAGACACAAAATTCTAATTGACATATATTCTTAATTTTTCTGGGACTAGTTAAAGTAATTGGAGGTTCTAAACAGGTGGAGTTGCAGAGAGCTCCAAATGGCACTGCAAAGAATGCCGCTTCTATCTGTCAGCGTAATAGAATTAATTTTCTGATAATTATCATAATAAAATTGATTTCCTCCAATATTTAATATTGTACTCGATGTTATATAATGAATTATTATGATAATTTTAGCTACTCAATATATTTGTTTAATATAGAACTCTCTCATTTATAATTGAAATTCATGTGCTTATTGTGATCAATCATTAAGAATGTGCCTCAAGGCCCTCAACTATTTGGTTTTGAAATGCAAAATGTGTCATGTTCTAGTAGGTCATACAAAACGAAAATCATGAAGCCAATTATATAACGAAGTTTTCTGAAATAAGGATAAAGGGGCCTTTGAGCCCACCTTAGCATAAAATAATCCTCTCAGAAACTTAGATGCTTTGTTATTCAAAACATGACTATATGTTAGACAATACATCTAAATATTGCTTTTATTAACATTAAAAAGTGTAATAAAGTCTCAACCAAGAATTGACAACTAACTTGGACTATAATCAGTGCAAAAGGCCAACAAACCAACTAATGCAATATTTGACAGCTTGATCTCAACAGTTGGATCAAAGTACATACTATTCATTACTTCATCAAATAATACTAACTCATGAATGAAGCATACCAAAGTAGGGTATAAATCTAATTTTGCATTGATAAGACTTCCGTCAACTTACAAATAGTGTAGAAAACAAGAGAGCTTGCCAAATCGAGCTCCAGCCTTTGATTGATCACGCGTGGTGTTCTTAAAAATCCAAAGAATAAATCGGTTGAGAAAGAACGAGTTTTTAGGATATATTTTTTATATTTATTATGTTTTTTTTTTGTTCGTTTATTCTTTTGTAATGGTGGTTTGACAATATAAATTTTGAGTTTGTAGTGACATGTTTATGAGGCAAGTTTGTTGAATTTATTTTAGTAATTTTTGAGATCCTAAAGCTCTCTTAATATATGTTCTGTATTTTCTAGAACGTGATTGTTTTTTTTGTGTTGTTATATTCTGTATGCCAGTGACGAAAGAATTGTTATGGCCTGCCAAAGCTATAATATAAAAGAAAATTATTAATTTCAGAAACTATAATTGAGTAAAAGGATTATATACAGTGGATTGTTATTATATCAAATATTATGTAGACATAAACAGTATAATTCATCCTAGACACTGAAGATAATCATTACTCCATAAATATCTCAACAAATTTCTTTTGAAACCACCTGTACAAGCTCAATGGACTTTTGTCCACTGACTCAAAAAAGAAAAAGCAAGAAAATTTGTAGAAACAAAAAGTGCACAAAGCTGGCATTGCAACTCTATTGCTAATTCCATAACTAGAAAATTGGAAAAATAATAATATAAAAATAAACAAAAAAGAAAACAAGTTCTCGTAATTTATGTTTTATAAACCGGCGACTCAGCTTGAAATCTTCTCCTAAAGCTCTGAACTCCACTTGCGTGAAAATTCCTCAAATCCTTCGCATTCTCATTACTTAAAGGGCCATGAAAATGCGGATAATTCGGATATAAAACCTTATTATTCGGATTAAATAACGGATATCCATTAATAGAATTTTTTTTATTATTTCTCAAGCAATTCTCTATTACTTTGCATTCCTCTTTCAACCTATTTTGAAACTCTTTAAATGCGCTAATAAATCTCTTTGATTTTTCGGACGTGTTTGTGCTCGTTTGAGTTTTGGTTTTTGAACTTGGATTTGGATTTGTGTTTTGAGAGGATTTGAATTTGGTGTAGCATTCCATGCAGAAGCTTTTGCGTCGCTCTGAATCGAAATATCTTCTTTTGGTTTTATCAGAGAGGCATGAGTATGCCTAAAAATTAAAAATAAATTAATGTTTAAATTAGAGACTGGCGAATTTTTGTATACAAAGAAATATTAAATAAGGGGCAATTCTTTCTGTTTACTTTTAGTTCTTAATATAAGCATATCTATTTTAGTTTATTTTTCTCTTTAAAATATACAATGTAAAAAATGTTATTCTAAGCATGACAAAAGACTAAATTGGATCATCGTTTCTTAGCTATACATGTTAAATTAAGTGCTTCAACAAAGTTCTTATTTTCCAAAAATAGAACAGTAATAAAAGCTATATTTACTTCAAATCACCTCTAAAAGGCTCAAAATAGTGCATCACCTCTATTCAAGATTCCAATTTTTATCTTTATTTTTTTGAATAAAAACATTTTTTTTGTTTCTATTCATCATGTTTCAAATTTGAAAGAAGATTCCACATACCTCCAAGACTAATTTGAATGCAGAATCTGCTTTCTGATGCTTGTTCTTGTCAGGATGAATTTGTAACGCTTCAAATATATTAAAAAAACAAATAAGCAATCAAGTAAAATCATCTCAAAAACACAAAAAAATGAAATATTTTCAAGAAATTTAATTATACCAAGTTGGCGGTACTTCATTCTTATCACCTCCTCTCTTGATTCTTCATCAATCTATAAAAGATTAAAAAAAATATGTAAATTTCAAGTTATAATAAAGAATTATGTAAAACGAAATCAAGAAAATCAATACTATAAATGTATATTTCTACTCAAATATGAGAATTATCCATCAAAAAAGAAGAAAAAACAAGAAATGGAAAGAAAAAGAAGAAAAAAAAAAATGAAAAACTCACTCCAAGAATGAGGTACCAATCAAGAAACACGAATCTTCGATTTGTGTGGTTTTTGTGCTGGCATGAAGAAAAAATTTCAGAGGCTGCACAAACAAGCCCGACAAGTTTTTCTTTTGAATCCATTTCTAAAATTTTATTTCTCAAGTGGAGAAAAAAAAAGGTTAAACTAAGCTTGTTTCTGAAATTTCTGAATCAGAATTCAGAAGCATTGATTGATTTCATCAGAGAGAGGGAAAGAGAGAGAGAGAGAGAGAACAGAGGGTTGGTTTAAAGGGTGCTTTTATAAAGAAGGTATATATAGGGGCTTAATTGCAAATATGACAGAATAGCGCGCTTTGCGGTCTTTGATTTTGAAAGAGTGAAAATTTTATTGGAATGAACTAATTCTATTTTATTAAGGGGCAACTAAATAAAGTTATTTTAAGTGTAACAATCTTTTTTATCTATTATATGAGCATTTATGAGTATATAATTTGCCAGGAATATTTTATTATTTGTATTTATCTATTATATGAGTATTTATGAGCAGATAATTTGCCAGGAATTATTTTATAATTATTCATTTTTGAAAATATTTAAGATTTCAAACGTAGTGTTTTAACTTTTAATTATTAGTCGTCATGATTTTTCCCAACAAAACAACATTGAGAAGTGTGACGTGATTCTCTCCTTTTTGTACTGTGTCTATAAAGTGGTTGGTCCTTGAGGGAGCCTTGAGGCATAATGTACTGAAATTTTGCAAAGCCCCTCATTATATACTGATATTTGTGAAAAGGTCACGTCTGAAAATTTGTCAGTCTTTTATTGTCAGATTATTTTTCAAGACTACCAGTCTTTTATTGTCACATTACAGCATATAAATTCATATATAAGACTATTGAATTCATTATTTTGTGCAATTTTGACATAATGTTTGAGTTTGCTCTTTTTTTGTGTGCACATTTATGAATAATAAATCATTCTTCTGCTATAGATTTAATGTACAGGCCTTCAGCTACTAACAACTTTTTAAGTCTGAGACAACCACATTAAACTTTTACTTAAAAACTTGTCGAATTCAAAATTTATCTCAAATATTATGTATGATCATTTTTCTTTCTAATCATATATTCTAGGAAAAATTAAGGGCCCACCTGCTAATATTCTAAGTTTTGCCAGCTTGATGGAAGTTTCAATAGGATTGAAAAATTAAAATTTAAAATTTAAAACGAAATCATACTTAAAAGTCAATAATATAGTTGGAAGCACAAGAAAAAATAATTTGACATAGGTTTTCACTTTTTCAGACTAAAATGTCAACAAAGAATTAGGTAGAAGCTATTAGATCTATGGGTTTGTTCATATATTTGAATAAAATAAACAATGGATGCATGTAAGACAAATATTATGAGAATGTACGAAAATACCTAAATCATTTATTTACTATTTATTTAGTCATCTATTAGTACAACTACAAATATAATTACTCAAATAATTTACAAAATTCATTCCTCCAAACATAACACTACCAAAAACAACTCACAAAGCAAGCCAAGTACAAAAAATGAATAATATTAATCAACAAGGGCTAAAATCCAACAAATTACAAACTACTCAAAGTAAGCCAAAACAAATCAAACTTTAAACACAAACCCTAAAACCAAAAAAAAGAATCAATAACAAAAAAAATCAATTATTCACACAAACCTACAAATCAATCAAATCATTACTTGTACAATCTTTACCCACTTTTTCAATTAACACCTCCAAAGTATCTATATAACTCGGCATGTAATGATGCTCCACCATATTTGGCGCGAGCCGCATTTTTCCATACAAACCCCTATGAGTTTCATAAATCCCAAAAGTATCCTTATTCTCATTTTCTTCTTCTTGATTTTCCAACACAACCATGTGAAATATTCTTCCAGGAGGGTAAAACTGCCTTTGGGCCCCACTTGTCAGGTCCGGTCTATTTTCCGCTTCGGTTTTTTCTGGTTCGGTTTGTTGTGAGTCGGTTTTTTGTGGTTCGGTTTTTTCTTGGTTTTTTTGTGGGTTTATTACTTCTTGTGTTGGAGGAGATGTGTAGGACGAACAAGCATGAGTAGAGCATCCATTAATTATTATTCCGTTTGATTTGGGAGAATCTGAGCCGTTGATTGTAGGTCTGATCAAAGGCTGAGATTGAACAAAGCAATTAGCTACAGATATCTTAATTTAATAATTCTTTTATGCCATTTATTTATTCATTTTTTATATATTTTTATGCCATTGATTTTTATTTTTTTATAAGAATAAAAAAATATTTTTATAAAAAAATTATATATATATATATATATATAGTTATTCCATTTATTATTTTTATTAATTATTTATGTATTCCGTTTATTTATTTTTATATATTTTAATAAATATGAAAAAACTAAGTTAATAAATAAATGGGAAAGAAAAGATAGATGTATGTACCTCAGCGAGGCTAGATCCGTTGCAATGGACCAAAGAATAATCGGGCTTTGAAATTGAAATGGATGCAAAATGTGACTTTATATTGTTTAAATGCAAATTTAAACAATCGAAAAGTTTGCTAGGTTGCATGTTTTGCCTTATATTGTTCCTCCGTGATGATGCCATCACCTTCAAGACAAAAATAAAACTATAAAAATATAAAAGAAAAGAAAAAAAAATGTTCATGAGCATTCAATCATTCTTCTTTATTAATATCCCTTATATTCTGTCCTTAATTACTAATTATTGAATCATTAAATAAATTAAAAAATTGCCTCAGATCGAATTTTGGCAGTAGAAACTTTGCAAAAAGACGGAACCACATCGTCCTTATTCACAAGAGAAGTAATAAACTCTTTTCCCGCTTCCGCTAATTCCCACGTCATACATGCCGCTACAAAAATATACAAATAATTTAAACAAATTAAAAAAATTAAAAAGGAAATTAAATAAATTGAAATAAAGTACCTGGAGCGAAAGATATACAGGTGCAGGACGAAAATTCCTCACGCTCGCGAAGCATAAGCGTTAAAATAGCCGCTATTCCAGCCCCCATTGAATGCCCCATTATCTATTTTTAATAAAAAAAATATTATTAATAAAAAATAAAATTAATTCTAAAAAAAATATTAAATGTAAAAATCAGTTTTCTGTTTGGAATTTCTGATAATCCGATAATCTTTTCGCAATTTAGCCATAATGCACGAGTTATTTAGTTTTTTGCAATTTCAGCAATAATGCAAGGGCTTTTCCAAAATTTTCAATAATGCAGGGTTCTCTTGGTAATTTCAGCATAATCCAGGGGTCTTTTTGTGACTTTCCCTTCAACTCTCACCTTCAATTTATACGAAATTTCCCAACAACCTCATGAAGACAGGGCACCGCCAGCTGGCAGATCCACCTGGCGGCCGTCAACATTCCACAATGCGCATGACCCAATACCAAATTTACGATTTTGCCCTCACGTAGAACCACGTGGTGGAACGGGATTTTTTGTGCAAATTTGCATCAAATAAGGGTCACTTTTTGCCTGACTTTATATTCAGGAAATCTATTTACAATTAACTACAATAACTAAATATTAATAACCATATTCTATCAATATTTTTAATTAATTAAATCTATTTATATTTGATTAAATAAATCTATTTATATTTGAATATTAATAATTAACCATAACAAGAATACTCCACCAACAAATATCAACCACAATAACCAAACTATTTTAATTTTCACCTTCAATTTATACTCAGGATATTTCTCAACGAACTCATGCAAACACGGAACCGCCAGCTGGCAGATCCACCTGGCAGCGGTCAGCATTCCACAATGCACGTGACCGAGCACCAAATTTACGATTTTGCCCTCACATAAAACCACGTGGTGGAACAGGATTTGATTTTTAGTCATAATACAAGTTTTTTTTTTTGTGCAAATTCGCATTTTTCACCCGACTTTATATTCAGGAAATCTATTTATAATTAATTACAATAATTAAATACTAATAAGACTCTATCAATATTTATAATTAAATATTGATAATTAATCACAATAACTAAACTATTTTACCTTCAATTTATACTCAGGGAATTTCCCAACGATCTCATGCAAACAAGGAACCGCCAGCTGGCAGATCCACCTGGCAGCAGTCAACATTCCACAATGCGCATGACCCAATACCAAATTGACGATTTTGCCCTCACGTAAAACCATGTGGTGGAAGGGGACTTCGGCCCCGCTGGCGGCCGTGAGCCTGTCGGTGGCCGTGGTGGCCCCGCGGATTATTAGTAAGAAGGATTTGGCGGTGGGGCAGCGGAGCAGCGTGAAGGACGGCTTCATTAGCTGTGGAGAGAGAAAGAGAGTTAGAGAGAGAGAGAGAGAGAGAGAGAGAGAGAGAGAGAGAGAGAGAGAGAGAGAGAGTGAGAGAGAGAGGGTTAGAAGAAATAAATCATGATTTTGTGATTAAAATTAAGGTCAGTTTGAGATTCGGTGATGGAATTAACTAATTCAGAATTAAATAAACTGAATCATAATTGGGCCAGATCGGGTGAAAATTTGAGGGTTGATTGAGGCACAAACAATTAGGCGATTTTGGACTAATTGAGGGCAATTTTTTTTTTTTTTTAAATGAGGGCAAACTGGGTTGAATTTCACGCTTGATTTTTTATCCGTTCACCCTCAATTAATCCAAAATTGCGTAATTGCACCTCAATTAGCCCTTGAATTTCACTCAATTTGGACCCAAGTACAACTACACCTCAAAAATTCTAAAAATTCACCAAATCACCTTGCAATTACCCTAAATCAACAATCATTTTATTTTTCTTTAAAAGTTAATAAATAAACAGAACGGATACTTACGCACCCTCGCCTTAGGCTCATGCATCAGCACGTGCTCGTCCCGATCGTAATTCCCGAATTTCAGAAAATCGGGAAACGGTTTCTTGGAAAAGTAAAAGCAGAGTTCGAAATCCCGCAAGAGCTGAGTCAGCAAGGATAACGCTTCGCGTCCTTTTAATTGCACGCAGTTCTCTCCTGTGTATTCGTGCTGCAAATTACCCTGCGATTTTGAGGAATAATAAAGTGAATTGGAAGTAATGAAATGAAAGTAGTAACTTTGCTGAAAGAATTTACTGAAGAAAGATTGCAAAAGAAAAAAAAGAGATTTATTAGTACACCATGAATTTCCTACAAAAGTTGACTTTGCTTATTGGATTTTCTAAACTTTTCAGATTTTTTGGACGAGGAATTTTATTTATAATATTACAATATTCGTGTAAAATCAATTTAAATGTACGAGATTTAATCACAAAAAACACTAAAACAACCACCAAAATTCAAGATTTCCCAGTTTACATAACCTCAAAGCAAATTAAAAGGGAAGGATAGATTTGAGTAATGTTAATTCAAGACTAAAATTCAACCACATTATCTCATTAGAACCATTTCTCCATCCAAATTCACCTCTTAACAAGAAAAAACACTAAACTCTAAGCTCAAAACCGATACAAAATCTCCAAATCTCAAAATTCAAAAGACGCTTCGAATATTATCAAAAAAAAAAACGCACAAAGAATTTCATTCTACAAAAACAAAAACAAAATCGCATAAAGAAAATGAAACGAAGTACAAACACTCAGTCACGATCCCCAAAAAATCACAAAAAAAATAAAATAAAATCCAAACTCAACAAAAACAACAAAGAAAAAAAAACCTGAATTCGCATCTGGCGCTTGATCCCAAAAGCAATATCACCAATCGGCCACTTCATAACAGTCTCGCCGCAAGCAAGCATCAGCGTCCTGGCCGCGATCGCCCCCACCTCCATCCAGTTCGCCGGGGGCAACTCCGGCCAGGTCTCCTCCTCCTCCTCCTCCTCCTCAATCCCGTCTGTTTCATCATGTTGCGACAGGCGGCAGATCAGCGCCAAGTACAGCAGCACGGCGCCTCCGGCCGCGGCCACCGCCGCCTCCACCGTCGCCATTGATCTACTGTCAGAATTCAATCCAACCTTGATATACTATTTGTTCGAATTCCCTTTCGATTTTGGAGCTCAGACTCGGAGAGAAGAGAAGAGAAGAGAAGAGATCGTCCCGCGCAAAAAAGAAAAGAGCTTTCTTTCTTTCTTCTCTTCTGTTCTGTTTTACTTCCTGATTTTCATCCTCGTTACTTAATTGTAACACTATCCTTGGAAAAACTAAAATCTTGTTGTGTACCCCTGATTGATAAAATATTCATCACATTATCTATCACCTTATCATATTTTTTTATATCATTTTAAGTTGTCTGTTATGCTTTTGTATATATTTATTCTAATTTTATGTATATCGATGTATTTTTTATAATTATGTTATATCTTTCTAAATTTTGACGATACTGATGACAAATAAGTCAGTGATGCGTATCATGTGTCTAATATAATATGTAATTGAAAAATATTTATATTTTATAATAGAAAATGAATGTAATGACACGTAGAAAGCATATTCTTAATTGTTCATTGAATACAATGTAAATAAACAAAGGAATCATATGAACTCTTTGATTGAATAAAAGATAAGAATTTTTATTTTATTTTATTTTATAGAGAGTGCTCAAAATAAAAGATAAGAATTAGCTAGTTGGTATTATATAGCTAACGTTTGTTTATCAAAACTAAAAGTGCTAAACTAGTTGTTAACTAAAGATAAAAATATATATTATTTTATCATATTACAGATTAAAATTTCATAATATATGAAATTATATAATTTCACTATTTTATACCATCAAGGAGACCTCCATGAGGGCCATAAGGGGCAATGGGGAATATAAAAGTTTTAAGGGTAATATGATTATTTGTATGTTTTCGTGTCGGCCAGTTTCATTTTTTTGGATGACGTTTCCTGAATTCTGATTCGTTTCAGCTTCAGTTCAGCTCAGCCTTTTTTTTTTTTGCAAAATTTCATGTACCCCTAAAGAAAACCAAAATATTATTTTTGAGGTATACACCTGTGAAAGTGAAAATATCATGTATAACCTTATAATCATGAATATGTGGTCTATACTTTGTCTGTCATAATTTCTTTTACAAATGGCTACCTATCCTATTTTTTCCATACATGTATAAGCAACAAATCATGATGTAGTGATAATTAAAAAGAAGATATAAACTTTATTTTGTATGTGATATTTATTATGTAGTTTATAGGGTATATCCATGATATTTCTGAAATTTAAGGGTTTAATAAATAAGATTTTTTTTAAACAAAGGAAAAAGTTTGTGCACACAAGAATACAAGTTTCATTATATATGCTAAAACTTAAAGCTAAGAAAACTTTTCATGATGTATGGCATCTCTAACGTGTTTTTTAAATAAAATATTCCATAAATAGAGAATATGTTTTAAAAATATTATGGTTACAAATTAAAATTAATAATTTGAAATCCTTTAATTATATTATTTTTTTATAAACTCAATTGTATAAATAAACTTTAAATCATACTAACGTTCAGTCCTTTGAAATCAACGTCTAAAATAATATTCTGATGGTCAAAATTTCACTTCATTATTGATCAATATTTACTCCTAGTACTTCCATTTTATTTTTAACTTAATAGTATATTGAGTTAATATACTATTATGTATTAATATGTCACATACTTAATTATATAACAGTTGTAAACTTATTTGAAGTGCCAATAATGGTGCATATTGGATAACTTAAATACACGAAAAATATAAAAAATAAAAAATCCAAATCATGTTCTACCAAATGCACAATCTCAGCTGAATAAAATATTGAAAATACAGCGGGGCAACCACATATTTATTTTAAAAAAAATATAATTATGAGGCCATTTTCGTAAAACTGCCTACAGGATTTTGGATAGAAATGGATACATGCCATCACTGTCAGTGGGGTCTCATGACAAAATCATTGAAGCCTGACCTTTGAGAACCAATTATTCAAAAAAAGGGAGTATTGTATGAGATTCCATGTTGTAGCTCATGATTGAAGCCTTTATATTTTGTGTTTTTTCTTGACAAATTTCTATATTTAAAACTTGATTTTTTTTCAAATAGTAAGAAACTTGATTTTTTTTTTGAGGCAACTCATTAGATCGTTAGACTTGCTAAATATTAAAAATATTGAGCTAAATGTGTTTATCGTGATTCGAACTTAATTTTCTTTCAAAATTGACGAAATGTCTCACCGCTTGAGCTAATAAACTTTATCAATAAACTTGATTTTGAACTTATTTCTTTGACTAGATTGGCATTTTTAAATCCCGTGAACGTAAAATGGAATTTCAAATATTGCCCCAAATTTATGCAGTCAGTTTTTATTAATACATTAATCATAAAACATGATATGTAATTTTTGTTAGCCCGAGACGGGATTTGAGATTTCATATCATGTTTTATTTGAAAATTTAAGTTGGATATGAAAATTTTCATTTTTTCTTGTTTTGGAAGATGACTATTATGATTCAATCAATGGAAAAAAAAAGATAAAATATAAATAGATGCACAGAATGTGAGTATGTGACACTGAATATATGAAATTGATTGTTAGATGAAATCTGCATTTCACTGTTTTGCCTTAATGGCTAAGTTGTGGCTTTATCATTTTTTTTTTAAATTTAATTCTATTGCTTGTCGCCTCCTGACCAGTTACCACATGACATATCTTCTCAATTATTTTTTTGTTTTATCATATATATATATATATATATATATATTTTTTCAAGTCAGAATCCATGTGCAAAATTGATTCAGGAGTCTATCAATGCATTGTATAATTTGTATTGCTTAAGAGATAACTGTACCGGTCAGACCATACTGGTACATTACAGACATTTGAAAATGAAATAATGTGAAATATAATTTAAAATATTTAAGTATTAAACGCATATATAAAACACCATTGATTTTTTTTTTTGCTAAGAAGGTAAAATAATAATTTTGTCATAAATTAATATTTTTGCACCAACCGGGATTCTAGCTTTGAGATCTCAAACTGAAACTTATCTCAAACATATATCTTATTTATAACTATAATATACATTTTCCTATTAATACAAAATTCAGATTTAAAAAAATATATATATATTTTGAAACGGTATTCAATCTGTATCTGTGTTGGTACGAGAATTATTTGCTATCATATATCATTACAGTTTCTATAAATAATTAATATTCTTCTTCCAGTTATATCATTACAGTTTCTATAAATTCTCATTACGAGCACAAAAATTTTCATAATACAATTTAAAATTTAAATTCATAGATTCGTTTATTTCAACTTGAACCAACACCATGTAAAATCAACTAAATATACAAATCAAAATTAAAATTTTAATAAAAAAAAATCTAATATTAAATTTAAAATCTTTTTATATCCACATCTTATTTTCCATGCTCATCAATTAATAATTCCAATGTCTCAATATAATCAGGCATGTAATGATCTCTTATCATATTACTTGCCACTCGCATTTTCCCATAAAGGTCCCTCGGATTTTCGTAAATTCCAAATTTTCTGTCTTGAAGAGAAACCATGTGAATAATTCTTCCTGGAGGGTATAACTGCTTATTGTCCTTCAATGGAGGACCAAAATGTAATTCCGTCGATTTTCTTGTTACAATTTTAGAGTTTCTTTGAAATGTTGTGAAATATCTGAAATTATTCACGAATTTTAGGTCTATATTAGATGAATGAGATTGACTTGATTTGGTACTAGTCCCCACCTGTCATTATAAATATACATTTTAGCGAGTAGAAAAAAAAAGAAAAATAAGATAATAAAATAATATTCAGAAAAAATGAAAATAATAATAACAAAAAAAGCAAATTTACGTGGGTTGCTATTACTTTGTATTATATGTTTGGTTATTTAATTAGAGAGATATATAATTTACAATAGGCTATTTATACCATATTTAAGTTAAAGTGCCAAATAATATATTATATAAATAGCGAAAAAATTATAAAAATAAATACTTGAGTAATATTGCGCTCAGGGCATAGAACCACGTCATTATCTGTGATTTCGGATCGCGCCCAACAAGATTGTATGAAATTTAATTGGTGTTTAAAAAGTTTATAAATGGCATTAAGAGGGGTTCTGTTTTTATCCTTCATTTCATTTTCCCATGACAATCCAACCTAAAAAAAATTGTCATTTTCATGTGTTAATTATGCAGACATTTTCATAATAATTGTAAATCAAGTCTTGAGTCTTGACTTTTAAGCCAAAATAAGACAAATCAAAATGTTTAAGGAAAGGAAAATATGCAAAATTACCAAAATACCCTTGAATAAAATTTGAAATTACCTCGGTACGGAGAATTTCAGCTGAAATTTTTGAAAAAGACGGTACTGCATCAGTTTTATTTACAAGTGAAGTGATGAAACCTTTTCCCGACTCGGCCAAATCCCATGTCATGCAAGCAGCTAAACATAAAAAAATATATTAAATTTTTTATTTATTAATCTACAAAAAATGTGATAATTAAAAATAAACATGCCTGGAGCGAAAGCAAGACAAATACAAGATGATAATTCTTTTTTCTCACGAAGAATTTGCGTTAATATTGCGGCAATTCCCGCTCCCATTGAATGCCCCATTATCTAAAAATATATATATCACATTAAATTGGCCATTTGTATTTGTATTATTATTAATATATATAATATTTCATTCACCATTTTCTTATTATACCATTAAGTCTTATAATATGTATAAATTAGAGTTTCATTTGCCATTTTTTAGGTAATTCACTTACCATTTTTATTTGTGTTACACCATTTTTAACAAACTATTAAATAAATTCTAATTTGGTTGATATATATATATATATATATATATATATATATATCATTTTATACTAAAATAATTAGAATAAATGTTAAATTTATCTAAATAAAATTTTATATATTACTTTAATTTCATAATGTGGGAATTTTTCTTTTGCTTTATTTAAACACGGAATCGCGTATTTCGCAATCCATTTAGCCGAAGCGAGCATCCCGCAATGGACATGTCCAGTTACCAAATTTTCAATTCCACCCTTGACTAAATTAAGTTTTCGAAATGGGACCTCGCCGCTTGTAGCAGCTGTCAGTCTGTCTCTTGAACTTGTCGCTCCTCTTATTATTATTAAAATACTTTTCGAATTTTCGTCGCACACAATTGTAAAGGCTGGTCTCATAATCTAAAAATAAAATAAAAATGAACATATTGTTTGTAAAAAACAAATGAATGAAGTGTGATAAATAAGCAATTATATATATATATATATATATATATATATATATATATATATATATATATATATATATATACACACACACACGCACCTTAGCTTTGGAATTCTGAAATAGAATGCTGTCTTTACAATATCCACCGTATTGAAGAAATTCAGAAAAAGATTTTTTGGAGAAATAAAAACAGAGTTTCAGGTATTTTAATAAATAAATCAATTCTGCTAAACTTTCTTCCCCTTTAAGTCTCATGCTTGTTTTTCCAGTGTATTCAAGCTGCATTAAACCCTAAAATGCAAAAAAAATGTTCCTTGTTAAATTAAGATTTTATTCTGAATTTGCACATAAAAATAGTAAAAATACTCGGTATGTCACCATAATTGCAAACCACATCACTTTTTTAAATTTCCACTTTCAAATAGAGAGTAAAAAAAAAATCCAAATTAGGTTTAATTGCTGAGATATAAGAAAAATGCAAATAGATAAGAACAGAATATAACCTGATACTTCATATGATATTTGAGTCCAAATGCCAAATCTCTAAACTTCCATTTTCCAAAAGTCTCTCCGCACAAGTACTTAACTGTACGTGCAGTGATCACTGCAGACTCCTGCCACGTGTCAGGTGCGTGGTCAGGCCACGTGGACACATAACAGCAGCTCGATGATAGATCCAACGGCTTAGAACTGGCGATTCTCTGCCGAACTGGCCTGACTAGATGAAACAGATGCCTCATTTGCAAATTTACGATTCTTTCAGCAGGGTTTTATGTTAAATTGGTAAACTTTTTACTCTTTTTTCTTTTCTTTCACAGAGGTTGTTTATGTTTTCCTGCAAACTTTATAGTTTAGCTTGTTTGATGTAGTTGAAATTGAAAGAAAAGAAAATGAAGAGAATAGCGGGAAGAATATTCTTAAAAAAGATTGGAATCAGATTGTTTGTGGCAGTTATATCTGGCGATCTATGTAGCTTCTAAAATCATGCTGTGTAATGACTCGCTACACAAGTGCTACATAAAGTTATCATGAAGATTAGATTGGAATGATTCTTTGGGTTTATTCTTGTATTGCAGTCAACAGTCATAGATTAATTTATATATTGTTTTATTGGAAAAAATTATATATTAAAGTTACTTGCATATTGGGCCCAATCCTTAAACAATTTATATTGAGCCCAATCCTTAAACAATTTATATGTTAAATTTCCATGCATATGACATTTCTGTCCTGTAAGTTGCAACTCGCAAGGTTTATGTGATATTTTTTTTTAATGTTTTATATTGCTTCTCATTTTTTTTGCTCTTTATACTTTTTAATCTCCCCGATTTTGTGAAGGTCTATATTTTCTTGCAAACTTTATAGTTTAGTTTGTTGGATGTAACTAAAACAGCTTTACATTTTCTTGCAAACTTTATAGTTTTGAATCTTCGATACACATCATTTTACTTTTTGAAATGGAAAACAAATATTCCTTTTTATTCTTTTTCTCTAATAATATTCTACAAACATAAACTAAAGGAACAGAATTGACTAAGCTTCATACCCTCCACACCTATTTTTAGCATATACAACCAAAAATAAACAAGAAAAACAAATAAAAGGGCTTTTGCATATCCCCCCTACAAATATTTTTATTTACTTCCACACTTCCTTTTACCTCATCACATTTTGAGAAAACCTTGCAAAAACACCCTCCATTATCAGGTACATAATGACATATAATCCGATAAAACCTAGATGTAAAATCATTAATTATACAAGAGTTTTGAGGGGTAAATTATCAAATTACAAATAGGGCCAAGATACAAAGAAAAACCAAGAAACAAAATATGTTGAACAAGTTAACCTTTTCCAGGTAAAGAGTTAACTAATATTGCACTATTTAAGGTATATATACATCTCCAAGTTTCCCTAGCCATTAGCTAAATTCACCAAACAAAAACTAACAAAAATAAAACAAAAGCCATGGCCTCCATCTTCTCTCTCTTCCTCGTCCTTTCTCTTTCCTTCTCCGCTTGCATTGCCGCACCGGCACCTACACCAGCGAAAGCCGTTGGACCATCTAAATCCCTTCTCGCAGCATGCAAACAAACACCATTGCCTGATTTGTGCGTCAAGTACCTGTCTGTTTTTCCTGAGAGCCAGGCAACTGATATCCACGGCTTGACAGGCCTCAGCGTAAGGTACGTATCGAGACAAACTTTTATTTTATTTGTGCCGATAAGAATGGGATCCCAATTATAGAAAGTTTGTAATTTGTTTATGACTTCTTTCCATCGGTCTGATTTGTTTTAATTAATTGTGTTTTCGAAAAATTAAGAAGCCCAAGGCTCAAATTCTTATTCTTATTATTCATTATCAGTGAGATTCGCATTTCCAATGCCTAATATATATCTTATCTAATACATTTAACAAAACATATGAAGGAGCTTTTTGCAATTTCCTAAATAATAGAGAGTCTTTTTGCAATTCCTAATATGAAGGAGCTTTTTCACAGTTTAAGCATAATGCAAGGGCTTATGTTTGCAAATTTCTTAATTAGTTTACTTTATTTTTGATAAATACAATATTTCGTAGGGCTGCAGCTAAGTATTTGAAAGAGGCTGCCGACAAAGTTTTTGAAGACCAGAACGACAAATCCGCCAACTCAAATCTCGAACAATGCCTGGACGACTGCTCAGAGACCATTGAAGATGCTATTGAACAGCTGGATGACACGACAACCGCAGTTGACGTCAGAGCATTTGATGATATCAAGGCATGGGTGTCTGCTGCGATAGCAGATGCCTCGACTTGCGAAGAGAGTTGCAAAGGATCGAATGGGAAGCAGAAGTTGAAATCGCTCGCCGAAATAACTGACACTTTCAAAAAGCTTTGCAAGGTCACATTGGCCCTTGCCAAGTTGGATGCAAAACAGTGATTTTGTAACATCTTGTGATTTATGAGTATTATTTTCATGTCATTAATTTCTCATGGTTGATAGATTGGAATGTTTTGGTTGATGATTTAATAAGTTAATTTGTGCTTGAGTTCATTAAGGTGCCATCTTGAGTTTTTATAAAGAACTAAAGTTTAATTATTAAAGCTCCCTTTTTGGTTCCATGGTTCTCATAGGTACAATCTTGTACGTACCTTTTTTCTGATCAATAATTTGGAAGTAGAACTTAGAGTCTACTTATTTGAAGAATTAAAAACATCGTTGGTTGTAATTTATGTAGTTTGTGGGTTTGTTTGCTAAAGATAAAAAACACAAAATGATTATGACAAACTGAAATTTTGTTAAGTAGTTATTCAAAAACTAATTAAGAAGATAATTACTTAACTAACGGTTCCTTCATACTAAGATACTTTTAGCATATTACAACATAAAGGAAAAATATATATTTTTAGGGCAATTATAAAGGAAAAAATCATGCCAATGAGATTTGAACCCATAATTTTTTGAGTTATAAGCATTATGCTCTATCACTTTTTTTTTTTTCTTTTTTCTTTTTTGAGGTAGATTATACTCTATCACTTAAGTTATTGAACATTAGCAAAAAAAGACTTCCGTTTCTCTCCCTGCTAAATTCCATATTTACATACAACTGGGCGAAAGTATGATTGGGACCAAAATACATTTGTTACAACCGGTGGCATAACTAAGAGGAAAATTATGTCAAGCCTCACAATTGCTCGGATAACAAGGACACATTTTTCGAAAACTGATAGAACCACTCAAAAACAGAAACCATTTTCCATACAATTATGAGTGATAATCAGTAGCTGACGTCATAAGATGGCACAACCACATTGGGAGGGCATTTTAGAGGCTTAATGGAAGAGCTCTAACTATAATCACATACGCTTATCTTTCAGAAAAAAAAAAAATTACATATGCTATATTTACACATTTTTTTGAGACTCAAACCATTGGGTTCGAGAGAAGACGTCGCTAAATTTATGAGAATAATACCATTATGTGATTAACTTATTTACACATTGATTACCATTATGCGATCATCTTATTTTTATGAGAATAAAAATAAAGAAAAAGACTCGTTCCTTACATTTATAATATTACTTTGGGATGACAAAAAGTTTTTTGTTAGAAAATACATAATTTGCTTGCTACTATAAAATCAACGGTGTAGATGTTGTAGGCCGTTTCTTTATTTTGGTAATAATATACTTTTGCATAGGCATAAATGGAATTTTAGTATTTGAAAGGTTACAAACAAATGAAATTGGTCCCAACAATAAAATTTGTGTATTTGAAGTGCTTCAAAGCTAAAATATCTTCTTCCTCCAGTATTAGAAATTGTAAGTTACTATATGGTTTTTTCTGAACAAAAATGGTGGAAATTAATTAATGACAATTGGTGAGACTAATAAAACTTAAAGAACTTCTTTGGTACAACCGTACAATGATAAACAAGTAATCTTTTGTTACCACGCTACTTCAACACAAAAAGAGCATGTCTTAAACATACAAATATTATAAAGTGCCTTAGCAAATTACAAATATGTTACCTTTCAGGGCATAAACGCAACATGTATTAAACCTCCTAAACTTATTTTCAAGTACAAACTAAAGTTAACTCGTTTCAAAGTTCTTTATAAACCGTACAAATCCCCAAGTTTTCTTTCACAATATGCAAAGATCACAAACCAAACAAATCAAAGCAATTCAAATTATCAATGGCTTCTATCTTCTTCTTCCTCCTTCTTTCTCTCTCCATTTCGGGATTCTCTGTCGCTTCGAAGGAAAGCGATGCGCATAAATTCTTGATCGCAACTTGCAATAGGACTCCTGAACCCAAAATTTGTATCTCGTACATATCAGCACTTTCAGATTCCAAGAAGATTTCCAACATTCATGACTTGACATTGCTCAGTTACAAGTAATTTTTTTTAAGCTTCTTGATCAAATGAGAAATTTTATACCAAAGAAAGATAAAGATTTATACATCATTCATTTAAATAATATTTATTGAATTTAACCCTAATTAATTTCTAGTATCAAAGTTTGAATACTCAACATTCTCTAGGCTAAAAGTTCATTGACCAGTTTATTCAGTTTATTATTTAGAGCTTGTCTACAGTACTCCACATTGAAAATATTAGTTCTGATGAACGGTCCAGATTAGTTTGAAAGTGGAATATTGTAGAAGTTTTTTCTATATAAAATAAATGATAAAAGGGTAAAATCGTAATTTAGTGTCTAATTATTTTTTTTTTATTTTTTTTTCTAATTCCCTCGTGACTCTTCATCTCCAGTACTTGAAACTATAAAAGAAACTAAACGGAGAAATAAAGAAAGAAAATATTTGGAATTGATTTATTTCTTCTTTTATTCTCTACATAATTGATTGTTATTCTAGAAGATTGTATTTATCTATAACAAGAAATAAAATATTTGGCATGGATTTATTTCTTCTTTTTTAAGCATGACAATAATTAATATAGTATGATACAACATTATATTATATTGTATTGTATTGTATTGTATTGTATTGTATTGTATTATACTACATTATACTATGTTATATTATACTACACTATACTATATTATATTATACTATATCGCACTATACTATACTACATCATACTATATTATATCACATTATATTTTATTATATTATACCATATTTTACTATATTACATTATACTATATTATACTATACTATATTATATTACATTATACTATATTATATCATATTATACTATATTTCATTATACTATATTATATCATACTATATTATATTACATAATACTAAATTATATTACATAGTACTATATTATACTATCATATTTTACTATATTACATTATACTATATTGTACTATATTATATTACATTATACTATATTATATCATACTATACTATATTTCAATATACTATATTATATCATACTATATTATATTACATAGTACTATATTATACTATATTATATTACTTTATATTTATACTATATTAAATTATTTTACAATATACTATATTATATTATAGTACATTATACTATATTGCACCATACAATACATGTTGCTATCGTACATTAGACTATATCACACTATACTATATTACATTATACTATATTACATCATACTATAATATATTATACTATATTGTATTATAATATATTATATTATATTACATTACACTATATTATAATCATACTTTATTATATTAAACTGTATTATATTACATTGTACTATATTATATTATACTACATTATACTAGTTTATATTACTACATCATACTATATTATATTACATTTTACCATGTTATATCATACTATATTTTAATATATTATATTATACTATATTATATTACATTATACAATATTAGTATATTACACTATATTATTTACATTATACTACATTATATCATATTATACTATTTTACATTATACTATATCGTACTATATCATATTATATTATACTATATATTTTCTTACTATATTATATTTATACTATACTATACTATACTATACTATACTATACTATATTTTTTTCTTACTATATTATATTATATTATATTATATTATATTATATTATATTATATTATATTATATTATATCATACTATATTATATTATTTTATACTATTTTATATTATATTACATTATACTATATTGCACTATACTATATACATGATACTACAATATATTATATTATACTATATTATATCATACCATATTACATTATACTTTATAATATTACATCACATTACACTATATTACATTACGTTACATTTTACACTATATTAATTGCATAATACTATATTATATCTTATTATACTATATTATATTATATTATACTTTATTATATCATACTAAATTATATTGCATTATACTTTATTATACTATACTATACTAACTTATATCATATTAAATTATATTATATTATATTGCATCATACTATATTATAGTATATAATATCAAATATGTATCATACACCGGCGGAGCTTGACTGAAATTTCTGGGGGGCCATAAAATTTCTCCCTATAGATTAATACTACATAAGATATTTGGGAGGCCAAATACATAGAAATACATATATTTCGAATTTTTTTCACTAAATCAGGAAGGCAGGTTATTTTTTTGACTTGGATTGGAGAGAAAGAATATAATAGAGGTCTTATTTCATTGATTGAAATGGAGAGCAGAATAAAATGGAAATAAATTTAAAATCGAATCTATGTAATTAATACCACATATACCGAAAATACCCTCCTCATTTTAACAGTCTTGATTAAATCTATCATTAAGTTAAAAAAAGAAGTGGAGTACCATAGACAAGCTCTATTATTTATACCAAATAATAATATTATTTTCCTTCATAAGAGTGGCAATTACATCCACGTGCTTCCGTAACTAAATAAATAATATTGAAAAAGAGTTCTATAATGATGATAATGAAGCTAATTTTTATGTTACTTCAGGGCTATCGAAAATATGAAGAACAAAACATCCTTTGAAGTTGATGATTTGCGAGAATTTTTTACTCCATATGATGATGACTGCTTGTTCAAATGCTACATGACCTTTCAGGGTTGGAATAGTGATGAAGCTAAGTTGGTTTTTTGGAAGAAAGCTGTCGAGAAAAAATGGTATCGGAAACTCAACCCTTTGGTGCAGTCTGTGTTGAATGATATCAAGGGAACGCTGAGTAAATGCGTCGATGAAAAGGGAGAAAAAATTTATCCTGAGCAAATTCATGGTGCGTTCGGCGATTTAGCGAAGCTTTACAAAGTTCTCTTGGCTCTGGCCAAGATGGATGCTTCTAAGTAATCCTGGCAAAGCTGGACATTGATTTTATTAATATTGTGTTGAAAACCATGCATGTTTTGTGGACATGATTGTAACTTGGTTTAATGATTTTATTTGTGCTTGAGGCATTTGGTTATGTTGTGATATTATCTTTCTAGTGTTCTTGCTAGCTAGATCTAGACCCTAGCTAAATGGTCACCGTTTGATGATACTCATATGATTTTTTTTGAATGCGTTACTCATATGAAATTTGATTGGAATGATTTGGTAATTAAATGCTAAGAACATATGAAACTAATTTTGTGTTTGGGCAATCAAGTATCATAAAATCATCTTTTGATTTCAGCTCATCATTAAATTATCTCTTTATGTTCGAACACATCAAATACTATACCCATCGTAACAAATACATTAGTGCTCTGATATTTTATATCATAATGATCACTTTTAATTGAGTGTATATGTGTAGAATTCAATATGTAATTATTATATATATAAGTCCCGTTTTTCGATCAAGGATCCAACATAACACTAGCTGACTTTGATAAGATAAAAGAATGTCGTAATCTTTGCCTCAAAAAAGAAAAGAATGTAGTAATGTATACTATTGGTAGTCACATTATTTTTGAATCACTGAAAATGCTATATCCCGAGCCAACAATTACAACTAATCAGACCTAACAATTAGCCATGGTTCTGAAAGGCGCCGATTCCTATTCCGATTCGAGTCTAAATTGGCAAGCTCTGATTCGATTAATATCCGATTCTCACGATTATATAAAATTATTATTTTTATATAAAATTACTCCGATTCTTCATCCGATTTGACCGATTCTGATCCTATTTAGCCGATTCTAAATTGTTATTCTAAGAAATTGACTCTGGTTCCGATTTTGATTTTTCGAGCCTTGCAATTAGAACAAAATGCTCAAGCTAAGTTATAAAAATTACAGTCATTCTAATTGGGCTGCTTTAATTGTCAGTCCGTCCATGATATTTATGTGATATATAAATAGGTGGTGCGGATAATTTCTATTCGTTTTATGGGTGTAACTTACCCCTAAGACTTAAAATTAAGTTTCAAAATAGTGCTACTTAAAAAAAATCGAGTTATTAATTGTTGTACTTTATCCCCACACAATTAATGTAAAGTCAAAATATTGCTTCATCAATCCAGAAGTTATGTTCGTCAAGCTTTGACTGTAAACTGATGGTTTGTTCCATCCAAAAGTGCAAAACTGCGTGACAACAAATTAATTGTCGCATGAAAGCAGCATGACTCGGCCAAATTGCAATTTTGTTACTAGTGGATATGTGGCTGTATTGTTAACAGTACGATAAATTTGTTATCAGTATGGATAATTTCAGCTTATAAAACCAAGAAAAAACAAAAGAACTGACCCTTGCACTTGCACCCTTCATACCTTCAATATTCAAATTTAATCTTTACTCATTATTTTGGTAGAAACCCTATCCTGCTTTGACATGGAAGTGGAGTCTAATATTGGGTTTTTAGCCTATTCAATTTATTCCTAAGAAACTTGCTTAATATTTTCAATTTTGCTAATAACTTTTTTATAATAAAAAAATCTAGCATAAAATACTAAAATTTAAATTATCAAACATCCCACTTTTAAGGAGTCTAGTGTAAAAATCTCATGAAACAAATTGCACAAAACCTCCGAACTTTTCTCATATACAAAAACTAACTTGTTTCATGGTTCTCCATATAAACCACACATGCATCCACAAGTTGTTTCAAATATCCAACTTTTCGGAGTGTTTACATGAAGAAAAGAAAAGAAACTAAAGGAACAAAATATACTGAATCTCCTAACCTTTTTGGGTACAAACTTTTCTTTATAAACCCTACAATCCCCTAAGTTTTCTCTCACAAATTTTCTAAGATCACAAATCAAACAATCAAAACAAAATCAAATTACCAAAGCCATGGCCCCTATCTTCTCTCTCATCCTTCTTCTTTCTCTCTCAATCTCCACTCCAAAAGCTTTCGGGGCGAATTTTTTAAACACTGCATGCGTGAAGACTCCCGAACCAAAAACTTGTCTCTTCTACTTGTCAAGAGTTCCTGAAAGCAAGACCTTGACCAGCTTCAAAGGATCCACAAAAGAATAAATTCCATGTATATTCTTTCATTATTTCAAATATGATTTTTGGGACTATAAATAAAGTTCGGATTTTTTTATTGAAAATCAAGCCTTTTAAAAACCAAGAAACTCAAACCAACTTAGAAAGTAAATCTCGAATAATATCAAATTCCAAATTACATATATCAAATAACCAAGCTATAGTAGTAAGCTAATGTATTTGATACCAAACCTCTTGACTCTTGTATATTATATTAGGGCTTTCCAGGTTTGGATGAGTGACTTTGAGAAAGTTTTCGGTGTTCAAAAAAGTGACCGTTCTAGTCCTTTATATAAACCCGAAAATGCGATTTGCGTGAGAACCTGCTTGGCAACATCTTTCCACCAATCTGTACCCTCAGAAGTCAATATGAGAAAAGCTGCTAATATCGGAGATTTTGTTAGCGTAACAAAAGACGCGTTCACCATTATGAATAACATGTTGCCGTGTGAAAAGAGCTGCAGGTTGAAAGATGGCAGCTCGAGGGTACAGTCGCTAACCGACATGAGTACAACACTGATAAAACTTAGCAAGATCACAATTGCATTGGCTAAGTTGGAATCGGGACAGTGAAATTGTAAAATTTAATGTTTTATTGTTATGTGGAAGTGAATGTGTTGTTCTTGTTCTTGATGAATTGTAACTTTGTGCAATAATGTAATTTCTGTTCGATTGAGGCATTGAGCTTGTAAGATGCTTGTGTTTGTCAAGTTGTGCGTGTAAATGCAGAATTAATTCAAAACAATTCAAACATCATAAATCCATGTAATCAAATCTAAAATGAAGTTCACGAAAAAATAGTGAAATATCTAATGTTCCACATCGAAGATGCTTGTGTTTGTCAAGTTTTGCGCGTAAATGCAAGATTAGTTCAAAACAATTCAAACCTGATAAATTCATGTAAATTACTCAAATCTCACACGAAGTTCAAGAAAACATACTCAAATAATGTTCGAACATCAAGTAGCACACCGTAATAGACTTGTTGGTGCACACCGTGTAGACTTGTTACTGCAGAAATATTATATGTTATAGCACTATAAGGATCAAAGTGAATTGTTACAAAAAGATATATAATTAATTTCTTAGTTGCTATACAAAAACTTTGCCTCTCTTTTTTCTCATGTGGAGGACCGGGAATGTCAGTGGCCACATTGAAAGGGTTGGCTGATATAAGGAATGCATTCAAGGTCATCATAGGGGTGCAGCCAAATTTGGAATCGGAAACCCTGCTTCAAATGATGAACCGAATTCAATTAACAGATGAGTTGGATAAGATTAAGTGGAAAGAAGATGAAAGAAAGGGGTCCTCAGATTGAGGCATTGGTGTGCAAGCATGAGAGATTCCCACACTCTCCCTCAATCTGTTGAAGGACTTTCTTTATAAGTTGGAGGAGATCGAGGCGGAAGCAAATCATGGCGATTTTCCTTTTTGCAGTGTGGAGAGAAATATTCACTGATGAGAGGAAAAATCGTTCAATCTTGATTGATGAGGAAATGGTGGAAGAGCTCGATCTCCACCTCTCTTTTATTTGGGCTTTTAAGAATTTTGTAATGGGCTTTGGGCTGAGTTGTTTTTTTATTCTTTAGATAGGACCTGTTTTGTCTTAGGGCTGGGTTTATAACAGCTATCTTTTTTATTCTCTTTTTCTTTCTTTTTTATTTTTGTAAATTTGATATTCAAAATTTATAAAAATTACTTTTGGAAGAGGGATAATTTAAGCCCTCTCGAAATTCCTCAAAATAAAAATAATTTGTTAACAGTAATCAGTCAGTCAGGCGATCATAATGGATAGTTGCTGCAATATTACTAAACCGAGAAAATACCAAAAGAACTGACCTTGCCGTCTACACCCTTCGGGACCGTTTGGTTCGAGTATTGAAGGATGCCTTAGAATGCATGGATTCCAAAAAATCCTATTTCAAGGAATGTAATTCTAAAACATGTATTATTATCATGTTTGGTTTGGTGTATATATTCCAATGAATGTTAAAAATTTTGATGTATGGAGATTTCTAATTTGTAAAATCTATTTAGATCGACTAATTAATGAGGAATAAATATTCTTTATAAAAAAAAATTTCCTTAATTTTGCATTCTCTCCTCATAGGAATGAGAAAAACCACCAATTTGATAATAATTATATTCCCATCAAATATTACGTAGAAAATCAAAAATTCTCTTATTTTTATTATCTAGTGAAACCAAATATGAGAATTAAATTCATCCCTATTAGATGCCAATGCATCCATACTCAAAAGTTCGAACCAAACGTCTACTTCATGCCTTATTTACATTTAATCGTCACAACCATTGTTTTTGTAGGAACCCCTAATATTCTAGTTTTGACATATAAGTGGAGTCCGCTTAATACAATTCTTTTGAGCCTGCTTCTATTCATTGGTAAGAAACTAGCTTAATATTTATTTTCCTTACGACTTTAAAAATATAGCTATATTTACCAAAAAAAAAAATCTAGCTTAAAATATTAATTTAAATTTTTTGCAAATTACAAATAGATGACTTTTAAAGAGGTAAGTGTAAAAAATTCATTAAACAAATTGAACAAAACCTCCTAACTATTATTTATCACAAAAACTAACTTGTTATTATGGTTCTCCATAAAAAACTATGTTACCTTACACATCATACCCATCTTCAAGTTGTTACAATTATGTACTTCAGAGTGTTTATATGAAAAAAAAACAAAATGTAGTGTGAACCTCCTAACCCTTTTTTTTTATAAATAACCTCCTAACCTATTTCAGTAGAAACTTTGAAACACTACCTCAAAAAAGAGAGAGAAACTAAAAGAAATAGAAAATGTATTGAACCTCCTAAAATTTTTTCAGTTCAGATTTTCTTCATAAATACAAAACCCCCTTAGTTTTCTCACACAATTTGCAAAGATCACAAATCAAACAATCAAAAAACAAAAGCAAATCAAACCAAAGCCATGGCCCCTATCTTCTCCCTTATCCTCCTCTTCTCAATCTCCGCTCCCAAAGCTTTCGGATCTAATTTTTTAAATACCGCTTGTGCGAAAACTCCCGAACCGAAAACTTGTCTCAGATACTTATCAGTCTTTCCTCAAAGCAAGAACTTGACCAGCTTCAAAGGAGCCACAATGCTCAGCGTCAGGTATTTCTGTTATATTATATATTAAAAAGAAAATATTTTACACGAAAGTTACGATAATTGAAAGGAAAGGAAGAAAAAATCAAAAGTTGAGGAAACCTTTGAGAAACAAAAAAGGAAAAACAAACAAAACTAATAACCTAAAAAATACAGTGTCAAAAAATTAAGTAAATTATCAAATAATAATGCAGGGTGGTGCATGGTGCGAGAACACAACAGATTGTGTATCTAGAAGCACACTTGCTCTTGGTTCATCCAAATATATGGAAAACCAAATAATTTTTCCTGGAATTCTTAGTAATAAATCAGAAGAAAATCCTGGTATTTTTTTGTTATTATTCACGTAATAATCAAATTAATTAAAGTAAATGGGAGCGATGTATTTGATACCAAAGCTCTTGTATATCATATCAGGGCTTTCGATCTTTGGGCGGCCGAGTCAGGAAAAGAAGCTTTCGTTAAACTTAAAGATCCTTCTTTCATTAAACCCGAAAATGCGGTTTGCGTGAAAACCTGCGTGTCATCTATCACCAGTAGTATTGCAACAACAGTTAGACCTTTGTTGAACGCAGCTACTATTGGAGATTTTGTTAATGTAAGAAAATTAGCGTTCGACACAATTAAAGGCATGTTGCCGTGTGACAAGACTTGCAAGGCGAAAGATGGCAGCACGGAGCTAAAGCCGGTCACTGACATGAGTACATCGGTTATAAAACTTTGCAGGATCACAATGGCTTTGGCCAAGTTGGAATCGGAACAGTGAAATCATAAAAAAATATTGATCAAAATGAAATGGTAAAAATTGGTTTTATTGATATGTGATTATATGTAATTGTTCTTGATGAATTGTAAATTTGTGTAATGACGTAATTTCTGCTCGATTGAGATATTTAGCTCGTCAAGTTGCCCACCCATAAAAGCAAGATTACTGAAACAATTCAAATTCAAATCTCACTTACTAAAGTTGATCAAAATATTTCAAACAAATCCGTCTACATAATATCGAAATTCTTTCAAAACATACCATAATACAACTTATAATAAACTAAAATTCTTTTATTCCAAACATTTCTCTAAATATAAGTTTCTCATAATTTCCTCTTAACATCTGTTGGGAAAAATGGAAGTGTTTCCACAAATTTTCTCTCTCGAGACTTTTGTCGAATATGTTGTGTGCGGTAATTTTGGTTAACTCAAACAATCAATTAAACACCACAAACTCGATCCGATTCAACGCAATATGCAAAGGATAAATCAACAATGCAAAAAGACACATACAATTAAGGAAGACTTCTTTATATTAATCACTTCGGTACCATACCAGTTAATTACATACGAGAATAATTTTATTTTCTAAAGTTACAACTCACACTTTAAACCTTAGGCTAAACTCATCACCTACACGGTGGATTACACGCTCGGAGGATCCCCAAAGAATAAAGAAAAAGACTACCTGAAGAAGTTTAAGAGAAGATTTCATCGTACCGGTTCATACCAACCGGCGATACAAGATGCCACTAAAGAGGCTAACTCCTCTCTCTCTCCTTTCGTTCTTTCTTTTTCCTTCTGTATTTTTCTCACGAAAAATGAGAAGGCCCCGATTCTCCTTGCGCAACAGAGGCTCAAACTCTCTGTTTGAGTTTGTGCATTTTATGCAATTTTTCAAAATGCCCCTCCAACTTTTATTTGATTACAAAATATAATAATAAATGCCCAAGTCCCATTTTCATGAGGAGGGAGCCCAACAACATCCCACAACCTCAAGCATATATTCTTGATCAATTACACTCAAAATCCAATAATTTCATGATGCAGCTTTAGTTTAGTGCCTATGACTTCTAATACCTGTCATCTACATAAAGAACAAAAGTAATCAAAACTGAATGAATTTAATTTCAAGCATTGACCTGATAATAGCTATTAATTGCATCATAGTGTGCAAATTTTCATAAATACCCAAAAAAGTTCACTGGATTCACACCGAGAGTCTAATACATAACAAAGAAATAAGTTTAGACATACCTAGCAAAGGACACTCTATAATTTGCTTGGTAGCGCCGTATCTCGGTCTATCAACGTAACGAAGACCAGAGCATTGTTCTATCTTTAACATTAGTAAGCGACGAAGCTTTGAAATCCCATCAATTTTCGTGAGCATTTCACAATTCATAATCCACACATCCTTAGTAAAATCATTGCTCTTATTTTTAGGAGACAAGTTCAAGGAACCAATTTTATGGCATCCATGAATCTCCAATTTCTCAAGCCACTCTGGTGGTTGAAAATTGCCTACGGAACATTCGTGCAAAATCAAGGTTCTTAGCAGCGGGAGGCGATGTAGATCATTTAATGTTTCAATTCCTTGACAATCACGTATATCCAACACTGAAAGGCTTTTGAAATCTTGTTTGAAGGAAAGCCCGCAACCACGGAATTTATGAAACTTCAAGCTGCGAATGGAGGTTGGTAACCAGTTGGGGGTAGGAAGTGCCTCGGAGATTGTGCAATCTTCGACACATAAATGCGTTAACAAGGATAAATTCTTAACACCACATTTCTGTATCATTTCCACATTTGTGATTTTGAGCTCTTCAGATCCACATGCCTAGTTTGGTATAAAAATTTGAAATTATACATTTAGCAAACACCAAAACAGCATGTGTAGATTTTTTTTTTATTTCATGTAGAATGTGCTTACATTTTTTTTAATTAATCGGACAAAGTATATGAAGAGTAGAGAGATGAGATTTGAATAAAACTTTTTTATTATTCTCTCAATAATATTACAATACACTTCACTACTCAATTACTAAATCTCCAAAATTACTACCCTACTACTTTTATATTATAAGACCTCTAACTAAATCACTACAACTCTCACAACACTCTTTATTAGAGAGAGGAATTTGTTTTGTGGCTTCATCCAAATGGTGAGAATGAGACTCCTATTTATACTAGAGGATGGAGTCATCTAGACCCAAGATATTTTTGAAGAATTTTCTAGAGACAAACATATCTAGAACAAAGATATTTTAATAGATAATTCTAGAATCAATATATTTTCCATATTTAGGGCTAAATTTGGATTGGGCTTAGTGTTGCATATTTAACAGTATATTTAAACATACCTCAATAAAGGGGAATGGTTGTTTGCGACACCAGTGTTTCATCTGAGGGCACTCCAAAACAACAACAGATTGAGGCTCAGATGGAAAAACTTCTGACGATGCGACATGGAGTCGAGGGCATTGTGAGATAAACAAGGTTTGCACACAACTAGCACTTTGTACCCCAAAGAGTGAAGTTAGCTGCTGACAATCTCTAATATCAATGACTTGAATCCCTGATGAAGAAGCATTGTCTGATGCGAGCCTTATTTCCAGAAGCCCACTTTTGCTTATTTTTAATTCCTTAAGAGAGATAAATGTAGGTATCTTTCTCAATTTTGAGCAATTTTTAATGGTCAGCTTTGTAAGGTTTGAGAAACAGTCGGGTTCTAATGTATCCCAATCCTCCCATTCATCCATATCTTGAAACTCAAGAACCTCTAAGGACGAAAAAGTTGACGGACGGTTAAGCCATCGAAGAGATTCATGCGTGAGTCTAGTTATGGATGGGATTTTAATGAGAGAGAGCATCCTTAGGTTCGACAATTGGCCCAACTCGGCGAGGAATGTTTGACCATTGATGTAGCATTGAAGAAGAAAAATTACATTGAGACCTGATGAAGAGCAATCGCTCCAGATCGGATAGCCGATGCCTTTATAACCATCGATAGTTAAGCTCAACAGATTACAACTGGGTTGAAGGATATCACCAAATATCTCCGCTTTTTGGTATTTTACGGTTTTATCGGAGAAAACTTTTTTATGTACAACAACCAAATCAAAGCCATCTTGTTGATCATTACAAATTCGGAGCTTACTGTGAGGATCTAAAAATGTGAGTTTCCCCCCAATATTTGACAGCTGCATTATGATCGGGTCGTGCCAATCGATAAACTCCTCATCCGGCCCGTTAGTGGTCGAAAGAGGCGGAAAGTAGATATCAATAGACCGATAACTTAACAGATTTGTTATGCCCTTTCCAAGACCTATGAGAGTGGATTCTCTAAAGTCCAACTCTTGCAGGTTGTCAAGACTGGATAATGATTCTGGTAACTCTTCAATTTTAGAACCAGAGAGTCGCATGTATCGCAACTTCTTTAAATTCCCCATTTTGGCAGGTAAAACTATTTTTTTATGGTACTTGCACTTGATAATGAGTATCTCAAGATTGTAAAGAACACATAGTGATTCTAGTAACATCTCAAGAGAATTTGTTTGCTTCATCCTCTGAGCTAAACCAATTGCAACATGGAAATAACGTAAGTGCGTAAATGTACTAATTGAAGATAAAACGTTCTCCAAGTTAACGATTCGTAAATATAATATGCGGAGGCGTTTCATACCGTGCGTATTTGGTGGTCTAATGGTCTTCTGGTCGCAAACAAAGATGAAGGACCGCAAATTGGGTTTTGTTGCATCTAGGTTCATGTTCTTCAAGTATGCATGACGAACTTCCTTCGATATGTTAAATATTTCCCTATCCTTTTTGTCATAAAATTCCATAGAAATAGATCTTATTAAATCATGCACAAGATCATGCAAATTAAATTTTCCTTCTTTGGTTTGTTGGATTAGCGATCGCATGTGTAACTCATTAAGCCAGTCCCTGCCAACATTTTTTAGTCTCTTCTTGCCTCTAGACTCAACGTAACCATGCGCAATCCACATATTAATCAATTCCTCACTATCAAAAACAAAACCTTTTGGAAATAGGGAACAAAATCTAAAACAAGGTTTAAGTTTTGAGGGTAAAAAATAATAGCTTAGCTTAAGAGCAGGGAAAATTTCATCATTTTCGTCCGATTGCCAGAGCTCACTCTCCAATATATCTCTCCAGCTTTCCTCATCAGTTTTATAGCGCAGAAGAGCTGCTATAGATTTCACTGCTAATGGAAGCCCCCCACACTTCTTTGCAATTTGTCTGGCAATTTCAACCATGTGGGATTCTTGATGAATTTTTGGATTAGCAAGTGCAAAATGCCGGAACAACGACCATGATATTTCTGTAGGCAAGCAATCAAGGTTATGAGGAGAAATGGTTTGCACACTCTTAGCTACATTGCCATTTCTAGCCGTTACTATTATTGCCAAAACTCTTGTAGATTCCAACGGCACGAGCAACTGTTTGAGATTATCAGTCCATGCATCATCCAATACTAGAAACAATCTGTTTCCCTTCACATTCTCCTGGAGTTTGTCTTGAATCATGCTTAATGCCGTAAAACCACACACTTGTCCACTAACCGACTCCAGGATCTCTTTTGTTATCCTAGTGAGGTCAAACTCTGAAGAGACGTGCACCCAAGCTTTCAAATCAAAGCTTTCGTGAACTAAGGGATTGTTGTAAACTAATTGCGCTAAGGTGGTCTTGCCAACTCCGCCCATACCTATAATAGGTATTATCATGCGAGGGTTTAGGGTTGTAATTGCATGGGAAACCTTGTCAATGATCCAGTCATTGTCACGCTCTCTACCAACAACAACTGATGGCATGACCATGTGACTGGTCTGGTGTGGACTTGGGATCCCACTCTTGTTTCGCCTCACACCATCGTCGTCTGTTAGATGAAGGGCCACTCGGTCTCGAGTGATTTCATCATATCGTCCTCTAATCTGCCTTATCCTTGTAACTAGGTCTGAATTGATTTTGGCTAATGAAGATGACGAAGAAAAAGAGGATTCTGAGTCGAAAGGTACCTAATCAACCTCAATTCAGTCAATTCTTTTTTTTTTTTTGAAAATTAATTCAATCATAATTTTTCCCTTATTCTTTTTAATGCAATTCAGTCAATTCTTTTAACTAAGATTATAAACTTCAAGCATTTTTCCCTTATTCTTTTTAACCAATATAAAAAGCTGCCGTTAAAACTCTAAAATTTTGACATACAATAGGTCACGCTACCTTGAACTTGAATCAAAAAAAGTCAATGAGTTTTGTTTAACTAAGAAAGCCAATGAGTTCATAATTTAGTCGTTGAGTGTAAACATAATAAACCATAAGTTATATGTTTAAATCATTGATATTAAAATAGTAGTAGGACAAAGAGTCATTTCTATTTAATAGAAAAAATTTGAAAATAGTTAAATAAAATCAGAATAACAAAAAAAAAAATTGAAGATAAGAACCTTGTCCGCCTTGATCAACGAGTCCAGCGATCCAACGGATCGTTGTTCCACCTGGGAGTGAAGAACTTGATACTGATAATCATCGAGCACATCTTCCGCATCATATGCCACATCTATGAGCTCCCTTTGCCAGAGCTTCACTGAATCATCTTTCACCTCTCTCTCCTCCAAATCCTGCAGCGTCATCTTGATTCTTCTTGCAGTTTCCTCAAACTCCTTCACCTCATCTTCCACGCCGAGCTTCTGTTCCTCCGCCGGTGAGGTCAACCATTTCTTAATTATTGAGCTCCACATGGGTTCTCTCTCTAGTCTCTGTATCTGATCTTGATTGGAGAAACACAATAGTGGTAATAGAAGAGAGTGGTTGGCTTTAAAAGCAATCAGGTTGACATGTTTTGTAACAGAAGAGCAATAATTTAATGTGTATCTTGTAAAATCTCAAAATATCTGGTATATCCCCACAAAATGTGTCATTACAATTATATAATTATCAAGTAGTATCTTTTTTAAGGAGATCAAGATTATAATTTTTTTTTTCCTACAATAGTTTTTTTTTTTTTTGATAATTTTTTTTTCTATAATAATTTTTCTTTTGAGGCAAGCTTGATTTTTTCTATAATAGTTATTCAACAAAACAGTTAGCAATCACCATCAAAATATAATAGAACATATTTAATCTGTACCTTTTAAAATGGAATATTCTAGAAAAAATAATTCCAATAAAATATTAAATTATTAATATAAAGTTATTATTTACAACAAACTACTTAGCCGAAAAAAACTAAATATTGAACCAGATTTCCGCTAGTCCAAGTATATTACAGTCAAATAGGCATGGAAAGAAAAGTCTTTTTGATATTAGTCTTTGAAATTTAGATTTTTTTTCTTCAAGAGCTACAAATAATTGTCGTATCAAATAATTATCAATAATTCTACACAACCAGATACAACAGTCAGATTCACAACCAGATGGTGATTTGTCACACTTATTACTCAATTTTTTGATGAGTTAACAAATAAAATATGTCATATAAGGAAAGAATTGAGTAATGAGTATGTCAAATCATCATCCAGTTGCGAATCCGGTTGTGTAGACTTATTGAATAATTATAGGTAATATTTTTTTTTGTGTACATTTAATTATAAATTTATTCAAATCTTATTTCATATCAAATTATTAAAATGTGAATCTGAGTCTTCTCCATAGGGGGGAAACAAAAAACAGCGAGGATAAATAGAATGTAGTTATTTTTAGCATATGACAACCAAAACAAAATTTGTTGGATAGCAACAGATTTCTTGAACAAAAATCTAATTAATTGATAGAAGATCTCTATATAAACTCCCCAAGGCAAGGACTCTGTACAGAATTCAAACAAAGAACACTTGAAACAAAGAAAGATCTAAAGCAAAAAAAGAAATCATGGCTTCAATCTCCTTCTCTTTCATTCTATTACTTTCTCTCTCTATCTCCACCCTCGCGACCTCCCCGGTTAAGTTGGGGTCTAATTCCCTCCGCAAGGCATGCAAAAAGTCTCCTGAACCCAAATTATGTGTTGAGAACCTCTCAAAGTTTTCCAAGAGCGAGACAGCAGACGTCCATGAGTTGACGTTTCTAAGCGTAAGGTAATAATATATTGCGAATAAAATCAACTTTTTATCTTATTATTTCCATTTGTTTGGCAAGATATATTATATTCCTCAAGCAAGTATTAAAAAAAAGATATATTATATTGTTTAATAATTTTCCATAATTGAGAAATCATTCACACTTGGTAAAATAGATATGAAAAATCAATTAAACAAATTTTACTACATTGTACATCCAATTCATAAGGTTAATTGCTAGTGTATTCTCTTTTATTTCTATTTTAAAAAAAATCTTATTTCTTTTGATTTTCAAATATAATATCAGAGCCACGACTCATTGGGCGAATGAGATATCACTACTTATTAGAGAACAGATGGACAAATCGAACGACAACACTCCCGTTCAACTCCAGCAATGCTTGATGGACTGCTCTCAAGCCATGAGTGACGCATTCTCGTCATTACAATTCTTGTCTGACGTAGTCAATGCGAGAAACATTTCCGACATTAACATCTATGTGTCCGAGACATACGCAGACGCCTCCACCTGCAACAACAGCTGCAAATTAGGCGACGATAAGGTGTCGAAACTGATCACTAAGATGACCGACAAGATTATAAAGCTTGGCAATGTCACCTTGGCACTTGCCAAGTTGGATGAGAAGAAAAACTAAATGATTTTGTAATATTAGGTGTAAATTGACAATGTTTTGTTGGTTCTCCTTTTTGATGTAATTAAGTTGAGGTTATAATATATGTGAGGAAGTGTAAATGATATATTTAGTACAAATGTTCATTCCAAAATATCCCAGATATTGAATTGCATTCGAACTAGGGAGTACTATTTCCCCCGCGGTTTTTTAGAATTTCTTTTAATTAAATATAAACAAAATACTACAATATATTTTAAAAATCTAATTATATAGAGTTTATATATCTAAAATTTGCATTTCTATAAAAAAATTAAAATATAAATTATTTTGCAGAGGCATCTTTTATATTACTTTTTCATATATTTTCATGCATATTCCTTCTTATATTTAAAAGTTTATATATCTAAAATTTGCATTTCTATAAAAAAATCAAAATATACATTATTTTACATAGGCGTGTTCTATATTATTTTTTCATATATTTTCACGCATATTCCTTCTTATATTTTAAAAGTCTAATTAGGTAAGTTTAATTAACTAAATATATTATTTTATAGGTGTCTCTTAAATAATCAATTTTTTTCATATATTCTCGTACATAATCCATTTTACATATTTAAACCAGACACCCAATCAAATTGTAATCATACTAATATGAGTCCAAAACAAAGAGAAAATTCAAACGGATATTATGAAAGTTTTAGACTTACACTTATTCATTGCAATGGGATAAAACTTTCAAAACATGATTTTTATGTTTGCTAGCTCAAATTTTCTCGATGAAATTGAAGACATGGTTGCTGATTTCTTGGGTTTTCTCCTACTGGTGAAGTGCGGGGCTCCTGCAATTACAAACATGTCCTAGAGCAATGCATTTCATTTTTTAGACTGCCCTTGTGTATGTAGTCTTGGACTCTTGGATGGTGATTAGTCGGATCAAGATCGACTAAGATGTATTTTATTGGAACTTTTACTTCCGCTCCACTGTGCAGTGAACTGTGAAAAAAGAACATAAATTGATCTATTTATTTCATATTTATTATTTAACCGTAAAAACTGATTACAGTCGGTCTAATATATTGAAAAATAAAATTAAAAACTGCCAGAGTTTCATTTTTTTTATTGAGTAGAGAGGTATCTTTGTCATACTTCTATTTTGATGTCAATGGAAATCAAACTTGCAATTTTTGGATTATTGTATTTTTCACTCAAACAACTGAGCTATAGAGTCATTGGCTTCGTTAGAAAATAATAAAAAATGTCTTTCCAGTTTATTTATTCACCAACCAAATGTAAACTAAAAAAATGGACAATGCATGGAAATTTGCTTACAAATTGAGGCAAAGGTCATAATTAACTATAGGTAATAAATTCAGATCTTTGTATTAAACTAATTGTCACATTTAATATAGCTAATAAATTGAAATCTTATTTCGCATCAAATAATTACAATCTAAATCTCAATCTTTCCATTCAATCAAGAGAAAAGCAAAAAAAATTATATATATATTTATTTTTATCATATAACAACCAAAATAAATTCAACAAAAAAATAAATCTGCTGGATACCAGCAGATTTCTGGTACAAAAATCTCATTTAATTGATAGATTTTCTCTATATAAGCTCCTCAAGGACTCCACATACAAAGCAAAAGAAAAGAATTTTTGAAACAAAGTAACCAAAAGAACCATGGCTTCAATCCCCTTCAATTTCATTATGTTACTTTCTCTCTCTATCTCCACCCTTGCAACCTCCTCAGCAACCGATTCCCTCCGTGAAGCATGCGAAAAGACTCCCGAACCTGAAGTATGTGTTGAGAGCCTCTCTGTTTATTCTGAGAGCGAGACAGCAGACATTCATGAGTTGAAAATTCTCAGCGTAAGGTAATAATATATTGAGAATAAAATAAATTGTTATATTCCTTTTTATTCTAGTTTCATTTTTTGACAAAGATGTTATAAATTACTTTTTGCATTATTGAGAAATTATTCAAGAATCAAATAAACAAATTTTGTAAATGTTTACCCAATCCATAAGGTTAATTGTTAATTAGTAATATGCTCTCTCATATTTCAAATTTCTCATATTCTCATTTCTTTCAATTTGCAATGTCAGAGCCACGACTCATTGGGCAAACGACACATCGAACCTAATTCGCTTAAACATGGATAAATTAAACAACACCACTCCCATTCCACTCCAAGAATGCCTCGTCGATTGCTCTCAGGGTATGACTGACGCAATCTCAGTATTACAAAACTTGTCTAATGCCATCAATGCGAAGAAATTGTCCGACATTGACGCCTACGTGACTCAAACATACATGGACACCGCCACCTGCAGCAACAGCTGCAAAGGCGACGATATGGTGATTAAACTGATCGTTGAGATGACCAACAACATTGCAAAGCTCGGAAAGATCACCTTGGCATTTGCCAAGTTGGATGAGGAAGATAAACACTGAAGGTTGTAACATTAGGAGTAAACTGGCATCTTTGTTGGTTCTCTTTTTTTAGTTGTAAGTTGAGTTTGTAATATGAATAAGTGTAATTGATATACTGATGGAATAAAATTAACCCAAAATATTATATACATAAAGTAAAGAAAATATTGCATTCATATTATGTCACAAATGTTAATTATTTGATTTTCCATCCCATAAGGAAAGAAGAATTTACACCCAACCAAATTGAGATGTCTCAAAATGCTTTAAATTTTCTCCATCCAGCTACATACATATTTCTAATTTTCTAGTACTAGTTTCAATAAATTATTTAACAAATTTTTTATTCGCGACGCGATAAAAGTTTCAAAAGATCAATTAACTCATCATGTTGCTAGCTCAAAACTTCTTGATGAAGTCATAGATGCGACCGTTGATTTCCTGTGCCTTCTCCTACTGCGTGAAATGAGTGGTGGCGATAACAACCACATCCTCGAGAATAGGTTAGGTCGAGATCGTCCACAATAATTTTGTTGGGACTTTTAATTCCGCTCCCGTCCATGGTGTTGAAAAAAATGGGGATGTTTCAGACGAACTTTCTCTATTAGGACTTTTATCGAACACTTACGTGTGGTATTTGGGTAACTCAAATTATTCAAATCACACCACAAACTCAAATTATTCAAATCACACCACAAACTCAACACGATTCGATACATATGCAAGCAATGAACGAAGTGAATAAAAATAACCCACATAATTAACAAAATATGATATATTTTTCAAAAAAATCCATAAAAGTAGTGAAATGATGACTCAGATTTATCCATATCTTATCATCCAACAAGTGAAATAAGTTGAATGATGTGGCACGGTAAGAATGCTCAAAAGATGATGAAAAATACTATATGGGATTAATTATATACACGTTAAATTATTCTATTTCCAATTTGTTTATTCACCAAATGTAAACTAAGAAAAATAGATAACACATGAAAAGTAGCTTACAAATTGGGGCAATAATTATAGGTAATAAATTTAAATCATTATATCAATTAAATTGTCATTTCACATTTAATTATAGGTAATAAATTCAAATCTTATTCGCATCAAAAAATTAAAATGTGAATACGCATCTTCTCATTCAATAAACAGAGAAACAAAAAATAATTATTTTTAGAATATTACAACCAAAACAAATTCAACATAAACAAAATTTGTTGGATACCAATAGCTTTATGGTACAAAAATCTCATTTAGTCGAATAGAAAATCACTATATAAGCTTCTCAAGGACTCTACATACAAAGCAAGAAAAGAATTTTTAAACAAAGTAACCAAAAAAACCATGGCTTCAATCTCCTTCTCTTTCATTTTATTACTTTCTCTTTCTATCTCCGCCCTTGCAACCTCCCCGGTTAAGTCGGGATCCAGTTCCCTCCACAAGGCATGTGAAAAGACTCCCGAACCCGAATTATGTGTTGAGAATCTCTCAATTTATTCTAAGAGCAAGACAGCCAACGTTCATGAGTTGACAGTTCTTAGCGTAAGGTAATATATATTGCAATTACAATCAATTTTTATATTCCTTTTTATTCTAGTTTCTTCTTTTGACAAAGATATTATAGATTGCTTTTTTGCATTATTGAGAAATTATTCATGGATATAAGAATCTAATACACAAATTTTGTATATATTGTATATTCGATCCATAAGGTTTTTTTTTTTGAATGAATTGAAATCCATAAGGTTAATTGTTAATTAATATGCTCTCTCCTATTACAAACTTCTTTAGCTCTCATTTCTTTCAATTTTCAATATAATATCAGAGCCGCGACTCATCGGGCAAACGACACATCGAATCTAATTCGCGTAAACATGAACAAATTAAACGTCAAAACTCCCATTCCAATCCAGGAATGCCTGGTCAATTGCGCTCAAGGCATGAGTGACGCCATCTCAGCATTACAAAAGTTGGTTAACGCTGTCACTGCGAAGAAATTCTCCGACATTAACTCCTATGTTTCTCAAATATACACGGACACTGCCACCTGCAAGAACAGCTGCAAAGGCAATGATTTTGTGTCGAAATTTATCATTAGGATGACCGACAAAATGGCGAAGCTTGGCAAAATCACCTTGGCATTTGCAAAGTTGGATGAGAAAGAACACTAAATGATACTGTAATACTTGGAGCATATATTGACAATGCTCTTTTGGACTCTAATTAACTTGAGTTGTAATTAACTTGAGTTTTTAATATGAGGAATCATATATTGATTTAATATAATTATTCGATCCAAAATTCTCAGATAGTGTTTTTCACAAAAGAATATTCAGATCTTAAAAACTACATTCATATTATATGTCACACATTCAATGAGACTTTCTGGAACAGCTCATATCAGACTTTGTTTGCTTGAGGTACCCTTTTGTCTTTCATAGTTGAGCTGACAAAGTGGTATATATACCCCAATCCCTGCGCTTTTCCTGTATCAGACTTTAGAAGAAAGTCTGAATAAGTCTAGACGTTTCAAAATTAGTTTCAATTTTCCATCTCATAAGAAGAGAGGAATTTATATCCACACCTAACCAAATACATCAAATGAGTCTTAGAGTTGACAAATTTTCTTATAAAATTTTGATAAATTCTTTCATAAATAAAAGTAGATTCACTAATTACATAAATTTATTCGTTCGTGGCTTGATAAAAGTTTCGAAAGATCAATTCCATCACGCTACTAGCTCAAAACTTTTTGATGAATTCATAGATGTGATCATTGATTTCCTGCGCGTTCTCCTGCTGTATGAAGTGTGCGGCTCCCGCGATTACAACCACATCCTCGAGCAATGGCACATCTTTTTTTAGACCACCTTTGTGTATATAGTCTTGGATGCCTGGGTAGTGATAGGTTAAATCGAGATCACCTACGATGTATTTCGTTGGAACTCTTACTTCCGCTCCTGTCCATGGTGCGGTCAGTTCCCAATTTCTGTAAAAGAGTAAGTTAATGTAATCGTGAACACAAAAATATATAAGTTGAACTATTGATTGCATAGTTAACCATATAAAGTTACTATATTTGCCTATTAAATTAAAAATAAAAATTTAGCAAAATTCTTTAGAAAATAAAAGTAAAGTTTATTCCGATTTGGTTATTCGCCGACCGAAAATAAACTGAGAAAAAGGATAATAGGCGGAAAATGACTTACAAATTGAAGCAACGATAATAATTAATTCCACCGGTAAAACCAGTTTTTCGAAATTTGGATGCGAAATATTCGACATCCTCCTCAGAAATCCAAGAAGGCAAAATTATTTCTTCATCTGAAGATTCAAATTCGGCTTTAGAGAACGTTATCGGTCCGCCTGGGACCCGCACCGTCAGAAATTTCTTGAAAAGTAAATTTGTATCCATGCTTGCATACTCTTCATCTGCAACTCCATGCTCCTAAAAAGATGATTAATTGATTAATCATTTAATTTAATTGTGGGCTTCTCCCTCAAAAAAAAATTAATTGTGGGCTTAAAATATATTAAAAAAAATGCACTCCTGAGTCCTGATTTTGTACAAGTACTACCTCTTTTGTTTTCTTTTCCAGATATATAATATATTCTTGTTGGAACTTCTATTTATTTATTCATGTTTTATTTTTGGAGATAAGATCTCATTAGTCAGAGGATCCCTGTTTTAGTTAAAACTTCAATATCAAGCTTTTGAAATTTTGACCAAAAAAGGTACCCAATATAATAAATACAACAGGGAAATTTTCTAACACAAATACTGAAGTTATAATTAATCCTAATATTTTTATGGTGCAGTATCTAACCTGGAAGCGGCAAATGTAATAATTATCGCCGTAGAGAGACCGGAAATGCTCAACAATATTGATGGCCGGGTTACGTGGCATAAACGCAACGCTTAAATTTACAAGAGCTTTAACCCTGTCAGGCCTGAACAAGCAAAGGTTCCATGCAATGAGCGCTCCCCAATCGTGCCCTACCACAAACACCTGTTACAAAATAATTATTACACGGGTTGTCATGCCGGCATTTTTATTCGCTGATAATCATGCATGTTATGATAGGAAAAAAAGAGATATATACGATTTCATTGTCATTAATTCCGAATAACCAGTCGTTTTAAGTATGAATTTTATAATAGTTAGAAGAACATATACATACTGAAACTCCAGCACAATTCTTTTTATAAGGACTTGTCGCTAGAGTTTCGGTCCATATTCATTCTTGGATTCCAAAATACTCGATGTGTGATAAAAACCACAAAAGTTTGAGTTCAATATATACATTTAATATTTTTAATTAATAACAGATACCTGAGGAATGGAAAGGGCGTCAAGAAGGGCGATAAGATCACCCACAAGGTGAAAAATGGTGTAAGAAGACACGGATGAAGGAACGGAAGTGTCGCCGTATCCACGCAGATCCGGTGCAATGCATCTGTATCCACGAGCCGACAGAGACAATATCTGGTGCCGCCAGGAGTACCAGAGCTCAGGAAAGCCGTGGATGAATAGGATAGCCGGCGCGTCCGATGGTCCCTTTTCTGCCACGTGAATGGATATGTTGTTTACTTGTAGAGTTTTGTGTGTTATTCCCTCCATTTCCTCTCTATCTCTCCTCTCTCTCTCTCTCTCTCTCTCTCTCTCTCTGTGTGTGTGTGTGTGTGTGTGTGTGTGTGTGTGTGTTGTGTGTGTATGTGGTTTTTGGTTTGATGGATATTTGTAGGCAAGATTATGATAGTGGGAAAGTGAGATGATAGTTGAATGTGTGAGGAAGTACAGTCCGGATTAACAAATTTGACTAGCCATTCACATTGAATTAACAAGTTGGACTCTACCGGTTCACATTGAATATATGATATATTGTTTTGTTCATGATAGAAACGGAAAATTAATTGTTAAGGACAAATTATGAGTTGTCCTTTTTGGTTTTTTGTTCCAAAAGACAAAGAAAAGAGAGAGTATATTATGCATAGAAATGGAATCTCACTTCCATGGTAGCCGCCATTGGCGAGTCAATAATCAATATTACTTTAATGGTTTTCTCATGAGATTTTTCTTATTTATAATAAACCCTTTCTAATTTCTTATAAAATTATTTAAGTAGACTAAGACGTAATTAGTGGATTAGTCAAACGAGAAACCACCGCCCAAACACTGGTAAAAAATTATGCATGTGGTTAGTGATACAATTGTATGCCTATAATATAATATAATATAATGCTTGTCTATATGCATATAATATAATATAATGCTTATCTATATGCATATATTATCTTTGATAACAAGTATAGACATCACATAATAGTGATATTAAACCAAATGAGATAATTATCACAGCGTTATTTTTCTGTTTAATCTTAATAACGGATAGATGCACCAAATATAAATTAATCATTCTGACAGGATTGTAATTAGTAAAAGTGTAAAACACCAATCTTATCTTTATCCAAAAAAAAGAAAAATACAAAAACAGATTATTCGAATTTCTCTTTTATTTTCCTCTACAAATAAACAGCCTTAAATCACTCACTCCAACATCCAATTCAACAAAAGCTCATTATTGGTAATAATAATAATAAACATAAATTATTTATAATAATTTAACTTGACAAAGGTTTTGGCCTTCTTTGAACATCAAAATGCACATCAATCAAGCCAGTTATTCCTGCAGTAATTTTCTCTCCTATTCTTACCGGCCCAACTCCTTTGGGCGTACCTACACATTTATAAATAAACAAATTAATCAAATTTATGTTAATAAAATGATTAGATTTAATTAAATTTAATTAAATTTAATTACCGGTTAGGATGACATCACCCTCCATTAAGGTCATAATGGAGCTTATATGACTTATGAGAAATGCGATTTTGAATATCATGTCTTTTGTAGAGCCTTTCTGCCTTATTTCATCATTTACCTGAATTCAATATATTTTAATATCAAATTATGAATTTCTATTACTTTTGAATAATATTTTTTTAGGACACATAAAGATAGGATAAGAACCTTTAACCAAAGCTCGAGATCATGAGGGTTTGGAACCAAGGACTTTGGAAGCTGTTTTATTTACCGCAATAAAAATAAAATAAGATTAAAGAGATATTTAAATTTTGAAAAAAATATATGAATATTTTAATGTTTTTCTTACAACTGCACTTATAGGTGTGAAAGTGTCTTGTCCTTTAGCCACAGTCCATGGTAGACCAGCAGACTAGACAAAAACAATTTAGTAATTAAAATATTACCTTGAAAAAACAAATCAAGAAATAAAGAAAGAAAGAAATGATAATGTAACATGGAATGAAAAAATTGTATGTTAAATTGTTTACTTTAGCTGAAGCTTGAATTTCTCTAGCTGTCATATCCAAAGCTAGTGCATAACCTACATTTATCAAACAATGGTATTGATTATTCTTTTTTGACCTGTATTATCTTTTCAATTACACAATTAAAGCTCAATTGAGGCCAAATTATGTCAAACAAATCTAAATTGAGCCTTAATTGATGCACATTTACACAATTAGGAACATAACCACAACTTAATTGATGCTCAACTGCACAATAGAAACTTCATTAAAACACATTTGAGTTTAATTGCAGCACTGGGGCTAATTTGGGTGGAAAAAAAAATCACAACTTTTAAACAAAATCACCTCCAATATAATCCATTGCTGAACCTTCAGTGACATCACGAGCTTTCTGACCAATCACAACTGCCAGCTCAACTTCATGATCCAGCGATTCGAGCGGGTGAGGAATTTCAATCGATCCTCCATTCGATAAGTAAGATGAGGTTGGTTTCATGAATAGAACTGGCTCCTTCAAATTCAAATTCAAATTCAAATTCATCATGTAAAATGATTCAATTCGATTAAAAGGAAAGAAAAAGAAGAAGATAATTGAAGCTTTTTAAGTCTCGTTTCACTATCAAAATCAGAATTTTGCGCAACAAGAAAAGTCGGTATTAAACATAATAGCTGAAATTTCATGAATTTTCAACTATTTTGTTGGATCAAATGCCCGATTTGGCACTCTCATCACACTAAAACAAGCCCTTATTTGACAAATTCGCAGAACAAAAGATACGACCCATTGCTATATGAAACAATAAGCGAAAGTTACAATTCTAACTCTGAATTGGAAAGAAGAGAGAGACCTTAGGGACGGCGTTGCCGAGCTCCTTGGCGTGGGCAGCGTAGTTCCTGCCGACGGCGATGATCTTCGTTCCCATGCTCAGAAGCTTCTGAGCCGCCATTGCTGACGCTGCCATCAGATCAGGTCGTTTGAACAAAGAAGCAAGTTGGTGATCTGAAGAAGAAGAAGAAGAACAAAAGTTCTCTTTCTACTCGTGCTATGTAAACCCAGAATTCGATGGGATTTCACTTCCTGGATTTTGGAAAATCAAGGATTTGATATCTTGGTTTCTCTATAATACAGTATTTACTTAAAGACGTTGGTGAAAACCGTCAATTAAAATCCTGTACTGTATTTTCGGGAAAGCCCTCTAATATATAACAAATATCAAACACGTCCTCCATCCTCCCACAGCAAATTTTCCCACAATAAAACGACAACTTCTACTAACTCTGACCAACAATGGCAGCTTGTAGTAGTCACTCTTCCTTGCTCCGCCCTCAACCGCTCGTTTCTCTCTCTCGGAGAAGAAAATGCGGCGGGTTTTCTTCAATCCGGCTCGGCCGTGTCGCCGCCCGGTTCAGGCCTGAAGAATCCGACCCGGTTCTCCGTTCGGCTCTCTCCGCCGCCTGGGTTCGCCACCATGAATCACTCCGCCCAGGTTTTTAGATTTTTATATGTATTTTTATTCAATTAATTGCTTGATTATTTTTTGAGTTTTGATGTGTATCGCTAATTATCTATTGTAGAGCCTCTTTTTATTGATCCATATGCATCTGGCCTTCTTTCGCCCAGTTATGATGAAAATGAATTTGTAGATTCGACAAATTTCTTCTCTTCAAACCACTATAGATTGGCCACCAAATTCATTGATGAGAAACTGCACCATTATCTTAGTAATTCAGATGAATTTAGACAGGTGTTTTGCTTCTCTTTTTCTCATTACTCTGTTTTTCAGGTCAATTGGTATAGAAAAACTATATACAGATATTTATTTTTATACTTTATAGATTATATTATTGTCAGATGGAATGGATACAAGACCGTATAGGCTGAGCTGGCCTCGCTTGTCAATTATATACGAAATTTCTCCGGAAAGAATTTTTAAATTAGCAAATCAGAGACTTAAAGGTGAATGTCATATCTTTTCTTTTATTATTTGCTTGCATAAAAAAGAAATATATTTTTGTTCCGTTTTTATACCTTTGTGAAGCAGGAATTGGAGCTAAAACTTCGCGAAATTGCCTCTTGTTTCAATTTCCAATCGAATCGCGAAATTTATTGGATGTTTTGTGCAAAAATGGGTTTAATGGAAATAGACCAAGTTTGTGGGTGCTTCAGGTAAATTTTAGGCTTTTATTATTTATCATATTTAATAGTACCAGTCTGAATTTCTCCAAATTGGTCCCAATTGAGCCGGAATTATTAGATCTCAATTAAGACTGAATTGCGTCCCAGGTATTCAATTTTGAATCAATTAAACCGAACTTTTTATTTTTATGATTCAGTTTTTAGACACAACTCAGCCCCAATTAAATCCAAATTTGGATCATAAAAAACCAAATTTTGAAGTTGTGATTCAGTTAGGTCTCATTTTAGTCTGAACCTAACTCGATTCAGCCTTAATTCCCCCTTAATTCTGCAATTATATCTGATTTTGGGCTAACACTAATATTTGTAGGGTTTACCGCTGGAAAATCTGACAAGCTTGGAAGAACTATTGAATTTAATTAGCAGCTTAGCCATAAAAGGCAGTATTTTCTTCGGAGAAATTACCATTCCGTCTGATTGGACAAAACATGTAAATATTCTCCCTTCATTAAATGCTCATAAAATCTCAAATAAATATAGATAAATTCTCTTCAATATTTGATTTGTGATAGTTTCTTTGTTTCATGACAGGACAAGAAAGGTGAGTTTATTGAAAGGCGTTTCTTGATACACGGATTCCGAGTCAGCTTGGTTGACTACAGTGATGTTGCTGGAAATCCTGGATTTGAAGATCCGGGAAATGAAGATCTGGTTTTGGGAGTTGGAAATCCAGGAAATGGGGATCCAGTTTTGGGATCTGAGAATTCGGTGTTGTTTTTGGCTGAGCAGTTGCGCATGTCAGATGCACAGGTAAAGAAGAATGATGGATCAGTTTGTTTAAAGTTCAAATTTCTATATTTGGCTGAGATGCTTATTTATTTATTTGTTTTGATATTTTGGTGTTTATTTATGTATTTGATTTCATTTATTTATTCATTTTGGATAGATGGAAATGTGGAGAGGGCACTATGAAAGGATGGAAGAAGAAGCGGATGAAGATGGTTTTGAGGAATTATAGCTGAGTTTGACTTTTTTGTTCATTTTTATGTCTCTTTTTTTCATTCATGTATCATTTACAGTTAAAAAAAATTTCACAGTAAAAGATTTTCGTCTCAATGAAAGAAATATTGGGTAGGAATATAGAGTATTTTCTTTCCAAATGAAATATCTACTGCAAAATTTAATGTTCAAGCAAAGTAGAATATGTAATTATGTAATGAGTTGAAATCTTGTGTACATAAACAATTTGAAGAATATTTCCATCAATCAACAATTACTGTTTTAATAACATAGATGTCTAATTTATTTTCTTTCTTTTCTTTGAGAAAATTGGAGAGGGCTTACACACACCCCTTCCAAATGCATTGTATTAAACTAACCAAAAAATAGGTTTATCTATACATTTCAAAGAATTTTTGTTCTTTCAGTTTAACTATACAATTAATTCTAAACTAAGAAAAATCCTATATGAAATCTAGCATTCTTCTTTGAAATGATAGATTTTTATCAATTGAAGCCGGAACTCCGCGAATTCCTTTTTCAGGGAATTATTCGATCCATTCATATTCATATTGGTAATTACAACAACTGAGTTGGAGCAGGAGAATCTACCTAGTTTGTTCCACTACTATTGAAATTTCTTTTAAAAGTTATGAAATTTGATTTCGTCCAATATCTCACAATCGTTCTATAAAGAACAGTGGATAACATATTTTCATATCATTTTGAACTTTTCACCCTTTGTTAATATAGGGTCTCAAAAATGCAAATTTGTTGCAATATCATTCCATACAACATGCTATCATTCCTTTTGTATTCTTTCACATTAATTCCACATGAACAAAATATTATAACTTCCACAATGCAGCCTCAAGCATGAGCCTAACAAACAACTCATCTCAATCTTTGAATCTTCATGTATATCTCATGCCAAAATAAAAAATTTAAAAATTAATCCTTATCATTCCGAAACAAAATCTATTTGTATATTATAATTTTAAACGTCCTTGGCTACAATACTCTCTTTAGGATATGCCACGCCATTCATATTTCTCATGGCCATTGGATTGTAATCTAAGGGCTCATATTTGGATCAAATTTAAATATGAGATAAATACAACAAACTAAAGAGATGCATGAAAGCCAAAAAAAATATATAAATGGGACCTAACTTCATTGATTAAAATAGACTAATAATAGATTAAAATTTGTGATAACTCATGTAAAGATTAGTAATAACATGTCAGTTCTTAAAAATTTTTAATATGCTTCAAAAAAAGAAAATTTAAAATACGCTTTATATGTTACCATTTTCATAGTCATGATATGCAACATAGTGAAAAAAAGAAGTATTTATTGTGATTTGACCACTGGCGCTTCATCATATTTTTATTTGATGCTTTCTATCTGTGATATACAAAAACAAAAAGAAAGGCTAGGGAATTTTCGCATTTGCTTGTATGTATTAACTTTAAAAAATCTTTAGCCCAAATAAATCACTTTATAAACTGGGCCTAATTATAACAAGGCCTAATAGTCCTTATCTTAGATATTTGGGCCGAATCTAAAACAAAGCCCATATACAAACTCTTCAACAAACAACTTTTCATAATTTCTCAGTACACAGGGTCGATCGTGTAAAACTTCCCCTTCCCTTCCAGTCACACACAGACAGAAAGAAATCAAATCGAAAGAGAAAGAGAAAGAGAAAGAATTCAGCAATGGCGTCGGGATGGGGGATAAACGGAAACAAGGGCAGGTGCTACGATTTCTGGGTGGATTTCAGTGAGTGCATGTCCCGCTGCCGTCAGCCCACCGACTGCCATCTCCTCCGTGAGGACTACCTCGAGTGCCTCCACCACTCCAAAGAGGTATTAATTCCATCCTTTTCTAGCTCGATCTGTCGGTTTTGTCAGATTAGGTCGGTTCTTTTGGTTGTTGGGTTGAGCGGATTTGGTTTGGTTGGATTGATTGTGATTGTTCAGTGTGCGTGAATGGATCTTTTTTTTGTTGTGTGTTGATTGATTAAGGTTAGTTAAGATCAATTGAGCCTTTAACATTGTTGGGATTTTACGTGTAAATCCTTTCAAGACCTGGAAATGTCAAACCTGCATCTCCGAAATCCAAAATCAGTCTAATTTATGTTCCTTCATTTCTGAAGCCCTAGCTCAATCAAACTGATCATTTAACAGTTGGATCTAGTTGATTGCTTTGCTTTTCTTATTCTGCAAATGGGATTGAATTGATCTATTAAAGCACCGAATTTTACTTTGTCTTATTTTGGTACATACTAAAGCTAGATAGTGTTAAATCTGTCAGGTTGATTTTGTCCTGAGCAGTTTGTGTGGTGGTTTTTACTTTTTAGAGGGTTCTATCATATCAATGGAGATGAAACCCTAGATTCATCCTGAATTGATTGATATGATTGATTGCTTGTTTTGTTTATTATATAATCTTGCCTAATCACTTCGATTCCGAATTTAGGTCTTTTTGGTGATCCTATTGATCTCAACTTTTCTTATTCTTTTTTATTTTGTACTTGTTAATTGCGTAATTGAACTCTGCTGTTATTTGAGAAGACTTAGACAAGATTTCGTCCAAAAAACAAATTCCTATTCTTTACAGTTGGTTCAGATATTAATTTTTTCGTTTAATTCCCAATTTCTTTGTAACAATGTAAGAAACTTAGAAATTTGATTTATTTTTCCTCTTTTGTGAAATTGCAGTTTCAAAGGAGGAACAGAGTCTACAAAGAGGAGCAGCGCCAGCTCAGGGCGGCCGAGCGCAACGACAAAGAAGAGACTGATCATGGGTCTCCAAAGCATTAGTCTCTCTTTATGAGCGCAATATTTCATTTTGAACCCTCTTTTTCTCTTCATTTACATTTCTTCTTTTTCTTCTGAAATCAGCAAACATTGCTTGGTTGGTTTTGCAGTGGGATAAACTTGTTTTCTTTTTCTTTTTTGAGTTGTTTTGAGTTTTATTAGTCAAGAAATAATGTTCCTAATTGGATATGCATTTGATTTGCACTTCTGGTCAAATTTTCAGAAATTGGGTATTTATTTTGTTATTATATTGGCAGAAAGACGCTTAATCTAACTTTAGATTCGCCACTAGCTTTCAATAGTTAAACTTAAAAGTTATATAATATTAGACTTTATTTATCTGTGCATCTCATGTTTGTTGAATATGCAATTTCATATTTATATTTTTCAAGGCATTAAAATCCTTTTACTTGAATCTTTATACGAGATAGGATTAAGTAAAATAAGAGTAATTAGTAATTACATCCTTGCTTCTAAAATGTTTGCTGCTGGGATAAATCGCTCACGGCTATACATGGCATGGCAAATACTAAATAGTTACAATTGTGATATGGCTCAATTTACCTAGTGTTGTGTTACTCACTTTTTCACAAGAACGGACTTTGAGTTCCATCATTACTTTATAAAGGTACTAAAGATATATTTTGTCTAAATAAAAAAAAAAAAATAATTTGCTAAATAGAGTAGAAGCTCGAACCAAAAAAAATCCAGCAAATAACCTTAAAAACCAGAAAGCCGCAGCTTATTCATTCAGGGACCGTTTGGCAAGTGGAATTAGTAGAATGGAACCGGATTATAAGGTGGAGAAGCAAAAAAAAATTCTGGAATTAGCTAATTCTAAGATTTGTTTGGATGCTTGAATTATAAAATGCTGGAAAATATAATTCTTTGTTTGGATGTTCAAAAAAATCTGGAATTTTGTTGTTGTTAATATGAAAGTAATTATAAATATTTTTATAAATATCTAATTATAATTTATAACCACCAATTAACAAATAAATAAAAATATATTTAAAAATGCATTAGTGCTAAAACATAATCCAAACAAAATAATAAATATTACAATATTATTATTCCTGTAATATTAAAATTTACAATAAACAACAAAAATATATAACTAAAACAGTAGCATATCCATCTTGAGTGTGATTCGCCATTTTTCATTATAACCTATATGTGAACACAATAGTAATTAATTAATTATCACATACAACATGGTACCGATTTAAAATAATATACACATACATGTTTTCTAATAAGCAACCAGTACCAATATATTTACATATTAACCAGCACCATTAATATATAAAATACATATCATATTTAAATCATAGAAATTAACCTTTACATTAACCTGCCATCATAAGAATTAACATGTATATTATAGGAATTAACCCTGATATTATGCCTGCATATAAAATTACATTTTTATCTCAGAAATTAATCCTCAAAAAACATCAATTAACTGTCAAAATGGTTTTATCTCATGAATTAACCCTTAAAAATCATCAATTACAGAAGGCATCATTAAGCCTTATTTTATCTTAGAAATTTACCCTGAAAAGACATCAATTAATCCTAAAAAGCATTAATTAACCTCTACGTTTGCAAATTAATCCTGAAGAGAAATCAACTTTACAAATTAACTGTCAAGATGCATCAATTTACCTTAAAAGAGCATCAATTAACCCTCCAGTGAATGGATTGCGCAGAACATTTTCTAGACCAATCTTTATCTCGTTGAATGCTAGACCAATCTTTTATAGCAGCAGAACTTTTGCAAAGAGCGCAGTTTTGCGGGTATTAATACAAGAAAAAAAATGCCCGCAAAACTTAATTCCGGTTCCACATGCCTGCCAAACAAAGAATTACAAGTTTGCGGGATCTTAATGCTTCCGAAAAAAATATTTACTATAACTAATATTTATTCGAAACTCTCGCTGTAAAATGGAATAAAAATAAATATAAAATTTCTCTTAAAGTGAAAAGTCAAGCTAAATTCATTTAATGTGAAAACAAACAAACAAAAGAAGAATACTCTTCTGGTCAGAAAATAGAACCTATCTCGCATTTTATCATCATAGATGCATAAGCTTCAACTTAAAAAGCTTCTTATTATACAATCAAATGCACCAAGAAGCCTCAAGGAGCACACATCATTTTCTGATTTGGCTAATTTGCATCACTCCAGAAGAAAAAAAAAATAAGACAAAAAAGAAACAAGAAAATGGTACTACAAAATAATTCCCATCTCAAACAATAATGTTTTTTTGTCAATTAAACAACACACAGATAATTTGACAATCAGTTTTGTTTAAAAAAAGTACAAAATAATGAAAACCATTATCGGTAAAAAAAAGAGCAAATACTATCCGGAAAGACAGAGCACCAAAATTAGGAAGGAGAAAGAAACTAACTTTTGTATCCACAAAACCCACATTATTAATTTATTACCCATTTTTCACCTCCCACACCAAACATTCTCTCCATAAAAAGGAAAAAAGAGAAAAGAAAAAAAAATCACAAAGATTTAGACTTATATTGAGACTTGGCCATTTCTCTGAAAACGGCTCCAACAATAGCCGTTTCTTCCAAACACTCTCCTATTCAAAGCATCCAACAAAACAACACAACTCTTAGCATTTATTCAACACCCTCTTCAAAGATCCGATAAGCATCCAAAACCCGACCCGCATTACTCACCCCTTCAATCAACGCTTTGAAACTCGCCGAGTTAGGAACTGAATTTGGAACTTTTCCTTTTTCCTTCAACCTCTCAGATAAACTAATTGCCCCATTTATATTCCCCATTTTGAGAACCCAACAATCATTTTATAAGTTACACATTTGGTGCTAACCCTAATTTTTGCATCTCTTGAAATTGGGCCTAGTGAGTAAATAACAAATTGGGCCAGCAGTCCTGTGTGTGGCCTTGTGATATATTTAAATGCCTTAAGGCTTAAATAAGGCTGTATTAGCTTGCCTAAAAACACCTTATTTTTCTCTAATGTATTGTTTTGATCTTAATTACTGAAGGAAAGTTCTGAAATGCTGTACAATGAGATAATATGGTAGCGGTTTAATTAATTATTAAGTATATTGAGTTGGTGGCAATCACATACTTTTCACTTTTCAGATTTATATTTGGAATTGGAACGCTTTGTGTGTGTGTTGTGATTCCACTCTTAATTGCATGATGAGATGATACTGGCATGCTCACTTTTGAGCCAGACAAACACAACACCCTATTTGCATGATCATAAATATGAATTAAAAATGTTTTTGTTTTATTTACTAATTAATTTGCACTCATAATAAAAACTATAAAAAAGATTAGCACAAAACACACGGAGTCATTCAAAATTAGCAGTATACACAGTATGGTTAGAAACACTATATTCATGACATGAAATTCAAATTGCATGAACTTATCATAATGTTTTGTCTATATATCTTAATACCATTCATTCTATATCTTTAGAATCAAAGTTATATATGTTTTATCAGAAGGCAAACAAAACCGTCTTTTTTCTATAAGACTTTGGAGGAAATCAATAGGTGAGGTTTAAATCGGATATGTTCAGTCTGGGGGCCGGGTGCTTTGCCACCAGCTGCTCACCGGCGAGTTCCCCTTTACGGACGGGGTGAGTGAATATGTTTGGGGACCTGACAAACGGGGGCCCGATTTCCAAAACGAATATGTTTGGGGCGGCATCTCACTCCAGGCCAGGAACTTTGTCAGGCAGCTACTTGTCCTTAAGCCGGCTCTCAGGATGACTGTTGCCCAAGCGAAAGGTACCTTTACTGCTTTAGGTTTATTTATTCATAAATTACCTTGTATATTTTTTATTTTCTTAATTTGTTTTCTTAATGTGCGATGCAGGTCATGCTTGGTTTGTTCAACAAGGGTAGGGACAGGGAAGTGTTTATCATCCCCCTACAGTGCTGGTTTCACCTTCAGATCGGTCACTCTCATGCCGATTTTGAGGTATCTTCTTTCCTCTCTTTTTTCATTTTTCTTCTTTTCTTTTTACTTGTATATGGACAAAACTATTTATATAGGATGGACGGAAACATGAGACAACTTCTCATTTTTTTTTTCTTTTTCCAGATTTGACGAGAAGAAAAGAATCACATCATCATTCAAAATCATTAGAACTAGCAGAATTCTCGCGCTTTGCACGAGATTTTTAACCTACATAATAATATTTTTATTATTATTGCCTATTAAATGAAGTATATTCTAAAATTCGTCGTGGTTGTAACAATATTTACACCAAAATAAAAATTGTATACATCTTCTGATAGCGCAAAACTTGTCTTGCCAACATTTGATTAAAGTATAGCCCCAAATTTTTTCACCGTCACTTGTACATTCTGGAAAAAATAAAAAAAAATTAATAAATATTGGAACAACATATAATTTGACCCATAAAGCTTGTAGCTGATCTCAAATCTCAGTATGAGTTCTAATGATTTTATTTAGTTCAGTTCAGATGTAAGTTTTGCTATGTTGTCTTACATTGAATATGAATATTGGATTGAGAAATATAATCTTGAACTGTACACGACTTTAACATTAATTTTGATAAAACATCTATTTTGATATCTAATTTGAACGAAATTAGGGTTGAACAAAAAAGCTTCAATTAGATAAGATGATGCAATCCATTTCTATTGGTAAAAGACTATTTCATGCTATTAAAGCCACTATCAAATTACTTCATTTTATGAAGAGATAATAACGAAGGAACTTGATATACTGAGAAAACTGAAAAATATTTACTTTGATTTTAATTAGAAAAAAAATTAGTACTTGAAAAATTAAAGACCTGGCGAATTAGATGAGAAAGTTTTTCCACGGGAGCCTTCAACAACTGAAACTTTTTTCGATTTTAAAAATTAGTGATCAACTTGGCTCTCTACTCTTTTCATCTCTCCAAAGCAAGCAAGCTCTCATATTAGCACTACAACCTCTTTTGAAAGGCCGAAACAGGAATGAATCTGACGGTGGTTTTTCCGTTGGTGATTCCGACGGTGGTATGTTCTCATATGATAGTTAGTCAATTAGTTAATAATCTTAATTGGGTAAAGATTAGTAATGTATTGTTTACTTACCTTTGAGACATTAATGACACACATGAGATGCTGTATTTCTTCAAGCTCTTCTGCACGAGAGGAAGAGTTGCCACAGTTGATGGTCTATACTTCACCCATCCCCAATCTAAGAATAAAGACAAAAAGAATAATAAATGTCAAAAAATTGTACAAAAAGAAAAGAATCAATCTTTCTTTCCTTTCCAAGTCAAACAAACCTGTGCCAAAGTTTCTTGTAAATTATATGCCTAAGCTACTCATCCCTTCGTTCAGAAAAAGAAAAAAAATTTAAAACCTAAAATAAAGCTCCTCATTTAAACTTTCACATCAAGATTTTCATTATTGCAATCTGTTTTGTGAAGTTCCATCTCTATTTTTTGTCTCCTTTTATTTGTATCTTCTGCTGAGCTCCAAGCTGTGAACACTCCTCATATTTAGATGCAAATTCAATTGTTTCTTGGATTAAATTAATTTGCCCCAACTCCATTCCACAAAACTAAAAAGTATAAATAGATATATAAATAACGAGTTAGAGTTGACTACCCATATATAAGCCCCAATAAACTGCCTTGTGCAACATTTCATACTATAGTGAACAGAAATTATTTGGTATCATTCATTGGTACCAAATGGGTTGGTATCATTCATTGGTACCAATGGATGGACTACAAGGAATTGATGCAGTCACCACTTCAAAGAAGTATTTCAGGGAATTAATGCATCATTTGAACAATTTATTTTAGAACAAAAAAATTCCAGCACTAACCTGAAAAGAAACACAGAGACACTACTTAAGCCATAACTTGTTAATTTAATGCCTCCAAAATTATATTTACTCTTAGCTAATATTTATTCAAAGCTCTCATTTGTACAATAGAATTAAAAATAAATATAAATTTCTCACAAGATGAAAATGTCAACCTTAATTCATTTAATTTGAAAACAAACAACCAAGAAATCATTGCAAAAGAAGAATAACAGGATGGTCAGAAAATAGAACCAATCTCGCATTTTATCATCAGTGATGCATAAGCTTCAACTTAAAGAGCTTCTTACTATACAATCAAATGCACCAAGAAGCCTCAAGGAGCACACATTATTTTCTGATTTGGCTAATTTGCATCATCCCAGAAGCAAAAAGAAGAAAGGAAAAAGAAAAATGATAATACAAAATAAAGCCCATTCTTAAACAATGAACAATATCCAGAACTAATATAATATTCATTAGTAATTCTATGAGTATAAAAAACAAAAACTACTAACCCTAAAAAGAGCAAATAAAATCCAGCACCAAAATTGGGAAGAAAAAAACCATAAAATACTTTTGCATATAACACCACAAAATCACATCATTAACCCCAAACCCCCTCTCTCTCTCTCTAAAATAAATAAAAATAAAAAAATAATAACTCACAAAGACTTAGCCTTATATTGAGACTTAGCCATTTCTCTCAAAACAGCTCCAACAATTGCCGCTTCTTCCAAACACTCACTCCTATTCAAAGCATCCAACAAAACCATACAACTCTTTGCATTTATTCTACACCCTCTTAAACGGGTCTCTTCAAAGATCCGATAAGCATCCAAAACCCGACCCGCATTGCTCATTCCTTCAATTAAAGCATTAAAACTCGCCGAATCAGGAACTCCTCCTTTTTCCTTAAACCTCTCGAACAAACTTATCGCCTCATTTATATTCCCTACTTTTGACAATCCTACTATCATTGTTGTGTAAGTTACCACGTTTGGTGCTAACCCTAATTTTAGCATCTCTTGGAAAAACACGAACGCTTTGTTGAATTTTTGCACTTTGCATAATCCGTTGATGAGCGTGCTATATGTGTATATATTTGGGGCACATTTCATTTCTTTCATTGAATTGAAACATACTAGCGCTTCGTTTATTTCTTCCGATTTAACTAGGGCGTCCATTAAACTATTCCACGTGTAAACGTTTGGACTTAGTCCCTTTTGCATCATTTCTTCTAGAATTAAATACGCTTCGTCTATTCTACCGACTTTACCAAATCCGTCAATTAAACTACTATATATAATCACATTTACATCCATACCCTTTGATTTTGCCTCCTCAAATAACATATAAGCCTCATCTAACCTATCGATTTTACATAATCCATCTATAATCGTACCGTAAGTTACAATATTAGGCTTTTCATTTTTACTTTTCATTTCTTCAAGTAATTGATACGCTTTATCAACTTTACCCGATTTGCAAAACCCGTCAATAATTGTATTATACGCCCTAATATCAAGCTCTAATCCTTGTTCCTTCATTTCATAAAATATTCTATAAGTTTCTTTCGCAAAACCAGCCCTTGTCAAACCGTTAATTAAAATCGCATAACTCCTCACATTTGGTGATAAATCCAATTTCTTAATTTCCTTAAATATTTCTCGCCCCTTTTCAATTTCACCAGCTTTTAATACACAATCCATGTAAGTATTAAATAAGGTTAAATCAGGTTTGCAACCGTTTCGATTCATTTCTTTAAACAATTTATGACCGTCTTCTTTTCTCCCTTTAACAAAAAAATTGCGAATTAATGAAGTATAAACTACAACATTAGGGTTTAAACCTTCATCTAACATAGTCTCAAATAATTTATAAGCCTCATCAACTTTTCCGATTTTTCCCAATCCATCAATTAATGAACAATAAGTAACTGAATTTGGTTTACAACCTCTTTCAGACATTTCATCAAACACTTTATATGCATCTTCAATTTTCTTAGCCTTGCATAATCTATCTACCATTATATTTGCTGTAAATACATTTGGATACAAACTGGAGATCTCCATTTCATTTCGAATTTTATACGCCTCTTCTACTCTTCCAGCTAAGCAAAGCATATCTATGATTATGTTGTAAGTTGATAAATTAGGGTTTGCATCCTTTTTCATTTCTTCAAATAAACTCAAAGCCTCGTCAATTTTCCCCTTTTTACCAAAACAAGTCAGAATTGAATTGTAAGCCACTACACAAGGAATGCAACCTTTTTCTTTTAATTTCTCTAATAATTTATACGCATCATTAAATCTACCGACATTTCCATACCCTAAAATCATTGTATTATACGCATAAGCACAAGGTACGGTACGATTTGCTTCCATTTCATTAAATAATTCTTCAGCTTCACTTAATCTTTGAGCTTTACAAAGGACCCAAATCATGCTTGTGTAAGAAAATTCATCTGGTACCAATCCATTCGATTTAATTTCATTGAAAAATTTCCAAGCCATTTCTACTTTTCCAACTTTGCCGAAACAATCTATACACATGTTGTATAACACAATATCACCTTCAAGAGAATTGCTTCTCATTTCTTCCAATAAATTGAGGGCTGAATCAAGTTTTCCCTCCTTTGCGAAAGCTCGAATTAGGGTTGTGAATAAGTGAACATTTATTTCATAACCAATTTCTTGCATTTGATGAAACAGCAAGAGGGCCAAATCAGGTTGCTGAGATTCTGATAAAGCGCCAATTAAGCTCGTATAAGCTGAAAAGGCAGGGCGAAATTTAAATTTCCGCATGGTTTGAATCAAATCAAAAGCTTCTTTCAACCTTTTCGATCTGATTAAATTAGTTATGAGTTGAATGCATGTGCTGGTAGATAAACCGTAGCCAAGCAAGCTCATTTCTTCTAAAATACTCTCTAACGAACCATAATTTTTCGAATTAGAAATGAGCATGAGAAGAGAGTTATAAGCCTCATGAGAATGCGATTCACCAGTCGATTTCTCCACAAACTTGAAGTAATTCACAGCCAAATTTGGATCTTTCTGCCGTCTTAACACACCAAGAATCATTTCTGAGCTGGGTTTTTGATGCAGAGGCGAAAGGGACGCCTCCAGTTCGGGGCTCCACTTGCCACGATTCAGAAACTGGCATGTTTCTTCAATGGCGGATCGTATGCTGGGATCTGAAGAGAAGCTTCTTTTAGTAGGGTTTAGGGTTTTGAGAAGAAATTTAGCTCTCACAACCGCCGCCATTTGCTTAAGCCAGAATGAGCTTTTTCAGTTAATGGAGAAGAAAAATTAGAAGATGAGAATTTTTGGGATTAGTTTTGTGGATTTGTTTGTAAGTTTTTTCTTCAATTCAATTCAGCACTGAAGAGAGTAGACTGGAAATGGAAGTTGCAAAACCAAGAAAGTTTCCAATTACCCCCAAAGAAAATATAAATTTATGCGCTCCCAGGTTCCGGCTCACTTAGGAAACTATGTTTTTATCCCACAGGATAAGTTCAAAGCAATAGAATTTGATTGGTACCTATTTGGTACCAAACCCTAAACCCTATTTTCATAATTAATAGGACAATTGGATTTGTTCAAAGGTTAATTTATCTAGTGTTTATTCCTTAAAAATGCTAATGCATTGCATAGATTCTTCTCAGGTGATTATTACCACTGAAAGATTTGTAGGGGGCCTTAGCCGATATTCCTCGCCTTTCAGATCACCCCCAAATTTTTTTGTAATTCAAATTTTTTTTACAAGATAAGCAAAATTTAAGTAATTAAATTTTCAATAAATTATATTATAACAGTAACAGAAATAATTTTTTTGAGTAAACAAAATTCAAAATGATGGTACTAATCCTTCAACAAAATTATTTTGAAAGTTCAACTGATAATATTAAGGTCTCGTTTGATATCATTTTTGTTTTTCGTTTTTCAAAAACAAAAAACCGTTTCATGTTTCTTTGTTTTTTTTTTAAACTGTTTTTTTAAGATAAAAAAAATAACTTTTATTTTAATACATTCATGCTAAAAGATTAACACACAATATCATAATAATGCCCAAGCCCAATAAAATCAAGATTTAAGAAAAAATAACACTTAAAAATGCTCATATACAAATATTTTTTGTTTGCTGTTCTATAATATGTATGTTTGACAAATATCATTCCAACCAATCTCGAAACTTATTTATCACATCATTATCATTGATTTCAAAATTATGAACCCGATCTTTCCTTCTACTAAATATTATGATATAACAAAATATAACTACAGGAAACATGTTTGTATGAGGATATGTTGTACTACTTTACAAAAAAATGTCATAAAAATTGTCATATAAAGAAGATTTATATGCACTACTATAATAATAATATATTGTTCACTTAGCAACAACATATATTATTAAAAATATCAATGGAAAAAATAATGATATTTATATGATTAAAAGATTTCTCAAAAGAAAAAATATTTATATCAATAAAAGAAAGATATATTCAATAACCACTTCATGCTTATAATATCCAAGTGTTAACAAGATACGTGATATATTGATAATGAAAGCCGTGATATGTATGAAAAGTATATTCATATGTAAATGGTGATGAGATGAGAAATTTCATTTTTGTTCCTTGCAAGTGAAAAGAGGCAGTAGAAGACAAATAATTTGAGAGTGAATAATTAAAACTTGATTCTTGAAATGTAATTCTTATTTACAATTATCATTAATTATAACAACTATACAAAATCGAACAACAAAACCAAAACAAAACAAACATAAAAAATATTCTTTCCCTTATTTCAGTTCCAGAGTTTTAAGTTCCATAATTAGAACTGGCTGAACCTGAACAAACCACTTCAACTTACTCTTACGCAATCCATCCCTAATTATTTGCCGCCTTTCCTTTCTCTCTCAAACCCTCTCCCTTTCTCAATTCTCATCTGAGTCACAATAATTCACTCTCACTCACTCATTTCCAGTCTCCCTTTCTCAGTTCTCACCTCAGTCACAATTCTTCACTCTCACTCACTCATTTCCAGTGCTCCACATTCATCCAACTCCCCCTCCCCTCACCACACACACTCCATACCAACCAACCAACAAAGCCTTCTCCTTTCTCTACCAACTACGCTGGATTCGATTCCCCCTTTTGGGATTCCCTTTCGCAATGGCCTCAGCTCGAGCAGTCCCTTTGCTGACCACAACTCGGGCCCCGCTCGTCATTCGAGCGCCGCTTTCCACCCACGATGACACAGACTCCGACATCTCTCCGGTTTACTCCGACGCCTCTCAGAACTCGTTCCGCTCCGCCTCCGAGGAGGAAACCGCCACCGTCGTCAGCGGCGCCACCACGCTGGACGCGTCCAGTACGGGGGTTTTCGCCAGGATTCCGTCCATGCCTGTGGCGAAAATCACTGGGGATGATGAGACGGAGAGCACGGATGAAGAGGAGGCTGAGAAAGATAAGTTCTTGCCGCTGGTTGCGAAGGTTGCGGAGTTGAAAATGGCGGATAAAGATGAGGTGTTTGATTCTGCTGGAGAGAAAGGTACTTTGTTTGGTCTTCTACCTTGGTTGGAAAATAGGGAAATAAATAGAAGGAAATTGTCAAAACTCAAAATTGTTTCAATGGTTTCTTTCTTTCTTTGATTCTTTCTTCATTTCTAGGTTCTGAGAAGCAAGCATTTGATGAGGGCGGCAGTAGTTCAAATAATGTTGAAATTCCAGTGACTAGTACTGAGGGTAATTTCAATTTAAATTTACAAATTAGGCATTGTAAAAAAGATAATAATTCCATGATTGAATATTCATTTAACAATATTTTTTATTCTTTATTTTTTCCCAATTTTAGGAATGGAGAAGGAACAGATTGATACTGAAAATTATTCTGTTAGTGCTAATGAAGATAATTCTGGTACTGTTTTAATTGCCAACTCAAACCAAACAGATTTGAATCAAGAAATCGAAGCCTCTATTTCAAACGGTAATAAAGAAGATTTGAATGAAGTAAGAGAGGATTTCAATGAACAAATTAATGTTTCTGAGTCAATCAATGGAGATTTGGATAGTAAAGGATTAGATGAAGAATCTCATAATTTTCCCTCTAGCATAATCAATGAATCGGGTTCTTTAAACCTTGGCGAAAATGATGAAATTTTGGATCAAAATGCAAATGATTTATCCAATTTGGATCATACAGGATTAGATGAAGAATCCCTTAGTTTGTCCTCTCGCATAAATAATGAATCGGATGTTTTAAACCATGGTGAAAATTTGGATCAAAATGCAAATGATTTATCCGATTTGAGAGACAAGAATGATAAAGAGGGAGATAATTTAAATGATAATTCAAATAAGGAGATTGGAGAAAATAACTTATATCATGCAGAAAATGCAGATTATAATAAAGCAGATGATAATTTAGGGTTCGCTGAACCTTCTTTAAACCCTAATGAAAACCAAGAAAATTCCTCAATAGAATCCATTAATAAATCCGAAATGGAGCCTCAAATTTCAATCAAAACAAATGAAAACAAAGACAACGACCTAATTTCTGACGAGGCGATGGACGGTGAATCCTCAATCTCAAGCGCCTTTTCAAATTCAAATTTTGATTTTGAAAATTCAAACTTCACTGAAGAAAAAGAAGATGGGGGAGAAGAGACAGTAGAATTCAACCCTTCTGCTTTAGCTGCTTACATAAGAGAAAAAACTGACGTTTCATCAAATGATACAATAACAATTTCTTATAAATCTGACGGACCAAGACTAGTCTCTGTGGACCGGGCCCCACCTGTCGGTTTACCAGCTTTACACCCGGTCCATTCAGAAAAAAACCAAAAAACCCAAATCCAAATCCAACAAGATGCTGATGTGGCGATTTCTAGTGGCTATGATGCTGACTTTTTGAATTTCTTAAATGAGAAAGACAAGAAAATTCATGAGAAGGTTCAGCTGATTAGGGTTAAGTTCATTCGGCTGGTTTATAAGCTAGGTTTAACCCTAGATGAAAAAATCGCTTCTGACGTTCTGTCACGACTAACCCTAGCTGAGGGTTTAAGGTTCAAAATGCCGTTTAATGAGGGTTTAATTTTGGAAAACGCCAAAAATAAGGCGCTTAAACTCAATTCTGAAGGAAAAGAGTTAAACTTTTCTTTTAGAATCTTGGTACTCGGAAAAACCGGGGTCGGTAAAAGCGCTTTAATTAATTCAATATTCAAAAATGAAAAATCACGCACAGATCCGTTTTTACTCGGCACAGAACAAGTTAAAGAAATTTCCGGCCAAGTGGACGGTGTGAACCTTCAAATGATAGATACACCTGGTCTACAAACCTCTCTCACGGACCAAACCTCAAACAAAAAACTACTATCCTCTCTAAAAAAAATAATAAAAAAATCCCCAATTGACTCAATCCTATACGTGGATCGGGCCGATATTCAGACCCGAAACTTTAACGATTCGCCCGTTTTGAGATCCATTACTGAGGTTTTAGGCCAGTCAATCTGGTCAAAGGCGGTCAAAACTCTGACGCACGCCAGCTCAGCGCCGCCAGAAGGGCCATCAGGGAGCCAGCTGGATTATCAGATGTATGTGACTCAAAGAGCTCATGGGATTCAACAGGCTATACGGATGGCCACACGGGATGGCGGTGTAGCGAATCCGCTCGTGCTTGTTGAGAACCATTTTTTGTGTAGGAAGAATCATAAAGGGGAAATGGTGCTTCCTAATGGAATCGCTTGGAGACCTAATTTGCTTTTGTTGTGCTATTCTATGAAGATTTTGAAGGAAGTTGATTCTTTGTTGAATAGTAATAGTAATGGAAGTAATAATAGTGGGTTAAATAAGGGTTTTGGGTCCGTTTCGCGCCCGCTACCTTTGAAATATTTAATGTCGTCTATTTTGGAGTCTAAAACACACCTTAAATTAGTAAATGGGGTTGTCGAGTTGGAGAGTGAGATTGATGATTTTGTAGATTCGGATCTAGAGAGAGAAAATGAAGCCGATGAGTATGATAATTTGCCCCCTTTTAAACCTTTAACAAAATCCCAAATCGAAAAGCTCACAAAGGAGCAAAAAAGGGCGTATTTTGAGGAGTATAAATACCGTGTGAAGCTTCTTGAGAGGAAACAATGGATGGATGAAATGAAAAGATTAAAAGAGGCGAAGAATAATTCAAGCGGGTCAAACGGGTCGGGTTTTGATGAGTCCGCATTGAACTCCGAGCCGTTGCAAGATATGGTTTTGCCTCTTTCGTTTGATAGTGATTGCCCTTTGTACAGATATCGGTCTATCAGGCCGAATGGAACGGGTCAAACGGGTTACCGGGTCCAAGTGAGACCATTGTTGGATCCACAAGGCTGGGACCATGATTGTGGGTAAGGTTTACTCTATTTTGAAGATTGGTGGAAATTTCATATATACCCTTCTAAAAGTTAAAAATTAACAAATTTACCTTCCTAAACTGCAAGTATCAAATTTCGTCGTTTTAAAACTTTATTTATCTCAAATTTTGACATTTTTTCTAGTTTCTGGAAGGGTTGTAGGGTATGTATGATATTACCCCTTGAAATGGAATTTTCTTTATACCAAATTTGTTAGGTACAGATATTTTACAGGTAAAAAAATATGGTTAATATTAAACTTTTTATGTATTAATATATTTTGTTAGGTACAATGGGGTTAGCTTGGACCAAAGCCTAGCTATATTAAACCATTTTCCAGCGTCTACAAGGTTACAACTGAAAAAAGACAAGGAAGAATTTAATATTCATTTAGACTCCTCAATTTGCGTCAGTCATGCTGACGTGGCGTCGAGTTTGACTTCCTTTGAAATCCAGCCAATGGGGAGACGGCATTTAGCTTACATTTTAAACGGAGAGACCAAGTTCAAGACTTCAAAGAGAAATTTAACAACCGGGGGTGTTTCGGTAATTTTCTTAGGGGATAGAATCGCCCCTTGTTTGAAGGTTGAGGATTCAGTGCGGATCTCGAAGCGGGCGAGCTTAACCGGTTCCGCAGGCGCGGTTTATGCCAAGGACGGAGGGATTTTGGGGTGCAATTTGGAGGCGCGGGTTAGAGATAGTGTTGGTGGATTGTCTTTGTTGAAATTGAAGAATGAGGTTTCTTTAGGGGCGAATTTGGAAACAAATTTTGAAGGTTTGGGGAGTAATTTTGGGGTGAATTTAGGGTTGAATAGTAAGGGAAATGGGCGGATCGGTTTGAAGGTGAGCTCGTGTGAAAATGTTCAAATCAGGATTTTGGGTTTGATTTCAATCGGAGTTGCGATTATTAATCATTTTAGGAATGGTGGTGAGTATGAGGAACAAATAGGTTGATTTTGTAATTTGTTAGGTTGTTTGAAGTTTTTCTTTTTACTTTTTTAATTTTTTTTTTTTTGTTAATAATAAGAAGTTGGAGGGGGGGAATAGCCGAATTTTGGGAAGGTTAGAATTTTGGTGGGTTATCCTTTGTTTTATTTTATTTTTGTTTATAATTTGGAGATGGTAGTTATGAATTTTGGAAGTAATTGCTAATTTAAGGGAACTTATTTATTTATGTTGCAATGAAAGAGAGAGCTCATTATCTTTCGAAACTCTTCAAACTTGTTATTCCTTTGTTCCACTAAGTTGGAATCTAATGCTTTTTGCATCTCATCCTGCTTTGAATATTGAAGGACTTTGTTATATTCTTGTAAAAGACCAAAAATTAGGGATCAAAAATTAGGGAATGGGCTACAAGTACAGTATTAGCATCTTTCCTGTTGCAATATCCATTTGAAACTTGAAAGTACAAAATTCTTCGTGAGGGTTAGATAATTTCTAACCGTGGTACAAGCATCTTATGAGGGTTAGATAATTTCTAACCGTGGTACAAGCATCTTATGCTTGGCTTATAATTTCTAAGAAAAACTCTACTATGTCCCGATTGTACCCTCAATTTCCATTGATGTGGTAAGCAACTTTGGCCGCTAGTGGAAAGTGAGGCTTATAAATACTATTTTTTCTTTATTTGTGAGGTCATTTCTTATTAGCGGACAAAACTATTTATCACATCAAGGGAAAGTGGGAGCAATTTCGGGGCATGATAGAAAACCTCAATTTCTAACCATGGTACAAGCATCTTATGCTGGCTTATAATTTCTAACCATGGTACAAGCATCTTAGCTGGCTTATTTAATATCATGTGATTGGATATGATTATATGAAAATAAGCGAACAGAGAATTCTCTCTCACTTGTGACTTGCCCCTCACAATTCCCATCTGAGCTTCCATTAGATTTTTAATCAATATATTATAAAGGCACTCGGTGATGAGCTTTAAGATGGTTGTATGGATCACAGCTTAAAAGGTGCAAAAAATAAAGAAACACAAACAAGTTTTTTCTACTATGAAATGGCACAATTCATGCAAAATAATTGGTAATCCATAGAGCACCTATTTTTTGAGGAAATAAATCAGCTAAATAATTGCACAAACTCACACACACACACACACACACACACATCTATCAGATCACAAACATAAACGATTATTGGGACTGTACTGTAACAATATCAAGATTATTCTGAAATCTATGGATGCATAGACTTGGGAGAAATGCCATGGCAGGAAAAGATTTATTTAATAGATTTGGTTATAATATATACCAGGTCTCTTTTTTTTGAATAATTCCTTTTTTGTGATCCTCCAAAAGGGCAGATGACAAATACAATTTCTTCAAAGATTAATTTGTCAAATTTGGTTCTTTTAATTTTAGTTCTTGGTCCCTAACAATAATATGTTTAATTTCTAATTTTTTACTGAAAATTGAGAGACAAACTTAATTCCATAAATACTTTACTAAACAACTTATTCATAGTTACTATCATACAATCGATACAAACCGAACTTAAACTTCCATTTTCTTTGTCCAATTTAAATGTACCATAGTTCTAAACCTGTCCCCTTTGCCTCAGCCCAAACCTCATATCCTCACATGGTGTTAAACATATTTCAACTTACTATTAAGTGTGCAACTTAATTTGGTGTTAAGCGAAAATTTCAGTACAACACATCAGAAATCCGAGCGGCAAAATATCAGATCTAAACTAATCTCAAGTATGGCCCCAAGGGCCCAAGAACATAACACGTCGGATCGGATCTTCCGTGTAATTTTTTCTACGGTCTTCGCCATGGCTTGAAAAACCATGTACTTTTCTTGAAACGGTTTTTTCTGATGAAACGACCGTCGCTCCGTTATTATATGCCTTTCGGAGTTTATCACCGATGGCTTGTTTTAGTTCATGAGCCCATGAACCTTCTGGTATGTGGGGAGGTTTCATTTGGAGTTTTAATGGAGTTTTGAGATTTTTGGTTTTGGTTTGGTATTTCTTCTCAATTGCTTGGAGTAAGGGGGATTTTATAGAGGGTGAAGGGTGCTTTTGGTGCTTGTTGGGTCGGGTTTAGTTTGTTTTCAGGAGTTTGGATCCGAAAATTGGGATTTGGTCATCTTGGTGAGATAAGGTTTAGTTGACCTTTAGGATTGTGAAGGAAAGCAATTTGAGTTGTTCTTGCCTTGATTAATCAAATGATGTTCATTTGAAGTTCTCTAGTTGTATTAGTAGGCAAATCATAAGTTACTTCGTTTTTTGCATAGTATTTATATTTGACTTTAAAAAAAATCTTTTGTAAAAAAAATGTATAGAACAAAAAATGAAACTCAAATTGGATGACCATATCATAACTAATGCGTATTGTAACTACTATATTTCTCGACTCAAAGAATAACTTAAATAAATTTAAGTAACAATATAGTTGTCATAATATCTTGATGTGAAAAATAAATTAATAAATTTTTTCATCAGATCCGAATCGGGTATCAGCTTGTGTTTTTGGTGTCATTTAAACAAGACTAGGACAATGCTCGCGCTTCGAGGCGAGTATTTTAATTTTAATAGTTATTTCAATCTAATAATGTGTAACTTGCAATTATGAAAATTCAAAATTAAAGTTTATGAATCCATAATACATAAATAATACATGAGAAATAAAAATTATTATCTTTGATTTTTTTATATCACTATCTCTTGAGATATTATGTTAGAAAAATAAATTAAGTATTAATCAGGCTTAGATGAATGAGATCAGAAAAAATAAAATACAAGATAATTTATTTCGAAGATTTTAGTTTAGAAAATTTTAGATGAAACTACATAAGATTAAATTATAGATGATTACCTTTAAAAAAGATAAAAAATAATAATTATACTTAATATTATATATATGGGAAAAATATGTATACTACATAGGAAAATGTAACATTACTCATTTTCTTCAAAAATTTGTCACCGCTATTTTTCTTATTTTTTTTAGATGTTAAAATGGTATAAGATTACACATATGTTATTATAAAATCCGTAGTACATTAAGTAATATAATATAGTTTTCAATATTCTGAAATTTTGTTTGAGATGATAGTTCTCACATAAGGGAGATATAACACTGAATATTAATCTAACTAATCATGTGATATTATGATAATAATTAAAATTAAAAGCTAAAATTTGATAAATTTTTTGATTCGACGGGTGAGAGAAAATTGATAATAGTTCTCTTGAGAATTTTCAAAGAGGGTAAAAGAATATAATAAGAGTAAATGAGCTTATCATTTTATTACATATTCTTTTATATAGTCTATATTCACATATTTTATCAAGAAAAAAATGAAATTAGAATCATAACAATATGTCTTTATGTGATATTGTACATATAATTGAAATGAAAAGCTAAGATTTAAAAAAAGCCAACTGCCGAAATAAAATTGACAATAAGTCTCTTGAGAATGCTCAAAGAGAGATGAAAAATAATGTATAAGGTATAAATTAATGAGCATATAATTTGTGTACATATTCTTTTATATAGTCTATATTCACGTACTTTAACAAGAAAAAAAAATTGGAACCATAATAATATGGACCTCAAAATAAAGAGAAAATTCCAACAAATTTATATTTGATGATTGTATTATTAGAAATAAAATATTTCATTAAGAATTATAATTTTTTAAAAAAGAAAAGAAAAATTATTTATATTTTAATGAATGAACTCTCCATTAACTATTGATATTAATTGTTGAATATAACTGTGCACCATGATTCATTGAAACCATCTGATTTAGATCTGATGGTTACAAATAAACTCACAACGGTTCTCACTAAATCGGGTATGAAACATAAAATACCAATTCAACCAATCATATGCTTATGTTTTAATAACTACATAAATGTTGCCATAAAATATCAATAAATTTGAGAAAATGAATAGCTAAGATTCGACAAAAAAATTGATCGAACGGTCAAGATAAAAATGATGATGTGGCATTTTAAGGAGGCTCAAAAGTAGGTGAAAAATAAGGGTTGAGGTTAATTAGGAAATGGTTATCGGGTTATCCGATCAAATTAGACAAGAACAAATGCATTGGGCCCACCAAAATTGATGCTTGCCAGATGCATGGGGTGATAACCAATCATGCAAGTAGATAATTGGAAAAAAAATTTAATTAAATGAAAAATAATAAATTAATAATGCATATGCATATCATTTTCAGTGTCCCAATTCAGTGTGGCCTATACTAACAGTGTGACATGTATAATCCAACTCAATCACTGTTAATTTTGTTGTAATTCAAGGACTGTAGAAACACAATAGGCAAGTTTCCATATCGAACTCCTCCAATTTATAAAATACTCAGAATAACATGATTTCAGATTTCTTTTTATCTCTAATCCGGTTTGGAGTTTCAAATTCCACGTCAAATAACAAAATCAAATATCAAATTTATTTCATGATTAACATGTTAAGAGTACTAAAAAATAAGCTGTATTAGTTGGTTGGAATTTGAAATCCCATTTTTTATTCTTCGATACGGGAGTTAGACCTCCGAGATGGGTTAGAGAGAGAAATAAAGGGAGAATCAGGCTGATTCAAGTATTCAAATAACTGAGTCCTTATATAGAAACTTCAAATTTTACATAAAAGAGTTCTGAAAACAAAATTGTACAATATCAATAAATTGACGCTGCAACAATACATTAATATGGTGTACAAGTTGCAAATTTACATAAAACATGTGCTCTCATTTTCATGGGGCACACAAATGGGCCAGGGATGACTAGGCTCATTATTCTTATTCAACCATGAGTCATATCAACAGCCTCATTTCTCACTGTCAATCAGCACTTTCTTCCATTCATCTTTTGCCCTATTTTCTGCCTTGATTGAGAAAGGAGAAAATTATCTCATAACCAAAAAACCTTTTTTTTGCACATTTATCTATCTCATATAATTTTCAGGATAATTTTAGCGAAAAAATATTATACAATGAGAAGTGATATATCAGAAATCATATTGTACGCGTCAAGTCAACACAAACCCATTATGCCGTAACTCAAGGATAATTTACTCGGATGAGGAAAAAATCGAAATCTACTAGTATATATTTTTTATGATGTTAAAACAGTTGTGTGGAAAATATTGTATATGGTAAATAAAAATTGTACTGCATATTAAGGATTTAATAGTATGTGAGTTATTCTCTCTTTATCCAAACCCCAATCAGGGGAAAGAAAGAAAGAAAAGACTCTTTAACCACTATAATAGATCTACTTTATGTTTATTGGAGGGACTATTAGGTGGTTGGTTCATCATGGACCCAATCAATAAGAATGCACCACGTCATTAATTGCTGACATGGCATGTTTCTATTGGTTCGGTCCATCATGAACCCAAGCTTTCCTCTCTGTTGGGGCACCAGTGCAGTGGGTAGGTTTAGGTAAATGAATCATTAATTATTGTCATAATCAAAGGAGGAAAGAAGAATATGTCCCCCCATTCACTTTGGGGTCCGTTACTGTCCCTTACGAAAATGATACGCACAAAAAAAATCAATTTTTTGGTGAAGAAAAGGATTAATTAAGATGTAAAAAAAAGATATAAACTTGAATAAAAGGAAGACCATAACTTTGCTTCTGATATCCTACCTCTCAAATGATTGGATTAAAATATTGGTTATCAAATCTATCGAGAATATATCCGAAATAATTTTTTATTTAGAACCCTACTTGGATTAAAATAGTGGGATCTAATATGTCAAGAATAAAGAATAATATAAATCCGAAACTGAAATCTATTTTTTAATTAAGTCCCTGCTTGAGTTTGAGTGTTAAGATTAAGAAGCCAAGTTGGTGCAAGCTCAAATAAAAGAAAAAGAAAAAGAAAAAGAAAATTATTGGCTTGTAGTGCAACTTGAATTTGTTCTCTCCTTTTTAATATTTCAATTGTCTCATGAAGCTTCATGGAAAGAGAGAGCAAACTTGGAATACTTACCTGCTAAAATATATTCCTTATCCATTTTCTATAGTACTTTTTGCCCTAAAAATAAATAAAAAATTTACAATTCCTTTCCAAAATTAACAAAATTTTAAGCTTCAGAAAGCAACATGAAAATAGAAAAGAGTCCATTTGTATGAGAGAATATGTTGTCTTTGCAAGCTGTACAACATACGAAATATTATATTCTTTAAGGTATCAATGTACCATAGAATATAATTGAGTTATAAATTTTAGGGTAAGAATAAAACCTAATGAGAAGAAACTCCTGCACTAAATTCTGAGAAAAATAATAAATCACCAACCACATAATATATAGTTAAATAATAAATGAGTTGCAATAGATTAATAAATTACCAACTGTTCAGTTTAACCTCTCATGAACAAAATTCTCATTTCCCAACTTAAAAACTTGAAATAATTAGCATAACTGGTCCTTCAATTTTCAAACATGCCGCTTCAGCCCCTAAAGTCTAAATATATATTACTTCATTCCAAACTAACATAATCAAAACTTCAGGGGACCAAACACAAATAACCCCAAAACTCAAAGGACCATTTCGCGATTTTACTCAAAACTTAATAAATATAAAGTTTAAAATAAATAATTTCTCACTGAGGTCCTTGTATTGTTTCTTGACTTGGCGGCGCATGATTTTTACTCTCCTCATTTGAATGCTTTGTGCAATCAAATCCGTGGCAAATAGACATCCAAATTATGAAAACGAATATTAATAAAATCGCGAGAATCACTAGTTTAATCTTCATGTTTTGCAACCACATCTTTTTGCGAACTTTTGTTCCTTGCTTCTTGAATTCTTGAGCCTGATATAATTAATTCAAAAGAGGGGAATATAATTTATCAAATATATTTCTGTTTCATATTAAATAATAAATACCTGATTGCGTAGGTCTGATGTTTTTTCTTCAAGATTTTTAAGATTATCGCCTCGATCCATTGTCTGAAAAGCAAAAATCACATAAACATATATAATTGAACTTACACGAAAATGTTATAATAAATATCAACAAATCATACAAAATGAAATGGGAAACAATAAAATAAATGTCTTTTCTATGTTTAAATGTCTTTTCTACGTTTGGCCCAGTTTAAAGGCCCATTTGTAGTTAAATGGAGCGTAAAAAGCTAAGGAAATATATAGAAAATAAATAAAATAAAATACCTTTTCTATATTATCTAGCATGATACTTTTAACTTCAGAAACTTGGGCCTTCACTTTTATAAGCTTCTCTATTTCATCAGCATGCTCTACTATATACTGCATGTGCTCCTTTATTACCGGCCTATGCAAAAAAAAAAAAAAAAAAAAAAAACATTAGCTTAAAAATACTGTGATAGGTACAGAAAATAAATAAACAAATAAATAAATAAGAGATTCACAAAGTTATTAGAAACACCCTTGTCATGAAAAATTAGAACCTAACACTAACTGTTTGCCAACTAACATTGATAAATGAAAAGAATTTTAGATATTGATTTGGTATACGTTTATTTAGATAATGAAATTTGAAAAGAACTCTTAGATATTAATTCACAAAGTTAATTAACTTATTGCCCTGAAAATTGATTTGGTATACGTTTATTGCGATAATTTTTTTGTAAATTCAATATTTTATGATTTCAACTTACAAAATTTTAACTGGTTTTCTCACAATATCAAAAAAACCGAGGTGTTCTTTATAAAGTTAGCTTAAAATGTACCGCAAGGACAACATAACATACCCGAATTCCTTGTTGAGACTTTTGGGGAGAGCAGTGGCAGCCTTACCGCCTCCAAATCTCTTTTTGAAATCGGCTTTTAGTCTCTCCAAAAGCGCTACTGACACGTGTTTTGGCGCAGATTCCTTTGCAACAACACAATACGCTACATAATGTAAAAAATAAATAAATTAATTAATTAAGGGATTAAATTTACAAGTTCTGATTATCAGATAGTAAGGTAAAATTTAATAACAATGCATCATATTTTGAAAGATGTTCTATTGATTTTTCACTACTTGAGAAGTAAAATTGAATATTAATTAGATGTAAATAGATTTTGACAGTAATTGAGTTCATATAAATATGCATTCTTGCAGTTTATATTTTTGAATGTCAGTCAAACCTAAACTAACTGAATCATTTCAAGATCTAGAACAATAACATGTGATTAAGCTGAAACAAAAAACGATTCCTATATCTAATCTAATCCCAATTAATAAAAGCAATTTTCCACTTCAAATACATTAAGCAACAGATCACTCTTAACCACAATGTGATAGTGCAGATCTAGCTCTAAAAGCAGTAACAGTTAATCAACTAATTCACAAATCAGCACATTAACTCACACAACATATCACTCCAATCCAACTTCTAACAAAACAAACAAACCCTCACAAAATCATAAAAAAATGCCGGATTCAACTAACCATAGCCATCATTAACCAGGAAATTGAACGTATGCCCATCACAAGCGTACGTAAACCGATTATTCGAAGAAGGAAGCTTGTCAAGGCACCGAGTCGCAATGGCGGCGAAATTGCCGGTATACTCAGTGTACTCAGCCAGCACGACGGTGCCTCTCGCCACAAACCCGTATATAAACCAGCTCGATTTCTCCTCACTCATTTTCCTCTGTGAATTCGCTCTGGATCTGTTCGATCAAATATATGAGCGAAAGAGATTGATTATTGAATGGGAAGAAGGATCGCTTCTAGGCTGGTTTTTGGTATATATTTTGATACAGTGAGGGAAGGAAATGGAGAGCAAAAGAAAAGGAGTGTGTTTTCGGGCGCTCTGTCGGAGAGTTATACTATGGTACTGGTTCATCGTGAAATAACCAATTGTAATTTGACACGTATTCAATTTTATGATGTTTTTGAAGGGTTGATGATGGACCGAGACCATGTATTTTATCGTGACTGTTCGTTCAGACGACAGCGGTCTCTTTTCTTTCTTCATGCTTGAGATTTTCTGCGGCGGGTTTATGTAACTAAACGTGTAACTGATAGGATGAGGGAAAGAGAATCCCGGTTATGGAAACAGAGATCCAGTATTTTGATTCCAAAGAGAGACGTAGCTGCTCCGGTTCTGTTGCTTTTGTATCTAATCTAAATTGAAAAAAGGGAGCGAACTAGAGAGAGAGGAGATGGCAGCAATGGCAGCTTTCAGGGCTTTGCGAAAGAGCCAGTGTTTTACTCCATTTTCTACTTCAATACCTCAATCCATCTGTCGTCTTGTAAGTCTTCCCTCTTTGAACCTCGAATTTTAGTTGTCGGAACTTCATTTCATTTCTACAAGTGATTCTAAACTGGGTCATGATCAATTTATGTTATTGTTTTATTTTATTCGTGTAAATCTGAAATTACATCTCAATCTACTAACTTAACTTCATTTCATCCTTTTTCTTTCAAGATAAGCACGCTAATTGTTGCAGAACACGAGGGTGGATTCGTAAAGCCCTCTTCTTTGAGTGCATTATCAGCAGCAGAAGCAATTTCGAAAGAAAATTCTGTTTCTATTCTACTGGGCGGATCTGGACCCTTGGTTCAAAAGGCCGCTCAGCACGCCTCATCAATCCATCCGTTAATTTCCGAGGTGAATTACTTCTCCTTTAATTGGGATAAATGCACCTTTTTTCCCTGCACTTCAATTGGATTGCACTTCAGTCCCTGTACTATTCATTTGAACTTTTTTGGTCCATGTTCTATACATAATTGTGCACGGTTAGTCCCTGATTCCAAGACTAATTTTCATGAAGTATAAATGATCAAAAAGTTCAAATCAACAGTTCAGGGACTAAATTTCAATCCAATTAAAATACAGGGACCAACAACACACATTAAACCCTTCTCTAATTTCATTACATTTGAAATCAATTCTTAATTCAATTTCTTTCTTTTTAATTTCCAATGTATCTTTCTTCCCCTTTCTTAATCTCAATACAATTTCATAAACTACTTGTTTTATTCAATCTTCAATTTCTTTCTTTTCTGACAGGTGTTGGTTGCGGATTCTAAACAGCTGGAGCATCCATTGGCAGAACAATGGGCTGATTTGATTCATTCAATACAAGAAAAGAACAAGTACAGTCACGTACTGGCGGCCTCCGGTTCTTTCGGCAAAAACGTTCTTCCTCGCGCGGCAGCTCTGCTGGACGTCTCTCCAGTCACTGACGTTATTCGGATTTCTGAACCCCGCCTTTTTGTCAGGTATTGTTTATACAGCTCAAAATACTTGAAGAGAGTTAAATTGGTAGGTTATCTAAGTAATTTAAACATGGATTAAGTGGGAATTTATGGATGTAACAGGCTAAATGAACGAAATATAATCTTCCATGTAATTTATTTGAATTTAAAAGCTTAGTCTTTTTTTTTTAATTTGAAGCCTCTAAAGATGAGGCTATAATAAATTATGTAAAATTTATCAGGGTTATATGAATAAATTTGCTGAGAGAACACCAAATATACATTCTTCTGTATGATTTATTAAAAATTTCAATCTTTTTTCTTTTTAAGGCCGATTTATGCTGGAAATGCTCTTTGCACAGTGAAATATAAGGGAGAGGATCCTTGCGTGATGACAATTAGATCCACATCTTTTCCTTTTATGGCGAATTCTACTAACTCAAATTCAGCAGTTATAACTCAGCTTGATCTATCTTCATTTAATCAAGGTTTGTTTATTCTTTCATTTCTATTCTCTCTCACCTTTTAACATTTGAAGTTTTGCAAGGGCAAAATTGATAAATTTGGAGAAAACTTTGAGCAAGTTTTAATCTGCATTTCAATCTAACTAACCTATCGAATATTTTATTTTTCTTTTAATCAATGAATTAATAGAAATGGTTGGCAAATCTGAGTGGATGAACATTAGTTCTCAAAATACTGAAAGGCCGGATCTGGGAAATGCAAGAGTGGTCGTGACAGGTGGCAGAGCTCTCAAAAGCGCTGACAATTTTAAATTACTTGAAAAACTCGCTGAAAAACTCGGTGCAGCAGGTTTGATATAATAATAATATAAATCCGTCCGTACCGTTTCTAATGTTTTATATATAATAGTTAACACCACACGGTACCGAATTTCTTGCTTTTTGTCCTTTTCTAGATCCAACTAAGAGAGGCTCTTGTTTTGTATTTTTTTTATATTCAAATTATTTACATTTTTCTTGCTTTTTGCTTGAAATTGTTTAATGTAATTCTTAGTTTTTTGGTTTTTTATTTTGTTTAGTTAGGATTTTATCATTTCAATATTTTGTAGCTATGTTTGTTCTTAATAAAAGCTTTATTATCCAAATCTGGAAACGAGATTTATTTTTCTTATTATAGTTGGTGCCACAAGGGCTGCTGTTGATGCAGGATTCGTACCAAATGATCTTCAGGTACTCTCTCTCTCTCTCTCTCTCTCTCTCTCTCTCTCTCTCTCTGAAAACCCTAAGCCCTAATTTGAAAACCCTAATTTTGATCAGGTGGGTCAGACTGGGAAAATAGTGGCGCCAGATTTGTATATGGCATTTGGGGTTTCAGGAGCGATACAACACTTAGCTGGAATAAGAGACTCTAAATTTATTGTTGCTGTAAATAAAGATGCTGATGCTCCCATTTTTCAGGTTATCTTTTTCATAATATTAAAAAAAAAATTCTTGAATATTTTACAACAAAGAAAATTTCATTGTATTTCTGTTTAGTGTGATTTGTTTAATTGAGAAATATTTAACTTTGTAGGTTGCGGATTACGGAATTGTTGGGGATTTGTTTGAAGTGATTCCAGAGTTGCTAGAAAAACTGCCCGACAAAAAGTAAATGTTTTTTTATTATAAAATCATTGTTCGAAATGTCAATATTTTTTTTTTTTTGGGAATAAGCAGGCTGCGGCGATAATGTAAATAAATGTTTCAAATTGTTGATTTAGTTCAATAATTTCAATAAACCAATGATGCAAAATTTTAATAAAAGGTAATAATATTAACTTCTGAAAATGAGATATTTTATTTTACGATAATTTTTCATGGTTCTTTTCTGTATGCTCTATACTATAACACAATAGTTTCAGTAGAAGTACATAAATCTAGCTATGAAAGAGAGGTATTACTAAGAAATATTTATAATCAAACAACCAAGTATGAATACAAATCGTGATACAAGCAAGATCCATCCACTCTATTTTATTTCTCCAATCAAAAATTCTCAAACTCCACAACAAAATAGCAAAATATTATTCAATAAAATTATATTTTTAACTGCACCATTTCACTCGCAACCTTCTTAGAAGCCGGTCTCGCACGAATTTCCTCCCGCCATGCCTTAAAATGTGGATAATCATCAATCACAGAAGCATAAGGCGTGAGCATAAAATACTTGATATAAGGAAGATGACTCAGATCAGCCATGCTAAAGAAATCTACTGTGAGATATTTCGGTCCGCCATTCCACCTGTAATTTTTGGAATAAATACGGCTTGGAAAACTATGGTGGAAATAATAGGGTTGTATTGTTGAGCCGCCACACATCCACCATTGATGATTCCGACAAGTTGGATTCTTTCAGAAGATCTGACCCGTTGGATTTGTACTTGCGTGCCACATATCGTGAAATTGCGCGTGATTCTGATTAAGAATAATTAGTTAATTAATAAGGACACAATAATTTGCTTGATTAAACAAGCTTGAAAAAAGAACCCAATATAAATTGATAATATTGAGATTTTAAAAGAAGTTAAGCTCACCAAAAAGTGTGAGATCATCATCTTCAAGAGGAGGGACTTCTCCAAAGGGCTGCCTGCTAGAGTTTAGTACATTAACTGGTCCGGCCCAATTTTCAGTCTTACATTATATTGTTCTAAAAATAGCTTAAATTTGATTGGTGCTAGTAATTAATGCACTAGTCTATTTAAGTAACTCCAATTATTATTTACTAATTAAGGTGAGACTAATCAACTAGTCCGACTTTTCACTATTTGATTCCGGGATGTAACACTGCCAACATTAAAATCAGAATTGCTTCGGATTTAAATCTTCCACTTTGAACCCCCAAAAAAGAAATAATTTCAACTAGAGAGAGGGATTGTTGGGTATGTTATTGAACAAGACATTTGAATAGGACAAATCCACTCACAAACAAATTCACATCCACATTTGAGTAAAACAATTAATAGTGTCTTTAAGTCCTAATCAATAGTAATATTGATACAAACCACTAGTAAACGGTAAGTAGTACTTACGTTTCGAGCAAGATGAGTTGGACTTCTTTACTCACCATCTGTAAAGTTGATAATCAGCTCCCACCACCTCCAAACACAGAAGGACACGCATGGTACTTGTAGTTGATGATGTACCGTATGGTTTCATCACCCCCCCATCTCTCAGTTTTTCTCCGTCTTTTATGATTCTCTCTTTAAAATTGAACTAGGAGAATTTCCGCGCTCCGCTGCGGTTTTTATCATTTTTATTATTTAATAATTAATACATTAAATTTATCTTATGAATTAATAATCATAAAAAATCTATATAAATTATTTTTAATAGTCATTATGAGAAAACATAATGATGCGTTCGAAAGTATAACAATTGGGGTCTTGAATGAAAGATTTCATCATCCTTGTTATATTTTTCATTTTTTTTTTAAATTGAGCTATTGAAAAATCATATTTTGAAAGAAAACGTTAGGAAAAAATTACCTTAGAGAGAGTCACACACATGGAGCCCACATTCTTTCTTTTTTTGAGAAATGATTTATTTATTTTCTTTTTTTTTAATTATTTAGGGAGAGAGAAAGAGAGGGCCCACATTTTTTTTTTGAAAATTATTAATCTATTTTTTTTAATTACTTGACGGAGAGATAAAAGACACACGAGACTCACATTTTTTTTGATAAATTATTATTTTTTTTATTTTTATTTAGGAATGAGTCATAATGTCATTTGATATTGTGATATTCAATCCAGCTGATTGAAGACATGAGATATTGAAAGTCATTATGAGAAAACATAATGGTGCGTTTGAAAGTATAACAATTGAGATCCTGAATGAAAGATCTCATCATTCTTGTTTTATTTTTCATTTTTTCATAAAAAAATGAGCTACTAAAAAAATCATATTTTGAAATAAAACGTTGGGAAAAAATTACCTGAGAGAGAAAGACACATGGAACCCACATTTTTTTTTTTGAAAATGAATTATTTATTTATTTTTTTAATTATTTGAGAGAGAGAGAAAGAGGGCCCCACCTTTTATTTATTTTGGAAATCAATATTTTTTTTTATTTGAGGGAGAGAGAGAAAGAGAGTGACATGTGGGCCCATTTTTTTTTTTTGATAAATCATTATTTTTTAAAAAAAAATTATTATTATTTAGGAATGAATTATGTGTAGCGAGTGTTCGGTGGTTATTGATATTATAACTCACAACACATAAGTTACACAGTTTAGTTTTCAAAATAATTAATTATATTTTTATTTTGGAAATCATTATTTTTTTTTATTTGAGGGAGAGAGAGAAAGAGAGTGACATGTGGGCCCTTTTTTTTTTTGATAAATCATTATTTTAAAAAAAAAATTATTATTATTTAGGAATGAATTATGTGTAGCGAGTATTCGGCGGTTATTGATATTATAACTCACAACACATAAGTTACACAGTTTATTTTTCAAAATAATTAATTATATTTGATTTGACATTTCACACTAAATCAGGATAGAACGCAGAACACCGAATTTTGACCAATCATATTCTGACACCATCTAACTACACAGAAACTACACAGAAACCGTCATAAAATATCAGAAACTCTAAACGATCGAACGGTCCATATCAAACCACATCACCCCATCCAACGGTCACGAAAATGGGGTGACGTGGCCTCTTAAAATCCCTCCCTTGGATGCTAGAATTTGGGGGGGGGGGGGGGGGGGGGGGAATTATGCATGCAATTGTGATTAGGGGATGTATTTAATGAAAGAAATATTATAGCTTTTTAAAGATGTTTTGTGACATGTTGTCTATAAAATATGTTCAAAAAGTAAAACTTTAGGAAGTAAAATATTGGTATACTTATAACGACTTCATTTTCTTTCTTTTTGAAGTTCTTAACTAACTTAATAGTTTTCTTTGAAATATAATTATTTTTTTCCCTATGAGGCTTTCAGTGTTAGCCTGTTCGGTTTATATTCAAGCATGGCACGCACTTATAGAGAATCCACTAGTTATATTTTTCCAAAGCTGTACCTACCAAAGCTATCAACGTTTCTAGTATAAAAGAATATCCCAACTTACCACTAGTTTGATCATTGACCATCACGTAAAATAAATTATTATATTAATCCAAAAATCTTTGAAATATCCAAACTAATCAAATTTTCAATTTTATTATCAAACTAATTCAAAATGTAAGTCCCTATTTTTTCAGAAAAAATATACCTGCCTTTAAAAGTCTCGTAGCAAAAATATACTGAACTCAAAATCTAGCGAAAAAATATGAAGATTAACAGTTCAGCACTTTCTTTGCTACCGGACTATTAAAATTGATTAGTTTTTCGATAAAATGTACGGATTTTTAGAACATGTTGCAAGTTAGTTTGAGAATCAAACAGAAAAATAAATTAGATATTTTGGAGTTTTTTGGGTTAATTTGATAATCCCATCTTAACTAACTGTTAGATATTATTTTCCCAAAAAAAGAGTAACACTCCCCCTCAGTTTCTACTATTTTCTTTCTAGCGTTTTATCAACTAATTAATAGGTCAAGGGTCAATTTTATTAGTATTTTGAATGAATAATTAGATACAAAAAGGTCAATTATCTTGAATGGAAATTTCCACAAAATGACAGTTATGATGTCGGTAGTGAGTCAGTTCTCTTCTTACTAGATTCTCTGTGGAAAAATGAAAAAAAAAAAAAAAATCTTCTGTGCTGCATATTGTCCGGACATGTCATCTCAATTCTAAAGAAAATTCATCTATAATTTAAGTCAGCCAGAAAAATAAGATACAATTTCTAAAGAAAATATTACTATAAAATGAGTACAATTTTCAGTATAAACTCAGAGACAATCAAATGTATACAAAACAAATTTACAACGCACTTCAACTAAAAAATAAAATTCAAATGCCATCCGAAAACTAAAATTCAAATGCCATAAATGAAAAAAACCAGCATAAAAAAATAGCTATAACGAATAATCCCACATGTTTATCTCACCCAAACCCTAAACACAACCAAGGTGGAAAGTCTGATTTGCCAGTATGAACTTCATTCACTGAAACGCGAACCCTCTTCACAAAGTCAAAGAGGAAACCATGGCGCGCATAATGTTGGTCTCTCTGTAATTCTCTTTCCAACGCCTTCAACATTCTGCTAACAGGCCAAGTACTCGAAGATTGGCCAATCTTTTCCAATGTAGTCGAGGAGTAGCCGTCTCCTCAATCTCAAGGGAAGAAAGAGGCTTTCCTATTTGGACGTGTTGAGTAATGACCCTTCCACTCGGCACCATCAGATCACTAAGGCTGACTTTTGTCCCCGCTTGACAGGTGAGTCTTCCAATTACGCACCTTTTTGCTTTTGGATTCGAGAACCTATGTCTGGAAGGCTAGAACACATACTTCACAAGCATTACATTTATCAATTTTAAAGTGGATTTGTCCACCTCGAAAGTCAGTCAGTCAAAACATGGTGTGAAAAACAAACAAAACAACGACAGTCCTTCTTCCAGCGCAAGCACTGGAAGAGTCACAATTTAGGGAAGATTACCGCAAGCACTGGAAGAGTCACAATTTGGGGAAGATTACCACGAGACTGAGACGAGGAATTATTCTATACTGCAACAGGCTCCGCAGGCAACTCACAAGAGCTTCCAACTCTCTCCATAGCAGAAATTACTATTGGGGGCAGTTTGGTTTGTGACGAATCTTTGGAAAAACTGTGTATTTATGAATTTTCTTAGATAATAGTAACTTCTGAAAATGGGATATTATTTTATGATAAACAGTGGTTCTTTTTTGTATGCTCCATAAAGAGATAGTCCCAGTAGAATTACATAAAACTAGATATAAAAGAGAGAAATTACTAGTGAATAATCATAATCAAACAACGAAGTCTGAATTTATTCATATAATACGACAGTGATACAATACAACAGCGATATGATGCAACCAACATCCATCCATTCTGTTTTTAATTTCCCCAACCCAAAACTCTCGAACTCAACAACAAAATAAGCACATATTATTCAATAAAAATTATATTTTTCACTGCAACATTCCACTCAAAACCTTCTTAAAAGCCGGCCTCGCACACATATCCTCCCACCACGCTTTAAAATGCGGATAATTTTCAATCACAGAAGCACAAGGCGTCGTCATAAAATACTGAGTATACGGAAAGTGACTCAGATCAGCCAAGCTGAAGAAATCTCCTGCGAGATATTTCGACTTTGAGAGGCGATTTTCATAAATTTCAAGGACCTTTTTGAACTTTTCCAAGCTGGCATCAATTACAGCTTGGTCTCCCTTTCCACCCATCATTTTTGGAAGAATTACGCCTTGGTAAACTATGGGGGAAATAACAGGGTTGTATTGTTGAGCCTCCACTTCTAGCCACATATCCACCATTGATGCTTCGACCAAGCTCGATTCTTTCAGAAGATCTGCTTTGGATTTGTGCTTGCGCGCCACGTAACGTGAAATTGCACGTGATTCTGTTGTAAGATGATTTGTTAATGAGGGTGAAGAACAAATTTGATCTTATTTTACTCAAAAAAAAAAATTGATCTTATGGGATTGTAATTAATTTATTAAACAAGTATACTTTAGTTAAAAAAAGGAAGGTAGAAATTGGGTATAAAAATGAACTCACCAAAAAGGGTGAGATCACCATCTTCAAGGGCGGGGATTTGTCCGAAGGGCTGCCAACATTAAAATCAGAATTATTTCAAATTTATAAACAATTAGAATTTTAATAAATTATATTGCAAAAAATGATTTCATCTTTGATTAACAACAAATCTAAAAAAATCAGTGTCTAACTCAAAAAACTAGTGATAAATAGCTTACGTTTCGGGCGAGGTGAGCCGGGCTCTTGTGCTCAGCAATCTGAAAGTTTATCGGCACCAACTCGTACTCGGCTCCCACCTCCTCCAAGGCCACAAGCACACGAACCGTACAGGTCGACATTCCTGCACCGTACAACTTCATCTTTCCCATTTTCTCTCCCTTTCTAGATTTTATATCTATATTGTTTTTATGGTTCTCTATCTTGTATTGTGATGGTGGTATTTATTGAGAAATGAGAGGACTGAAAGTTGCTTTCAGAGTTTTGTTTATGGATCTGTTGTGGCCAGGGAATCCGGATATTCTATATTTCACAATTGAGGAGAACAGTACCTACCAAACCTAACCAAATGTTCTAGAATGAAAAAAGGACAAAAGATTAAAGATAAGGATAAAAGAAAAGTAAGGTCAGTCAACGATAAGGTAAAATAACTATTTTTTATTTTTTATTTTTTATTTTCCAAAATAAATGAAAGAAGAAAAGTCCCACTATAGCTTTCATCTGTCATTTTTGAACCTTTTTTCCAACAAATTCGGTGAATTTCTTAGAATTTTGGACAGATAATGCAAAAGGTCGATCACATTGAATGGAAATTTTCAAAAAAATGACTGTTATGACTTATGACGCTAGCACTGAGGCAGTTCTCTTCTTTACTGGATTCTCTGTGGACACAAATGAGAACATCTTCTGTGCTGCGTTCTACTTCTGCTGACTCGTAATATAAATTTCATCTCTAAATTAAATTATCAAAACAGAGAACTATAATTACAGGCACAAAGTTCTCTATCCGACTAAATACAGAACATTTCGTAGTTTGTTTGATGTACTTGATTTAATGTAATATGGTAATCGAATTACTTTGCACATACATATAATACAGCAATATTAGCAATGAAGAGACGAGTTCCAAATAAAACAATTATTATCAAATAAATTTCAGTTCAATCTCAATGGCAAATAAATAAATGTATACAAAACAGTTTACCCAATTTTATGACGCAATCCAACAGCAGAAAAAATTCAAATGCTATATATGAAAAGACCGGCATTCAGAAACATCTATAACAAATAATCCCACATATTTATCTTCCAAAAAAAAGTAAAACAAAAAAATATTACCAACATGGCAACTTCACATAACTAGACAAAACATCATTTCCCAATCAACTAAAACCTCAACTTTTCAAACTTTCCAAATTTCCAAATTTAAAATTGACGTTTAGGATGAATCAGACAGATCGGGAGGCGTACCAACAAGCCATCCCCACATGCCGCCTGAGCCTTGTTTCTGTTTCGATTCCATTTCGGCTTGTTCTGTTGCGACTTTTTGCCTCTGCAATAATTCCACTTCCTTTTCCAGTGTTTCTAGCGCTTGTAGTTTTTGCCTTAGTTCCGCCACATCAACCTATCAAAATAAAAGAAATTATTAAACCCTTTTTAAACTTTATTAGTGAAAATATATTACATGTAAGAAAGATGTGGGTATAATAGTACCTCTAGTTTGAAGCACCTTGACTGTTCAGCAGCGAGTTGGCCTCTAATGGATTGAAGTTCCTATTTTGTTTTATTTATACACCTCAGTCCACAAATTTTAAACAAACAATGAAAATGATATAAATAATAACATTTTTACAAATCTAACCTTGGTAAGTTCAGAATTACGGCCCTCTGCTTCACCCAGCTCTTGCTTCAGTCTCAGATTCTCAATCTGCTCCCTATTTAATGCTCCTTCTATTTCTTCCTTCTCTGCTTTTAATTTCGCCGCAATTTCTTCACTTCTTCCGTTCTGAGTACAAATCATTCAAAAATAAATTCAGAAGATCGCACTACCGTATTTGAAATTTCAAATTTGAAAAGAGAGAAAAAGAAACGTACATTAATATTACTATCCATGGAGATTTCTTTGATTTTATTGTTGCCTTGAGGGACTTGTTCTACTTCAGGGTCCAAATCCCTGCTATTATTTCTAGTCGGCTGCACTGCAATTGTACTGTCTGATACTTCCTCTCCTTCTATTAGGTTCCCTTGTGCTCCTGATTTGTTGCTCGGTTTTAGAACAAACACCTGTAGTTAAAAAAATGAATAAAAAATGTACAAAATGAAAAATAGAAGGAAATTGTGTTCAAATAAAAAGGGTATTATAATTATAATTACCCCATTACTGTATTTTCCATTGTATCCGCCGAAAGAAACAAGGTAATCGTCACCGTTGTATGAGCTAGCAACAACCAAACTCAGGCCCTGAAACACAACAGAATTGTTACTTATTGCAAAAAAATATATATAACATAAAATGAATAATTCTATGTACGCCCCTACAAGAAAACAAAATCACCAGGTACACCCCAACAGAACTCAAAAAAAAATTACTTTTCATTTATCAATTTTTCCCAAATAATCCCTAAAAATCCCCTTTTCTCATTCTATTATACATGATATTCCTTATGTTACGTAGGGACATCAATAACATTTTTCCATTTTACACGGGAATAAATGAAAATTGCCCTAAGTAGAAAAAAAAAATACCTCGCTCGCAAGTGGCACGCGGCCCTGAACAGAAGTAACGACAGACCAGACCAAAGTCGACATGTTGAGCACCAATGTCTCTGACACACCTGCAACTAACATTAGCCATTATTAATTACTGCATAAATATTAATAATGAGAAACGTAATAATGTAATAATAGAAAAAGAGCGTACCAGCCTGGTTATTACCACCGCCGACAATGAACCAACTCTCGCCAACTGTCACGCCAGCATGGCCGGCGCGTGGTCCCGGAACCACGCCCTGCTGTTTCGTCCTTGACCACTCCATCTATTTTAATAAATAAGAAAATATAATTATATTTAATATTCTTTTTTGCTAATATTATTCTACGAAGTAAATATATAAAAGGGACTCACAGTTTGCATGTCGAGGACATGTAAATCATTGAAGCAAGTGGCGTGGGACCCGCCACCGAAAATCAAGAGATATCGCTCCGCATGGCAAGCCGCCACATGATCTGATCTTGGTGAAGGAGGCGTCCCTCTATTGAAAAAAATAGAATATTAGAACATAATATAATATATTAGAATTTTTTTATTTTATTTTAGTGGAAAATAGTAACTTACATAGTGTCAATATCGTCCCAAGTCATAGATTCAAGGTCAAGAATGTGCAAGTCATTTAAGAGGGTTCTTTTTGCATCTTCACCTCCAAATATCACAAGTGTTGATCCCACAACTGTAACTGATTGGCCCCCACGTGAAATCTAAATTTAAAAAAATAAAAATAATAATTAACTTCATGAGTAAATAATGGAAAATAATAGAAAAGGAATTTGTAGTAAATAGTATATTACAGGTGGAGCCCCGTAAGTTCTCAGGTTCGACCATGTACCAGTCTGCGGATCAAATTCCTTCACTAAAACATTAAAAAAAAAATCAGAAAAATAGAATAAGTGAAAATTGTTACGTCTAAAAAAATTAAAAAGTAAAACAAGATTCAAATTTAAAATTCAGACATGAAAGGGTCTCAGAAGGGTCCTTTGTGTGTCCAGCAATTGAAAGAATTTTGTTTTGCCATGACATCTGCAAAGATAAAAGAACATAATAAAATTAGTAAAATTAGAATGATCTGAAATATTTTTAAATGCATAATAATATTTTGTAAGTACCAAAGAATGTCCAGCACAAGGCGCCATTGTAATAATGGCAGATTCTGACGATCCTGTTTGTTGTAATTTTGCATCTACCTTTGACCAAGTCAAACTTTTCAAATCCAAAACCTTCATAATACCAAGATGTTATCAAAACAATAGTAGTTTACATTGAAAACCAAGAATAGCAGTGAAAACATAATTTGTGTCGTTTTCGGTACTTTATGGATTTGATTCATTAAATAATATAATTAGGGTTTTTTTAATCAATTAAATTATTCAGAGATATAAAGTACAATATACCTGAAGATCACTAAGATAGCGACCATTGTGGTTTCCCCCAAAAATGTACATCTTATCTTGCACTACAGCTGCTCCATGCTATATATCAAAAACATCATATATAAATAAGTAAGTAAAATCCTTGCACTACGCGCAATAAACAAATAAAATGAAAAATCCAAAGTGGAGAAAATGAAGAACCTGGTAGCGAGATTTAGGGTTTTGGCCAGAGACAGAAAGAGGGGTCCATTGATCATAAACAGCAACTGAACTGAGACCCTCCATTATTACATCTTTGTCTTCAGTCTGACTTGGCGTTCCATTTTCAGTTGTAATTATTTTAGGTTCCGAAAATGTATGGTTTGACGTACCGGCCTCAACAATTGTTTCTTCCTTAGGTTTCTATAAGAGAATTAAATAAAATAAATACATAAATAAATAAATGATGAAATTAATAATAATGATGAAAATAAGATTTTTTATGGTATACTTACATGCATTGGTACCTCTATAGTAGGTGGAACTGTATAGCCAGGAACGTTAGTGTACCAAGTAGGAGCTTCCTCCTGTCAAATTAAATAAGAAATAAAGGGAAATACGAGAAGGGTTAAATAAAATTAAAAGAAATAAAGAATTTTTTGCATTCAATATATTATTATCATACCTCCAAAATCTTTACAAATAGACGCATTGCTTCTGCTGAAGCCATTCCTCCAAGCTTTTGCCAGCTGTATAATAAATAGATAAATAAGTATCAACCACAGAACAGAATTTGCAAATAAGATAAAATTGTAGGGGGTTATTAGCAAATATGGTGAAGTAACGGCTGGGCATAATTGGGAAAAACTTAAACCTGGCCCACTTGCTTTGCTCAATTGGGCTCCAAGATCTTGGTTTTGGTGTGTTACATGGTCCAATTGTAGCCTGCACATGAAAATGTATACTGTATTCTTTAGTCATGAAACTAGTCTTTCATTTCGATTTTGAGTTTCAGAGGTCAATAATTAAGTAATGAAGTGAAGCTGATTGCTCATTTAAATATAATGCGAGTACTGATTCAAAACTCTGACAGAAATTGAAATTCAAGAACTTCATGAATCATGATCACCCATTGATCTCAAACTGGATCTACTCCAATTCTGACAAAATATTAAATTATTCCAGCAATAAAGACAATAATTCGCGATTCCCCCTTTCTCTCAAAATTCAGAAAAATAACACACACTGCAAAATCGGCACATCTCAATCTCAAATTCTAAGCCAACTTCCAAGATCCACCCAGCAACACCTCTCACAAGCTAGATCTACCTCAAATCAGGGAATTCAGCGAAGAAACACAGCGACGAACCTGCTGATGGAGAGCGTAGAGCAAGAGAGCCGACTCGCTGCTGAACCGCGAGAGGACGTCGGATTCGGAGCCGCCACCGCCGAGCCCGACGTAGGCCGCCGCGGCGTAGAACCGGTCGGGGTAGGGCAGCCCTGCACTCGCCATTGAATCGGAGAACGAGAGAGGAATTGAGCACAAAACAATGGCTCTTTTGAATCTGTGTCTCTGTGTGTGTTGTATGTGTATAGTATTAGTAGATCTCGTCTCGCTCGAGATCTGGCGGAGACGAGCTTCTCTCGCTTGGCGGGGGATCTCTCTCTCTGTGTCACTGTAATGTGGGCTCCACCTGTCAGGGTGATGAGCCACGTGTTTCTCTCTATGCAGATGGGTCCCACGAGTTAGATATTGTGGGTCCGAAAAGTTGGATTAAATGGGCTCATCGTTTTTTGTAGTCCAGAAAATAATCATTTTTAATAGGCTTCTCTTTTTCTTTAAACGCGAGAATTTAGTTTTGGGCTATTAGTTATTTATCGTGAAATCGATCCATTGCCTGGGTTTGCAAAAGAAAAAAAGTGAGGGTTTTTGTTATAATAATATCCAGATTTTATTTCCAACAGGGAATTCTCAGTTTTCTGTCCGGAGCCAATCAAGACTTAACACGCAACACATCCCCATCTTATTGTCTGCACTTGGTCTATAGTGGGCCGTGAGATAATCATGGTTCACATTACTATGTTAGTAACATAGAGAATGAATTTGATTGACATGGACCGTGACTAAGAATTACTGTAGTCTCCCCAATATAATTGATTTTTGGTGCAAATTTCATTTGTTGTCTTTAAAATTTAAATCAGTGGTAATGTGTGTTTGCTATTGTATTTATGATTTGGTGAGGAACTCTCCCATCCATTGTTATAAATTATAATGGTTAGTGAACACATTTTTTCCAAGCGGGTCCCACATCAGAAGAATATAAAAATGAGATTTGCAGGAAAAGCCTCAGCATTATGCCGAAAGTGCAAGAAAACCCTTGCAGTACTGGAAATTTTAAAAATACCCTTCATTATTGCCTAAATTGCAAAAAAAAAAAAAAAATCTACCGTTAGTTTTATACTCTTAATTTAAGAAAAGTTTAAAATTTAATTAATCTCTCCCTCACTTGCAAGAAATTATTAAAAAATTTAAAATTAAATTAAAAATACCTTAATCAATAAATTTATTAATATTTTTTAATTAAGTTAAAGAAATATTAAATAAATTACGATACTCCACTAATTTGATCTCCATAATTAAACGATAAAAAAACAATATCATGCATCATGTATAGGGGTGTAAATGGTTCGGATAGTGGTCATATCATATCCGTATCAATTTTACTTTCTCGAATAAGGATACAAATACGGATAGTTCCGGATACGAATTTGGTTCGGATATCATACAGATACGAATACGGTCCGGATATTAGCATATACGAATATAAATACAAATTCATTTCGGATATTTAAATAGTTGCAATTAAATAGATCATATCTTTCAAATATTTCACTATTTATGGATGGTAAAGTTAATAAAATATAGCAATTTATAAGAAAATGTTTGAAGAAATAACAACAAAATATTAATATGGATATGGATAATATCAGTATCCGAATATGAAAAAAAAAAATCAAATATCCGTATCCGTGCAAAAATCTGTATTCTATTTTATATATAGTGAAATATCCAAAAAGAGAATAATCGGATACTATCCAAATAACAAATTATCCGAATTCGAATATTAACCGTATCCGTATCGAAGAGTCATATTGATCACCGAATCCATATTCATATCCGTATCTGAATAAAACTCCGACCGGATACCCTATAATTTGATTCGGATATGGATTTGTTACGGACACAAGTACGGGTCGAGATTATTAAATAATTATAGCATACTATTGTAAAAGATTCTTCTCTTTTGAGTATTTTTAATATCTTCTTGTCAATTTACAATTTAGTACGAAATAAATATCATATTATGACAGAAGGTGGTAGCTTGATTGGCTCCAATAGCCGGAGATTTGGTCTCTGATCACTCTTCGGTTTCCAAAATCCTTCTATTTTTTATTTTTTGTTATTTATTTTCAATTGTTAATGTAATAATTCAACTAAATATTTGTTTTGTTTAGGAACATAAAGGTTATCTATCTTAGCAGTTTGCAACTTAGCTGCTAGGTTTGATTTGATGTTCCTATCTTGAACTAATATTAGATTACATGTAAATTAAGGAGCAATCTTATTACTGACTTATGTTAACTTTAGGTTAATTTTTATTTTTCAGAATATTTTTGCAGCCTTAATAAGTGTTCCCTTCTTACTGTGAAAGATCTTGATGTTATAGCTGATATAGTAATAAATGTTAATGGATATGCTAGATTTTAGGTTAGAAATATTTTTAATCGTTCTTTTAAATTTATGTAAACAAACTTATTTTAGATCAAATTAATTTTTGTTTCCTTTTAATTATAATTCAAATAAAAATCAAATAAAAGTAACTCAAGAGAGCTCGTATATATTATGTGATATCAAATTTATAAGTAACGTTAAATACAATATATTTAGGAATATGATACAACCAACCCATTAAACATTGAGGGTGACAAACAAATACTAGAAACTTATATGCCTATTCATTTTATATACATATTTGCTGACGTGCTCTAATTAGTGGATCTTAATAGAGATTAGAAGACAACCGCCCTCCTAAAATTTGAAGTAGTAGTATATATATAATTATACTATTGTATTTTTTATATATAATTGAAAACTATATATATATATATATATATATATATCGTTCTTTACATTTTTGGTATATTTTTCATTATAGTTTTTTCTACATTTTTTTTCAAGATCCGTCACTATGTGCAATTAACATGACTTATTCTTACATATCTAGCCAAAATTGAAAGTTGCATAGATTGTTTTTTTTTTTTGGAGAGTTGTATAGAGTTGAACTGCTTAATACTAATTCAGCTCATGTTATGTTACTCGGACTGAAAAATATCACAAAGTTCGATGGTAGAGTTCGATCGCGTACTCACTCAATGAAAGATACCTTCTGCCCATTGTATCATACATATTTCAAAGAAATCCAATTAAATGAATAGTTTCAGAAAAAGAAATTGAACTCCTACTGTTATGTTATATTTTGTGGTAAATTAGAGATCAGACAACATTGCATAAAAAATAATAATGAATATAATATCAGAATAACTTTCTTGACATTTGAAACTATGGTTCGACCTACGGAAAACGCAGACAACTCATATGAAACCGATTCACACGTGCCTAAGTCTAGTGTTATAATAACTGGGAATTTGTTTCTTCTGTCTCAAGCGGGAAATAAATTCATTCATTATCATTCCCTAGTTATTCAAAACCCGACGAGACTTTTGCATAAACCCTAGTTCCTTGCCGACTCGTTCGTCTCTCTCCCTCTTTCTTTCTCACAAGGCAAATCAACAAACACTTGAAGCGCACAAAAATCGCCAATGGCGTTCAATTTCAACTTCAGTTCCTCCAGCGCCTCCTCCGCCGCTTCCGCCCCTTCCAGCGCCTTCTCCTCCACCGGATTCTCCTTCGGCACCGGCGCCTCCGCACCCAGTTTCGCCTTCGGCTCTTCCTCCTCTCTCTTCGCTCCCTCCGCCCCCGCCGCTGCCACAACCGCCGCTCCCGCCTTCGGATTTGGAACCTCCACGTTTAACAACCCCGCCAGTTCTTCGGCTAACACTTCGAGTTCTCTGTTCGGATCAACCCCGGCCGCGAATCTCTTTGGATCCGCCCCGGCCGGATCTCTCTTTGGCTCCACCGCCGCCGTCACCTCTGCTGCTCCAGCAACGACACCCTCTCTGTTCGGATCGCCTTCTCCTACCCCATCGATCTTTGGCTCCTCCGCCTCCGCCCCCTCTACTACCCCAAGTACTAATATTTTTGGCTCCACCACCACTGCTGCTGCCTCTACAACCCCGTCCATCTTTGGCTCCGCCGCCTCTGCAACCCCGTCTGTCTTCGGCTCCACCACGGCGGCCTCTACAACCCCGTCTATCTTCGGCTCTGCTGCCACTGCCGCCTCTACAACCCCGGCTCTCTTCGGCTCCGCCGCCACTGCCGCCTCTACAACCCCGACTCTTTTCGGCTCCACCACTGCGGCCCCATCCGCTACCTCCGCCAGTTTCTTCGGCCCAGCCACAACCGCTTCTAAACCAAGTCTCTTCAGCTCCACTGCCGGAGCTACAACCCCAGGTCTCTTCGGCTCCACTGCCGCCACTACACCGTCCATCTTCGGATCCACGGCCGCCTCAACCGCTTCAACTCCTTCATTTTCCTCTTCTTCAGCAGCCCCTTCTTTCTCCTTCAACACAGGTCAGCCCGCCTCTTCTTCTCCTTCTCCCTCCTTCGGTTCCACTACCACCGCCCCTTCATTTTCGTTCGCCACACCCGGTTCATCAACCCCTGCTGCCACGTCAGTAACGCCAACAAGTACAGTACTGACACCTTCAACAACCCCATCTCTCTTTTCTTCTTCTGCATCAGCAACCGGTGCTTCAGCCACAGCTTCTCTCTTTGCTTCTTCTTCAGCAGCTACAACTACATCAACTGTAGTTACAACAGCTCCAGCTTCCACAGTTACTTTTCCTTCGTTTGGAACTCCGTCCAGTGCTGCCGCTTCAGCAACACAGTCAGCCCCATTGTTTGGTCAGCCAATTTGTTCTTTTCTTTCTTTCTTTTTTTGTTTTATTATTTAATTGTTTTTGCTAAAGCTCATGATTTCAGATTAATTGCAAGAATTGAGGGTTAATTGAAAAAAATCCAGGCCTAGTTTCATAATTTCAGCTCAATTGAGTCTTAATTGCGCACATTTCTGATAACCAAAGATTTAAGATAATGCTCATTGTTAAAATACATTGCAATTATTTCAGGATCATCTGCTACAGCAGCATTAAGTTTGGCCGGTACAACCGCTATAGGAAGCCAGGCTTCAACTCCAGCCATTCAAACATCCACAACTGGGTTTGTATTTTTTTAATTTATTTTTAGTTAACTGTTTTTTTTCATTTTTTTAGTTGCTGATTATATTTTTTTTTCCTTTTATGTTTTTGGATTATAAAAGAACTAGTGCCTCAACAAGTTTAACTACGACAACACCGCAAGCACCTAAACCTCCTTCAGAGATTGCTGGTAAAACTGTTGAAGAGGTAATATATTATTATTACCTTTAGTAGTCCTTTTTAATTTAATGTATTGACCTCAAATTAAAAATTAGAATTGCAGTACCATGCATGCTGAGTATTTACATTATATCAGTTACTTCCAATCAAAATTTGTCCATAATTTTTGAAATTTGTTAAATTAATTTTTTAATTTCGATATTTTAATTAATTAAATAATGACTTGTTTGTTTGTAGATAATAAGGGACTGGAATAATGAATTGCAAGAGCGCACCTCAAAATTCAAAAAACAGGCTGGCGCTTTGGCGGACTGGGACAGGAGAATTCTTCAGAACCGAAATGTTCTTATCAGACTTGAGGTCTTTTTCTCTCTCCTCTTTTTATTAAAAAAAAATCATTTACTACAGGAAAATCATTTTTTCTCGTTTATAATTATAATTTAATATTTGCAGGCTGATGTGGCAAAAGTGGTAGAGACGCAAACAGCTTTAGAAAGAGAGCTTGAATTAATTGAGACGCATCAAAATGAGGTTTGTTTCATATTAATTTCTAACTTTTAACTTTAAAGATTTAATTTGATTTTTAATTTTTGATTTTTAATTTTTGATTTTTGATTTTTTTTAAAAGGTGGATAAGGCTCTGAAGAGCATAGAAGAAGAAGCAGAGAAAATATTCGAAACGGAACGTGATTTGCTTCTAGAAGATGATCCTGCTCGTGCCCGCCATTCCATGTCTCTCTCTCTTCTTTCTCTCTCTAAATATATTTATACATATAGTTTATTTTTTTATTATTCTGAATTGTGTAAAAAATATGGCAGGTATGAGCAGGCGGAATTAGTGGAGACGGAATTGCAACACATGACTGAGCAAGTCAAATCCATCGTCGAATCATTAAATGCATCTCAAGTAATACATTTTTATTATTATTAATAGTAATATACAGTTATTATAAATATTAATATTAATGGTTTTTTTAAATATAATAGGGAGGAAACGCTGATTCAGTTGACGCCATGTCACCATTTGATGCTGCTGTGAGGATTCTTGACAATCAGCTCCGCTCCCTCATGTTTATTGATGAAAAGGTTGATTTTCTTTTTCTTATTTCTTTTTTGTTGTTTGGTTTTAATTTTGCAAAATATTTTTTTTCCTGTTGATTTTGTAGGCGAATGAGTTTTCTAATAGAATTCAGAAGTTGTCGAGCAATGGATCTGTGGCGGATGCTAGCCCAAGATTTTGGTTGAATTAGCTAATTTAGTTCTACTTCACTGATGAAGCTTGTTTTGTCCTAATCTTTTTTAGTTCTTTTATTAGGAGTGCAAATGAACTCTTGATGTGTTAGAGTTTGTAACCATGTATTTGTTTTGCATGTGACCTAGTCATTGATGTCATGTTTATAATACATGTCTTCCTCTTATAGAAACTTCATATAGAAACTCCACTAAATAACCTTTATCTATATCAAAAAAAAATAAAAAAAATAAAAAAAATAAAAATATATATATATATATATATATGTATATATATATATATATATATATATATATATATATATATATATATATATATATATATATATATATTAACAGAGTGGTTCAATAAACCATACGAACCAAAAAAAGGATTGAATAAATAAAGCCAAGCCACAATAACAATCATAAGGGACCATGAAACATATTAAAAATTTATACAAAAGTTCCAAAGTAAATAATAATAATGAAAAACTAAAATAGCACTAAATGTGCTGAGGGTTTGGATGTAATAGACCCTTCATGAAGTCGCGCGACTTACGTGAAATCCCGCCCGACACAGACTCATCACGATAAACTAGCCCAAACTTGGGATTCGGCTTCTAAGACTCCTTATCGTAATTGTTCACATCAAGAAAGAGGTACTCCCCTGTAAGAAGCAGATGCATCAAAACGCAAACGCTGAACAGGTCCGACTCAAGGCCGGTGGATCCTTCAAACACCTAGGTGCAATATATCCGGGGGTCCCCGCCATGCTACTCAGTCTCTCACCTGAAAATTCCTTTTAATTACTTTTTTTATTAGTCCATCAATCAACTTATACATAATTATTAAATTCTCACAAATCAAAAAGTATCAAATCAATTAAATTTCATAATAAATTATTTGGCTGACATACTCCAATAGACCGTAGTCGATGATTTTCAAACAATCTTTCTTATTGAATATGATGTTTTGCATAAAACAACACATGTTTTCTTATTAAAATAAAAACACTAACTAATTAATCAAAACACAATATCTTAATCATTTGAAAAGAAAATTTAAGACAGCTCACATCGTTTGATGTCCTGACGGGCAGTGCACTTGGTTTCCTCCAAAATCTTTTGAAAAATAAACCCTTCTATTTGCCTCAAAGATAAACATATGCAAGTGATTATGTCCCATTAAATGCAACTACACTGGATTATATAATAGTACGTTCGAAAGTCATGTGTATTTTACGTCTAACCATACTTCACGCCATTCGAATCAAGTCATGTGTTTTTTTCTGTCTAACCATAATACTTCACGCCATTTGAATCAAATCATGTTTTTTTAACCATATTTCACGCCATTTGTTTTTGTGTCTAATCAGCCCAAATCTGGTTCAAACGTGGACCTTTAAAAAGAAACTTCACAGGCCTCGCAATGGGCCTTTAAGGAATGTATTAGACTTGTACTAAACTAATCAAGACAGCTTCTCTTTTTTGTTCTTTACCCGCTACAACTACTTCAACTGTAGTTTGCTTCCTGCTGTGTTACAACTGAAAGTTCAACCTCAGGCAGAGAAAGGAGTGCAATAGTCAAATGTACTAAAGGATACTTTTAAATAATTGTGTGATTGTAAAATGAGTCCATCATGAAGGATATTTTTATGTCTTTCCATTGAAACTTTTTCTGTGTGTTAATCTTTGAAACGCGCAATCCGAGCGAAACTGAGTGAAAAATGTAGGATTCAAAAACGGAGGTCTGAGTGGATTTTTGGAGAGAGAAAAACCGTGGCACTAAAGTGTCTCTTTCACTTCCCTCGTTCATTTCACCTCTTCTTCTCTCCCGCCAAAAATTAGAGTTGTTCTTCCTTTATCGCCAGTGAAATTTCGTTGGGTGGTGAGATGAAAAGGCCTGCCGGATCTGATTTTGTGGATACAACATCGTTTGGAGCTCCCAGCAAGATTACGAAAGATATTTTTCTTTTGTCCAAATTTAGTTGAAACTGTTGTTGCTAGTCTGAATAAGAGTCAAAATTGCATGATATTTGTTGATTTATTCTCTAATGTTAGTCTAAAGATTAGGCTTTTTCTCCTTATTTATCTTTTTTCTTCCAATTTCGAGAATCAATTTGGGAATCTATTCATTTATGCAAGCACAAACAAAATTTGCTTTTATGAGAAGCCTTACCGATATTTCTAAATGTATTTAAGAAAAAAAAAAGGAAAATCAGGTGAAGTATTGCGTTGATTATCAACTATTTTAATCAATCTGGACTAATACCACAAAATCGAAAACAAAATTTGTCATATCTTTTATGAGTTTTCGGTTTTTCATTTTGGACGATAAACTTTTTTGTTTTCTGTAAGACAAAAGTTACTCACACTTTAAGCGAAGAGGAGATTCGTAGTGAGAGAGGATGTTACGACTTACGATTTCAAACTGCAATCTTTGGAAAAATATCATTTCCGTCATTATTTCTGCAGGAGACCAATTTCTTTCCAAAACTGAAATGTGGCTTTATTTCTTTCTAAAATAGACAAATGGAGTTCACAAGCTTAACAGAGAAAAAAGATCAAATCATGATGTTGATCCAAGGGTTATGGAGTTGCTTGGGCATAAATTTTGTCCCTCACGCGGTTGGGTATGATCCGCTCCTTAATTTGAGCTTCAACTAGTTATGTAATTCAATACAACTAATATAGTATAAATAGTATAAATCATTAATTTCACATAATAATTTGTTTCTATTCTATTCCAAAAGACAGTAACAAGTCAAAAACATCACAATAATAACAATAAAATTATAACAATAATAATAACACAATAAAATTCACCCATGTTTACAACTCGGAGAATAATAAAAATATAATAATAAAATGACAAATGACTCTCTCTCACAATTCAACCATTTACTTATTCCACTGGAAGCAACATCTCCAAAAAGATTAGGAATTTTGGTTCTCATTTATTTCCCAATAGCCCCCCCGCATACCGGTACGTCCCACTCCCACCATCCCTCTGAAACCACCTCGGGTTCCATGCGTCCTCTTGCAACTCTCTTCTCTGTAGTATTCAAAATTAACAAATAAATTTTTGTATGTCAGCATTTACTATCAAACACGTGTCAAATTATATCAAAACCTAGACTCATTTTGGAGCTGTGATAGTGGGAACAACCGGAATTGTGATTTGAAAAGTTACACTAAAAATTGGAATATGGGGGATGTGGATATTGTATATGGTATCATAAATGGTCAAGAAACAACATCACAGGCTCACTTGAGGATTAATTGCAATAAAACAGGGTTAACTATGGACAATCCAAATAAACCATTATCATTACCCAATATATGCAGGTCAAAATCTTAACAAACTTTGACACTGTTGTTTACAACCAATTATAAGAGAGCTAATGAGAAAGAGAGAGAGAGAGAGAGAGAGAGAGAGAGAGAGAGACATACCATCCTTTTCTTCTCTTCAAGTTTCTGTTTCTACAAAGTCGCTTTATCGTACTTGCCCATTCTCTACCAATCTCTGATCCGGCCTTAGTCTTGAGTCTGTGGGAGCAGTTTTCCCTTCAATTCCACAAAAAGAAATCTATACATTAGATAAATATACGAAATAATGTTGTAAGGAAGTTCATTCAAGATTATAAAAGTAACAATCAAATAAATACAAACAATATCATACCTCCGAGTCTTGAATGTAAGATTAAAAATGTTATAACAAATAAGTTAATTAGATGGATCGATCTCAACTATCCTCAAGCCTTGAATGGTAAAAATGAATAAGGCATAGTAATATAATAATTCATATAAAGAGAATATACCTCTATTTGAGTTTTAGTTTTCTTCTATATGGTTCTCTCCACTCTCATTAAAAGAAATTTTCTTATTTGATCTTATTGGCATCAACACTTCTTCCAAGAAATTTGTTACATACTGATACCATATATTGTACTTAAGGACATTTACTAAGGTCTAACGATATCACTACGGAGTCAAGAATGAACATTTTATAATCCCAAAAATGTTACTTTGTTAGTTAAGTCATGCAATAGAAACGTTTCAAAAAAAAAAAAAAAAAAAGTCATGCAATAGGAATGTTGAGATCACAAAATATGAGAATTTTTTTTAATACCCCTAATTATTTTCGCACTTATTGTATTGTTTCTTAAGTACAATTTATCAGCATAATGTTTTTGTATGTGAGTACATACTATATAGATTACGACTTAGTTAATTACTCAACCTCTAGAATCACCAGTTCACCATCTAGTTTGGTGGTCAATATGGTCATTTATATAAAAAGAATTAATTTTTTTTATTAATAATCTAATAACTTAGAATATTACATATAATTAAAATTTCAATAATCTTTTAATTTATAATCATGATTTATTTCAATGATCACCATCACTAAAGAAATGAATATGAAAAGAGAAACTAGGTGGTGATTTTGGGGATCAACTAACTTTTATCTATAGATTATTATTATACTATTTTGTGTGTCAATATATGATTATGTTTGTAGGTTGATGATGGCTTGAAGATTAAGAGCTTTTATTTAGGAGCTTTTTTTATACTATTCTGGAGCTTTTTTCCACCTCCAAACTGTTTGGTCAACTTCATAAGAGAGGGAGGTTAGCCTTATTGGTTAAAATATTTGTATGTATAGCAAAAGATCATGAGTTCAAGTCTCGTCAAACACAATCATTTAGTACATATTTAGCAAAGTCGTCTCCCAACTCAATGAGTTGAACATAAAAAAAAAAGAAGGAGGTGTCATTCAATTAAACAAAAGAACTAACATTTATATATTACTAATAAAAAAATAACACTTATATTTGATTAACACAAAAAACAAACACTTCTATACCATTATCACAAAAACTAACAATTACGAATATATTAGCATTTATAAGATTAACACAAAAATTAAGATTTTAAAAAATTAACAAAAAATTAACACTTTCTCTCTCTCCACTATTTTTTTCTTCAACAAATCTCTCTCTAGACTTTTTCTTCCACATCTGCATATACTTATTTTTTTCTTCCACAACCACATCTCTCTCTGTAATTTTCCTTCCACAACTCTCTCTCTCTATATATATATACTTTTTCTTCCGCAAACACATCTCACTCTCTATATACTTCTTCCGCAACCTCATCACACACTCTCTCTCTATACTTCTTCCACAAGGACCGCAGCCACATCTCACTCTATCTATACTTCTTCCTCAACCACATCTCACTTTCTCTCTCTATACTTCTTCCGCAACCACATCTCACTTTCTCTCTCTATACTTCTTCCGCAACCACATCTCACTTTCTCTCTCTATACTTCTTCCGCAACCACATCTCACTTTCTCTCTCTATACTTCTTCCGCAACCACATCTCAATCTCTCTCTATACTTCTTCCGCAACCACATCTCACTCTCTGGCAACCACATCTTTCTCTCTCTCATGCCACAACCCACGTATCTTCCTCCCACTTTGATGCCACAATCACACATCTTTCTTTCTTTTCTGTCACAACCACATATCTCTCTCTCTCTGATGGTTCTAAGGAGAAGTAATGCTGCTCGAAGCAATACTGGCTAAGAGATCAGGACACGTTGACCAGTCGCGATGTTGTTTTGCCTCCCAGTAGCGACCTGTGTACTGGAAAGTCTCCCCATTCCACTCAAACCACCTTGGTCTCGATACACCACCTTGGTCCATATCTCTTTCCTGTAATCTTAAAAATATTAATAACTACACAAATTATTTGGACCGAAATTTGTTTGTATATCAAAAATTACACCAATCACATGTCATCATGCCTTGACTCAGTATAGAATTATGAAAGCGGGAAGAATCAAGAACAGTGATTTCAAAAGTATACTAAAAATCGCAATAATGGGATATGGATATTATCATACATGGTATCATAAAAGGGAAAGAATAGGTCAAGAAACAACATAAATAAAAAGAAACCAGATTAGACGGTATAGATAGTACCAGTAATGAAACATCATATGCCTACGCGATGCTTACTTGAGGTAAAAAATAGTATCATTATGTGCCAATCAGCCCAAGTACCAGTATATGCCGGCCAAAATCTTAACATAGTTCTATTATAAAGTGAGAGAGAGAGAGAGAGAGAGAGAGAGAGAGAGAGAGAGGTAGCAATGTATACCATTCTCTGTTTTTCCTCTAATCTGTGCTTCTCAACAGTCGCCTTCTCGTACTCGCCGTTCTCCAAATGCCGTTGATCCGGCCTAAGTCTTGAATCTGTAGGAGCTATCTTTCCCTTCAATCCCACAAAAAGAAGTATATACATAAGATTAATATACAAAATTATGTGCTAAGAAAGTTCATTCAAGGCTACAAAAGTAATATAGAAATAAAAATAATACAAAAAATATTACAAGCAATATCATACCTCCAAGTCGGCCATGATCTCGTTCAAAGTGACCCCAAAAGAAGAGAATTTATAGCGGGTCGGCTCGGCTGGAGACCCGTTCTTCTTCCACAAACAAAATTCCCCTTCATCGAGCCGTTCTTTATGATTTTTCGACTTGGAGATCTCATAATAGAGATTATCATTCCAGTCCCCTTTTAAAATCGCAATCTCGTTTCCAGCCAGATCCGTCACGCACCCCTGAACCTGAAATTCGAGCCAATTAACCCAATAATGCATTATTTACATTTTGAAATATATTTACGGAAATTAAGCCGGGTAATTAAGATTGGAAAATTAAGAAGAGAGAGAAAGGATTATACCTTGCGAGGCATCCTATCTAGGAGAGACGGATCTTTGAATTTCACGATTCGGGCTTCTCACTGCACCGACTGGCGTTACACATGCATTGCCCATTTCTTTGAATGAAGTGAAAGGATTATGTTAAGAGAGAGAATGGATTAGTCAGAGAGAAAAAATGAATGTGCTTATTGTGGAAATGAATAATTGTGATAATTGAATTGACAGTAGTAGTTTTGTGCTTATATAGTCCTACAGACGTCCTTTCATACTTGTACGTAAGTAGCATAACGGCTACTGCACAAACTGATTATGTCTTTTGGATAATTAATTGCATAAACTCCAATTGTGACTAATTAATCGGACAACCTCAAATTCTGTCACAACAATCAATTGATCAGAATCAAGAATCTAGTCAGTAAAGATTTTACATCCTAACTCTAACCTTCACGACACACAAACTAAACTTTGGGTTTCATCGAGTCTAGATCGTGCCTTCCTGGCCATGGCGAGTCCCCATCGCTCCCTTCTCAGCAACCGAGAGTCCACATCTTTCTCTTCCTAGCAACAGCAAGTCGGAATCGTTCTCTTTTCGGATGGGGAAAGACATGATCAAGCTCTTTCTGGCGATGTTGAGTTGCGATCATCCTATTTCCGGAGAGGATGAAGCTCGACATTGCTGGCCTCGGCGGAGAAAAGCTTGTCTTTCACCGATACGAGAGAGGGGAGATTGAGTTGGAGAAATAGAACGACGATGAGTGAAGCTCGATGGTTCAACTTCAGTGAGAAGGGAGACGAGAGTTGGATGAGTGGAGCGAAAGGAGAATTGGATCAAGGATTAAAACTCAACAAAATACTACTATTTTACTGACGCATTTTAATGGCCTTCAATTTAAATAAGTTGAAAACACTATAACGGCTTCTACAGATAACTTTTCAAATGTGGACATTTGAAACGGAAAGTTTACAGGGCTTGGATCAGACTTGATTTCCAGAAGCACATCTATCTCAGGTCTCGTAAGCTTCATTAATTCACAGTTTTATTCTTAACACTAGGCTAGGGGATTTCCTACGTATTTTGTGATGCTTTTACTACGTTTGATCTTATGATTTTGTTTTTGTTAATTTTGAATTACTTGTAGTAATTCTTTTTCTTTCCTTGATTAATGGGAAAGAAAATTAGAGTACCTTGATTTGATTTTTTATTTTTCATGTTTAGATCTGAGGTGACAAATTTTTATCCAAATGGAAATATTATATGTTGAAGTAAATGAAAAAAGAAAGACCATCTACAAGAAAAGTCGGATTACAAAAAAGGTTCCTCTCTCAAACCCATGAATGATACCAACTAGTTATATAGTTCAATATAACTTATATAGACCAATACAGTACTACAAAAAGTGACAAAAATAGAATAAATCATTAATTTATTTCTATTATACTCCAAAAAAGACAGTAACAAGTTAATTCAAAAACTTCAGAAAATAATAGCAATAATAATAACACAATAAATTCTGTTTACAACTCGATAATAACAATGAACAAATAACAATGCAATTATGCAATGAACAATAATAATAATAATAAAATAAAAAATATTGATGAATGCAAATATTTAGTGAGAGCTACTACTGATTACTGATTCTCTCTATTCTTCCTCGCCTGTCTCGTATTCTCTCAATTCACCCCTCTTCTGCCATAAATGTCTCTCTTTTCTCTCACTCAATCTCTCTCAATCCTTCTCTTCCACTTCCCCGATTGTCTCTATAAACGTTCTCTTTCTTCCAAGATTGTCCCTCTCTCTCTGAATCTCTCCCTATTAGTCCTCTTCTTCCACTCTCTCTGAATCTCTCCCTATTAGTCCTTCCACAACTCTCTCTCTGTCAATCACAGAATTTCTCTCTATTCATCCTTTCCTTCCACAACTGTTTCTCTCTTCTTCTTCTTCTTCTTCTTCTTCTTCTTCTTCTTCTTCTTCTTCTTCTTCCAGAACTGTCTCTCTTTCTCTTTCTGTCCATCCTCTACTTCTTCCACAACTGACTCTCTTTCTCTTTCTGTTCATCCTCTTCTTCTTTTACAACTGACTCGCTTTCTCCCACTGTTCATCATCTTCTTCTGCCATAATTGCCTATCCATCCTTCTTCACTATCACAACTGCCTCTCACTATCAATCCTCCTGTGCCATTTCCACAATGTCTCTTCTCTCTCTATTCTATTCCTCCCCTTTTACTTCCACAACTCTCTCTCTCTCTCTTCTCATCAATTAATACTACTATTGCTTGAAGCAACATCTGCAAACAGATTAGGGCACCCGGCCCAATTCCCGCCTTCCTTTGCCTCCCAATACCCTCCCGCGTACCGGTAGGCCCCACTCCCATCGTCCCTCCGAAACCATTTTGGCTGCCATCCGTCCTCTTCCAACTCTCCTACCTGTAGTAGTATTCAAAATAACAAAATAAGTTTTTGTAAGTCAACATTACCGTCAAACACATGTTATATTATTATTATAATGACTTGACTCAATGTGGGATTGTGAAAGGGGAAAGAACCAAGAATGCTGATTTCAAAAGCTGTACTAAAAATTGGAATATAGGATGTAGAATGCTGATTTCAAAAGCTGTACTAAAAATTGGAATATGAGATGTGGATATTGTATCTGGTATCATAAAAGGTCAAGACACGACATTGAAAAACGGACATAAAATCATACAGTATAGACAGTACCAATACCAAAACATCATAGGCTCACTCGAGACATGATTGAGGTGAAATAGGATTAAATATTGACCATCTCAATTCTAAAAATCCAGTATCGAAAGTGTGAAACATCCCAAATACCAGTATATGCCAGTCAAAATCAAAACGAAGTTAATTACAAGATATATATATATATATATATATATATATATATATATATATATATATATATATATAGAGAGAGAGAGAGAGAGAGAGAGAGAGAGTTACACACCGTCATTTTCTTCTCTTCAAGTTTTTGTTTCTCCATGCTCGCTCTATCAAACTCGCCATTCTCAACAGATCTCTGATCCGGCCTCAGTCTCGAGTCCGTGGGGGGCAGTTTTCCCTTCCATTCCACAAAAAGATATATACATTAGATAAATATACGAAATTATTTACTAAAAAAGTTCATTTAACGTGATAAAAATAATACAAAATTTAGTACAAAAAAAATCTTATACCTCCAAGTCGGCCGTGATCTCGTTCAAAGTGACCCCAAATAATGAGAAGTTATAGCGGGTCGGCTCGGCTGGAGATTCGTTCTTCACCCATAGTAAGATTTCTCCTTCACTTGGCCCTTCATTCTGATTTTTCGACTTAGAAATCTGACAATAGAGACTGTCGTTCCAGTCCCCTTTCAAACTCGCAACCTCATTTCCAGCCAGATCCGTCACACACCCTTGCACCTGAAATTCGAGTCAATTAATAAAATAATGCGTTAGTAACAGTTTATTATACATTTACTACAATTGAGCCCAATAATTCAAGAAACGAATCCAAGCGAGAAAGAGAGAGAAAGGACTGTACCTTGCGTGGCATCCGATCGAGTATAGATGACTCCTTGAGTTTGAGCCAGCTCGAAAAATGCCGATTGCCAGTTATATTCATAGTCCCATTAAGATTGAAATACGGCTTTCCGAGGACCAAATTATTGATGGAGGAATTGACCTGCAAATCGAAAAAAAAAATAATAATTGAAAAGACACAAAAACAAGAAGAAAAATTGAAGTATATAAATAGAGAAAAAGAAAATAGATAATATAGAAGAGGTTACCTTCGCCCAGGTAAAAATCTCCCCATCGTCAAATTCAACGAACAAACTCCCGCTTGGATCTAGCTGGATGGATGAGCCACGGAATTTGGATTTGAGGGTGTTGTCTCCCCAGAACTTCCATCCTCTTCCCTCACAGTGGCAAGCCATCGTCAATGGGTGGCGACTCACCTGCATTTTATTATTCATTTTTACATTATCCAAACATACTAAAAGTCTAAGATAGTGAAGTTATCACGTGTTAAAAAACGAGAAAAAAAAGTATGTACTACGGCTAAAATGTATGAATTTGTTTTTGACGGAACTGTTTAATTTAATGTACGAACTGGTATCGACAGAACTTAGTATGTACATCACATGTTCTACTACTTTGAAATCATTAATAGTTCAAACAGTTCAGAAACGGTAATGAGGATTTTCTTCAGCAATTATCAAGGTTTAACTTTTAACATTATTCAATCCCAGTTAACCTTCTCAGTTAATCACTATTTAGTTCCAACAAGGCAGTTGGCACGGTACAGAAGAATTTTCTTTTTAAAAATATAAATTAAAAAATATAATATAATGTACCTTTTCAGCGATGAAGCGAATCCCTTTTTCAGGGAAGTCCGCCTCGTAGGTTTCACCCAGCAGTGGATTGAACGGTTTGCTGGATCTTCCGTCGTAAGAAGCGTATGAAGCAACAGCAAATGCCGCTACTTTCATAGCTCTCATCAAACTATTGCCCTGTTACAAATAAACAAAAAAAAATCAAAACATTAGCAATAGACAATTCAAATGCATGATTAAGACAAAACAATAAAATAACTTTTACCATTTTGCCGGCTTCATGGGCTTCATCCAAGAGGTAGGAGTACTCAAACTCTTCGCACCACTTCTGAAGGGATGAAAGCGGCTCATGGAAAGTGATCGGCAAGTTAATGTTTTTAACATCCTTTCCAACTGAGTCCTTTAATACCGACCACAAACTCACTTCCTTCCCCTTTTCGCGAGGTTCCGGAAGTTTACTCCTCCTCTGGACACTTGGCAGCAGTTGACTGGCCGGCACCGATTGTCCAGATGTCGCCGATTGTCCATCTGTCGCCGGTTGGACAGCTGGCACTGATTGACCAGCTGAAGCTGTTTGACCAGCTGGTGCCGCATGATCGGCCAGCCCAGTTTGACCATCTGGCGCTGTTTGACCCTCTGTTTTATCAGTAGGCCCTGTTTGCCTGGTTAGCGCGGCTGGCTCTGTTTGGCCATTTGTTTGACTGGCTGGAGCAGTTTGACCGGCTGGAGTGGTTTGACCAGCCGGTGCTGTTTGATTGGTCGAGTTGGGAATAACATCGCTTGCATCAAAATATTCCGGCTCGGGTTCCTGTGATGCCTCCGCTAGGAAATCAATCGCATCAAAAAACATGGGCTCGTTTTCTTCTGATGCCTCTGCTAAAAAAGACAAATTGGATATAATATGTAAGCATTACACTATTTTTTCAACATAGCTTTTTGCTTTTTAGTTTGCAAATATAATATATTTGTTTTAATTTGAAGAAATAGTGTTTTTTCGCATGAGCTAGTGTAAAGAATTCAGCCCTCCAAACTGAAGTAGCAATAAAATTACTTTTATTGGAACTGGTGGGTTTAATATTTAGTAACTGCATATATTATTAAAACTGTATTTCGGGAATATTCCAAATAAGAGGTCAATGTGTAAAGATGTGTATACACAAAAATGCCATTATTTATGCATATCATATCAAAAAATCGGAAGGAAGAAAAGAGAAAAAGAGAAATTAAGTGATTGTATTTGTTTAGAGTTAAAAAAATAAAAGTACCAGTAGGGTTCCCATGCGCGACGCTAGAATTCCCTGTGTCTTTAGTCTGTGATGCCTCTCCAATTACCAGGCCAGACCCCTAAAAAAGTTTATTTATTACCACCATGTTATTCAAGCAAAAAAAAGAAAAAAAATGGAAAAGAGAAAAAAAAAAGCATTTATCATTCTTAATTGTTACAACTAAATCCTATATCCATACCTACAGTTCGTTAAATATCACATTGATTTTTTCTTAATTAGATAAAAAGGTCTCGAATATCACGCCTTAAGTATCAAAGTATTCCATATATTGCTATTTATTTAATATCTTGAAACAAAATTCATTTAAAATAAAAACTAAAAAAAAAGCTGATCATACTTGCAGTTCGTGTTTCAGAGAATCTGGGAGCTCCGTGCCTCTTTCAATTGCCTTTGAAGCCTCTCCATTTTCCAGACTAGCCCCCTGAAAAATTTCAATTATCACCATGTTATTGAGTAGCCAAACAAATAAAAAAAAGAAGAAAAAGATATCATTCTTAATTGCTAGTTGTTACCACTATATTCTTGTTATTAATCAGATAAACATTATCGACTACAATTATCAAAATCCACATATAATTTGGTACTAAAATATCCTTCAAATTCCACATATAATTTGGTATTAAAAACTTCTCAAATAGAAAATTTGAAAAAATATTAAACTAATCATACCTCATGTTCATTATCGATCCTGAATTCCTGTAAAGTGTTTCTGACCTCTCGCAGAATAATCCGTTCACAGTCCTGAATAAGGCCTACAGTGAGGCCCTTTGTGAGCAAGTGGGCCCTCAATGATCTAAATGACATGGGATTTTCGTGAGAATTCTCCCTTGAGAGGGCCAAGGCGTCTTTCCCTCTTTCACCATGTGAGGCCTCTCCATTCCCCCCATTTTGCAGAACAGCCCCCTGAAAAATTTCAATTATCACCAAGTTATTGAATAGCGAAACAAAAAAAAATTGAAAAAAGAAAAAGAAACAAATATCATTCTTAAATGTTAGTTGTTACCACTATATCCAACCCATACCTACTGTTCATTAAATTTAAATATCAGATTTTCTTGTTACTAATCAGATAAAAAGTCTCGATTACAGTTTAAATATCAAAATCCAAATACAATTTGGCACTAAAATATCTTTCAAATTCCACATATAATTTGGTACTGTAAAATAATTCTAAAATAAAAATTTGAAGAAAAAAAGAAACTGATCATACCTCATGCTCACTATTGATTCTTAGTCGCCGCACAGAGTTTGCGAGCTCTCGCAGAATAATTCGCTCACAGTCTTGAATGAGACCAACAGCAAGGCCCTCCGCGAGCAGGTGGGCCCTCAATGCTCTAAACGAGACGGGAGTTCCTTCAAAATAGGAAATTATACTATGTAAGTATTATATTTCTTCAAAATAGCTTTTTGCTTTTTAGTTTGCAAAAATATTATATTAATTTTTAATTTGCAGAAATGGTGCTTTTTACAGGAGCTAGTGCAACGAATTCAGCCCACCAATTTATAAGCATTGTTTTTTCTTCAAAATATCATTTTGGTATTCAACCTAGCAGACTTAACATCAGTAAGTTGATATATTATCAACACATAAAGGCTATTTGGACACAGTGCTAGATCTTCATAGTATAACAACTAGTCATCTTAGAATCGTACCAGCCAGTATAATACTGGTACAGGGTGGAATGGTAACATTCTTATTGTAATGTAGAATTTTAATTTGACTGGTTGATCTTCAGAAATTAGTTAAATTAAAAGACTAAAAAATAAATACAGAATAGTACCAATAGCATTGATCCCATGCATGATGCTAGAACCGCCTAATTCAAATGCTGGTGTTCGTTTTTGTAATTCTGCCCCATTTCCCACACTAGCTTCCTGTTCAAGTTTATTCATTAACTTTCGTTACGGATTCATATGTATTTTGTAATATATAATACATTCAAGCCTTAAATTATATTCTTCTTCTAATGTTGGGCGAATAAGTTTCACATTGAAAATGAATCCCATCAACTTTCGTTGGCATAAATCCTATTACAAAATCCAGATAAACTCCAATATCAGATTGTCTTACATGGTTATAATGAAATAAAAATATTTTCATTACGGTTTAAATATTGAATTATTCCACATATTATATTTGTCTTGCTCAAAACATCATTCTTAAAAATAAAAATAAAAAGTATGAAAATACGAAACTGATCATACCTCATGTCCATTTTCGATCTTCAGAGAATTAGTTTCAATCGTCTGTGAGGCCTCTCCAGTTTCCCGACCAGCTCCCTGAAAAAGTTTATTTCTCACCATGTTATTCAAGACAAACAAATAAATAACAAAGGAAAAAAAGCAATAATCATACTTAATTGTACTGTTCATCAAAAAATAATCCTATTCATAGTACTGTGCACTGAATATCTGATTTATTTGTTCTTAATCAGATAAAAAATTCTTGCTTAGGGCGTAAATATCAAATTCCACATTTATTTGGTACTAGCATACACTTATAAAATCATTTTAAAATTAAAAATTAAAAAATATACATACATATATACAAAACCGATCATACCTCCTCATCAGTTTCAATCCCAGGTTGCTGCAGAGTATTTGTAACCTCTCGCAGAATAATCTCCTCACAGTCTTGAATAATGCCTACAGCGAGGCCCTTTGCAAACAAGTGGGCTCTCAGTGCCCTAAACGAGATGTGACTTGCTTGTGACTTGTCTCTTGCGTGGGCCAAGGCCTTCATCCAGTCTTGGCGGTCTGGCTCTCTTGAAGCCTTCAGCTCGACCGTCTTTCTTGCTGTACTGATGAAGAACTTTCGCTCGTCGGATCTGCTTATGCGATAACCTGTAACCTACAGGAGCAAAGAAAAATGAAAGTGGAATTTTTCCGTAAGGAATTAAATTACTAGGAGACAAAATGCGAAAGGTAGAGTCAGATGAAAGAAAGGAGAAATGCAAAAGGTGCATTTCATCAAAAAAGAATATCAATCGATATAATATTATAATCGATAAAAAAAAGGAGGAATGTTTTTGTAAGGAATTAAGAAATAGAGGGAAGAAATGCAAAAGGTAAGAGTCAGATTAAAGAAAATGACAAATGCAAAAGGTGCATTCATAAAAATAACACTAATCGACATGATCTTATAATCTGTATTAACTTCACAACAAAAAATGTAAAGGAACATTATAAAAAAAACATCCAAATAGAGCAAAAAAAAGAAACGAGATTTTTATTTTGAAAGGAATTAAGAAATTAAATTACAAGGCGGAAAAATGTAGAAAGTACAGTCAGATTAAAGAATATCAATCGATATAATATTATCATTTACGTGAACTTTACGACAAAAATGTAAAGGAACAATAAGAAAAACATTCAAAAGGTTCATTTCATCAAAAAAAGAAACAAAAAAAATCAATCAATATAATATATATTATCATAGATGTTACCTTTGCGAAGAAGATCTTGAAAGACAGGCCTGGTCCACCGTGGACCCGAAGGATTCCATCGGAACCAAGCTCAGTGAGCTGGCCATTCGCGAATTTCCTGTTCCTTTTCTCACGCCAGCACAGCGGCCTTGTGTAGATTAAAATTCTGCCCTCGAATGCGGCCCAGCGTCTTTGCCAACCTTGAACGAAATTCGTCCATTTTAAGACATTTCCATGGACTGGCGAGTCGGATGGGTTATTGAACGGATTGGTTCCGTTTCGTGGAGGAAAGGAAGATGAGGAGGAGGGGAGTTTGAACACTGAAAGGGCCATTGTTGGTGTTAATTCAGCTTAATGTGCTCTGTTTAAGATTGTTTGTGCTTTGTGTTTTTGAGGAGGTAGCTTTTATGGTATATATACAGAATAATGGATGGACGCAAGAGTTTATGATTTAGTATCCTATGTTTAGCACTAAATTTGATTGATTCAAGGCTGTATGGAATAACAGATTAAGGCAATACCTAATTTTAGTAAAAGTACAGGGTTGAAATTTGCAATATTGCATAACTAATTACAGCTCATGCATTCCCTATAAGTAGGCATCAAATAAAACAAGTGATACTTTGAGCTCTCTATATTCAATAAATTAAAAAAATGTCACAATAATTAACTGTATAAACTCCAATTCAGACTAATTAACCAATTGATCAGATATCAAAATCAAGAATCTACACCTGACACTAACCTTCATGATGCACGGACTGAAACTAGGGTTTCGTCGAGTCCATATAGTCCCTTCTTGGCCATGGCGAGTCCCGATCGTCCCCTCCTTCGCCACCAAGAATCCATATCATACTCCCTCCTCCTATCAACAGCAAGTCGAAATCGCTCTCTTTCCGGCCATAGAGCTGAGATCCTCCACTTTCTAGCGACGGTGAAGCTCGCCATTGCTGAACACGGCTGATGAGAAGGCGACGGGGAGATCCTTCCTTCAGAATATTGCTGTCCATCTTGATTCGAATCAGTGGGTGAGAAGGGAACACTGATGACTGAACAGAGGAGTTTTGGACTGGGGAAGAGAGCTGAGTTTTGAACCGGCTCAGGCTCACTGTCCGGCCCAGCCAGACCCAGACACAATAGTTTGATGTAGTGGCAGACAAATGTAATGTAAAACAAGTTGTATCACTGTATTATTGTAGGATTTAATTAAGTTTATACCTGCATTGAATATCTTGATTCTTGCCTTCCATAAAAATTGATCTTGACAAAGTTATTCATATTATTAATAGGACTTAAAGCTGGAAATTTTTCTCTACAGCCAACCATACACCGTGTCTACTAAATATGGACCGCTTGATCAATTTTGGATGGATGAGATTTATTGTATCTTAATCCTGACGGCCCCTTCGTATGGTCATTTTTCTCTCAATCTTTTCTTTTCTTCGGAATCCCTGTCCAACTTTTCCATATCTTTCTCTCCCCCACTCTCTCACGTGAGAGCTTCTGAGAGCTTCTTTCTCATTCTCTCTCTCGCTCTCTCCCTCCTCCTTTTTCATTCCGCCCTGTTGTCCGCCAGTGGCTTCGCCGTTTCTCCGGCGGCCTCAAATCAGTGCCACAACCGAGTCCGACAGCGAGAGCAACCTATTCCTGCATAAACTGTCCTGCAAGATGGCCGACGGGCTCTCCAAGCTGAAGCTGTCATGTCAGTGCGATCGGAAGGGGCAGCTCGGTCTGCCCCAGATCGGGTTTATTGCTAAGCATTTCAAGGTATTTTACGATGTGGAGTCGAGGAGTGCGCTTCTGAATGGATCCGTGGATGTGGGTCGCTTCGTTCAGTTGGGAGCCACTCATGACGTTAAGGTAGTTAATTCTTTCTGAATTTTGTTCTTTGTGACTGTGATTATGTCTTTAATGTGGTTAATTTGGGTCAATTTTGCATCAATTTTGAGAATTTGGATTGGATTTGGAACAACGGAGTGATCGAATTAATTGGGTTAGTTTCAGCATGGTGAGATTAGAATTCCAGATTTTTTTCATATAGGCTCTTCAAGAGATTCTTTGTCTTTTTTATGCACTTACAAATCTAACCACTAGATTCTTACATGTCTTAATTTGGCTAATCTCCTCATTTAAGTACCATTTTTTTAAGGTGCGTAAAATTCTTGCCTTTTTCATGAAAAATCAAACAAAAATAAGGAAATTCAGTTCAATTAGTAACAAGTACTTCTATATTATTAGAGTCAGATAAATTAAATACTTTCTATATATACAATTTTAAGTTAATCTTCTAAATTAATTTCTTAATTAATATTATTATTTTATTTCATCAGGAGCAAGCAGGAGAGGTTGCAATGATAACCAATTTAGGAGACCCATTATAAAATTCGAATTCTCTTCTTTGGTACCTTCAATCGGCTTGGTAATTCTCTTAAAAATCAATAAATCAAAACTAAACTAAACCCAGCTAGCCAAGAGCAACGGTGAAATTTCCACTTGGAGAAATCTCACTGGAAGAGTCGGTAATAAATGAGGAAACAGAACAAAAAAAGATTTTAGCTTTGAATGAAATTGTGAGGTCTACTATTTTGGATGGAGTTGGTACCGCCATGTTTACAAATAACGATCTTAATTTGAGATATTGCTACAAGGTAATTATTTCGTGAAATGAATTTATTAAACTTTCAAGGAATAAATTGCAAAATCATATAAAAAATGTATATATCTGGTATTTATGAAAAAGACCCTATCTTTTGGAAAACTTCTTTAATGGTTGGAGTTATTTTGGAAACTGGAAAGGTAATAGTAGTGTTTTCTTAATATTCCAAAAGTTTACGGTTTTTTTATAAATTTGAGAAAATGTAGGGGGGTTTTGAAAATTTTAACTTCTATTTATTTATTTATTTATTTTTGTGATACGATAAAGAAATGATGTTTATACCAAATATTTCGATGCCTACAAATGCTCTGTCTTTTTTATTTGATATTATTGATGTATTTATTTTAATAATTTTTTTTGTTTCAGTTATATGTATCACTTTGACACAAACTATTGGAATGCGGTTTACAAGCAAAAAATCGATAAACACTTGAAAATCAAAGCTGGTTATGATTCTTCATCTGAAGGCGGACTTAGATGGGCCTCCATTTGGGTAAACAATAATTATTATGTTAGTGAAAATTACGTTATTACGAAATTTTATTTATGCCAAGTTTTCCATTATTTAAAAAATGTTAAATATTAACTTGGCTTTCAACTTATTTCTCTCAATGATTTGGTTTGGAGTTTGAGATCCTTTTTCATATTAAAAATGAGGAATTTTTAAGTTGAAAAATCAGGTCATTTTAAGTATTTAGAAATTGAGGGGTTATCTATGAAAAATTGAATTTATTTATTATTTATTTTATTTTGAAAGGTGGGAGATGAAGAAGGGGAAACGAAAAGTGCGCCGATGAAAATGAAATTGAAATTCATGTTGCAAGTGCGTCCAGATATTAATCAATCGATCTTCCTTTTTCATGTTAAAAAACGGTGGGATTTTTAATTTAGTTGTATAAAATGAGAATTTTATTTAATATTTTTGTAAGGAATTTTTGGGGTTAAATTTCTATTTGGTGGAAAGATTGAATCTTTAATATGCTAGAATTTGCACTGTGTTGTTTCACACTTTGATACCTGAATTCTCATTTTTCTTGCAAAATTGTAATATTTAGTGTGATTATTTCATGCTCAGACTGAAAGGCCTTGATTTTGCGGTATGGAGATTCCTTTTATTTTCATTTGTATTACTTCATTTTACATACTTATACACTTTTTATATCCATTAAAAAATGTTGGAATATTTTTTTGCTATTTTATTATTTTTCTTTTGTAAAGCAGTGTTATATAAATTTCGCGCAACGCGCGAGGTGCTTGCTAGTATTGATAATGAAAGCCGTGATATGTATGAAAAGTATATTCATATGTAAATGGTGATGAGATGAGAAATTTCATTTTTGTTCCTTGAAAGTAAAAAGAGGCAGTAGAAGACAAATAATTTGAGACTGAATAATTAAAACTTGATTCTTGACCGAATAAGTAGAAGATGATAAGAATTATACTATATATTAATGCTTGCCGGCGCACCATATGCTTCCACGTCACCCAACCAATATTGACCATTTAATTTTGATCAAATGTCACTGAAGGCTTCTGTAACGGTTCTTTATAAATAACCGATACTAAAATATTCTGTAACGGTTCTTTATGAATAACCGCTACTAAATATTCTGTAACGGTTCTCTAGAAGTAACCGTCGCGGCATTTTGTATTTTATATCGGTTATTTTTTTAGAACCGATACTAATTGTCGCTGTTGAGTTCATTTTATATCGGTTATTTGTTAAGAACCGATACTAAATGATTCTGTAACGGTTCTATAGACATAACCGCTGCTGAGTTCATATATTTAATTGACTTAGTCCATCAGAATCAGGAAGCGAGTCTCAACAGGTTTTACTTCTCAACAGCCTGAATAACAATGGCGGCTCCTTCTCTGCTGGCTCGATCTAGGGTTTTACTCCGCAAAACCTCCGCCTCGCTCAAACCCTCCAAGAACTTCACCGGAGTCGACCCGCCTCCCGTCCTCCGCCCCTCCAGCCGCACTCGCTCTTCCACCATTCTAAGGTTTGTTCGTAACAAGAGTGAATTTGTAAAGTGTTGTTCAGTTTGTAATGTGGATTGAAATGGATGAGTCTTTCATGTGCAGATTACCGATGATTTCTGAGAGCTTGCTGTCTATGTTGCCGCTCCACAGTGCGGTTGCGTCGTGCCGTCTTAAGTCGGTTCTTTCGGCTGAGTCTCAGAGCTGGGGTTTGATTCCTCAAGGTTTGGTTTCGTTCTTAAATTCATCATTTTACTTCATATTTCAAATCTTTGTGTGGTTTCTTTTATAAATTTATGGTTTTACTTCATTTTTCTTAAATGTTGTTCATTACCAGTTTCATTCTTTATTGTAATTTTTGCTATGTTTTTTGTTGTTTAATTTTGTTATTGAGGTTTAACTAACATATTTGCACTCAATTGAGGCCAAAACATGAATATTCCGTCAAAAAACACATTAAGTATCCCAACAAGTCAAATGATATATTGATTGATGCATACAGTATTAATTTCTTAATTCTAGTTGCATTTTCATCATGTTATGCCAATTATTAAAATGAAACAAATGCAACTAGAATTAAGAAATTAATACTGTATGCATCAATCAATATATCATTTGACTTGTTGGGATACTTAATGTGTTTTTTGACGGAATATTCATGTTTAGGCCTCAATTGAGTGCAAATATGTTATTTATACCTCAATAACAAAATTAAACAACAAAAAACATATGAAGTAAAATGATGAATTTAAGAACGAAACCAAACCTTGAGGAATCAAACCCCAGCTCTGAGACTCAGCCGAAAGAACCGACTTAAGACGGCACGACGCAACCGCACTGTGGAGCGGCAACATAGACAGCAAGCTCTCAGAAATCATCGGTAATCTGCACATGAAAGACTCATCCATTTCAATCCACATTACAAACTGAACAACACTTTACAAATTCACTCTTGTTACGAACAAACCTTAGAATGGTGGAAGAGCGAGTGCGGCTGGAGGGGCGGAGGACGGGAGGCGGGTCGACTCCGGTGAAATTCTTGGAGGGTTTGAGCGAGGCGGAGGTTTTGCGGAGTAAAACCCTAGATCGAGCCAGCAGGGAAGGAGCCGCCATTGTTATTCAGGCTGTTGAGAAGTAAAACCTCTCGAGACTCGCGTCCTGATTCTCATGGTTGCATTTTCATCATTTGGTTGGTTTTATGACCCAAACTAATCACATTCTAATCAATCATTTTGCTAATTTCTCTATGTAGGTAACTCAATGACTTTATGACAGCTCTATAGTCTTTTCAGCGGGATTTTAGATCCTTTTTTATTGTATTTTCTCAAATTGAGTTATATTATCAAAGAATCAACTTCTTTATATTAGTTCTTTTTGTTTTTATATCGGCACATGTTATGCCAATTATTGTAGTTAACTTATGCTGGTATTCTTGTTTCATATATTATATGTTGGGACATGGAAAAAAGAGCGGCGCTCACGGAAAACAGAAATATAAAATTTGAAACGTATTCTCATCGTTTTAGAAATCGCGTTTTATTTTGGGTACCATTTCCAGACTAAAGAGTCTGGTTCTGAGCTTAAAGTTAACTGATCGAGAAGATTTTGTAATATTACAAACTCCTGTTGAGGTTTTAAAGCTGTAATGGAATGAAAGAGCAATTCAAACTCAGGTGTATGTTTAAACTGATGAACTGAGTCTTGTATTAATATTAATTTTGGTACTAGATATATAAAAGATTTATTATTATATATCAAACAAGAAATGAAAATAAGATTGGGTTGCCTTCAATATTTCATTTCCAACGTTTGATTATTTGACAGTTTCTGAGTCGGAACCAAAAAAAAATTACATAATTTGGATTAAACAACAATTAAAGGTATTTTTCAAATAATATTGGGCTTACTGATCCGGCTTGCAAAGCATTATCCATATAAAATATTTTGAACATATTATATATTTTCTCCAAACAGCAATAAGGTTTGATTATTTGACAGTTTCCGAGTCGGAACAAAAAAAAATTACATAATTTGGATTAAACAACAATTAAAGGTATTTTTCAAATAATATTGGGCTTTACTGATCCGGCCTGCAAAGCATTATCCATATAAAATATTTTGAACATATTATATATTTTCTCCCAACAATAAAATAATATTGGGCTTCCCTCCTTTGCGCACCAGCTTCTCTCTTTCCACTCCCTTTTCACTGCACTCTCCGCTTTCTCTCTCAATTCCATTCCCAACCAGAGCTCAGTAAAACTAAAACTAATAAAACCCTAGTCCACAACAATGGCGTCAGGCCATTCCCAGGTCGACTTCGAGGCGGGATGGGCGACGCTTCAGAAGGGAATCGACAAGGTCGTCGCCTTCATCGACTCCAATGGCGTCGTGAACCCTAACCAGACCGTGTCGCTCTTCACGCCTGATGAGTACAGTCTTCTCTACTCGTATGATTCTTCCCTCTCAATAAATACTCCATTCTTTGCTTAAATTTCCATTGGAATGTTATTTATTTGCCTAAATGTCCTTGATTTCACGTGGATTATACTTCTGATTTTGCCAATTGAAACAGGACTGTTACAGTACAGAAGGGTTTGTGGAAATAGTTTTGTTAGAATTATTCCCCTTGTTGATTCTCTATCAAGTATATAATTCTTATACTTTTTTAATCATTTTAAAAATCAGGACAGTGTACTGTTTATGCACACAAGGCAATTATAGTAAAGAAAGCTGCAAGCGCAAAGAGCTCTACACCCGTTACAAGTTTGTATTTCAAGACTACATCTATTCAAGGGTGAGTTCTCATAATCTTTTATTTGACTACTAATTTCACAATTCCTTTCAGTAATAATTACTTGTAGACAATTAAAGTTAATGTTGTCTTTGTAATTTAACTACAGGTATTACCTTCTTTGAGCGGAAGAAAAGGGGAATGTTTTTTAAGGGAATTTGTTAAAAAATGGTACGAACATTTATTTATGGTACGCTGTTTGTCACGTTTCTTTTTCTATATGGACCGATATTTTGTGGGACAGTATTCTCTCCCTTCAATGAAAGAAACTGGTCTTATTGTCTTTCTTGATCAGGTAAGTTTTTTTCATTTTTTAGGGTTTAGGGTTTAGAGTTTTAGGGTTTAAAGGAACAATAGTAATATTTTTTTTTAATTTATTCGAGCCAGGTTTATCAGGAAATGAAAGGGGAAATAATTGGTGCCGTTCTCTCAACGGTATGTTTTACCCTAATTTTTTATCTTTTTTTTCATTTAATATGTATTTTAGTAACTAGTGAATATTTATAAATCTTTTTTTAGATTAATGAGGATCGAGATGGAAAACCAATTGATGGAGAGTTGGTAAAGAGTGTTATAAAAATACTTACGGAATTTAAATTGAACAAATTGGATTTATATCAAAAGGATTTTGAGCCGGCTTTTCTTGATTCAAGTGCTGCTTATTATGATCAAAAGTCGATTATTTGGTTACGTGAATTATCACACTCTGATTACATGTCAAAGGTATAAAATAAAATTGTGAATTTAATAAATTTTGAGTTATTTGTGTATATTTAGGCATACTGTTGGTTGCCGCAAAAAATAAATGGGCTGCATAATGCATGATATACTATTTTAGTTCTTAATATACTGTTATTTGTGTATAGTTTATGAGCATATTATTTTGTATGTCTACCTAATATATAGGTTACTAATATGCTATTTTACGTGTTAATATATGATTGTTTTGTAGGTTGATGAATGCTTCAAGATTGAGGCTTTTAAAGGTTCACAATATTTGCACTCAAATACTGCACAAAAACTAATCGAGGTTTGTTATTTGGGATTTTGTTTTTTCAAAATTGTTAATTCCAAATTTCACTATTTGAAACATGCTCCATATTTATTCATCACTGGACTAAATTATTTATTTGTTTTATTTTTATTTTTTTGCAGAGAATAAGATTTGAACTAATAGAATCTCATGCTGACAAGCTAGCTAGAATGGTGAACCAGCTTGAACTAGGAAACAAAAATTAGATGAAAGCTTTATATATAGTTGAAAAAAAAGTTAGATATTAGCAACTGACCTAAATTATAAATTTTTTGTTAAGGATATGTAGAATTAGATGAAAGCTTTATATATAGTAGATAAAAAGCTAGATATTAGTATGACCCAAATTAGATTTTTTTGTTAAGAATATATAGAATTAGATGAAAATTTTATATATATTAGAAAAAAGTTCAATAACTAATTAATAACATTATCAGATGCACACATATCATTGTCATTACAATTTTGGTACCTTTCACACCCAATTTCACAATTCCCATGTTGATCTCAATTCAAATTCAAATTTTCTAAACTACACATACATTATTCAATTCATCAACTTATCTCTGATAAATTCACCTCCTTCAAAAATCTCCACCACAACATGCACCATCTTATTATCTTCAAAAATATCTTTGAGAATGACGATATGTGAATGGGTTCTACGTATATTTTCAATCTCTTTTATCACATATTCCTTCTGGACCTTTTTCTTATTGAACGATTTGCATGCATAAGTCTCTCCACTTGAAAGCTCGGTACATAAATACGTAACCCCTGTTGAAATATACACCATAGAGGAAATGTCGTATCAA